>JAVJAP010000049.1:0-747500 GCA_034770075.1 Aralia elata
AGCATCATGGCCATTATTTCTAGCATTTGTTTTCTTAAAATTTATCAAATTCCTCACGCGGATATGGAACCCGGATTCGTAGGTGGACTATCAGCCAATTCAGACGCTAGTAGATCTGGGCTCTCTTAGATTGCCAAACGCGATTAGATGAGCACATCCTACAGAAACAACCGGTTCCGAAGGTTTAGTCCTGGGGCAATGAAAGGGATATGGATGCATGCTAAAGCCGTAACTTTTGTTTTTTGGTGTTTTTTAATTCTTTCCTCAGCCAAAACAACCTGTTAGTAGATCCCTAGTCTTGCCCCACAAAAACAATTGATCAAGACCTGACAACTATTATGCCTTCCCCCGCTCTTCCCAGCAAAACAATAACACTGGCGCCTATCAAGAACTTTCTGTATGACCAATAGGGACGGTATATGACTGTTGTACTGCCGATTTACATGACATTTATTTTCTTCGACTGAATGATAAAAGGTGGTTATGAAAAAAAAACTTCACCTTTCGTTAGGTTTATCAGAGGTCTGACCTATCCTAGGGTTACTTCGCGGGCCTCTCTTTTTCGGCATGACAGGTCCCCAATTCTTCGCAATCTACTCGTCTTGAGTCCTTTTGATTGGATGCGGATTTGGGTATGGTGCGTTTCCGGAGCCATCGGCGGGGCAGCAGCCCCTTCGAGTCCAGTAATCAGCACAACCGACGGGTTTCCGCCCTCAGGAGGATGTACACTTCTCACCATACATTCACATTCCATTGTCCTCACCAGTATGCAAAATGATTACTTTTAATGTCAAAAGCCATATCCCCCATTCAAATCATTTCATATCTTGGGGCAAAAACACACAATTCCCACAACAAAAGTAAAAAAAATCAAAATATCGCACACACACAACACACATTTTTATGAATTTTTTTTACAGGACTAGGAATGAGCATCAAGATTTGAAACGTGGCTTTAGCCCTCTAATATCCCCAACAGAGTCCACCCCGCTGTCCGCCGCTCGGGCGGAATCGCTATCTTCAAGCTAGTTGTTACCCCATTCCAAATTTCGCCTTTTATTAGATGAATTTTTTTGGAACAGGTCCGGCATTAATGACGACGGGGGTTTTTGAATTAATCGTTTTTTTATTTGATGAGCCAATTAACCAGAGTCGCCAGTTGGTATATTGTAAAATGGAGTGTACCACACTCATCAGAAAATTTCGTTTTAGTAAATCGCTGTGGCTCATAATGTGACTCCAAAATTAATTGGTCCTCGCGAATCGAGGATTCTAAAGTTCGGGGGCTCGTATTAACGCGGCGGGGAAAGGTTAGTTAGGCCAACCTCCTCGCCCTTCCGTGAAAACTCACGGTTTACCGCAATCAAGATGCTTTTATCCTATCCTTTTAATTCTCAAAGGAGGGTGCGCAGGTGGTCATTTGCGTGGTTGTGTGTGTGTGTTTAGGCGGAATAGTTCTGTTGGTGAGTTTGTATATTTGGCCAAGACAAAAACCATTTTGCCGTTTTTGACGAAAAGGTCGATTTTTCTTTTGAGAACTGCTTTTTAATAATAGAACGTCCTTCGGTTTATTTACGAGAAAAGCTTTATGAGAAAGGTTTGTGATTTTAATTGACCAACCAAAGCCGTGGGATTTTTCCTTAGGTGTCCATTTTGGCAATATAAGAAGTTGTCTATAAATCCATTCATCGAAAATAGGGACTCGAGACCTATACGTAGCCTTCATAAACAAAACAAATAAGGCAACTATTCCAGTGCATCTCTTTCTACCCTATGCACTCCCTCCCCAACCGGTTTAAAAACCAACCCGACCCCAATTAACTCTATCATCAACATCCATATTCATTGTGATATTTGAACACCGAACCTTCTTTTGCTATCCCGTATATATAAAGGAAATCCAACATTTCATTAGCACTCCCCACATAATTTAGCTCTCGTAGAGTCTATATCCCCTAAGATAGATTGATTTTATTGAAATCTTCATCGTTCATTACGCCATTTGAACTACCATTTTCTGTATGTGGTTTGTAGATCCATACAATCCAATCAGGTGATAATTAAAATGCGTAGTGGCTAATTTAAGGGGGCAGTGCGAATCCCCATCAAAATCCCCCCCCCCCCAAATCTGCCACAAAACACATACCTTTTTTTTAAATATTACCGGGGCCTTAAACACGTTTCCCGCCTTGGCCGTCGTCCTTAGGCCCGACGGTTAAACCCAATAGTTTCAAGGCCGATTACAATCGCTCCTACTAATTATCCCACAAAGATGGTCCCAACATCAGATTTGGGACCACGGTACGGTTAGCTTTCCTAGGCTCCCACACCCGGACTAATCCCTCCCACACCCCACCCCCCCACAACAGGAAATATTACAAGAGGAACAACCCAACTACCGGGCTAATCCTCACCCCAATACCCAAGGCACCATACTCTAATACTAATGCAAACCTAAACTGGAACCAACACCCAATATAACGCTCGTTTTTAGTGAACCAACCCAAAATATACAAACACACGAATATCCATTCGGGGTATTAGGACGTGCCAAGAGGGGGGGTATTTTGTTCCGATGGACCCCCCCCCTCACTATCATAACATACCCCTTCAATTCCATTGTCCTACCTATAAATTATTATGCAAATACTCACATATAAAATTTACCAACACCAAGTATAAGACTAGGACAAATTGCGAATAAATACGGGCAATTATTCACCATGTAAATGCAGTCACAAGATGGCTGTAAACAACATTGTATGTAATTTTGAATAGAAGTGAGAAGTGATGTGCTACAAGTATCACCTCATAACGACTATACATCCATACTTCCTATTTTTCCTTGCCTTTCATCATCCTATTTTAGTTGCTCAAATTCTGCACATCTTTTTTCCACGCTTCTTAATTTCTGAAGCTTGCTGCTGATGTGCTATTATTATCGATTATATTCATCTCCCGATCTGCCCAACCCTCCTAGTAACGACTGACTGAAGGTTGAGCTGAAATAGGTGGGGCCCGGCAGATGGAATCTGCGGCAGGCCTTCGGCCGCCAACCTCCCCCTCCAGCTAATTTACGGTTTATTGTGTTCTTCGAGTTTTCCCGTAGTTTTAAAAAGGCGCAACTTCCATCGGCCGCAGATTAATCCGCTGCTGGCATGGCTTGACCATTCTCGGTTATACTGCCTACGCCTCGATTCTCATGTTGTGACATCGGTTTCTCGCAGGACAGGCTTGATATTATTACAGTCGGGGGGGACTCACTGCGGATGACGAGCCCAATTCATCAATTCGGGAATGCTACATTAATCGGGACGGCCATGTTTTGACCCACGTCAGTTATGATTTGCAAATCTGTTCAGTAGGGTGGCGTCAGGTGGTTCGTACTAGGTCCAATTCCCTTGCTCAGCAGGTGCCGGTTCATATTGCCGAATTTTCCCTGCCTGTCAGGGTTATTATACGAAGGTGCAAAAATTGTGTGTTCTAACCCGCCTTGCCCCCCTACTTTATCCATGTTTATGAAATTGATTAAAAGAAATGAACTGGATAAAGAAATGACGCCCGAAGCATGGAATGACAGGTGCACCAAGAATGACAATATATCTGATGCAACCATGTGCTTATGATGCAAACACAGAATGTCCAATGCATGCACACACATTCGTAACAGAGTTACAGCCTCAATCCCCAGTCGCCATGGTTAGTCGTCGGGCTCAGTCTTCCAATCTATCGTCTCGTTTTGCGCCGTGGTCTCGTATCCGGTCGCCAATCTCCGTGGATCGCCGGGTCCTCGTTTGTATCCGGTCGAAATTTTGGGTTCCTTTTTTTTTGGGGGGTCGGGGCCGCGGTCTCCGTATCTCGGTCACCACAATTTTCGTAACCGCCGGGGTTCTCGTCGTATCCGGTCGATTTGTTCTTTGTCGGGGACGAGAACCTCGTTATTCGGTCACCCCATCTCGTAACCGCCAGGGTCTCGTATTCGGATCGACTTTGTTCTTTGGCTCGAGGCCGGGTCTCGTATCCGGTCACCCCATCTCGTAATCCGCAACGGGTCTCGTATCCGGTCGATTGTCTTGTCCGGAGCCTACCCGGGTCCTCGTATCCGGTCACACCATCTCGTAAACCGCCGGGTCTCGTATCCGGTCGAATTTGTTCTTTGTCGGGGCTGGGGCCTCGTATCCGGTCAACCACCATCTCGTCTAACCGCCGGGTCCTCGTATCCGGTCGATTGTCTGTGTCGGGGCCGGGCCGCGTATACGGTCACCCATCTCGTAACCGCCGGGTCTCGTATCCGGTCGTTTGTCTTGTCGGAGCCGGGTCTCGTATCCGGTCACCCATCTCGTAACCGCCGGGTCTCGTATCCCGCGTCGATTGTCTTTGTCGGGGCCAGGTAATCGCTTATACCGGTCACACCATCTCGTAAGCCACCAGATCTCGTTATCCGGTCGATTGTCTTGTCGGGGGCCGGGGTACCTCGTTATCCGGGTCACGCGCATCTCGTCAATCCCGCCGGGTCCTCGTATTCCGGCCTCGATTGTCCTTATCGGGGGCGGGTCCCCTCAGTCTCCGGTCACCCCATGCTCGTAACCGCCCGGTCTCGTATCCGGCAACGATTGTCTTGTTGAGGGCCGGGTCCTCGTAATCCCCCCCCCCCGGTCGCCTCATCGGAGCTCGAATATCGGAGAAGCTCTTGTACCCGCATCCAACCCCACTTCATCAACAATCTCATATTTTTAACTTACCACATTATGAGTCAAATGGGCCTTTAGACATCGATATAAAGCTTGCAATGGACACCAAGGGGGGGAATTCACCTCGGCCCAGCCGCCGATGGATCTGCGGCCAGCCGCAGATTGATCTGCGGCCACAGATCGGGCATATAGGCGTAGCCAGCCACTCCTTCGCAGATTCTGACCACTTTCATTCGTACCCCCACCCGATGCATTTTCATACCCCTATTGCCACGTCCTTTATATTACCCCCGACAATTCTCCAATCTTCTATAGCAAAAAACCTGCTCCCGCGTTTAGATTGGATCTAACACGCCGGCTACATGTAACACTTTTGACCGACTGGGTTTTCTGATTTCCGTCAAATGTTTTGCTATACATTTGCTATTTTGCATGTTTAGAGGATATAAATGTATGCTTTGAAATGCCATGCCCATGTATTATTGCATGTATTATGCTATGTATCAACTGGCACAAGTCAAATTTTATGCCTCCAGATGATGGCGGTTCCACACATCATCTGTTGTTTCCATATTGAAACAACAAATCCATGCCTTGTGGTCCCTTTTCCCCATGTTGCAAAATTGATGCCTATATAAATGCAAGTTTGACCTGTTGTGGCTTGGATTCAAATCCAAAAACATGCTTTGGCTATGCATGGGGTGTCCATTATTATAGAATCGAAACCCTCTGTCCGATTTTTTTTTTTTTTTTAAACATGCATCCATGCCTAGCATTAATTCTAACGACTTGAGGATAGGCAAATTGACTGATAATTCAAAATAGAATTTACCTTCCTTCTTTGCCTCGTTTTATTCCAGCTATGGAATCCGTGACACTAAACTCCTATAACCCTCCACCGCGTCTCGGACCTCGAGCGTCTCGGCCGCCATAGGGTTGGCAACCCGTTCCTACTCTCAGCTTTTAACCTTATTCTTGGACCCGGGCCCCAGGCTCGCCGACTGGCCGGGAGGCTGTCCATCTCTCCGGCCCGATCACCCTGAATGTTGAGGAGGTGCTGCTCCCTTTCGGGACAGTTTGACAGGGTAGAGGGGCCATCCTCCAGCCACACCCAGCTCCATCTCCTCATCCGCGCCCTGTCTGGCGTCTCTGTGGCAGATACCTCGATCTTATTGGCGTCGGGATCCTCAAGCCGTTCACCCCTTCCTCAACATCTCTCAATTGCTAATGAGAGTATATTCAATTTCTACTCTGAATTTATTCTCAACTTTCTCAGTTTTCCCCATGTTCCGTAATCTGGACTGACCCATTAGTGATTGCCACACGGTTTCGCCGAGTTTGTACTCATGCCGATGGGTAACTGGTTTAACATTTACCTCCCTCCTACAATGGCTTTTGCACAGCGCATTACCACGCGCTGTGGTTGGATTCATGGGGCTTTATCGTCCATTTCTCTTCACCATCAATTCCCCGTCAGTTGCCCCTGGGGTTTACATTAGAGGGCCTTATCTGAGCGATGGTTTCCACCAGACCCCTGTCCCCTTCATCTCTTGGACTGCGAGGTATGTACTGACTCCCTGGGAATGGATGTACCATCACGGGTATCGAGGTTTAACGCACGGATCACGTGCGTTCCTCTGGATCTTGACATCACTCTCCAACAGTCACCTAGCCAGCAAAGGACCGAGCTTTACTGTGGTTTTTCGCTGGCCAATGGATGACCGGGTCTTTAAGGCCCGCAACAATTTGGTTCTGGAGCTTTGTGGGTCTGTTGACACGCATGTTTTTGTCCGGGGCATATATGCGACGCCCTTTTGCCCTCTAGATCGGGCTACTCGGGACATTCTAACTCTGAGCGCCTGTTTCCTGACCATCATGAGGGGTTGGTTTTCCTAGGGAAACAACATCCTTTACCATCCATTTCATTCCAAGCGTGACGGCCTTGGAGCTGTCAGGGATGTAGACCGGGATCGGCGACTAATGACTGGGGGTACCTTCACCCTTATGCTTATTTCTTCCACGGTCTTCGTCTACGTTCGGAGGGACCAGACAGATGCTTGGCTTTGGCATTCTAAACCACACCTTTATTCTGCCTGGTGAGGCCCTCTCTCCATCCTCTTTTACCTTACTGTACTTGCCCTTCATTTCATTTCTCTTTTCTGCCATTTGACGGTTTACTCATGCCTTGCTTTGTTTCTGTTCACAGTTCTGGGGCCTACGAGCGTCTTCCCTGTTTGCGGCCTGTCACTACCCTCAAGTCTGGATGCCTACCCCCGGGGTCGGCGATGGCACCACAGCACCCTAGAGGAGGTCCCGGATGTCCGGCAGCTTTGCCCATTGCCGCATTCAGCTGGAGCTGATCACTGCTACAGAGGTCGTCTGGACGCCTTATCTTTCTGAGCATCTGGCTGTGGGGTTCACAGATGGGTATCCTTCCGGCCGAGAGTTCGCACTTTCCACCCGCCGCCTTACTTTGCAGAGTGTCGGGGCTGGGTGATGTATCTGGGAGAGGGCGCATTCAGATGCGTTACTGGAGAGATCCGCATTCCGCACTCCCTTCCCTTCACTACCTCCTGGCCGTTGGATTCTCAGCCTTCGGAGATTATGCTTGCGGGGAGGATGGCCAGACACTATCTTCGGGTTCCCAGCACGAGCGAGGCCTTTCGCATTGGTGGGTGCCCCGCACTAATCGGTCCTCAGACCCGGGCCACATTCTTTCTCAGAGATATGGTCCCCGGCTCGGTGATGATGACCAATTGGGCTGCTTGCGTTCGGAGTCCCACTCATGCTGAGCAGATCGACACTCTGACCCGCTAGGTGGAGCAGCTGTCGTTATATCTTCGAGTGCTAGGTTGGACCCCAGAGGATGCCTATGCATATGATCCTGATAGCATGGGTTTTGACACCGGCCCGAGCTCGTCTGATGCCCCAGCGCAGCCATACATCCCCGACATGAACTTTGGGCCTCCGACTTCGACGACTCCAGGGGATCAGTTTGAGGATCCGGCTTTCTTAGATGACCTCACTTTTGACTAGATCAGGCTAGGATAGGGCCTTTTGTACCTGAACCTGCTAGATTTTATTTTTCTTCATTTCATGCACTATGTTATTGAACTCATTTATTTATTTATGCATAGTTTTTTATCATTATGACCGTTCAATTGCTTTATTATTAACTGTATGATGCATGCCCCTTTTTTTTTTGTTCATGGATAGAGAATGACCCCTGTACAGTCTTTTTGATACTATTTTTCCACAGATGTCGTCCTCAAATGTCGTGGTACGTTTGGATCCCATTCCTCCCACAGGGTTGGTCGGCAGTCTCCTCCGCTGGTTGGACAGTTTATCGCCGCCGACAGGATTATCGCAGATGGTCTTTTGGGACACTTCTCAGTCCTTATTATCCTTTTAGGTGCCAGCGGGCTTTGTGGAGGGTATTCTGAGCTGTTGGGCCCTGCCGTCAGGTGGTGTTCAGGTTTAGGGACAATGGAGATGACCCCTACTCTCGAGGAGTATGCCCGCTTTACTGGTTTGCCTTTGGAACGGTCCTTGCGCCAGGGTCACAGTTGGTCCCATTGCGCCGTCAGTTCTTGACTTTCACTGGGGTTGCGGAGGATTTTTTCCGCTCTGCTATCGGTGATCACATCAGACCATCTAGTTCCTCTTCATTTTTTGATTGACCGATTCGGCTCGCCTGACAGTTTTCGCCATTTCTCTGGTGACTTTTCCATATCTGAGGAGCGCTGGGGGTGCTTTGAGAGTAAGACGTTTTGATGGCCTGTGTCATTTTTGCCTTGTATTTGCCAACCGGACCCGAATCTGTTGGATATGCGAGTTGTCGCGGCCGTGTTTGAGAGCCTTTCTGAAGGATCACAACCATTCTTCCCCATGATATTAGCAGATACCTACATGTCAGCCTCATATTGTCAGTCTTTCCGAGGCAGAGTATTCAGAGGGAGCTCGACTTTGTTTGTAATATGTGGTTCATGAGTCATCTTAGTCCCATCGGCCATTTCCGTCGCCAAGGGTTTTGCTTCAGCCATGACATAGCCACGCAGTTTTTGTTTCGTCCTGTGAGCTGTACTGATGCGGCCTTCCTCCTGGACAGCTTTTTTTATCGGTTATTGAGGATCCTTTTCATCTCCTGATCTATTCGGGTTATTGCTCCTTTATGAGCTTTTTGACTCACGTGCCCACCCTAGATTTCATCCCTATTGCTGGCTTGAGGGGTGTGTTGACGACTTATCATCCCCTGGCGGTTTATGGGGCAGTTTGATCAGACACAGGATTTTTCACCTCTTCACGGGCGCGGCCGACTACCGATTCCTTATATCATCCCAAACAGAGAGAGATCTACTGCGGGTTATATGATCTTTAGTCTCGCAGGATCCTTGCCGAGTAATAGTGACAGTTTCCCCATCCAGACATTCGCTTATGTGCAGCAGTTGCGCGGAGACTCGGATACGGTTGGTTTGAGACAGACTGGGGCTTTTGATGACTCTGGAGTGACTTTCACAGATGACACCACAGATCATTCCATCTCAGCTGTTTCTGCCCCTAGTCGGGTTACTGAGGATAGTCGGATCTGACTGGCCTTGATTGCTACTGCAGCTGAGAGGGATGCTGCTCTTGTTGAGAGAGATGCTGCTATTATGGTTAGAGATGCTGCCCTTATTGACAGAGACGCCATTGTATTGCAGACTAGGGCAGTTATAGATGTTCATTCTGAGACTGTCAGCCGAGTCACTGCTTTATTGGATCGCATCGACATGATGGGGCAGCAGATTGCAGGGGATGCTGATGCTTCAGATCTATCCACCACCTTATCCATCCTGCTTCAGTTAGTTTCAGATTTGTAGATCATTTTATTTCCTGCATAGACTATGTTAGTTTCATCGGTTATCGAAAGAGAAATCTTGTAACAAAACGACTTATATATGTAGACATGCATTTAAATTCAGTCATTTTCCCCTTTTTGTCGTATCGTTGCCTCTCATTGGGTCCTCATTTATCCAGCTGACCATGATTTTGACATTTCGCTTTCTTTCTCTTCTCCAGTCTTGATGGAGATCTGACAGATATTGCCGCACCCCTGTTGATTTCATCGGACCGAGTCTTAGATTTTGGCTAACTGTTTGGTTGGGCTAGGGTTATGTTACTTGGGATGAATCTGATTAGGGGCTGGTTTCGGGAAGGCTTCGGGGGTATAGGAAGGTTTTTTTTTTTTTTTTTGCTATTGGGAAACGGTTTTGGTTAGGGAAAGTATTATTTTGTAAAGAATTGGACCGTGCCATGTTGGCTTCCTACGTACTCCCACAGGTTGGGAAATCAGGTCCTACGTAGTTCGTTTTTTTTTTTCAAGAAAGAGGAGAAAATGATGATTTTTCTTTTCAAGCGTAGAACCGCTTCACCGAGTCGAAATTGAGGGGTTGGGGAAACACCTCGCCGTCCATTTCTTGTAATATGAGGGCTCCCCCAAATAGTACCTTCTTAATCACAAAAGGTCCTTCCCAGTTCGGGGCGAACTTCCCTTTGGCTTCGTCTTGACAAGGCATGACTCTCTTTAGCACTAGGTCATTTTCCTTGAACTTCCGAGGTCTTATCTTTTTGTCGTATGATCGAGAGATCCTTTGCTGATATAACTGACCGTGCAACACAGCAACCACCCTCCTTTCATCAATTAGGGCCAATTGGTCGTATCGACTTTGCATCCAATCCTCCTCGCTTATCTGAGCATCGATCAAGATTCTGAGGGACGCCATCTCAACCTTAACTGGCAGAACAGCCTCCATTCCATATACCAAAGCGTAAGGGGGTTGCCCCTGTAGAAGTACGCGTTGGACGTTCTGTATGCCAGCAGGGTGAGGGGGTAGCAGATCCGGCCATCCTCGATGATTGGCGGACATTCTTTCCATGATCTTCTTGATATTTTTATTTGCAGCCTCCACTGCCCCATTCCATCTTGGGACGGTAAATGACAGAGTTGAGGTGTTTGATCTTAAACTGGTCACATAATTCTTTCATGAGGGCATTGTTCAAATTCTTGGCATTGTCGGAGACCAAGACCTCAGGTTGCCTGTATCGGCAAAATGACATTATTCCTGATGAAACCCAACGATGACCTCCTGAGTTACTTTAGGGAAAGAACCTGCTTCTACCCATTTAGTGAAGTAATCAATCATGACGAAGATAAATCGATGTCCGTTGCTCGCCTTGGGCTCTATTGGTCCGATTACATCCATCACCCCACATTGAGAATGGCCAAGGGGAGGTCATGCAATGCAGTTCATTGGGGGGGCGCATGAATTACGTTGTCGTGCGCCTGGCATTGATAACATCGTTTTGACATTGATCGTCGCAGTTGGCTTTCAGTGTTAACCAATAATGCCCCGTTCTCAAGATCTTTTTGGCCAACATCGGTCCACTCATGTGTGGCCCCACACACTCCACCATGTATTTTGTCCATAATCCTTTGGGCCTGCGTCTCATCTACGCATTGCAACAGTCCCAAACCAGCATCCCTCTTGTAGAGTGAATCCCCACTCAGGTAAAACTTCATTGCCATCTTTTGAATTCCTCATCCTCTCGGTTCGGCTTGCCTGGTCGGGAATGGATCTATCCCTCAGGTACTCCCTTATGTCGTGATACCAAGGCTGCTTTGGTAGAACCAACCTCGTCCGATAATACTGCAACATGCTCCTCACATGCTGGGGGCATTCCGTACTGCTATTTCACATCTGTGGAACATCTTTTTGCTTTTGATTATGTGGATCAAGGAAGCCAGAGTTGCCAATGCATCTGCAATATCATTTCGTCCCCGGGGGATATGTCGGAAAACAATATCTTCAAATTCTCGCATCAATTGGACAACACATCGGTGGTATGGAAGCAACCGGAGCTCCTTTGTGCTATATTCCCCGATCACCTGTTTGATTACCAGCTCTGAATCCCCAAACACCACTAGTCTCCTCACTCCCATATCGCGGGCAAAACGGAGTCCCAATATACATCCCTCGTACTCAGATGTGTTGTTCGAATTACTGAACTGCAATTTAGTGGCCACAGGGTATTGCTCTCCGGTGATAGAGACCAGGACTGCTCCGGCTCTTGCCCCTTCAGCATTCATGGCACCATCAAAATACAACTTCCAGAACTGTCCCTCGTCATCACATTTCGTGTGTAATACCCAAAATACATCTTCGCCCGGCAGAGGAGTTTCTAAAGGCTCCATCCCCCCTGCTGGCGTTTCTGCCAACTGATCTGCAATTCCCTGCCCTTTCATGGCTTTCTGAGTTACGTATACAATGTCGAACTGCTGTAAGATTAACTGCCATCTTGATAGTCGACAGTTCAGCATGGGCTTTTCAAAGATATATTTCAGGGGATCCATTCTCGATATCAGGTACGTAGTATGCCCATGGAGGTAGTGCTGTAATCTCCCTGCAGCCCAGGCCAAGGCACAACAGGTCTTCTCGATGGGAGTGTAATTCTGTTCACATCATCGGCTAAATCTCTTGCTGAGGTAGTAGATGGCCTACTCATTGCCTGATTCGTTCTTCTGTCCCAACATACACCCCATCGCAATGGCATTAATCGATATATACATAAACAGAGGGATCCCATCCCTTCGGGGGGGTACTAGCACTGGTGCCTCTGTCAGCTACTTTTTAATGGTCTGGAAGGCTTTCTGACATTGCTCATTCCACTCTTGGGAAGCATCCTTCCTTAATAGTTTGAAAATCGGCTCGCATGTAGTCGTCAAGTGGGATATGAAGCGGCTGATGAAGTTTATTCTTCCAAGGAATCCTCTTATTTCCTTCTCCGTGTGAGGTGCCCAGGCATATCCACAATGGCCTTAATCTTCGCCGGATCTAACTCAATGCCCCGATCACTAACCAGGAATCCCAAGAGCTTGCCCGACTGCACTCCGAAAGCACACTTTGCCGGGATTGAGCTTCAAATTAAATTTCCTGAGCCGATCGAATAGCTTTTTGAGATGGGTTAAATGATCAGATTCTACCCTTGATTTCACGATAATGTCATCCACGTAGACCTCTATCTCCTTGTGCATCATGTCGTGGAACAGGGCTCTCTGATAAGTAGCCCCCGCATTTGTGAGACCGAAAGCCAATCGTCTATAGCAGAAGGTGCCCCAAAGGGGTGGATGAAAGCGGTCTTTTCCCGATCTTCTTCCGCCACCATTAATCTGGTGATACCCCGCAAAGCAATCAACAAAAGAATACATCTCGTACTCGGCTGTGTTATCCACCAAGATGTGTATGAAAGGCACCGGGAAGTTATCCTTGAGGCTGGCCTTGTTTTAGATCTCTATAGTCCGACACATACCCTCACCTTCCCTCCAGGGCTTAGCCACTGGGACTACATTGGTACAACCATTCTGGGTAAGTGGACACCATAATGATTCCAGCCCTGAACTGTTTGATGATCTCTTCCTTCACCTTCAAGCTTCCACTTCGGTTTCAACTTTCTTAGTTTCTGCTTGACAGGCCTGAAAACCATCCTTGATGGTGCAAACCGGTGTACCACAATGTCAGTGGGATAATCCGATCATGTCCCTCATGGAGACCAGGCAAAGACATCCCTCATACTGGCTTAGCAACTTAGTTATTTTCGCTTTTTGGCTAGGGGTAAGGTCTGTCCCTATCTTGAGCTCTTTGGGTTTTGTCCAGGGGCTCCGATATCTATAGTGATGGTTTGGTCTAAGTTGGGTTTGGGTTTATCCTCGACCCATCCTTTGATCTCGTCTAGGCGCGTCGTCGTAATCTGTCTCATCTTGCTCAATGCCCATTAAATCAAAATCCAGCTCAATATCAAAATCATAGTCATCATTCAAATTTGAAAGACCATTTGTTTAGGCAAGGAATACTCAAATTGGTACACCTGACATGAAACAAAATATTTGTCATATATATAAACCGTTTTTCCCACAATGATCGCTATTAAAATAACACGACAAAAATACATAACCATGCAAGATTTAAAATAAAGGACCAAAAACTGGTATCCATTCACCCCCCATCTGGGGTCTACCATCCCGACTCCATGTTTTTTACCCTTGTTTGGATATCACTGGTTCCATTGTCCAGTTGTCGATGGTCATATCAAACGGAATGCGCTGGGATGAAAGGTGGCTTCACATCGGAAACCTCCCCCGATGACTATGGCTACATCGCCTGAGTCCCCTCTTCCTACCTTCTTCAGGAATAATTAGCCCTGCCCAATCGATGACAGGCACACCTCTGTTGGGCTCCCGGTGGCGTGACAACATCCTTCCCCTCTCCATTTGCTTGTTAACTGTCCGGGGTATATAACACCTGGTTTTCGAACTTCTGCGCGACCTCTTGTAGGAAACTTTCCTTCTTGGTTGACTCATCATTTGTGGGGGGTCAACTCTTCATCCCCTGTCCCAATCACATGCTTGCTAGTCCCCGTTCATTTTTTACCTTGGTCATCAAATTTCCCGGCCAAACGAGTCGGGGTCGCGCCTTGACGGTGTCTCTGTGCTACACCTTCACAATATCCCAACCCTGCTTTGCCTACCTGCTGTGGTAGTTGAATGAGCTCGGTGATTCCTTGACTGGCTCTTCTCCTAACCCTTGTCCGGGTTGAAAAATTTCATTCTCATCATTTCTTTTTGCAACAAAGGTAAGCTCTGGGAGAGATCTTAGGTTTCATGGCTGGAACCCCCAGGCATCTGTAATGGGGATGTGCTGATTTCCAACGCCTGAAAACTGGCAGGTGCCGCCGACTCGTCAACATTTATCACAGGCAGGCCATTCCTGGAAGGAGAAGGGTCATCACATTCTGCCGAGATCATCACCAGATTCCCGTCGATGATAAATTTGATTTGCTGGTGTAGCGTGGAAGGAACTGCCCCGGCCATGTGTATCCATGGCCTCCCCAATAACAGGCTATAACTTGCCGCAATATCTAGGACTTGGAAAGAGATATCAAAAGTACAAGGTCCTATTTCCACCGGTAATTCTATCTCCCCAATGGTATCCCTCCGGGATCCGTCGAAGGCTCGTACCACCACATGACTGGCCCGTAGGCGCTTAGGATTGATGTTCATCTTTTGCAATGTGCTGAGGAGACAGATATTCAACGCCGATCCCCCATCAATTAGCACCCCATTCATAATATAACCTGAGGAGATCACCGCGATATGCAACGGTTTTCGATGCCCCCTTCCTTCTTTAGGGATATCATCATCTGTGAACGATATTACATCACTCTTCAACAGATGGTCCACCAGATGGTCGAAACCCTCCTTGCTAATTTCTTTGGGGACGTATGCCTCCTCCAGGACTTTCGCCAGAATTTTGCAGTGATCATTGGACGATAACACCAAATCCATAATTGATGTCAGGGTCGATTCCTCGCTTAATATCTGGATCCCTCTTGCTTCCGGATGATCCATCCTCCTCAAGAATTCCATGGCTCTCTCCTCGGATATCTCTTCATTTTTCTTTGTTTTGCCTTCAAGGACTCGTCCAGGAAGATATAAGGGATTCCCCCTTGATGTTACGGAAGCACAACTGGCCGCTTCCTCTGACACTCCCCCGTAATTCCATGGTACCGTTTTCAGACTGTGGACAGGGATTTACGGTCTTGCTGTGAGGGTGAGGATTTTCGGAGCCGATAACTTGACGGGCCCCTCTATGACATTTCTGCTTACACCTGCCAACCTAATTGGCACTCCCTGGGAACTCCCGTGATCACTTATCATGCTGATCATCTCATCAATTTTCTTTACATAATTCAGCCTTGACGGCCCCTTAGTTTCACTGGCCTCCGCCACATTGACCCCCCCTCCATCATGCCTAGGTAGGGGATTGACTTTAACATTTGGGGACTCTGGCTGTTCCACCACAATTTCCCCACTATCAATTAAGTTCTGAATTCTGTGCTTCAGCGTCCAACAGTCCTGCGTATCATGACCAGGGGAACTTGAATGGTATGCGCATTTCTTGCTTGGGTCAAATCTTCTTCCATTCGGGTCACTCGGGGGTGCCAAATTGACTATTTTCCTCTGGGCTATCAACACTGCCAAAACCCGCTCAAGAGGATCCCCGAGTGGAGTGAATACTCAATTTTTCGAGGTCTCGAATCTTCTTCGCCCGTCCGTCCTCTGATCAGTGAAGTTAGGCTGTCGGGATGGCCCCACTCTCTGCACCTGTACTGGAGGATTGTTTTCTGCCTTCCTAGATGATCCCTGCAGGATGAGGGAAACATCTTCTTCCTTTTTCTTTTGGACCCTACGGGAAGTGCTGCCATAGTTTCCACTCTGTATTTGTTCTGCAGCTGTTTCCAAAGCCGTGAAATCCCGAATCTTGCTAGATTTCAACCCCATGTCCACCATTTCTCCGTGTTTAATCATCTCGGCAAAAGGTCTTCCAATCCCTGATATGACCCGCTCATAATAAGGTGCCTCTTGAATATCCACGAAGGTCATCACCATCTCCGACTCACTCATTGGGGGATTCACCTGTGCAGCCATACCCCTCCATCGCTGTGCATAATCCCTGAAAGATTCTTTTGGTTGCTTCTTGATTTTCGTCATTTGATATCTATCAGGGGCCATTTGTGCCTGGAAGCTATATTGTGTTAAGAAGGTATGGGCCAACTCCTCCCAATTGTGGATCCGGGCATTATCAAGACGGGCATACCAAATTCTTGCCTCTCCCGTCAGGCTCTTTTGGAATAATTGCATTCTTAGACCTTCGTCTTCGGCATAAGATCCAAGCTCCCCGATGTATATTTTCAGATGTGTATAAGGATCCTCTTCCCATTGTATTTCTCAAATTCGGGAATTTTAAATTTCTCCGGATATCTGGTTCCGGGGAAGACACATAGATCTGAATAATTCACCCTGCCTAGGGACCCTATGCCCTTCAGAGATTGGATGAAAGGATATGGATGCATGCTAAAGCCGTAACTTTTGTTTTTTGGGTTTTTTAATCTTTCTCTGCAAAACAACATGTTAGTAGTACCTTATTGCAATAATAATTGATAGACATGACTTATTATGCCTTCCCAGCTATTCCCTGCAAAACATGGAGCTCAGTACTTTCTTTTGACAATAGGGAAGGTATATGACAGTTGTATGCCATTTACATGACATTTATTTATTCGACTGAATGATAAAAGGGTATGAAAAAGCTTCCCTTTCGTTAGGTTTATCAGAGGCTGACCTATCATAGGGTTACTCTCGCGGGCTTTTCGGCATGAAGGTCCCCAAATCTTCGCAATCTACTCGTCTGAGTCCTTTCGATTGGAGCGGATTTGGGTGGTGCGTTTCCTGAGCCATCTCCGGGGAGCAGCCCCTTCGAGTCCAGTAATAAGCAACCGACGGGTTCGCCTCAGGAGGAGGTACACTCTCAACATACATTCACATTCATTGTCCTCACCGTATGCAAATGATTACTTTAAAGTAAAGCAATCCCATTCAAATCATTCATTTATTGGGCAAAACACACATTCACACAACAAAAGTAAAAAAATCAAAATATCGCACACACACACATTTTATGAATTTTTAAAGGATAGGATAGCATCAAGATTTGAACGCGGCTTAAGCCCTCTAATATCCCCAACAGAGTCACCAGCTGTCGACGCCGGGAGGAATCGCTATCTTAAGCTAGTTGTTACCCTTTCCAATTTTAGCCTTTTATTAGATGATTTTTTGGAAAAGGTCGGCATTAATGTCGACGGGGTTTTGAAATATCGTTTTTTTATGATGAGCCAATTAACCAGAGTCGCCAGTTGGTATATTTGAAATGGATGTACCAACTCATCCGAATTTCGTTTTCGTAAATCGCTGGCTCATATGTGACTCCGAATTAATTGGTCTGCGAAACGAGATTCATAAAGTTCGGGGGCTTGTTTAAGCGAGGGGAAGGTGTTAGGCACCCCTCGACTTCCGTGAAACACGGTTACCGCAATCTTGATGCTTTTCCTATCCTTTTAATTCTCAAAGTGTGTGTGCGTGCGTGTGTGTGTTTAGGCGAATGTTGTGGTGAGTTTGTATGAAAGAAACATTTGAAGTTTTGACGAAAGGTCGTTTTTTCTTTTGAGAATGCTTTAGAACGTCCTTCGGTTTATACGAGAAAGCTTTATGAGAAAGGTTTGATTTTAATGGTCAAAAAGCCGTGGGATTTTTCATTAGGTGTCATTTTGGCAAAATAAGAGTTTTTAAACCTTCATCAAAATAGGAATCGAGACCTATACGTTGCCTTCATAAACAAAACAAATAGGCAATTTCCAGGATCTCTTTAACCCTATGCACAACGGTTTAATAAAACCACCATTTACTTTCATAAATCCATTTCTTGTGATATTTGAACACGATCTTTCTTTTGCCTTCCCGTTATAAAGGAATCAACATTCATTAGCACTCCCAATTTTTAGCCTCGTGAGTCTAATAACCTAATTTGATTGATTTTATTGAAATCTTATCGTTTTAGCTTTGAAATCAATTTTGTGTCATAAATCAAATCAGGTGTTAAAATGCGTTGGGGCTATTTATGGGCATGTGAGCCATCAAAATACCCCCAAACGCCCACAAACACATATTTTTTTTCACTATTACGGGGCCTTAAACACGATTCTCGCCTTGGCGTCGTCTTAAGGCCCGACGGTTACATACTTTCAAGGAAGATTACATCGCTCCTACTAATTATCAAAAGATGTCCATCATCGGATTTGGACCACGGGGTCACTTTCCGAGGCTCACACCCAAAATCTCCACACACCCACAACCGGATATTACAAGAGAAAAACCAACACGGATAATCTAACAATACCAAGACATCCTAAAATAGCAACCTAAAGGAACCACGCCCAATATAACGCCGTAGAACAACCAAAATTTCAACAAACGAATATCATCGGGTTATTAGGAAGAATTTTGTTCCGATGGAACCCTCTCTAATAATCCCTAATTCATTGTCCACCATAAATTATATGAAAACTACATTTAATTTAACCAAAGTATATGATAGAAATTGCTATAATAAGGGAATTTTCACCTTGCAAATGATGTCAAAGTGGATGTAAACTTGTGTATTTTGAATAGAAGGAGAAGTATATGTGATACAATCAAATCAAAAGAATATAAATCCTCTCTTTTTTTCTTCCTTTCTCTCCTATTTTGTTGCAAAATTATGCTATTTTTTCTCTCTATTTCCGAGCTGCTGCTGCTATTTTCTTCTTCTCTCCCGATCTGCCAACCTCCTGTATGCTGAATGAAGGATGAGCTGAAATAGGCTGGCCAAAGCCAGCCGCAGATGGATCTACGGCTGGCCGCAGATTGATCTGCGACTGGCTGGCCGCCAACCCTCCACTCAGCTGATTTTCGGTTTTCGTGTTTCGAGTTCTGTGTTTTCAAAAGGCGCACTCATTGGCCGCAGATCAATCCGCGACTGGCTGGCTTGACTTTCTCGATTTTCGTGTCACGCCTCGATTCTCGTGTTGTGACGTCGGTTTTCGCCGACAGGCTTGTATTTTGCAGTCCGGGAATCATTGGGAGACGTGCCACATCATTCGGGAATGCTCATTTCGGACGGCCTTGTTGACACGTCGGTTTTGGTTTGCAAATCGTCGTGGTGGCGTCGAGTGTTCGTACTTGTCCATCCCTTGCTCTCGCAGGCCGGTTCATTTGTCGAATTTGCCCACCTGTCAGGGTTAGTATATGAAGTGCAAAATTTGGGTGTCTACAGTGATCATGCTAATGAGATCTAAATTCTAGATAGCTCACAAACTAAAATCGTTCCTAATCGATGGATTAATAAAAAGGGGATTAGTGAATCCGGAAAGATTAGTACATACGTTGCTTGCTCTTATGAAGAGGATGATTAATCTGATAATCATTTGTGTGGAGACACTAAATCAAGTATGTAGGTGCTTATTGGAGAATAAGTACTCTGAACGTGGCTCGCTAAGGAATACCTAATGGAGTTTTACTCGCCTGTCAATAGGAATTCCTCTAGTGATAGTAGTACAAGTGATCCTTGGACTTGAGATCATCATAGTATCTTATGTATGATGGGTTATACTTTGACATGTCCCTTAAGACCTTTAGGGTATATTAAAGGGTATGATTGGGTATAATAAGTTATACATGGAGATAGGTGAATGATCAACAAAGAATCTACCACTTCTAGTAAAAGGAGAGAATGTCCTATGTGATTCGATAAATGACGACTCAGAAGTCTTTGGCCAAAGCAGAATGAACTTAGAAAGGAGTTTCTAATTTGCATTATCAGAGTTGTGCATTTGAGAATCGAATACATATAATTAAATAAAATAAGATTTGATAGTAATTCCATGTCTTATATTTAATTGGGACATTGTATGGTAGAAGGATTGAATTGTATGGTAACTATTCACTGAAAGGTTCTTTTGTGATTAATGTTGAAATCTATATTATCTGGAAAGTCGTTGATCGCTAAGGGGGCTTACCCTTATTGTAGAATAAATATTATCTAAATGAATTAAATAGTTTAATTTATTTATTTAAATAAGATTAGAATTGTTCTAGTTGATTTATTCACAACCGGTTTAATATGGAGAACCTAAAGGGTCACACCGCAAAAGGAAAATATTTATTTAAGAAGTAAATGGCATAATTGTAATAATAAGTTAAGTGTATTTAATTTAATCTATGGAGATAGAATAAATTAAATAGCTTAATATTTATTATTTAATATTTTAGAAATATTAAATATAAATTAATAAGAGGAGTCTTATTATTATTATTACCATTACTATTATTTAATTCCTAATAGGGATTGAGAAATAATTAATAGAAGTACTCTCTCATGAATTCCTAATTGGATTAGGAGCATAATTAATTAAAGGAGTTTAATTAAAATAAAACCCTAATCCTAAATAGTTTAGGGGGGTTCCCTATATCTATAAATAAGAGGAGTCTTATCATGATTTAGAGTTAGACAATTTACACACTCTTCCATGAGAATTGGAGAGAGAGTACTTGCAATTTCTATAGAGATAGAAACTAGGGTTTTGCCAACACCCATCTTCTTGAATAACTATTATTCCTTGGTGGATCACCTCTAGAGGCCAAACACTTGGGTGGCTAACGTTGATCAAAGGAAGGAATCTCATCGGTGGAATTCAAGGAGACCGTGAAGGAATTGGAGGTGAACTTGTACCCGAGGAAGCACGGTTCTACGAGGGTATAATTTCTTAATCTCTATCTCTTTCGTTTAATTGATAATTGAGCACATGGATGATCATGGTGATGGTTTGTATGAAAAATTTTAAAATCCGTTTTATTGCGCTTCCGCACTATTTATGTAATTTGATTGCATGTTCGCGCTATATACAAACTTAACAAGTGAGACTAAGGATCCCATTTCAAATGTATATAGCCTTGTGGTGACACAACAAACGATATATAAATAAATAGGTAGACAACTATTGTCAATTACATCTCTATGTAACTCCTTGTATTTTGCCTCTTAGATTATTTTGATCAAGTGGTGACACATCCGAATCAAAATTATCCAAGTTAAGTCCATCCTAGCACTTCCATATATGTGAAAAGACAAATACCGTCCTTGTGGTGACACAACAAAACAGTAATGTTCAATTCCTTAATAAGCATCAAATGTGATAAAGCAACATCTTAAATATTTAATACTTGCCTTGTGGTGACACAACAAACTCACATTAAACATTTAATACTCTATTGTTTTACCATGCTAGAAGGCAATGTTCGATATTCCAAATATCTTTGAACGCTTAGGACTTAATATTGTCACGCCCCCAAATCCGTGTCCCTTGAACCTCGAACTTGGTGCGTCACAATACATCATCTTCGTATGCATGTTCTATAACTAATGCGGAAAATATAAACATACATTGTTTATTTCAGAGTATTCTACAACATTCCCCAAGGTCTACAACCTTTATCTTGATACATTCCTTTAATAACTTACAAGGTTTACATAATCATTTTCATAAGATATCAAAATAGTTAACGCATATTAAGTTACTCTTGAACTTTTCCTCTTCTCTTTGTCCTTCCTGAAGCACTTGAGCTTAACTGGAATATTATCATTATATAGCAACAGTGAGCAACTACTTTGCTCAGCAAGTTTAAATACAAGAAAGATATATCATGATTGAAAAAGAATAGGCTTTCGAAATTTCAACAATATATAATAACTGTGAAAGAACGATAATCAAATTTCAATAAATGAATAACTGAATCAATAACGCTGAGTGGCCAACAATGACCATGAACAAATTTGGTAATCAAGGTGATCAGCCTTTCGTACCAGGTAAACATATGCAACTTGCACTAAGTGCGATTAACAATAAATTTCATTGATGTGGAATAATTGACAATAATTAAACCAATAGCATGCTTGAAAATATTAACTCAAGTTTGAGTTAGGAAACTTGAAATAACGTAAGAGGTTTTAGGGTTAGGAACTTGCCTGTTATGTTGTTTAAATATAACGTTATTAACTTATCCTTCAATTGACCTACACATTTAAGTCACGTTGAACAACCAATTAATCATAATCCGGCTTTAATAAATCACTTCCTTTACTAAACACTTTAATATATTTCTTTTTATTTGAAATATAACCTTTCACCCACATTGTTATTTTTTTTAATATTATTTCGGTCATTATAACCGCTTACAAATAAGACTCATTCTACTATACATGAAATAATTCAGCAGTATAACTGCTTATACAATGAATATTCATCAGATAAAAAAAATCGAACATAATAACTGTTTATAAAATGAATATTCATAAACTATATTTAAGAAAATCGGACATTATCACTGCTTGTAAATAGGACTTTTGTACTATTTACTTAAAATAATTTGGGCATTATAACTGCTTGTAAATAGAACTTTTATACTATTTACTTAAAATAATTTGGGCATTATAACTGCTTGTAAATAGAGCTTTTATACTATTTACTTAAAATAATTTGGGCATTATAACTACTTGTAAATAGGACTTTTGTACTATTTACTTAAAATAATTTGGGCATTATAACTTCTTGTAAATAGGACTTTTGTATTATTTACTTAAAATCATTTGGGCATTATAACTGCTTGAAAATAGAACTTTTATACTATTTACTTAAAATAATTTGGGCATTATAACTGCTTGTAAATAGAACTTTTATACTATTTACTTAAAATAATTTGGGCATTATAACTGCTTGTAAATATATAGAAGAATGAAAATAATAACCACTAGAGTAATACCTCTTGTAGTTGCTAGCTTTAGTTCCAATCGCGTAACACTTTTATGCTTCGAAGTAATATATATCTATATATTATATTTTTTTTCTCTCACTGTAGCTCTCAAATTATTTGTGTAGAGTAACTCTAACTCTTGAAATGTATGAAAATAATGAATGGAGAGCTCTCTATTTATAGAAAAACCAAGTTTCATTAATTGCACATTAAGGGCTTGGCTTATTACACTTTGGTACCTCATTAATTACACCTTAGTACCTGTGACATCATTATGATGACATCACCTTTGTGTTTCTTTGGACCTTATGTCATGCCACATCATGTTTACATCTTTTGTGCTTCTTTGAGCCTTATGTCATGCTACATCATGCTTACATCATTCTTTGCTACGATTGGTCGATTATATATCACGAAGATTGGCCCCCTTAAACTAATCTAACTTAACCCTTAATTAGGATTTAATTAGTTTAATTTAGTTTTTCTTTACTTATTTGCTAAATAACTTAGTTAGTTAACTTTTGTTAACTTTTTCTCCAAATTCGACTTTTCGTATAAATGAATAGTATTTTCGTATGAATAATACTTTCGTATGAATAGTAATTTCGTATTTATACCGTATAATTTTCATGTCCAGCTCGTATTATTCTCGCATTCTACTCGTATAATATTTCGTATTATACACAATTAACTTTCGTATTTTGATCGATTAGCCGGAAAAAAAAACTAATTCTTTTCTTTTGTGAATTTCTATTAGATATTACATCTCGTAACCTCATATAAACGCTATGACGTAATTCAGAAATCGAAGAAATCGTTTTTATCGTGAATAGTCCCCACGTGAATAGTGATCACGTGAATAGTATCCACGTGAATAGTGATCACGTGAATAGTACCCACATGAATAGTGATCGCGTGAATAGTACTTACGTGAATAGTGATCACGTGAATAGTACTTACGTGAATATTAATCACGTGAATAGTACTTACGTGAATAGCGATCACTTGAATAGTATCCACGTGAATTGTACCTACGTGAATAGTGATCACGTGAATAGTACTTACGTGAATAGTGATCACGTGAAAATATAGTCATCAATTTGATCTCAATCAATTAATTAATTAATTTTACCCAATATATGTATATATTTCACATCTATATACACACATTTAATCTATTACACAAAATCACATACTTCACATTATATGAAACACATATATACATATATGTCCAAATCTACTTCATCCCTTAATAAGAATTTTATTTATTAAATTCTTATTTTAAATTTTTGAAATATCTGGGATATTACATTCACCCTTCTTCTAAGAATTTCGTCCTCGAAATTAAGGCATACTCATCTTTATCCATTCTATTCCTCTATTTTTAAATCTAGGTTATATTCTTTAACCTTTATTTAATTATTCGAGATCTTATTTATAAGTCTCATAAATTTTTGGGTTATCACATTCACCCCTTCTTCTAAGAATTTCGTCCTCGAAATTATAGCATACTAATTTTTTTGCTGCTCATTCTATTGATCAAAACTAGGTTTTCAAATCAATCATCTTATTTACCAAACTAGGTTTTCAAATCAACCTTTATATTCTCACTTTAATAACAACTAAACTCTTTCCTTCTTTAAAGATTTCTCTTTATTCGTCACATTCTATAGTCATTCTTCTCTAAGAAGTTCACATCTTCTAAACTTCCAACTTTCAAAATAATGAAATATTTTTCAGGAGTCTTCAACAATTGTTCAATAATTGTGAAGCAGCTTGAACAAATAGGAAATAAAAGATTCCTTTAAAAACTTTTCAAATCATGCTGAGTGGTCATAAAGACCGTGAGCCCATCTCGAGATTTAACAGATATTTTCACTGTAAACCTCTAGAAATTTTAACAATCACAAGGACTGCAAAATATTCTATACATCCGCGCGCATGGTCGGATTTTCCCGACAAAATTACCCCTTTTTATTAGGGTTTTTCATATTGGCTCAAAAACATTCGATAAATCATTCCAACATCCGTCTATCCAAAACAATTGGCCTAGACTAGCATCAATAAACTGTTCGTATATTACGAACTGAAAATCATTTTAGGTATTTAATGTAACTGAAATTCATTTTTTTTAGGACGTCATAATACTGCATTGTTGCAATTAGCGTGTTAGGATTCCGTCATTTTATCATCTCTACACCACGACTTTAATGGTAAGTGATGATTAAATACATTTTGAAGTTTTCAAAACAAGCTTTGTCCAGCCAACACAATTAGCATGGACATATTTCATAAAACGGTTCATATAACTAAAATTCATTTATAGGACGACATAATGCTGCACTGTTGTAACAGTGTGTTAGAATGTCGTCATTTATCATCTCAACACCATGCTTTGCAATGGTGCATTGACGATTTTAAAATACATTTTGATGTTAAAATAATTTTTGTCTAGTTGAACCAAGTAGCATAGACATGATAAGACTTTTCAAAGGCGTATAAGTGCGAATATAAGCACGATTTAGGATCTAGCATAGCTAGAAGATTTGGAATACCTATGCCTCCACCATCAACTTCAATTTCTCCAATGATTCATTGCTTAATAATTCTATCTATTTCTATCATCCTTAAAGCATACTACACTAAAAATCCTCACTTCTTCATGCACAACTTTTCTATACCCTAGTATAGTTCATCAAACATACCACACATTATGAGTTCAGGAACTTACCACAATCATATGAGTTTAAGAACTTATCATAGTCAGACCAAAGACGTCCATTCGCTGAGGGGTTCAAAAACGTACCATATGATTATGAGTCATGAACTTACCATAAGAATGAGTTTTAAGAACTCGCTCTTAATCTTACATCCTCTACCTATCTGTTATACACATGAGAAAAGAATCACCTTCTCAACATACATATAGCGAACAACGCGACACTAGGTTCCAATGATTATCAATATAGGAAGCTAAGTGGTTGTCGAACCAAACACAATCCCCTGCCCATACAAGGAATTGGTTAACTCGGCCACTAATCAATATAGGAAGCTAAGCGGTTGTTAGACCAAGGACAAATCTCTTGCCCATACAAGAAATTGTTCAACTCAACCACTATATCGATATAGGAAGTTAAGTGGTTCTCAAACCAAGCACAAATTTCCCGCCCATACAAGGAATCGTACAACTCAGCCACTAACATGAGTCCTCAATTGAAATCCCACATAATTCTAATTTTAGCTTACTCTTTGCTCAATACGAACTTTTTCTTTAATTCGTAACTCATCTTTTATAACTCTTCAAGATTCTTCTTTGAATCTTTTTGTTTATAACTTAATCCATTTCTTTATGGATTCATCTTAAACATCTGTTATAGATCTGTTCATGATCAGCTAGTATTCTTTCTGTTTTTTTCAAAAGTCTTATCATAATATATCTCGTATCATTTATTTTCATTCAAGACTGGGTAGTCTTTCTCTATTCATTTCAAAGCACATTTATTAAACATATTTCTCGTAGTACATAATACTTTGTATGTTATAGCACTTACATAACATATCCCTCTAATACTATACATATGGGGATTTATAACAAAAACATATCTCTTAACTTACACAAAATTGGTAGTACATATTAATAACATTATAAGTACCGTATCTATATACGCCATTCACATCTCAACCTCCTAGACCACGCTCAATGGCCTCTTCTTGTTCTTCCTTGGTAATGATCATGACCTGGTCCCTACTAATGACGGGTTCAGTATGATCTTCCTCCTCGGGGTAATTGGATACCCTATCCTGAATACGCCCGACTAACTTGTTAAAGGCGTACCTCATTCTATCCATCTTCCTGTTCTTGCATCTTACTTCTTCTTCCAATTCATGCGCCTGATCCTGCACTCTCAACTTTTCTAAAATCTCATCTTCCAAATGGACTTCTATAGCCTGCTTGTCTGTTCGGAGTTCTTCCATTTTTGCCTCTAGTTCTTGATTGTCTGATCAGAGTTCTTCCACTTCCGCCTTTAGTTCTTGCACCATATTTTCCAACTCAATGTTCCTATCTACCACTGTTGTTAATAGATTCTCCACCGACTCCTCCCTATCCTCGGGTTCAGGAGCTACCGTAGATAAAGGCTCTACAGTTATCGGCTCCTCCGAAACTACCAGGATATCTCTAAGTGCTTCATCTCCTGACATCTTGCTTTTTTTATTAATCTTTCTCTCTAGCTTACTCTTGCTTTTTCTTACTTCTAACTTGGAGAAATACGCAATTCTATGAAGGCTTATTTATAAGCCACTTCACAGACTCACAATTAATATTCTCTGTTATTTTAGCTTCCATTGGCGATCCCACCAACGTTCTCAAACCTATCTTCTCTAACCCTAATTATTCATTTAATAAGGTTAAAGCAAGGATTTATTAGTTAAAGCAAGGGGACAAGATCTGCTTTTTGGGGAATTAATTTCAACGAGTCTACTAAAGTTCTCGCCTCCTATATTCGGCCTATAGTTGGCTCCTACATCACTTGTGCCCTCTATTGGCCTACTTAGCCTCTAGGATTTTTAAACATGGCTTAATCTTTTTAGGTTATATCCTAAGACACTCTTACCTTAGAACTATAACCTACAGCTCTGATACCAACCTGTCACGCCCCCAAATCCGTGTCCCTTGAACCTCAAACTTGGTGTGTCATGATACATCATCTTAGTATATATGTTCTATAACTAATCCGGAAAATATAAACATACATTGCTTATTTCAGAGCATTCTACAACATTTCCCAAGGTCTACAACCTTTATCTTGATACATTCCTTTAATAACTTACAAGGTTTACATAATCATTTTCATAAGATATAAATATAGTTAACGCATATTAAGTTACTCTTGAACTTTTTCTCTTGTCTTTGTCCTTCCTAAAGCACTTGAGCTTAACTAGAATATTATCATGATATAGCAAGAGTGAGCAACTACTTTGCTTAGCAAGTTTAAATACAAGAAAGATATATCATGATTGAAAAAGAATAGACTTTCAAATTTTCAACAATATATAATAATTGTGAAAGAACGATAATCAAATTTCAATAAATGAATAACTGAATCAATAATATTGAGTGACCAACAATGACCATGAACAAATTTGGTAATCAAGGTGATCAGCCTTTCATACCAGGTAAACATATGCAACTTGCACTAAGTGCGATTAACAATAAATTTCATTGATGTGGAATAATTGACAATAATTAAACCACTAGCATGCTTGAATATATTAACTCAAGTTTGAGTTAGGAAACTTGCAATAACGTAAGGGGTTTTAGGGTTAGGAACTTGCCTGTTATGTTATTTAAATATAACGTTATTAACTTATCCTTCAATTGACCTACACATTTAAGTCACGTTGAACAACCAATTAATCATAATTCGGCTTTAATAAATCACTTTCTTTACTAAACACTTTAATATATTTCTTTTTATTTGAAATATAACCTTTCACCCACATTATTTTTTTTTAATATTACTTTGGTCATTATAACCGCTTACAAATAAGACTCATTCTACTATACATGAAATAATTCAGCAGTATAAATGCTTATACAATGAATATTCATCAAATAAAAAAAAATCGAACATAATAACTGTTTATAAAATGAATATTCATAAACTATATTTAAGAAAATCGGACATTATCACTGCTTGTAAATAGGACTTTTATACTATTTACTTAAAATAATTTGGGCATTATAACTGCTTGTAAATAGAACTTTTATACTATTTACTTAAAATAATTTGGGCATTATAACTGCTTGTAAATAGGACTTTTGTACTATTTACTTAAAATAATTTGGGCATTATAACTGCTTGTAAATAGGACTTTTGTATTATTTACTTAAAATAATTTGGGCATTATAACTGCTTGTAAATAGGACTTTTGTACTATTTACTTAAAATAATTTGGGCATTATAACTGCTTGTAAATAGAACTTTTATACTATTTACTTAAAATAATTTGGGCATTATAACTGCTTGTAAATATATAGAAGAATGAAAATAATAACCACTAGAGTAATACCTCTTGTAGTTGCTAGCTTTACTTCCAATCGCGTAACACTTTTATGCTTCGAAGTAATATATATCTATATATTATATTTTTTTCTCTCACTATAGCTCTCAAATTATTTGTGTAGAGTAACTCTAACTCTTGAAATGTATGAAAATAATGAATGGAGAGCTCTCTATTTATAGAAAAACCAAGTTTCATTAATTGCACATTAAGGGCTTGGCTTATTACACTTTGGTACCTCATTAGTTACACCTTAGTACCTGTGACATCATTATGATGACATCACCTTTGTGTTTCTTTGGACCTTATGTCATGCCACATCATGTTTACATCATCTTTTGTGCTTCTTTGAGCCTTATGTCATGCTATATCATGCTTACATCATTCTTTGCTACGATTGGTCGATTATATATCACGAAGATTGGTGCCCTTAAACTAATCTAACTTAACCCTTAATTAGGATTTAATTAGTTTAATTTAGTTTTTCTTTACTTATTTGCTAAATAACTTAGTTAGTTAACTTTTGTTAACTTTTTCTCCAAATTCGACTTTTCGTATAAATGAATAGTATTTTCGTATGAATAATACTTTCGTATGAATAGTATTTTCGTATGAATAGTAATTTCGTATTTATACCGTATAATTTTCGTGTCCAGCTCGTATTTGTGACACCCCCAAATCCAGGTACTTAATTCCCACAGATTTGGTGTTCACTATCTCATTCAATCACATCTAATTACCCAATATTAAGAACAATAAAATAAACTTAAAGAAACATCTTTCCAAAATAGGTTACATCACCAACTATTAAACAATCAAATCCAAGGTTATCTTAACCTTAATACATCAAATGCGAAATAAAACATAATTTTAAGCAAGTCTTTGATACAAATAAACATTAAGTGGATGATAAATCTCTTGCTACTTTGGCATCTTACCCTTGCCTTTACTCGTGGACGGTTCTACTGCAATCTTTAACAGTCATATAGCCTATGGACCAACATCTCGTACTCAGGGGGATCAGCCCTTTGTACAATGTATTGTGCACAAACATTTTAACACTGTCGCGTAAGTAATCCCCTATATTAGGGTTGTTCATCTCAGTTTATCGTCTGAATCCATACCGAAAGGAACTTGGCTTGGAATAAGTTTAAAATATTCTAAGTCTTTGAAACGCTCATCAACTAAGGACTAGCTGAATCAATAAGGGTTTGGTAGCCGCTAATACATTCGATTCAACAATAAAATTTGTTCAATAGAAACTATACTCAAAATTTGAATAACAAACAATGATTGAAATAAAGCTTAAGTACGTAACATGATAGTAACCTTGCTTGAATATCAATAAGCTAAGGTCAATAAGCTTGCTCAATATAAATAAACTTGTTTTGAATAAATTAACAAGTTAAAAGGAAGAACAACTTGCTATAAATAATTTTAAAGTTTAAGGGAGGAAAACTTGCTCAACGTAAAAGTAATAAGTTGAGATAAGGAACTTGCCTCAAGCGTAGATTACAAATTAAATATCTTACGATCCTTAAACAACCTATACATTTAATTATAAGATGATAACATAATTAGTCACAAGACTAAAAGCATTCTAGGCTTGCTCTCTATCCCATTTTATTATAATATCTCATTTAGCAAACCATAATCAACAAGTTTCAATTATCTTGGAATTTCATTAATTACTTAATACATTATTATGGGTCTTAACAAATAGCAAGAACCATAAAATAGATATATATATTTTTTTTACTGTTCCACCGCCGGGGCGGGAAAAAAAACTTAACAAAATCTCGTCGGGGCGAGAGGCTCGCCGGGGCGAAGAAAGATCAGCACATTTCTCTCGCCGGGGCGAGAGACTCGGCAGTTGTCTTCCCCAGCTCGCGAATCAGTGAAAACTTAGACCAAATTTGGCCAAATTTTCCGAATTCTACCATCCAGTAAACAAATTAAATATACCCAGACATCATATATGGTACAAAACATTTGCCCAACATGTTTTCTAAACATTTAAATCATTCTAACACATAAAAAACCAATTTAAATCAAAAATTCTCTGTTAAAACCAAATATTCAAGTTTTAACCGTTCTCATGAAATTAAACTCTGTAAATTCATTTTTCAACCAATTAAAACCATTCTTCTTGCATTAATCTTGTTTTTCATCACATAATCATAAACAATTATTAAATCACCGATTAATAACCAAATTGAATCATCAATTTTCATACAAATATGCCATACATGAAATAAAGCTCTGTAAAACTAAAAACTCAATTCTAAAGCATGTTTTCATGAATTAATTTTTCAAACTAGTTTATAATCATCACATAATCTCTAATACATGCTTACTAATAATTATAACTAAGTAATTCATGTATTTAACATATAAATTCATATACAGTGAAATAAAAATCATATACAAAGAAGTAAAATAATAAGAATATAATGAAAAACAAAACTAATAAGAATTATACCTTCAAGCTATGTATATAATTCCTTAGCTTAGCACTTCCCTTCCTTCTCTTTCTCAATTCACAAACCTCTCAATTCTCTCTTCTCACAACTCTTAAGCTCTCTCTTGTTTTCTCTGTATTTTTCTTTTCTCTTTGAACTCTGTTCTTTCTCTTCTTTCTTTTCTTTTCTTAACTGACGTACTTTAAAAAAATAAAACTGATGAAAATAAAAACTGATACTTAATATAATAATAACGTATCATCAGTTATAACATTTCAAAAGCCACAAGGCTTGTTTGGCAAATACAAATTAAAATAATCTATTATTCTAACTAAAGGTCTTAAGGCCTTGTTTGGTAAAACACAAATAAAATAACCCATTATTTCCAAACAAAGATCATAGGGCCTTGTTTGGTAAAACTGAATTAAACACTTTCTCATTTATTTTAATAAATCATTACAACATATAGTTTTAAATGTCACACTTCTAATTTAATTGAATTTATTTAATAATAAATTCAATTAAACCTTACTAACTAAATTAATAATTTCATTTAACAAATAACAATAACACCAAATAAATTCTCTTATTCAAATAATTCATTTATTTAAATAAACCTTTTCATTATCTAATTTAATTATTAAATTAAATTAGAATAAACATAACAAATCACATTCAAATAACATCTAACATTATTAAACTTAACATATACCCACTTTACAAAAACTTAATAAATTATTTATTTAGCTCAATAAATTAATAAAAATATTTATATAATTCAATAAATATTTTTATTCAATCATAAAAATTGCATTCGTTACATCTTTCCCTTCTTAAAAGGATTCTGTCCCCAGAATCACAACGCAATTAAATCATTCGTTACATTCTCCCCTCCTTACAAAGATTCTGTCCCCAGAATCGCAATATAAAGATTAAACAAATAATTGAGAAAATTTTTGCATCATTATCTCTTCGAGTTCCCACGTTACTTCTTCAGCACTGTGGTTCCTCCAGATTACCTTAATAGAAGGTATCACTTTATTTCTAAGTACTTGCTCCTTCTTGTCCACTATCTGAACAGGTATCTCTTCATAAGACAAATCTTTCTCAAACTGTATCGGTTCATATTCTATTACATGTTTATAATCGGGCTTATACTGTCGTAGCACCGATATATGGAAGACATTGTGAATGTGACCTAACTCAGGAGGTAAAGCTACCTCATAAGCCACCTCGCCTATTCGTTTCAGCACTTCGAAGGGTCCAATAAACCGCGGACTGAGTTTACCCTTTTTACCAAATCTGATCTTTCCCTTCTAGGGAGATACTTTGAGGAACACAAAGCTCCCGACTTCAAATTCGTGATTTTGTCGGTGTTGATCAACATACTTCTTCTGTCTGTCTTGAGTGGCTATCAGTCTGGTTCTTATCACCTTGACAATTTTAGCAGTTTGTTGTACCAGCTCGGGCCCCAATAGTCGTCGTTCACCAACCTCATCCCAGCATAATGGAGTTCTGCATTTCCTTCCATACAATGCTTCGTAGGGCGGCATGCCGATACTCGCGTGATGACTATTGTTATAGGCAAATTCGACCAGAGGTAAATGATCATCCTAGTTGCCTTTTAAATCCATAACGCACGCTCGGAGCATATCCTCCAACGTTTGAATTGTTCTTTCGCTCTGGCCATCAGTTTGAGGATGATAGGCTGTACTCATTCTCAACTGTGTCCCCAAACAAACTTGTAGACTCCTCCAAAACTTTGATGTAACCCGTGGATCTCGATCTGATACTATTGATACTGGAACTCCATGCCTTGAGATAATCTCTTTGATGTATAATTTCGCCAGCTGATCCAAAGTGAATCTGATTTTGATAGGCAAGAAATGTGCTGACTTCGTCAGTCTGTCCACTATGACCCATATTGCGTCATAACTCTTCTGAGTAGTTGGAAGCCCTACCACGAAATCCATCATGATATGTTCCCACTTCCATTCTGGTATCTCCAAGGGCTGTAGCAAACCACTTGGTCGTTGATGCTCCGCTTTAACTCTCTGACAAGTGAGACACTTCGCAACACACTCAGCAACCTCTCTTTTCATGTTTGGCCACCAAAAATGTTGACGAAGATCCTGGTACATCTTTGTGCTTCCCGGGTGAACCGAAAATCGTGAACTGTGAGCTTCGTTCAAAATCTCCTCTCTGATTGCCAATACCGACGGTACCCAGATTCTGCCTTCAAATCTCAGCAACCCTTTAGTATCGATTTTATATTTAAGCTCTTCTCCCTCAAGCACTCTTTTTCGTATGTCAACACATTCCTCATCCTGAAGTTGTGCTTCCTTGACTTTTTCTACCAAAGTTGGTTAAGTTTCCATCTGGAACAATTTTTCATTAGGCTCTGCCAAACCCTCCACCTCTAACTCCAATTTAGCTATTTCCGCTACAAGCTTCTCCTGAGCAGTTAACAAAAATAGTTTCTCCCGACCTTTTCTACTCAAAGCGTCGACAACCACGTTAGCCTTCCCTGGATGGTATAGAATTTCACAGTCATAATCTTTGATCAATTCTATCCATCTCCTCTGCCGCATATTCAAATCCTTCTGCGTGAAAATATACTTCAGACTTTTATGGTCTGTATATATTTCACACTTCTCCTCATAGAGATAGTGCCTCCAGATTTTTAAAGCAAACACTACGGCTGCTAACTCCAAATCATGAGTCGGATACCCTTTTTCATAGTCTTTTAGTTGGCGCGATGCATATGCAATAACCTTACCATTCTGCATCAACACACAACCAAGTCCTTTATGTGATGCGTCACTGTACACCACAAAATTTCCTGTATCATCTGGTAAAGACAACACAGGTGCCGAACTTAGTCTCTTCTTTAGTTCTTGGAAACTCTCTTCGCACTTCTCTGTCTAAACAAACTTCACTGATTTCCTTGTTAAATTTGTCAACGGAGTGGGGATCCTGGAAAAATCTTGAATAAAACGCCTGTAGTATCCCGCCAAACCTAGGAAACTCCTCACTTCTGACGGTGTCTTCGGCTGATCCCAGTTCATTACAGCCTCGACTTTCGCTGGATCCACCGAAATCCCGTCTTTATCGATCACATGTCCAAGAAATTGAACACGCTCCAACCAAAATTCACACTTTGAAAATTTTGCATACAATTTCTCCTTCCGTAATGCCTCCAATGTCACCCTCAAATGCTCCACATGTTCTTCTTGAGTTTTGGAGTAGACCAGAATGTCGTCTATGAATACCACTACAAATTTATCCAGAAATGGTTTGAATACTCTGTTCATTAAGTCCATGAATGCTGCAGGCGCATTCGTTAAACAAAATGACCTAACCAAAAACTCATAGTGACCATATCTAGTTCGAAATGCCGTCTTTGGTATGTCCTCTTTTCTCACCTTCAACTGATGGTACCCACTTCGTAAATCTATCTTTGAAAAATATCTTGCTCCTTTCAGTTGGTCAAACAGGTCATCGATCCTTGGCAACGGATACTTGTTTTTGATTGTGACCTTGTTCAACTCTCTATAATCAATGCAAAGACGCATCGACCCATCCTTCTTCATAACAAACAATACCGGCGCTCCCCACGGCGAAACGCTCGGTTGAATATACTTCTTATCTAGCAGCTCTTGTAGCTGCACCATCAACTCCTTTAATTCTACTGGAGCCATTCGGTACGGGGCTTTCGATATAGGGGCCATTCCCGGTGCTAAATCAATCACAAACTCGATGTCCCTATCTGGCGGTAATCCTGGAAAATCATCAGGAAACACGTCCGCAAAATCCCTAACTACCGGTATCTCCTCTAGTTTTGCACCCTCCTTTTGGGTATCGACAATGTAGGCTAGATATCCTACACATCCTTGTCTCAACATCTTTCTGGCCTGCATCATCGTCGGACAACTCGTTTGTTTAGGCGACTTGCTACCATAAAATATAACCTTCGACGGAGTCATAAGGTTTACACACTTCTTTTGACAGTCAATAACTGCCCCATGGTTGAACAACCAATCCATACCCAAAATAACGTCAAACTCCCCAAGACGAATTGGGATTAAGTTGACCGTCATCACATGACCCTTGATATCTATCTGACAGTTATTGTGTACAAACTTAACAGGAATCACTTCCCTATTCGCAATTTCTATATTCATGGGGTAATCTAACTCTTCCTGAGGTAACTCTAATTTCTTAGCAAATTCATCGGATATAAATGAGCAAGTAGCACCCGAGTCAAACAATACATAAGCATTAACATTATTTACTGGAATGATACCTGACACTACATCCTTTGACTGCACAGCATCCTGCACCGTCATATTGAACGTTCGAGCGGTAGGTCGGTTGGGCTGCGTGGGTCCTGTGATTGTCAGATTGCCTCCACCACCGCTGTTTCCCTTTCCTGAACTGGCTCCACCTGTAGTTGCTTTCTTAGGGAAATCCCGAGCAAAGTGATCCTTCGACCCGTAGTTAAAACATGAACCCTTCTTTGGATTAGGGCAATTCGGCGCGATATGCCCCTCCTGCCCGCAGTTGAAGCATACCCTCTTACCCTTCAAACAAGCACCCATATAGCTCTTTCCACAGTTGCTGCACACCTCCATCTTCTTCTTCTGATTACCCTGCTGACTTCCCACAGAGTTACTATCATTCCATTTCCTCTTCTGGCTACTGCCCCCGTGACTACCACTTGCCTTATTTTCACTCTCATTCTTCTTCTTCCTCTGCTCCTGATTATACTTGGACAGAGCATCACTGCCTCCTTCAGCGATAATTGCCTTCTCCAGTACCGCCGCAAACGAGTTTAGTTGAAACATTGAAACTCGGCTATACAACCAGGGCTTCAATCCCTGCTCAAGCCTTCTGGCCTTCCGCTCATCCGTGTTAACCTGATAAGGCGCAGACCTCGCTAACTCGTTGAATCTTGCAGCATACTCAGATATCGACATAGTACCTTGCTTCAATTCCAAAAATTGCACCTCCATCTGATTCTGTGCGCTTACTGGAAAATAGGTCTCGAAAAATATTTCCTTAAATCGCTCCCATGGAAGAATTCCTGGGCCACCTCGAGTCTTATTTGCTTGCCACCAAGAGCTAGCTTCTGACTTGAGCATGAATGTTGCAAATGCCATCTTCTGGTCCTCATTGACCCTAGCGACATCAAACACCTTCTCCATCTCCATGACCCACGTTTGAGCCTCTATCGGATTCATAGACCCTTAAAATTCCGGAGGTCCGACAGCCTTGAAGTCTTTAAATGTCGTAGCCTGAGCTTGGGGTTGATTAGCAAATGCTCCCGTGAGCAAATCCACCAACTGTTGCATTGGGTTGGTACTGGCTTCTTCTGAGTTGTTGGTAGATCCCTCAGGGGTCTGTTGACGGGTTTGTCTTCTTGGCGGCATCTTACTGTTAAGAATTCGCGCTATTAGATTATTACTCAATTACCTAAACATTTAAGTCTTAACTTAAACATTTATAAACAATACTTAAACACATAACACATCTGATAAACTTTCGCATTTTATTCATTAACTGTTTCAAAACATAATATGGATAACATCATAGTTATGTACATCATCTGTCCTGAAATCATAAAGTTTCAGGACTACATCATTATTCTATCCCATTATATAAATCTGGGATTTACAACTTATTAACTCATAAATTTCATAATAACATAACTAATCATAATCTATGATGACATCCCACGGCGCACAACTTCCTTGCGTTCCTGCTCCATAATACGAGTCACCATCCTTCGATCCACCATATCTGGATGACGATGAACTCGATCCAGAGCTCTATCTACTGTGGTGTGAAAGATATACTCCATCTCATCAATCTTGGCCTTCTTTGACCGCACCTCACATTCAACACGATCTGCGCGGTTAACCTCCCTCAACCAAGCAATCTCAGCTCTCGCCCGCTTAACTGACTCCTCTTTCAACTCATCTCTTACAATTTCATTCCTGGCTATCAGCTGTCCTCGTCGATACTCAGACTGTGCTAGCCTCTGCTCAGCCTCTGCAAGACGTGATGAAAGGTCTTGGATCTCAGCATCCTTCTGCTCTAAAGTGGCTTGACGTTCTGCAGCCTGTTCTTCTAACTCCTCCTTTTCACTCTCTACATGAACCAGCTTCCACTCCACATCCCCAAGACGTATGTCTAGCTCCTCAATCTCACTGTTCTTCTGCTCCAAAGCAGCCTGTCGCTCAGCCAGCTTCCCCTCTAACTCCTCCACTCTGTCCTGCAACTCTATGTTGTGATCATACACCTGCTCGTACATTTGAACACCCAAAGTAGATAGTGGTATCTCTTCAGGATCCTCCTCAGGATCAGTCTCAGGCTCATACTCGTGGCCTGTAACTGTAATCAATGGGGATGGCTCCCTCTGCACTAGCTGCTCATGAACTACGTGAATATCTCGGGGCTCCTCCTCCCTAGCCTGGCTGGGCTCTCCTCTATCAGTCATCCTGACAACAAAATTTTAAGTTTTAATTACTAATCGATAATACTGGCGAGCACATAAGTTTGTTATCAAGTAAGCACATAGCACATAATCATTTTATTATCTTTTTTGAATTTCCGTAATCCATTCCTTAAAACTCGATAAGAGTTTATCACCACTATATTCTCTATCTTCTAAAAGGCTACTACCCTAAGGTTTTTCCCACCTAAAGGTTCATAACCTACAGCTCTGATACCAACCTGTGACATCCCCAAATCCAGGTACTTAATTCCCACAGATTTGGTGTTCACTATCTCATTCAATCACATCTAATTACCCAATATTAAGAACAATAAAATAAACTTAAAGAAACATCTTCCCAAAATGGGTTACATCACTAACTATTAAACAATCAAATCCCAGGTTATCTTAACCTTAATACATCAAATGCGGAATAAAACATAATTTTAAACAAGTCTTTGATACAAATAAACATCAAGTGGATGATAAATCTCTTGCTACTTTGGCATCTTTCCCTTGCCTTTACTCGTGGACGGTTCGTCCTGCTTTTCTGGCTTAGCTGCAATGATTAATGCAATAGTGAGCAAACAATTGCTCACAAGTACGATAACAATAATATTTAAATGAAATGGATTTCAACTGAGGAATAATAGTTTTCTGAATCTCAGTCAATAAATGATTAAAGTCTAAAAGCTCGTTAGAATGCTTGATTCCAAGGAAAATAGAATTCAAGATTTAGAAATTATATCTGAGGGTCACAAGACCTCGAACTATGTCCTAGGTTAACAGGTATTTCTACTGTAACCTTTAACAGTCATATAGACTATGGACCAACATCTCGTACTCAGGGGGATCAGCCCTTTGTACAATGTATTGTGCACAAACATTTTAACGTTGTCGCGTAAGTAATCCCCTATATTAGGGTTGTTCATCTCAGTTTATCGTTTGAATCCATACCAAAAAGAACTTGGCTTGGAATAAGTTTAAAATATTCTAAGTCTTTGAAACGCTCATCAACTAAGGACTAGCTGAATCAATAAGGGTTTGCTAGCCGCTAATACATTCGATTCAACAATAAAATTTGTTCAATAGAAATTATACTCGAAATTTGAATAACAAACAATGATTGAAATAAAGCTTAAGTACGTAACATGATAGTAACCTTGCTTGAATATCAATAAGCTAAGGTCAATAAGCTTGCTCAATATAAATAAACTTGTTTTGAATAAATTAACAAGTTAAAAGGAAGAACAACTTGCCATAAATAATTTTAAAGTTTAAGGGAGGAAAACTTGCTCAACGTAAAAGTAATAAGTTGAGATAAGGAACTTGACTCAAGCGTAGATTACAAATTAAATATCTCATGATCCTTAAACAACCTATACATTTAATTATAAGATGGTAACACAATTAGTCACAAGACTAAAAGCATTCTAGGCTTGCTCTCTATCCGATTTTATTATAATATCTCATTTAGCAAACCATAATCAACAAGTTTCAATTATCTTGGAATTTCATTAATTACTTAATACATTATTATGGGTCTTAACAAATAGCAAGAACCATAAAATAGATATATATTTTTTTTACTGTTCCACCGCCGGGGCGGGAAAAAAACTTAACAAAATCTCGTCGGGGCGAGAGGCTCGTCGGGGCGAAGAAAGATCAGCACATTTCTCTCGCCGGGGCGAGAGACTCGGCAGTTGTCTTCCCCAGCTCGCGAACCAGTGAAAACTTAGACCAAATTTGGCCAAATTTTCCGAATTTTACCATCCAGTAAACAAATTAAATATACCCAGACATCATATATGATACAAAACATTTGCCCAACATGTTTTCTAAACATTTAAATCATTCTAACACATAAACAACCAATTTAAATCAAAAATTCTCTGTTAAAACCAAATATTCAAGTTTTAACCGTTCTCATGAAATTAAACTCTGTAAATTCATTTTTCAACCAATTAAAACCATTCTTCTTGCATTAATCTTGTTTTTCATCACATAATCATAAACAATTATTAAATCACCGATTAATAACCAAATTGAATCATCAATTTTCATACAAATATGCCATACATGAAATAAAGCTCTGTAAAACTAAGAACTCAATTCTAAAGCATGTTTTCATGAATTAATTCTTCAAACTAGTTTATAATCATCACATAATCTCTAATACATGCTTACTAATAATTATAACCAAGTAATTCATGTATTTAACATATAAATTCATATACAGTGAAATAAAAATCATATACAAAGAAGTAAAATAATAAGAATATAATGAAAAACAAAACTAATAAGAATTATACCTTCAAGCTATGTATATAATTCCTTAGCTTAGCACTTCCCTTCCTTCTCTTTCTCAATTCACAAACCTCTCAATTCTCTCTTCTCACAACTCTCAAGCTCTCTCTTGTTTTCTCTGTATTTTTCTTTTCTCTTTGAACTCTGTTCTTTCTCTTCTTTCTTTTCTTTTCTTAACTAACGTACTTTAAAAAAATAAAACTGATGAAAATAAAAACTGATACTTAATATAATAATAACGTATCATCAGTTATAAAATTTCAAAAGCCACAAGGCTTGTTTGGCAAATACAAATTAAAATAATCTATTATTCTAACTAAAGGTCTTAAGGCCTTGTTTGGTAAAACACAAATAAAATAACCCATTATTTCCAAACAAAGATCATAGGGCCTTGTTTGGTAAAACTGAATTAAACACTTTCTCATTTATTTTAATAAATCATTATAACATATAGTTTTAAATGTCACACTTCTAATTTAATTGAATTTATTTAATAATAAATTCAATTAAACCTTACTAACTAAATTAATAATTTTATTTAACAAATAACAATAATACCAAATAAATTATCTTATTCAAATAATTCATTTATTCAAATAAACCTTTTCATTATCTAATTTAATTATTAAATTAAATTAGAATAACCATAACAAATCACATTCAAATAACATTTAACATTATTAAATTTAACATATACCCCTTTACAAAAACTTAATAAATTATTTATTTAGCTCAATAAATTAATAAAAATATTTATATAATTCAATAAATATTTTTATTCAATCATAAAAATTGCATTCGTTACAGTATTATTCTTGCATTCTACTCGTATAATATTTCATATTATACTCGCATTCTACTCGTATAATATTTCGTATTATACACAATTAACTTTCGTATTTTGATCGATTAGCCGGAAAAAAAAAACTAATTCTTTTCTTTTGTGAATTTCTATTAGATATTACACCTCGTAGCCTCATATAAACGCTATGACGTAATTCGAAAATTGAAGAAAGCGGTTTTATCGTGAATAGTCCCCACGTGAATAGTGATCATGTGAATAGTACCCATGTGAATAGTACCCACATGAATAGTGACCGTATGAATAGTACCTACGTGAATAGTGATCACGTGAATAGTACTTACGTGAATAGTGATCACTTGAATAGTACCCACGTGAATAGTACCTACGTGAATAGTGATCACGTGAATAGTACTTACGTGAATAGTGATCACGTGAAAATATAATTTCAATTTAATCTCAATCAATTAATATTAATTAATTAATTAATTTTACCCAATATATGTATATATTTCACATCTATATATACACATTTAATCTATTACACAAAATCACATACTTCACATTATATGAAACACATATATACATATATGTCCAAATCTACTTCATCCCTTAATAAGAATTTTATTTATTAAATTTTTATTTTAAATTTTCGAAATATCTGGGATATTACAAATATGATTTCTTTGAGGGGTTTATTATTATTAGTCTCATCTTGTTTAGCGCGCATGCACATATGTATATAAAATACGCGTCATATTATTTTAACATGCGAAGCATGTTGGATAATATATAATATATATATATATATAGTAGGCATGCACATATAGAATACTATATTCTACCCGGATTGATTATGGACTTTTATTTTAGTTTGGTTCACTAGAGCCACCAAGTAAACCAAAAGGTCAAACCTAGGGTGCAAGAATTAAATTTAAATATAACTATTACATTTAAACCCGGACTCCATTACAAACGGGTCTTCAAGCGCTCCTTGCTCCTTTGTCTCCAATTCTTCAAAATTAATTCTAACTAGTCCTATTACATAAACTATTTACAATAAATAGAAACCTTGATCAGCAGTCAAGGGTACATAGGAGGGAGATAGAATTTACATTAAGAAAATTAGAGAAGACGAGGTACGCAGACCTCATTTATAAAAACCCATACATTCAAGCATCCTCTAAAATAAATCCAATCACACATTGGTCAATAGTCCATAATCAATCCCTATTTATTATCATACATATCTCTATATGTATCAATAAATAACATTCATCTCATTAATAATAAAACCATTCCATATATGTATTGATATCAATTAATGGGCAAACGTTTTGCTAATATTTAGTTTTGAAACAAAATAAACTCTTTTATTTTAATCAAAAACCAAATTCAAATTAAACTCTTTTAAGTTTAGCAATCTGAAATCCTATTCCAGATAAAATAAACATCTTTATTTTAAACTTATATCAATTAAATAAACCATTTATTTTAATTGAAAGAAAAAATTATTTTTTCGGATCCTGCTGTCCGGCGCAGCTGGCGCCAGAATGAACTGGGACATGGCGCAGTTGCGCTGAACCCCAGAAACAACGTTCTGGGTTTGGGCGCAGCTGCGCCGCGTAGCAGATTCAGAAAAAACGGATTCTGCCCAAAAATTTCGATCCAATCACATACCATACACACATGGAACCATCAAAATCGATAATTAGCATAAGATTAGGCTCTAATACCACTGTAAGGTTTGTATATAACGCGAACATGCAATCAAATTACATAAATAAAGCGGAAGCGCGATAAAATCGAATTTTAAGAATTTTATACAAACCATCATCACGATCAATCTATGTGCTCAATTAACGATATAAACGAAAGAGATAGAGATTAAGAAATTATACCCTCATAGAACCGTGCTTCCTCGGGTACAAGTTCACCTCCAATTCCTTCACGTTCTCTTTGAATTCCACCACGGTAAGGTTTGTATATAACGCGAACATGCAATCAAATTACATAAATAAAGCGGAAGCGCGATAAAATCGAATTTTAAGAATTTTATACAAACCATCACCACGATCAATCTATGTGCTCAATTAACGATATAAACGAAAGAGATAGAGATTAAGAAATTATACCCTCGTAGAACCGTGCTTCCTCGGGTACAAGTTCACCTCTAATTCCTTCGCGTTCTCCTTGAATTCCACTGACTAAATTCCTTTGCTTGATCAACGTTAGCCACCCAAGTGTTTGGCCTCTAGAGGTGATCCACCAAGGAAGAATAGTTATTCAAGAAGTTGGGTGCCCTAGTTTCTATCTCTATAGAAATTGCAAGTACTCTTCACAATCTAATGCAAGAGTGTGTAACCCTAATCTATGATAAGACTCCTCTTATTTATAGATGTAGAAAAACCCTTCCCTAAACTATTTAGGATTAGGTTTCTATTATAATTAAACTCCTTTAATTAATTATGCTGCTAATCCAATTAGGAATTCATGTGAGAGTACTTCTATTAATTAATTCTCAATCCTTATTATGAATTAAATAATAGTAATAGTAATACTAATAATAAGACTCCTCTTATTAATTTATATTTAATATTTCCAAAATATTAAATAATAAGTATTAAGCTATTTAATTTTTTCTATCCCCATAGATTAAATTAAATACACTTAACTTATTATTACAATTATGCCATTTACTTCTTAAATAAATATTTTCCTTTTGCGGTGTGACCCTTTAGGTTCTCCATATTAAACCGATTGTGAATAAATCAATTAGAACAATTCTAATTTTATTTAAATAAATAAATTAAACTATTTAATTCATTTAAATAAATAACATTTATTCTACAATAAGGGTAAGCCCCGTTAGCGATCAACGACTTTCCACATAATATTGATTTCAACATTAATCACAAAAGAACATTTAAGTGAATAGTTACCGTACAATTCAATCCTTCTACCGTACAATGTCCCAATTAAATATAAGACATGAATTTACTGTCAAGTCTTATTTTATTTAATTATATGTATTTCGATTCTCAAATGCACAACTCTAAATAATGTAAATTAGAAACTCCTTTCTAATTTCATTCTGCCTTGGCCAAGGACTACTGAGTTGTCATTTATCGAATCACATAGGACATTCTCATCTTTTACTAGACGTGGTAGATTCTTTGTTAATCATTCACCTATCTCCATGTACAACTTATTATACCCAATCATACCATTTGATATACCCTAAAGGTCTTAAGGGACATGTCAAAGTATAACTCATCATACACAAGATACTATGATGATCTCAAGTCCAAGGATCACTTGTACTACTATCACTATAGGAATTTCTATTGACAGGCGAGTAAAACTCCATTAGGTATTCCTTAGCGAGCCATGTTTAGTAAACTTATTCTCCAATAAGCACCTACATACTTGCTTTAGTGTCTCCACACAAATAATTATGAGATCAATCATCCTCTTCGTAAGAGCAAACAACATATGTACTAATCTATCCGGATTCACTAATCCCCTATTTAGTAATCCAACGATTAGGAACGATTTTAGTTTGTGAGCTATCTTGAATTTAGATCTCATTAGCATGATCACCATCGTGATTCTAAAAACATTGCTCAAAACTATGGGTTTATCACATTTAATATAACAGCACCATGTAGATAATATAAAATGCCTTTTAAGAAAATCAATTATTTTATTAATAAATGATTAAGATTACAAAGTATATGCTACATCATATCAAATATGATTGGCTTGTGTCCATACTACTTTCACTTATAGCTTTGATCTTTTCACCCTTTTTATTCTCAACTAGCTTGAAAAACTTTATCAACCGAGCACCGGTTTCATCTTTAGAAGCTAGAAAGAATACCCATGCGAACCTTATGTAGTCATCCACTATAGTCAATGTATATCTATTTCCTCCTAAGTTGACAGTTGGTACATGCCCAAAGAAATTCATGTGTAGAAGTTAAAGTGGCTTAGTATTTGAATTAACTATCTTGCTTTTGAATGAGATTTTTGTTTGCTTTCCTAGCTGACATGCTTTTCAAGGTTTCTCTTTAATGAAGTTCATCTTTGGTAATCTAGAAACTAGATCCTTAGAGACCAACTTAGACATGTTTTTGAAGTTTAGGTGTGAAGTCTTATGTGCCACATCTAACTAACATCTTCAGAAGCTTTGGTAAAAAAGCATGTTGTTTTTGTTGAGCTCCACTTTTCCAGATGTATAACATACACATTTCCATCCCTTGTGCTAGTGAGCCTCACAAAATTAGTCTCAAGATCTCTAACTTGACATTGATGAGGAAGATGACTTAATGACTATTGTCACAAAGTTGACTGATGCTAAGAAAATTATGCTTCAGTCCTTCTACAAATGCTACTTTGCTAAATGATACAACACCATTTCTTATAGTGCCATAACCTTTGGTCCTACTAGAGCTGTTGTCTCCAAAGATAACAGTAGGTCCATGTGACACCCCTAAATTCGGGTACCAATACCTCGAATCAGGTGCTCACGATAAAGTACATCCATACACCTCTAAACAACATAAATCAGCTAATGCGGAATAAATAAACATATGTTGTTCATTACAAAAGGTTTACTATGGTTGAGAAAACCTGCCCAATATTAAATTGAGTTAAGGTAAGGAAACTTGCCCAATACAAGGGTTAGACAAGCATTAGAAAACTTGCCTAACATATACCTGTTTGCACGAAATAAAAATAGTGCATAAGGTTTAAAAACTTGCTTAAATATAAATTAAGTTAAGAAACTTGCCTGATGCGCTGCTACAATATTACAACACACGCTCTTTAATATCCTACACATGTAAATACATATTCACATAACAATTAGTCACATAAAGACTAGGTTCAAAACAGACGCTGCATCATTAAAACACATTGATTGCCACTACGACTACCCAGTCGGGGGTCTCACTCCCCGGTGAGCGAGTGGCTGTCCAGCTCGTCGGTGAGTTGGCGGGAGTCTAAGGGGGCAGCGCCCCCTGGAAGCCAAACGAATTATGCAACCAGGTTATTCAATTTGCGCCTATGACAGCACGACTTTGGTTGACATTTAATATACAATTAAGCAATTAAGGTTAAGGTTTAACAAGGTATAAATAACTAACTTGTTTAATCATTTAGGATAAAAATATAAGCGTTGGACCCGCTGAAAAGAATTCATTAGGTCTGACCCGACCCGACCTGGTCCGACCGACCCGACCTGATCCAGACACGGAGCTGACGCTGCGGCGTGAGGCTTATTGCTAGAGCTCATGCTGCGGTGTGAGTCCCGTGTTCTACCTCTGCCGTGTGGTGTCGCTGTGGCGTGGAGTTCCTCTTCCCATCTTCTGCCACATGGCGTTGCGATGCCAAGCTTAGTGCTTGGAAGCGTCGCTGCGGCGTGAGCTCAGTTCATTTCCCATCTTGCCCCTCGCTGCAGCGACATTTGCAAGGCTTATGAATGATGCTGCAACGTCATTCTCCAGTAGCCGGATTCTGGGTTTAATCCCAGTTCGCGGTTACAACCTCCGGTCACTCCAACCTCCATAACTCCTTCAATATACAAGCAAATTGGTCCATTCTGGACTCTATGGACTCCTAACGTATGGGGCTACAAAATATCAAAAATTTAGAATCACCCATAAATAATAACATGGCCAAATCTTAAGCTAAAATACAAAGTTCATACTCTGTTCTTCGAGTTCTTCATAAGTTTTACAAAAATCATTACTACGAACTCGTTTTAACTCGTTTTTACTCCATTCCAACTGGGTTAGCTTCGTAACCCATGGAACTACAATATCATAACAACAAATAAAATTAACAAACACGAAATCATAGCTTTACAGTCCTCTAAAATGGTCCAAACGTCCAAAGTCCATGTTTTGTCCATTGTTCTTGTTCCATTAAGCTAAGGTAAGGATTTCTTGCATTTTTGTTCCACTTTAGTGATGTTAGTAACTTTCATAACCTTTTAACAACATTTACAAACAATCATAGCAAACAAAAACAACAAGAATTGTCACCAATCTGACCCACACGCTTAAGAGCTCAAAACTAAGAAAAACTTAAAAAACTTAAGAACAAATCGAATGGAATGGATTTGGTTGGTTGTTTACCTTTGTAAATGCTTCCTAGAGGTTAAGAAGATTACTAGACTTGCTTGGCTTGATTTCTTCTTGCTTGGATTCTCTTCTTCTTCCACCTGTGCCTTCTTCTTCTTCCTCCTTTCTTTTTTCGGCAACTTTCTTCCCTTTTTCCGGTGACTTCCTCCTTCTTCCTTCTTCCTTATTTTGCAGCTCTCTCTCTCTCTATCTGCTGATGGAATTGTTTGATGGAATGCAAGAGAAAAATGGAATGGTTTGAAAGGGATGGGAGATTGGAGGAGTAATTTTGGGAGGATGAAGGGAGTGGGTTGGTTGCTCAATGCAATGTCCGACCCTCCCCTCTACACACTCATTTGATTGGTCTAAAAATGGGGGTTGGTTCCTTCTTGGAGTAACAAGCCAAAATACATACCCAAATACACCAAAATTATATCCGAATACTCCCACTTTTGTACCCAAGTTGGTAAATAACTCTACCCAAAATTAAAATGGGTACTCCCATAAATTATTGGGACGCATAAAAATAATTATTATGGGATTTGTCCAAATATTCGGAACACCCATATAATACATTTTGGATACAGATAAAATCACGTATCAGCTCAAATAAAATTTTCGACGCTTGGAAAAATTATTCGTTCGCATATACGCATTAACAAAATTATTCAACATCGAAAAAGTCGAAAAAATAGCTGGCATGAATAGTGTCTCGGGAAACGTGCCCCGTGAATAGTGATTTAGTGACGCTACGCGAAATCAATTATTCACTCAAACAAAACTATAACACGTAAAATTTCATGCATTCACTTCACCAAGGTTGTCACACAATCTTTAAACATGCAACACAAAAATAATATTAATAAAATATAATATATCCATTAATATTCAAAAATTCGAATTACAAGGTAAATCCAGAATTCCCGGTCGTTACATCTTCCCCCCTTATAAGAATTTTGTCCCCAGAATTACAATCTAGGTACAGAAAACTTAACATGGGTTCACTCAAAAAGATGCGGATAATTCTTCCTCATCTTTTCTGCTAGTTCCCACGTAGCTTCTTCAGCTGCGTGGTTCCTCCAAAGGACTTTGACCGAATGGATGACCTTGTTTCTTAATGTCTACTCCTTCCTATCTAATATTTGGACAGGAATCTCTTCATATGACAAGTCTTTCTCAACTTGAATCGGTTCATAGGATATCACATGCTTGTAGTCGGGTTTATATGGTCGTAACACAGAAATGTGAAACACATTAGGAATGTGCTCAAGTTTAAGAGGTAGACCTACCTCGTACGCCACTTCACCTACCCTCTTTAAAACTTCTAAGGGTCCTACGAACCTAGGACTCAATTTTCCCTTCTTTCCAAATCTGATCTTACCCTTCCAGGGAGATACCTTCAAACACACAAAGCTGCCAACTTCAAAGTCTCGTTTCTAATGATGCAAATCGGCATATTTCTTCTGGCGGTCCTGAGCCGCTATCAATCGGGCTCTTATCACTTTGACGACATCCACGGTCTGCTGCATCAATTCAGGTCCCAACAGTCTCCGTTCACCGACTTCGTCCCAACACAAAGGTGTTCGGCACTTCCTTTCGTATAATGCTTCGTATGGCGGCATGCCAGTACTCGCATGATAACTGTTATTATAGACAAACTCCACCAATGGTAGGTGATCATCCCAGTAGCCTTTAAAATCCATCACACATACTCTAAGCATGTCTTCAAGCGTCTGAATCGTTCGTTCGCTTTGCCCATCTGTTTGAGGATGATACGCCGTACTCAACCTCAACTGAGTTCCCAACCTTTCTTGTAAGCTTTTCCAGAAATTCGACGTGAAGCACGGATCTCTGTCAGATATAATAGATACCAGTACTCCATGTCGTGACACAACCTCTTTCACATATAACTTTGCTAGCTGCTCCAGATTGTACCTTATCTTGATCGGTAGAAAATGTGCAGATTTAGTTAAACGATCCACGATCATCCAGATCGCGTCATAACCCTTTTGAGTTGGTGGAAGCCCCGTCACAAAATCCATCGTGATATGCTCCCACTTCCACTCCGGAATCTCCAGCGGTTGTAGCAGTCCACCCGGTTTCTGATGTTCTGCTTTTACCCTTTGACATGTCAAACATCGCCCAACATATTCCGCGACCTCCCTCTTCATGTTTGGCCACTAAAAATGTTGGTGTAAATCCTGATACATCTTGGTACTACCAGGGTGTATCGAATACTTTGTAGAATGAGCTTCCTGCAGAATCTCTTCTCTCAACTCCGGAACCATCGGTATCCAGATCCTCCCTTCAAACCTTAACAATCCTGTGCTATTAGTTTTGTACTTTAAATCCTCTCCATCTGAGATTCGTTTCCTTATTGAGATACGTTCATCATCCTTTTCTTGAGCCTCCATTATCTTGTCTAATAAAGTCGGACTCGCCTCCACTGCAAACAGTTTTTCGTCTGCATTCGTCGGATACTTGACTTCCAACTCCAGTCCTTCCATATCCTTGATCAGTTTCTCTTGAGCTGTCAGCATCATCAACTTATCTCTGCCCTTCCTACTTAGAGCATCAGCTACTACATTGGCCTTACCGGGATGGTATAGAATCTCACAATTGTAGTCCTTGATCAACTCCAACCATCGTCGTTGCCTCATGTTTAGTTCCTTTTGAGTAAAGATATACTTCAGACTTTTGTGGTCTGTGTATATCTCATACTTCTCCCCATACAGATAGTGCCTCCAAATCTTTAGAGCAAACACCACTACCGCTAGTTCCAGGTCATGAGTCGGATACCCCTTCTCATAGTCCTTCAGTTGTCGTGACGCGTACGAAATGACCTTCCCATGCTGCATCAATATGCACCCAAGGACTTTGTGTGACGCATCACTGTACACCACAAATCCCCCTGTATTATCCGGTAGTGATAACACGGGTGCTTCACTAAGTTTCTTCTTCAACTCTAAAAAACTCTCTTCGCACTTATCCGTCCATACAAACTTCATAGTCTTCCTTGTCAAATTTGTCAACGGTGTCGTTATCTTTAAAAAGTTCTGAATAAACCTTCGATAGTAACCTGCTAATCCCAAGAAACTTCGGACTTCTGTCGGCGTCCTTGGCTGCTCCCAGTTTATTACTGCTTCTACGTTGGCAAGATCCACCGATACACCATCCTTGTCAATCACGTGCCCTAAAAAACGATCATAGCAAACAAAAACAACAAGAATTATTGTGACGCCCCCAAATCTCTACACTCCCCTGTAGCAGATCTGGTGCTCACGTGGAACTATACAACTATAAATATTCAATAAAATATGACTTCTATCTATCCAAGGTTCACAGTATCCCATAACAGATAATAATTCTCGTCAGAACGTTATCCGTGTTTGGATACCCTCACTTGGATGTACAGATTCATATCTTGTGGATATCTCTTTCATATCAATATTCCCTATCTATCTGACATTCACAGTATTAATGATAAGATTATCCATAGAACTGAGAGGCGCATTCCGGTAAAGATGGCACCTTACCGGCGCTCATTAAGTGTAACCCCAGAGCTTATAGGACTCTCAACATCATTTAAATACCCTCATTCAGATGTATAGTTTCATATAGACACTGTATTTAACTTAGTACAACTATTCTAAAGAATTTAAAGATCAGAGTATAACGCATTCTATAACATAAAGGATCATAATATATTACATAACATTTTGTTCGGTTACATCATTCGTTATACTAAGTTATTACAATAACAAGTCTTTAAAAAGACTTAAAATATTCAACAACAGAAATAAAATTTAATAATTATGGCTTTTCCCCTTTTTGGTCCCATACGTGCAAGGGATATCATCTAAAGCTGCAAAAGAAGATATGCGCAAGAATGAGCTACAAATGCTCAGCAAGTTCATTTGAATATGTAAACACCATGTGTTTGATTTGAAAGATGTCAATGATGTATACTGAGGGTTCTGTACATGAACCATATATTTCATTTAGTTCTATCAGTCTTTAATGACTTAGAACCATTTGAGTTTTGGATATCTGGTAGGTGATCAGCCTCACCAATATCCTAGGAGTATGCATATCATCCTACCAATTTATGTTGATATATTATCAACTATTCGTCACCTTATATTAAGGGAATTTCGTCACCTTATTTTAAGGGAAAATTTCGGGTTCACCTTACATCAAGGTGTTCCATTTCTCAGTATCAGATGTCGTACAAATCTATTTTTCTTGAAACAAAAATTTAAGCTCGAACAAGCAATATATGAATAATAATTCATTTCTTAAGTTATGCTGAACAAGAAGCAATAACTTCACAATAATTGATAGCAAGATGTATAATACTTGCTTATTATAAATTGAGAAAGGTTAGGACACTTGCCTTAGCGTAGCTCACTATAATTTAGTACAATCGGTCAACGCACGTAGTCTACGTATACCAATAATAAGCGTTAGCACGTATATAAACATGTATTACGCTAATCTAAACAAGTTTCATTAAGGTTCGACGTTGATTCGGTATCTCGGTCGCATCCTTAATGGCTAAACACATAGATTGTTCGATAAAACTTCATTTGGAAGTCGAATTATTAGTCTAAATAATTTAATTATTATTTCTAACATTTTTAGAAGCTTGGTATTATTTTTAAATAATTTTTAGAAGCTTGGAAGTATTTTTAAATAATTTTACAAGCTTAGGAATATTTTTAAATGATTTAATTATCATTTAGAAAAATTTTAAAACATTTAATATGTTATTTAAATAATTTATTTTATTATTTAGAATATTTTTAGATATTTAAAATATTATTTAAATGATTTATTTATCATTTATAATATTTTTAGAAAGATAGAATATTATTTAAATGATTTATTTTATCATTAATAATATTCTTAGAATTTATTTTATCATTATAATAATTTAATTATTACTTATAATAATTTTTAAAACTTAATTTGATATTTAAATGATTTAATTATCATTTAAAGTAATTTTTAAATACTTAATATATTATTTAAATGATTTATTTATCATTAATAATATTTAAATATTTAATATTTTATTTAATTATTATATATAATAATTTTATTTACCTTAATATCATTTTTAAATAATTAATATAATTATTTAATAATTTAATACCATTTTTAAATAATTAAAACAATTATTAAATGATTTATCATAATTATTATTTAATATTTAATTAAATTAAATAATAATTCAGAATATAAAAAAATATAAAAAATAATTTTTTTATAATTAAAAATGAATTTTCGTATTTATTTATTAATTATTAATAATTATTTATTATTTATTTATTATTTTATAATTTATTTAATTAATTTTTATTTATTTTTATTAAAAATCCGTCGCTAAAGGGCTTTAGCGACGGTCTGCTTATTTCTTTAGTTTTCTGGGTTTGTGCATGCATTTCGTCGCTAAAGGTGTTCTTCATGAAGAACACCTGGTCAACGTTGTCCAACAGTGACTTTTGACCTCAATTTAATTCCAACTGGTTTGATGTTTGTGTTTGATTTTTGTTTGTTGTTATAGCCAACATGGCAGTGTACAACGACATAACAAATTCCATCTTAAAATATATTATAACATGCTCTAAATTTGATGGTCAAACCACCGGGTTCAAACTGTTCTTGAGTTTCTGGGTTACCCAGAAACTCAAGCAGTCATGGTCAGTCAACATGGTTTGACCATGAATAACTTTGATTCTGTGTTTGATAAATGTGTTTTTATGTTACCAGATTGTACTCTACCTAGCATAGAACAAGTCTAAAAACCAATAATCTACATAAAACATGTCATCTAGATCAATTCTGGGCAGCATGAACTTCTGACAAACCTTGTCAGAGTTCTTCATAAGTTTCTGGGTTACCCAGAAACGTGCAAAATCAGAGCGGTCAAAGGACTTTGACCACTTATATCTTCTTACTGTGAAATAATTTTGGAGTTCTATCAATTGGATATTAAAGCTAACATGGCATACTATAGATTCATGCTTTAAAACACATTAAACGACCTTTTTAAACCGACCAAAAGATCTGACAAAGTAGCTTGTCAGACTGTTCTTGACTGCCAAGAACAGTTTGAGTATTTGGCTTGATTTTCATATCTAGATCTTATGTAATCATGTTTTAACCGCCTAGATCACTTAATAACACATTAACAAGTATTCCTAAACATCTAAAACACAAAAATTTTCCAGGCTTGAAGATCTAGCAACAAATTAGGGTTTATGCACCTTTTTCTTCAAATTTTTGATTTCTTCTTTCTGATTCTGAACTTGTGGTTGCTAGGGCTTGTTTAGGCTGGTAATATAAGTGTATAAACTTTGAAATTTCGTAGGTTAAATTATCAGAACCACTTTCTATTTATAGCAACTTAGATTAGGGTTTCCTAGACTTTCAATTTCCATTTTTGCCCTAAAAATATCTAACCTAGTTACTTGTGCTGCTTAGAATCAGATATTATTCACCTACTTAAGCTAGATATTTATAAATATCTGATTTTGTGTTCCTATCTTCACTTGATTGGTTTAAAATTTTGATTTTTGATTTATTTATTTACTAATTAAATCTAGATTTTTGTTAATCATGATTAGGATGTTAATTTAAGTTTAGTAATACCTTAATTAATGTTATATATCATAATTAAGGTTTTACACTTCATAAATTAGGGTTATTGAACCAAATTAGGGTTTTAGGGTTCCGAATTAGGGTTTAGGGTTTTCAATCCTATAATTAGGGTTTTAATCTTTCGTTTAGGTTTTAATTTAACCTCAATAATTCATAATTAATATCATGTTTCATTATTTAGAATCTAAGTATATCAATTAAAATTCTTATACAATAATTAGGGTTTCGATTAAATAATTCGGATAATTTTATCAATTAGGGTTTTGAAATTTAGGGTTTCTATTTCCGTTTAACATTTTAAACCCTATTTAACTTATTTTAAAATTTTATCATTTAATATAATATTATATTAATGTCGAAGCACGACAAAGCATTTTGTCAATTCCAAGTACGACACAGCAGCTTACAAAAATAATTTACCGAAACGCTTCTCGGTGAATTCGCCGGAAGCACGACAAATCATTTTGTCCGATTAAGCACGACACAGCTACTTGGCGAAAAATTTTTATTTGACCCAATTGTTTAATAATATACATAACCATATAATACAAGGTCATATCATGAAATTTCATTTATTAAACACATAGTTTATATTTATAAATCTTATTAGGGTTCGGAATATTACATTCACCCCCACTAATAAGAATTTCGTTCTCGAAATTTACAGTGCAGTCTATGAAAATAAATGTGGGTAGTTATCTCGCATTTTACTCTCGAGCTCCCACGTAGCTTCCTCGATATTCTGATTTCTCCAGATAACCTTAACCGAAGGTATCTTTTTATTTCGCAAATTTTGTTCTTTCCTATCCACAATTTTAATAGGAACTTCCTTATACGATAAATCTCTCTCGATTTGAATGGGCTTATAATCGATAACGTGTTTATAATCAGGTTTGTACGGTCGTAACACGGACACATGAAACACGTTATGAATATGTTCTAGTTCAGGAGGTAGGGCTACCTCATAGGCTACCTCACCTATTCTCCTCAATATTTGAAATGGCCCAATAAATCTCGGACTCAATTTGCCCTTCTTGCCGAAACGTATTTTTCCCTTCCACGGAGATACTTTTAAGAACACGTGACTACCGACTTCGAAATCTTGTAACTTCTTGTGTTGATCAGCATATTTCTTTTCCCGATCCTGTGATGCTTGTAATCTTCCCCGTATAATTCGAACTACCTTCGTGGTTTGTTGCACTATTTCGGTTCCCAGCATTTGCCGTTCCCCAACCTCGTCCCAACATAAAGGTGTCCTACATTTTCTTCCGTACAAGGCTTCAAAAGGTGGCATTCCTATACTGGCATGGTAACTCTTATTATAGGCAAATACTACTAAAGGTAATTGATCTTGCCAACTTTCTTTGAAATCCATGTTGCGAGTTTGCAACATGTCCTCTAGTGTTTAAATCGTTCTCTCACTCTGACCGTTTGTTTGTGGTGACAAATTGTGCTTAATCTCAACTAGGTTCCTAAGTGTTTCTGGAAACTTGTCTAAAAGTTCGGAGTAAATTAGGGATTTTGGTCTGATACTATATAAATAGGGACTCCCTGTCTAAAAATAATTTCATTGATGTACAGTTCGGCTAACTGGTGTAGACTGAAGTTGATTTTGATGATTAAGAAAATGAACTAACTTGGTAAGACAATCTACAATTTCCCAAATGGCATTATGACCTTTCGGTGTATTTGGAAGACCTACTACGAAGTCCATGGTAATATGCTCCCATTTCCATTCAGGAATTTCTAAGGGTTGTAATAATCCACTCGGTTTCTGATGTTCAGCTTTAACCCTTTGACACGTTAAACATTTACTTACCCACTCCGCTATCTCTCTTTTCATGTTAGACCACCAAAAATGTGGAATTAAATCCTTGTACATTTTTATACTACCTGGATGTACGACGAACTTAAAACTATGGACTTCATTCAATATTTCATCTTTTTAATTCTTGTATTGAGGGTACCTGAATTCTATCCACGTACCTCAGAATCTCTTCCTTTTCTATTCTGAATTTGTTATTCTCTTTATAAGTTATTTCGGTCTTATACTTCTGACACTCTTCATCTACCTCTTGTAGTTCTTTGACTCTATCTAATAAAGTCGAACTATTCTCTATGACGACTAACTTATGTGTAGAGTTAACTGGAATTATTATTTCGATCTCAAGTTTATTAAACTCTTTTATCAGTACCTCGTTATTAGTCATCACATTTAACTTCTCTTGGTTCTTCCTACTTAATGCGTCTGCTACGACGTTGGCTTTCCCTGGATGATATAAGATTTCACAATCAAAATCTTTTATCAATTCTAGCCATCTCCTTTGTCTCATATTTAACTTCTTCTGTGTGAAAATATATTTCAGACTCTTGTGATCTGTGTATATCTCACACTTCTCCCCGTACAAGTAATGCCTCCAAATTTTCAAGGCGAATGCTATGGCGGCTAACTCAAGATCATGCGTAGGATACCTCTTCTCATAATCTTTGAGTTGTCTTGATGCATATGCAATCACCTTCCCATGTTGCATTAACACACACCCTAATCCCTTGTGTGATGCATCACTATAAACAACGAGGCCTCCTATATCATCTGGTAAAGATAACACTGGTGCCATATTTAACCGTTTCTTCAACTCTTGGAAGCTTTCTTCACATTTGTCTGTCCAGACGTACTTCACCGTCTTTCGAGTCAAATTGGTTAGCGGGGTTGCTATTTTTGAAAAATCTTGTATAAAACGCCGATAGTACCCTGCTCAACCGAGAAAACTTCTTACTTCTGTTGGAGTTGTTGGTTGTTCCCAATTCACAACCGCTTCTATCTTGGCTGGGTCTACCGCTATTCCATTCTTGTCAATTACATGACCCAAGAACTGGACTCGTTCCAACCAGAATTCACACTTGGAAAACTTTGCATAAAGTTGTTCCTTGCGTAATATCTCCAATACGCTTCTTAAGTGTTCAGCATGCTCCTCTTTTGTTCTCGAGTATACTAAAATATCATCGATGAACACTACTACAAATTTGTCCAAGCATGGTTTAAACACTCTGTTCATTAAGTCCATGAATGCTGCCGGCGCATTTGTTAATCCAAAAGACATCACAAGAAACTCATAATGTCCGTAGCGTGTCCTAAACGCTGTCTTCGGCACATCTTCTTTTCTTACCTTTAATTGATGATAACCCGATTGTAGGTCGATCTTCGAAAAGTATTCGTCCCCTTTCAACTGGTCAAACAAATCATCAATTCGTGGTAAAGGATATTTGTTCTTTATTATTAACTTCTTTAATTCTCTATAATCAATACACAACCTTAATGTTCCATCCTTCTTCTTTACAAACAACACCGGTGCTCCCCAAGGTGAACCACTGGGTTGTATGTACTTTTTGTCTAAGAGTCCTTGTAACTGCACAAGTAACTCCTTCAACTCTACAGGTGCCATTCTGTACGGTGCCTTGGAAACTGATGTCATACCCGGCGCTAGATCAATCACAAATTCGATCTCCCTGTCCGGAGGTAAACCGGGTAAGTCATCTCGAAACACATCCGGAAATTCTCTAACTACAGGTATTTATGCTAGCTTTACTCCTTCTTTTCGAGTATCTACTATATATGCCAAATAGCCTGTACAACCCTTCCTAAGCAATCTCTCTGCCTGCATTACTGTCAAACATCGAGATCGTTTAGGTGAACAACCACCGTTGAACACTACCTTTGACTTCGACACAGTCAATAGGTTTACACGCTTTCGATGGTAGTCAATCATTGTATTATGATTAACCAACCAATCCCTGCCTAAGATTATATCGAATTCCCCTAGCTGTATAGGAATGAGGTTCACAAGAAACTTATGTCTCTTAATTTCTATATTATAATTTCTATATGGTTTTACAGGGAATTATCTCTTTATTTGCAATTTTTACGTTTACAAGGCATATCTAAATTTATTAACTGTTGGGTTTACTTCTCTATTTTAAGCCTCTACTAATGTCTATGGTCTTCTTTCAAGCGGCGTTAAGTTATATAAGTAAGAAAACTAGTATAATTACAAGTATGGAATGCACATAATGTTCAAACATAATTTGTATATTCATACAGAAGGTTTACATATTCGGCTAGTAGTTTATATAAGTACTACTAGCATTCCCAAACCAGTTTCGCAAAACTTGGGTAAAGTAGTTTAGATACTACTATTTACATACACACTTTGGTGACCAGATTTATCTAAAGCTTAATCTTACGATATTCATCACACAACATACTGGATACCACCCACCTATTGATGTCGTATCCAGTCTTTCCATTCTCTACGGGATAATCCGCTACTCGCTTATCCAGATCCACAAGTGTTTCACGAAATTCTTTATTAGTCATATCAAGCCTTGCTTGGATTTGATATCTTTCTCTTTCCTTCCTTGACAACAGTGCCTGAAGTCGGATATTCAATCGTCCTTCATTCTCCAACCTTTCTTCCACATATGATACCCTATTGTTCAAGGTATGTATTTCTATCTGGGCTTGTTCTAGTAGGTTTTCCTCCTCTGGGTTTCCTTCTTCTAATTCTTCTACAGATTGATTTTGAACTTCTGATATATCCCTCCATATTATTGGTTCTTCCTCATCTTCTCCTTCGTCTATAATCTGAACCTCTGTAGCGTCCTCATTAGGTTCTGTCGCTTCGGCGTCATGGAATTCCAAGTTATTTTGAACTTCTTGTCCTTCAGGATCACTGCCCTGCTCAAGCTCTATCACTTGTGAACCTATCTCCCTTGAACTATCTTCCCAATCTGGGTCTGCCATCCTACAAAAGAATTTTACTTGTTTAGCATTATGATGAAGCAAGTTTACACAAAATATAAGGCTTTTACGGTTATCTTATGTGTATTAAGTATTTTACGGACTCAAAGATTATATCCTAAGGTATTTCCCAACTACCTTAGAGCTATAATATACAGCTCTGATACCAACCTGTGACGCCCCCAAATCTCTACACTCCCCTGTAGCAGATCTGGTGCTCACGTGGAACTATACAACTATAAATATTCAATAAAATATGACTTCTATCTATCCAAGGTTCACAGTATCCCATAACAGATAATAATTCTCGTTAGAACGTTATCCGTGTTTGGATACCCTCACTTGGATGTACAGATTCATATCTTGTGGATATCTCTTTCATATCAATATTCCCTATCTATCTGACATTCACAGTATTAATGATAAGATTATCCATAGAACTGAGGGGCGCATTCCGGTAAAGATGGCACCTTACCAGCGCTCATTAAGTGTAACCCCAGAGCTTATAGGACTCTCAACATCATTTAAATACCCTCATTCAGATGTATAGTTCATATAGACACTGTATTTAACTTAGTACAACTATTCTAAAGAATTTAAAGATCAGAGTATAACGCATTCTATAACATAAAGGATCATAATATATTACATAACATTTTGTTCGGTTACATCATTCGTTATACTAAGTTATTACAATAACAAGTCTTTAAAAAGACTTAAAATATTCAACAACAGAAATAAAATTTAATAATTATGGCTTTTCCCCTTTTTGGTCCCATACGTGCAAGGGATATCAATCTAAAGCTGCAAAAGAAGATATGCGCAAGAATGAGCTACAAATGCTCAGCAAGTTCATTTGAATATGTAAACACCATGTGTTTGATTTGAAAGATGTCAATGATGTATACTGAGGGTTCTGTACATGAACCATATATTTCATTTAGTTCTATCAGTCTTTAATGACTTAGAACCATTTGAGTTTTGGATATCTGGTAGGTGATCAGCCTCACCAATATCCTAGGAGTATGCATATCATCCTACCAATTTATGTTGATATATTATCAACTGTTCGTCACCTTATATTAAGGGAATTTCGTCACCTTATTTTAAGGGAAAATTTCGGGTTCACCTTACATCAAGGTGTTCCATTTCTCAGTATCAGATGTCGTACCAAACAATTTGGCTTGACACAACAATTTAAGCTCGAACAAGCAATATATGAATAATAATTCATTTCTTAAGTTATGCTGAACAAGAAGCAATAACTTCACAATAATTGATAGCAAGATGTATAATACTTGCTTATTATAAATTGAGAAAGGTTAGGACACTTGCCTTAGCATAGCTCACTATAATTTAGTACAATCGGTCAACGCACGTAGTCTACGTATACCAATAATAAGCGTTAGCACGTATATAAACATGTATTACGCTAATCTAAACAAGTTTCATTAAGGTTCGACGTTGATTCGGTATCTCGGTCGCATCCTTAATGGCTAAACACATAGATTGTTCGATAAAACTTCATTTGGAAGTCGAATTATTAGTCTAAATAATTTAATTATTATTTCTAACATTTTTAGAAGCTTGGTATTATTTTTAAATAATTTTTAGAAGCTTGGAAGTATTTTTAAATAATTTTACAAGCTTAGGAATATTTTTAAATGATTTAATTATCATTGAGAAAAATTTTAAAACATTTAATATGTTAATTAAATAATTTATTTTATTATTTAGAATATTTTTAGATATTTAAAATATTATTTAAATGATTTATTTATCATTTATAATATTTTTAGAAAGATAGAATATTATTTAAATGATTTATTTTATCATTAATAATATTCTTAGAATTTTATTTTATCATTATAATAATTTAATTATTACTTATAATAATTTTTAAAACATAATTTGATATTTAAATGATTTAATTATCATTTAAAGTAATTTTTAAATACTTAATATATTATTTAAATGATTTATTTATCATTAATAATATTTAAATATTTAATATTTTATTTAATTATTATATATAATAATTTTATTTACCTTAATATCATTTTTAAATAATTAATATAATTATTTAATAATTTAATACCATTTTTAAATAATTAAAACAATTATTAAATGATTTATCATAATTATTATTTAATATTTAATTAAATTAAATAATAATTCAGAATATAAAAAAAAATATAAAAAATAATTTTTTTATAATTAAAAATGAAGTTTCGTATTTATTTATTAATTATTAATAATTATTTATTATTTATTTATTATTTTATAATTTATTTAATTAATTTTTATTTATTTTTATTAAAAATCCGTCGCTAAAGGGCTTTAGCGACGGTCTGCTTATTTCTTTAGTTTTCTGGGTTTGTGCATGCATTTCGTCGCTAAAGGTGTTCTTCATGAAGAACACCTGGTCAACGTCCAACAGTGACTTTTGACCTCAATTTAATTCCAACTGGTTTGATGTTTGTGTTTGATTTTTGTTTGTTGTTATAGCCAACATGGCAGTGTACAACGACATAACAAATTCCATCTTAAAATATATTATAACATGCTCTAAATTTGATGGTCAAACCACCGGGTTCAAACTGTTCTTGAGTTTCTGGGTTACCCAGAAACTCAAGCAGTCATGGTCAGTCAACATGGTTTGACCATGAATAACTTTGATTCTGTGTTTGATAAATGTGTTTTTATGTTACCAGATTGTACTCTACCTAGCATAGAACAAGTCTAAACCAATAATCTACATAAAACATGTCATCTAGATCAATTCTGGGCAGCATGAACTTCTGACAAACCTTGTCAGAGTTCTTCATAAGTTTCTGGGTTACCCAGAAACGTGCAAAATCAGAGCGGTCAAAGGACTTTGACCACTTATATCTTCTTACTGTGAAATAATTTTGGAGTTCTATCAATTGGATATTAAAGCTAACATGGCATACTATAGATTCATGCTTTAAAACACATCAAACGACCTTTTTAAACCGACCAAAAGATCTGACAAAGTAGCTTGTCAGACTGTTCTTGACTGCCAAGAACAGTTTGAGTATTTGGCTTGATTTTCATATCTAGATGTTATGTAATCATGTTTTAACCGCCCAGATCACTTAATAACACATTAACAAGTATTCCTAAACATCTAAAACACAAAAATTTTCCAGGCTTGAAGATCTAGCAACAAATTAGGGTTTATGCACCTTTTTCTTCAAATTTTTGATTTCTTCTTTCTGATTCTGAACTTGTGGTTGCTAGGGCTTGTTTAGGCTGGTAATATAAGTGTATAAACTTTGAAATTTCGTAGGTTAAATTATCAGAACCACTTTCTATTTATAGCAACTTAGATTAGGGTTTCCTAGACTTTCAATTTCCATTTTTGCCCTAAAAATATCTAACCTAGTTACTTGTGCTGCTTAGAATCAGATATTATTCACCTACTTAAGCTAGATATTTATAAATATCTGATTTTGTGTTCCTATCTTCACTTGATTGGTTTAAAATTTTGATTTTTGATTTATTTATTTACTAATTAAATCTAGATTTTTGTTAATCATGATTAGGATGTTAATTTAAGTTTAGTAATACCTTAATTAATGTTATATATCATAATTAAGGTTTTACACTTCATAAATTAGGGTTATTGAACCAAATTAGGGTTTTAGGGTTCTGAATTAGGGTTTAGGGTTTTCAATCCTATAATTAGGGTTTTAATCTTTCGTTTAGGTTTTAATTTAACCTCAATAATTCATAATTAATATCATGTTTCATTATTTAGAATCTAAGTATATCAATTAAAATTCTTATACAATAATTAGGGTTTCGATTAAATAATTCGGATAATTTTATCAATTAGGGTTTTGAAATTTAGGGTTTCTATTTCCGTTTAACATTTTAAACCCTATTTAACTTATTTTAAAATTTTATCATTTAATATAATATTATATTAATGTCGAAGCACGACAAAGCATTTTGTCAATTCCAAGTACGACACAGCAGCTTACAAAAATAATTTACCGAAACGCTTCTCGGTGAATTCGCCGGAAGCACGACAAATCATTTTGTCCGATTAAGCACGACACAGCTACTTGGCGAAAAATTTTTATTTGACCCAATTGTTTAATAATATACATAACCATATAATACAAGGTCATATCATGAAATTTCATTTATTAAACACATAGTTTATATTTATAAATCTTATTAGGGTTCGGAATATTACAATTATCACCAATCTGACCCACACGCTTAAGAGCTCAAAACTAAGAAAAACTTAAAAAACTTAAGAACAAATCGAATGGAATGGATTTGGTTGGTTGTTTACCTTTGTAAATGCTTCCTAGAGGTTAAGAAGATTACTAGGCTTGCTTGGCTTGATTTCTTCTTGCTTGGATTCTTTTCTTCTTCCACCTATGCCTTCTTCTTCTTCCTCCTTTCTTTTTTCGGCAACTTTCTTCCCTTTTTCCGGTGACTTCCTCCTTCTTCCTTCTTCCTTATTTTGCAGCTCTCTCTCTCTCTCTCTCTATCTGCTGATGGAATTGTTTGATGGAATGCAAGAGAAAAATGGAATGGTTTGAAAGGGATGGGAGATTGGAGGAGTAATTTTGGGAGGATGAAGGGAGTGGGTTGGTTGCTCAATGCAATGTCCGACCCTCCCCTCTACACACTCATTTGATTGGTCTAAAAATGGGGGTTGGTTCCTTCTTGGAGTAACAAACCAAAATACATACCCAAATACACCAAAATTATATCCGAATACTCCCACTTTTGTACCCAACTTGGTAAATAACTCTACCCAAAATTAAAATGGGTACTCCCATAAATTATTGGGACGCATAAAAATAATTATTATGGGATTTGTCCAAATATTCAGAACACCCATATAATACATTTTGGATACAGATAAAATCACGTATCAGCTCAAATAAAATTTTCGACGCTTGGAAAAATTATTCGTTCGCATACACGCATTAACAAAATTATTCAACATCGAAAAAGTCGAAAAAATAGCTGGCATGAATAGTGTCTCGGGAAACGTGCCCCGTGAATACTGATTTAGTGACGCTATGCGAAATCAATTATTCACTCAAACAAAACTATAACACGTAAAATTTCATGCATTCACTTCACCAAGGTTGTCACAAAATCTTTAAACATGCAACACAAAAATAATATTAATATAATATAATATATCCATTAATATTCAAAAATTCGAATTACAAGGTAAATCCAGAATTCCCGGTCGTTACATCCTCCCCCCTTATAAGAATTTTGTCCCTAGAATTACAATCTAGGTACAGAAAACTTAACATGGGTTCACTCAAAAAGATGCGGATAATTCTTCCTCATCTTTTCTGCTAGTTCCCACGTAGCTTCTTCAGCTGCGTGGTTCCTCTAAAGGACTTTGACCGAATGGATGACCTTGTTTCTTAACGTTTGCTCCTTCCTATCTAATATTTGGACAGGAATCTCTTCATATGACAAGTCTTTCTCAACTTGAATCGGTTCATAGGATATCACATGCTTGTAGTCAGGTTTATATGGTCGTAACACAGAAATGTGAAACACATTGTGAATGTGCTCAAGTTTAAGAGGTAGAGCTACCTCGTACGCCACTTCACCTACCCTCTTTAAAACTTCTAAGGGTCCTACGAACCTAGGACTCAATTTCCCCTTCTTTCCAAATCTGATCTTACCCTTCCAGGGAGATACCTTCAAACACACAAAGCTGCCAACTTCAAAGTCTCGTTTCTGATGATGCAAATCGGCATATTTCTTCTGGCGGTCCAGAGCCGCTACCAATCGGGCTCTTATCACTTTGACGACATCCACGGTCTGCTGCATCAATTCAGGTCCCAACAGTCTCCGTTCACCGACTTCGTCCCAACACAAAGGTGTTCGGCACTTCCTTCCGTATAATGCTTCGTATGGCGGCATGCCAGTACTCGCATCATAACTGTTATTATAGGCAAACTCCACCAATGGTAGGTGATCATCCCAGCAGCCTTTAAAATCCATCACACATACTCTAAGCATGTCTTCAAGCGTCTGAATCGTTCGTTCGCTTTGCCCATCTGTTTGAGGATGATACGCCGTACTCAACCTCAACTGAGTTCCCAACCTTTCTTGTAAGCTTTTCCAGAAATTCGACGTGAAGCACGGATCTCTGTCAGATATAATAGATACCGGTACTCCATGTCGTGACACAACCTCTTTCACATATAACTTTGCTAGCTGCTCCAGATTGTACCTTATCTTGATCGGTAGAAAATGTGCAGATTTAGTTAAACGATCCACGATCATCCAGATCGCGTCGTAACCCTTTTGAGTTGGTGGAAGCCCCGTCAAAAAATCTATCGTGATATGCTCCCACTTCCACTCCGGAATCTCTAGCGGTTGTAGCAGTCCACCCGGTTTCTGATGTTCTGCTTTTACCCTTTGACATGTCAAACATCGCCCAACATATTCCGCGACCTCCCTCTTCATGTCTGGCTACTAAAAATGTTGGTGTAAATCCTGATACATCTTGGTACTACCAGGGTGTATCGAATACTTTGTAGAATGAGTTTCCTGCAGAATCTCTTCTCTCAACTCCGGAACCATCGGTATCCAGATCCTCCCTTCAAACCTTAACAATCCTGTGCTATTAGTTTTGTACTTTAAATCCTCTCCATCTGAGATTCGTTTCCTTATGGAGATACATTCATCATCCTTTTCTTGAGCCTCCATTATCTTGTCTAATAAAGTCGGACTCGCGTCCACTGCAAACAGTTTCTCGTCTGCATTCGTCGGATACTTGACTTCCAACTCCAGTCCTTCCATATCCTTGATCAGTTTCTCTTGAGCTGTCAGCATCATCAACTTATCTCTGCCCTTCCTACTTAGAGCATCAGCTACTACATTGGCCTTACCGGGATGGTATAGAATCTCACAATTGTAGTCCTTGATCAACTCCAACCATCGTCGTTGCCTCATGTTTAGTTCCTTTTGAGTAAAGATATACTTCAGACTTTTGTGGTCTGTGTATATCTCATACTTCTCCCCATACAGATAGTGCCTCCAAATCTTTAGAGCAAACACCACTGCCGCTAGTTCCAGGTCATGAGTCGGATACCCCTTCTCATAGTCCTTCAGTTGTCGTGACGCGTACGAAATGACCTTCCCATGCTGCATCAATATGCACCCAAGGCCTTTGTGTGACGCATCACTGTACACCACAAATCCCCCTGTATTATCCGGTAGTGATAACACGGGTGCTTCACTAAGTTTCTTCTTCAACTCTAAAAAACTCTCTTCGCACTTATCCGTCCATACAAACTTCATAGTCTTCCTTGTCAAATTTGTCAACGGTGTCGTTATCTTTAAAAAGTTCTGAATAAACCTTCGATAGTAACCTGCTAATCCCAAGAAACTTCGGACTTCTGTCGGCGTCCTTGGCTGCTCCCAGTTTATTACTGCTTCTACGTTGGCATGATCCACCGATACACCATCCTTGTCAATCACGTGCCCTAAAAACTGCACCCTTTGTAGCCAGAATTCACACTTGGAAAACTTTGCATATAGCTTCTCCCTTCTTAGCGTTTCCAGGGCTATCCTCAAATGCTCGACGTGTTCCTCATCCTTCTTCGAGTAGACTAAAATGTCAACTATGAAAATGTCAACAAATTTATCTAGGTATTGCTTAAACACTATGTTCATCATGTCCATAAATGCTGCTAGCACGTTCGTCAGCCCAAATGACATCACCAAAAACTCAAAGTGTCCATATCGAGTTCTGAATGTTGTCTTTGGAATATCCTCTTGCCTTACCTTCAATTGGTGATATCCCGTCCTCAAGTCAATCTTCGAAAAGTATTTTGCTCCCTTCAATTGGTCAAACAAATCATCGATTCTAGGCAGCGGATACTTGTTCTTAATGGTAACCTTGTTCAATTCCATGTAGTCGATACAGAGCCTTAACGATCCATTCTTCTTCTTCACGAACAGTACTGGCGCTCCCCACGGAGATACATTCGGACGAATATACTCTTTATCTAGAAGTTCTTGCAGTTGAACCATCAGTTCCTTCATCTCTACCGGTGCCATCTTGTACGGTGCCTTTGAGATCGGTGTGGTTCCCAGTACCAAGTCGATCACAAATTCCACTTCTCTATCTGGCGGCAAACCCGGTAGATCTTCTGGGAAAACATCTGGGAATTCCCTTACTATAGGTATCTGACCCAACTCACTCCCTACTCTTCGAGTATCAACCACGTGAGCCAGATAACCTATGCAACCTTTTCTGAACAATCTCCTTGCTTGCATCATCGTCAGACAACGAGATTATCTAGGCGATTTACTTCCATAGAATACAATCCTCGACTTATCTGGAGTCTTCAGGTGTATACATTTCTTCTGGAAGTCAATCACAGCTCCGTGATTAGATAACCAATCCATTCCAAGGATAACGTCAAATTCTCCTAGTCGAATCGGAATTAAATTTATGCCCAAATTATATCCTCTTATTTCAGCATAGCAATTTCTATGAATATGTTCTACAGGAATAACTTCCTTATTAGCTACTTCCACATTCATTGGATTCTCTAATTTCTCACGAGGTAAATTTAACTGTTTAGCAAATTCATCCAACACAAACGAACAGGTAGCACCCGAATCAAATAATACATATGCACTGATATTATTGATCGAAATAATACCTGACACCACGTCCTTTGACGCCACTGCATCCTGCACTGTCATGTTGAAAGTGCGTGCTATTGGTCTGTTGGTTTGACTAGCTGGCCCTCTAATGCCCAGCCTGTTGTTGTTGTTGTTGTTATTGTTCCTGTTGCCACTTGTTGCATGCCCCTTCCTTTTCGGGCAATCCTTGAGTTGATGATCTGATGCTCCATATGAGAAGCATCTCGCTTTCTTTCCTTTTGGGCACTGAGGAGCAACGTGCCCCTGCTGCCCACAGTTGAAACAAACTCCTTTTCCTTTCATACACTCTCCAGAGTGATTCTTTCCACAATTATTGCACTTATTACCCTTCTTAACCTCTCCTCCGGACTTGTTGCCCCTGGAAGATTGGCTATCACTCCATTTCCTTTTATTCGGGTTACTTCCCCCGCTACTTCCTCCCTTGCTTCCTTTGTGACCCTTCTTTTTGTCTTGATTGAACTTTGTTAGAGCCTCGTTACCTCCTTCGGTAATGATGGCCCTTTCCAACAGCGTAGAAAATGTGTCAATCCTTAAAACTGCCACCCTACTGTACACCCACGATTTCAGGCCTAATTCAAATCTCCTTGCCTTTTTGGCTTCAGTGTCTACCTGGTGAGGTGCAAATCCGGCTAACTCATTAAATTTAGCCGCATACTCTACGACTGACATGTTCCCCTACTTCAGCTCCTGGAACTTCACCTCCATGTTTTGGTGTATATGCTCCGGGAAATAGTTCTCGAAGAACAACTCCTTGAAACGCTCCCATGTTATCACACCGTCTCCAGCACGGCCTTTATTGGCCTTGCACCAATAGTTCGCTTCACCCTTCATCATAAAAGTGGCAAACCCTGTCTTCTGTTCTCCGGCCACCCTTGCAACCCCGAACACTTTCTCTATCTCTTCGATCCAGGTTTGGGCTTCAATTGGGTCTAGTGTTCCCTTGAACTCGGGAGGTCTTACTAGCTTAAAATCTTTAAAACTAGCCAAATGCTGTGTGGGCTGCCGCTCTGGCTGTTCTCTAACAGGTGGGGATCTATTTCGCATGGCTTCTGCCAGTAACTCAGCAAACGCTCTCATTGGGTCTGGATGACCCTGAGTGTTATTAACCGATTCCTCAACCCTTTGGTTTCATGGCTGTCTTCTTGGAGGCATGATCTGATAAAAGAAAATTATCGGTTTTTACTTATAAATCTAGGTTTCATGCAACAAGTCATTTAAGTCAACAATTAAAAGTAAAAGCATCTGTCAAACACATTTGATTTAACTAAAACAACTGCATTTATAACTATGTCACTGTTTTAATACAATCTGACTCAACATATGGCATACTTCTATAAATGTTAAATGACATAGCCTACCAACCATTAACTATCCCCTAACAAACAAAGTGGGGAATAATAACCTTCCACCCCTCTATCAGAAACAAAATTGGGGTTCATTTACTATCCCATGCACGCTACCAGCACAGGGATTTACAACATAAGTAAGCCCCTAATATAATAAAATTGGGACCTACTGCAAGCAAAATGCTAAAAAATTACACATCACCGCCTGCTGTGACGGATTGCAACCCTGAGCTCCTGTCGAGCCAGCCTGTCGACCACTCGGCGCCTAATCACGCGCCTGCTGCTCCCCTCATCACTAGGGTGCCTCCTCACCCTGTCCCTCAGCCTGCCAATGGAAGTAGTCAAGCTTAAACGGAGGGAATTAATCTCTACAGTCAGGGCTGCCAACTGCTCTATAGCCTCATCTCGCTCTAGACGAGTAGTCTCCAGCAGATCCTCTACCCGCTCTATCTTTCCTACCAGCAATACATTCCTCTCTAAGAGGTCATAAACCATCACACCAAGCTGAACAGAAGCCCCACGCCGGCCGTGAACCTCTGCCTCTTACTTGGCAATCCTCTGGTCCTTTTCCTGCAACTTCTGGGTCAACTCAGCCTTTTCCCCTAAAGTCTGATATGCTAATAACCTATACTGTTCCTCTCGGTCCTGGTGATCCTGGTTCTGCTCCTCTAAGTGGGCTACTCGATTCTCGAGCTCCTCATTCCTATTTATCAACTCTTCGATGATATCACTAGCAGTAGTGCCCATGCCATCTGCATACTCGGGTGGCTCATCATCCTCCGTCATTGGATCCTCCTCGGGGTCCTCATCCTCCCCCTCATCGCTTAACAGCCTCAGCACTCCTCCGGTAACTGGCTCCTCCTCATAACCATACTCGGCCTCAGACTCATCCCTAGTGTCCATCATCTCTGGCTCACTCGACTGCACCTCCACTAAGTGCCCTGCGTCAACATGAATGTCTGTGAATTCCACCTCTCCAGCAGGACTGGACTCTCCTATCTCAGACATCCTACAGCCACAGACAAAAACAAATAGACAACAAGATGTCAATGCCATAAATAAAATATATTCATTAATAAAATGAAATGATATTTTATTATGCACAACTCGGCTCGATGGATTTCCACAATCCACCTCCAGACATGATCATCAAATGAATCTCCTCGATTCACCTCCTAACGTACTCAATACGAGTTTAATACTAAGGTTATAACCTAGGTTTCGCAATCCTAAAGTTTATAACCTACAACTCTGATACCAACCTGTGACACCCCCAAATTTGGGTACCAATACCTCGAATCTGGTGCTCACGATAAAGTACATCCATACACCTCTAAACAACATAAATCAATAAATGCGGAATAAATAAACATATGCTGTTCATTACAAAAGGTTACTATGGTCCCAAGGTCTATAACCTTAAATCAAATACATCACGGAATACAATAACAATACAAAACGATTCCACGATTATATAACGGAATAGTACAAATAACTAGTCCTTAAGCTTTCCTTTACCTTTGTCCATTTTGGAACTCCCCGACTTAACTGCAATAGGTTCATGATATAGCAAGAGTGAGCAACTACTTTGCTCAGCAAGTTTAAAATGAATAAAGAAGATATATCATGAATGAACGAGAAAAATAATCGCATAATTCAACAATTTAAGAACATTGAAGAAATAGCTGATAATATAATCAAAGTTCAAATGAAATAATGAATATTGATTATTTACTGCTGAGTGGTCCAATAGACCATGAACTTTTTGGCCAAAGGATTAGTCATTCAACTAGCCCTTTTAAACGCTTGGCCCGTCAGTAGTACTTGAGGGGATCAGCCTCTCGTACCCTATTTATATGCATAACATTTAGCTCTGACTGCATCGAATAACTGACACATTATAATCCTCTAATAAGGGTTGCTCTCTCAGTCCAAGAATCTGTACCAACAATCGGTTTGGATAGCTTTTAAAATAATAACCTGTACGTGTCTAGCCAAAACAAGTGGCGTATACTATTTCCTTAAACAGTTCATGAATGAAGAACTTAAACGTTTCACAGTCCAACAACAGATAATAAATTCAAATGCACAATGTGAGAATATCAATAATTATCTTTGATGTAGAGTAATTTGCAATAATTAATCCACTAATATAATTTGAAAGTAATAACTCGTTTTGAGTCATGAAACTTGCAATAATATACAACATTTGTATAAGATAGGAAACTTGCTCAAATAAAAATAGTTGAGTAAGGAACTTGCAATAATATAGAATGATTGCTCAATCAATAAATAACTCGCACAATAAACAAAAGTTGTACGGTTGAGAAAACCTGCCCAATATTAAATTGAGTTAAGGTAAGGAAACTTGCCCAATACAAGGGTTAGACAAGCGTTAGGAAACTTGCCTAACATATACCTGTTTGCATGAAATAAAAATAGTGCATAAGGTTTAGAAACTTGCTCAAATATAAATTAAGTTAAGTTAAGAAACTTGCCTGATGTTGTAATGACCGTGAATTTTTTTAAACTCCATTATCAATTAAATATAGATTTAACTTTTAATGAGTTAGTTTCGTTTGATTATTTAAAATCATGTGTATTTAATTGGTTATGTGATTATATGATTTCACGTAACTGTTAGGATTAATTAAAGGGAGTCACTAATGGTTTAATTAAATTAATGAACTAACCCTATGATTTTAATGTTGAAAGAATTGATAAAGTGCCGATTAATTAAATATTCAATTTAATTAACTATAGTGTAGGAATAGATATTTAATTAATTTCAAGGGTGTCTCAGCAATAGAATTATTAAATTGATGGACTACCCTAGGTTATTTAATATATAGAAATTTATGAATAATTAGGTATTAAATATTCAATTATTTTAAATATAGTAAATTAATTAATATTACATATTAATTAATAAGGATAATACAATTAATAATATTTATAGTCCCGTTAGTAAATAAATAATAACTGACTAGTTAAATTTATTTAATTAACTAGTAGCATTAAATTGGGACAAGAATTATGGGACATATCCCATTTCATTTCTAACAGTGGTCTGCAACTTAGGAAAAGAAAAATTGAATTAAAAACCAACTGGGATGAACAGTGATCTATCTCAGTCGCGTATAGATTTTGTGCCAGATATCTTGTCGGATTTTCTATGAAGGCAAATCATGGCTGAAGATATCAGCGGCGTTTGCCCATCGTCTTCTTCCTCTTCATGTTGGTTAACCAAATTGGGCAATTGCATTGTCTGGTTTCTTGAACTTCTATAAATTAGAAGCCCAACTTCTTCCTTCAATGCACTGACGTTGTAAAACTTCACCGAGAGAGGGAGAAAAATTGAGAGCTTTGGAGGAAAGGAAAATCAGAAGGAGGGAGTGAGCTTGCGAATGGTCTCTGACTTCATTGTCTATTGTGGAAGGAAGAGAAGAACGACAACTAAGTCTAGGAGGTAAGCTTTTCCTATTACAGTAGGCATGGATGAAAACTCTACTTGTATACTTAGAAATTAATTCCCCAAATTAGGTGTATAAAACTCATAATTAATATTAATATGTGGTTAATATTGAGTTATGCATGCCTGGAAATTAGTTTAAATGGTTAAAATTTGAGAAAAACTGTTGAAAACCATCGGAGAAGACGAACTCTGGTTTGTCACGCCGCAGCGGCAGTAAGTGACGCCGCACCGTCACAACGAATTGGTCGTCGCGCTGCAGCGGCAACATGACGCCGCAGCGCCGCGCCTAAGGGCCTTGACGCCGCAGCTCTAAGCTTGCTACTCAAACCCCATGCTACAGCGCCAAGCCCGCGTGCTGAGTTAGAATGGCACGGACCTCGCGCCGCAGCGTCGGCCTTGCCTTAATGGCCTCTCGCTGCAGTGCCAAGGCCGTGTTTTTGGCCGGGTCGGTCCGGATCGAGTCGATTCGGGTCGGGTCGTGCAGTTTGAGAATTAAACACTTTTAATTTAAATTCTTATTTAAGTTACGTTAATTAATAATTAGTTAGTTACTATTTAATAAATATTAATAATAATTATGGATAAATGCAGTTAATTATTTATTATCAAATTTGTATTAAATCATAAATAAGGATAATTAGTTGATTATTACTACCCCCGTCTGGGTAGTCGTAGTGGCAATTAAATTATTTTAATGATACTGTGTCAGTGTTAAACCTAGTCTATAAGCGACTAATTGTTATACGAATATGTACTTAATTGTGTAGGATTTTAAGGAGCGTGTGTTAGTATATTGTAGCAGACGCACCAGGCAAGTTCTCTATCCCGAAACTTTAATTGTGCAAGTTCCCTTGACTTCTATTGACTTGTACAAATATATTATTGTTGAGCAAGTATTATTGGCACTCACACATCGTGCAATTATTTTCGTGCAGACATTGACTTGTATTTTATTTAAAGTTCTATTATGGATGAACTGCTATAGTTAACTCTTAGCCATTGTTCGGCTAGACATTTGCAGTATAGATTTTAAAAGCTATCCAAACCATTTGATGGTGCCGAATCTTGGACTATATGAACACCCCTAAAAATATAGGGGAGTACCCCACGTATCAGAATATAAGATACAAAGAACAGAAGTTAAATGTTATGCATACACATCGGGTGCTAGAGGCTAATCCCCTCGAGTACTTATTTCTGAGCCAGTAACCAAAGGGTCAATTAGCTATTGACTCCTTGGACATTTATTGTTCAAAGTATATTTGACTAGCATTCGTTCTAAAACTAATTATTATTCTTGCTTCCGATATTCATATTGTTAAATTCCTTTATTTACACTCCATTTATCATGATATATCCTTTATTATTGTATTTAAACTTGCTAGGCAAACTAGTTGCTCACCCTTGCTATCTCATGAACCTTATTGCAGTTAAGCCCGAGACTTCAGGAAAAGACAAGGGCAAGAAAAAGATGAAGTATTAGTCTTTTAATATCTGTATTTTGATCGAGGCATAGTTAAGAAACTTCTATTGTTATTTAGACCCTAAATTACTGTATTAGGGTATATTTGTATTTTTGTATTAAGGTTATCGAATCTTGGGACTAGTAACACCTTTTGAATGAACAACATATGTTTATTATATTCCGCACTTAGTTATTATATGTTGTTTGGAGGTGGATGTTTGTATTGGATCGTGATGACCAAATCCGGGTGTTTAAGACCCGAATTTGAGGGCGTCACAGATGCGCTGCTACAATATTACAACACACGCTCCTTAATATCCTACACATGTAAATACATATTCACATAACAATTAGTCACATAAAGACTAGGTTCAAAACAGACGCTGCATCATTAAAACACATTGATTGCTACTACGACTCTTCAGTCGGGGGTCTCACTCCCTGGTGAGCGAGCGGCTGCCCAGCTTGTCGGTGAGCTGGCGGGGGTCTAAGGGGGCAGTGCCCCCTAGAAGCCAAACAAAATATGCAACCAGGTTATTCAATTTACGCCTATGACAGAACGACTTTGGTTGACATTTAATATATAATTAAGCAATTAAGGTTAAGGTTTAACAAGGTATAAATAGCTAACTTGTTTAATCATTTAGGATAAAAATATAAGCGTTGGACCCGCTGAAAAGAATTCATTAGGTCCGACCCGACCCGACCTGGTCCAGACACGGAGCTGACGCTGCGGCGTGAGGCTCATTGCTAGAGTTCATGCTGCGGTGTGAGTCCCATGTTCTGCCTCTGCCGCATAGCGTCGCTATGACATGGAGCTTAGTGTTAGAAGCCACGCTACAGCGTGAGCTCCGCTTCCTATCTTTTGCCACGTGGCACTGCGACGCCAAGCTTAGTGCTTGGAAGCGTCGTTGCGGTGTGAGCTCCGTTCATTTCCCATCTTGCCCCTCGTTGTAGCGACATTTGTAAGGCTTATGAATGACGTTGCAGCGTCATTCTCCAGTAGCCAGATTCAGGGTTTAATCCCAGTTCGCGGTTCCGATCTTTGGTCACTCCAACCTCTATAACTCCTTCAATACACAAGCAAATTGGTCTATTCCAGACTCTATGGACTCCTAACTTATGGGGCTACAACATATCAAAAATTGAGAATCACCTATAAACATTAACATGGCCAAATCTTAAGCCAAAGTATAAAGTTTATACTCTGTTCTTTGAGTTCTTGACAAGTTTTACAAAAATCATTACTACGAACTCGTTTTAACTCCTTTTTACTTCATTCCAATTGGGTTAGCTTCGTAACCCATGGAACTACAATACCATAATAACAAATAAAATTAACAAACACAAAATCATAGCTTTACAGTGCTCTAAAATGGCCCGAACGTCCAAAGTCTATGTTTTGTCCATTATTCTTGATCCATTAAGCTAAGGTAAGGATTTCTTGCGTTTTTGTTCCACGTTAGTGATGTTAGTAACTTACATAATCTTTTAACAACATTTACAAACTATCATAGCAAACAAAAACAACAAGAATCGTCACCAATCCGACCTACAAGCTTAAGAGCTTAAAACTAAGAAAAACTTGAAAAACTTAACCAGAAATCGAATGGAATAGATTTGGTTAGTTGTTTACCTCTGTAAATGCTTCCTAGAGGTTAAGAAGATTGCTAGGCTTGCTTGGCTTGAGTTCTCCTTGCTTGGATTCTCTTCTTCTTCCACCTGTGCCTTCTTCTTCTTCCTCCTTTCTTTTTCCAGCGACTTTCTTCCCTTTTTTCGGCGATTTCCTCCTTCTTCCTTCTTCTACAACTCTCTCTCCCTCTCCCTCTCTCTCTCTATCTGCTGATGGAATGGTTTAATGGAATACAAGAGAGAAATGGAATGGTTTGAATGGGATGGGAGATTGGAGGAGTAATTTCAGGAGGATGAAGGGAGTGGGTTGGTTTCTCAATGCAATGTCTGACCCTCCCCTCTACACACTCATTTGATTGGTCTAAAAATGGGGGTTGGTTCCCTCTTGGAGTAACAAGTCAAAATACATACCCAAATACACCAAAATTATATCCAAATACTCCCACTTTTGTACCCAACTTGGTAAATAACTCTATCCAAAATTAAAATGGGTATTCTCATAAATTATTGGGACGCATAAAAATAATTATTATGGGATTTGTCCAAGTATTTGGAACACCCATATAATACATTTCGGATACGGATAAAATCACGTATCAACTCAAATAAAATTTTCGACGCTTGGAAAAATTATTCGTTCGCATACACGCATTAACAAAATTATTCAACATCGAAAAAGACGAAAAAATAGCTGGCATGAATAGTGCCTTGGGAAATGGGCCCAATGAATAGTAATTTAATGACGCTACGCGAAATCAATTATTCACTCAAACAAAACTATAGCACGTAAAATTTCATGCATTCACTTCACCAAGGTTGTCACACAATCTTTAAACATGCAATACAAAAAGAATATTAATAAAATATAATATATCCATTAATATTCAAAAAATTGAATTACAAGGTAAATCCAGAATTCCCAGTCATTACAGTCCCTCTTTCTCCTTGATGTTAGATAGAAGAGCCTTATTACCATACATGTGCCTTGAGGAACCACTATCTAGATACCAAATTAATAAAGTGGTGTTTCTTTCCTACAAATCAAAATTCACTTAGGTACCCATACTTGCTTAGGCCCTACTTAGTTAGTCGTCTTGGGAACCCATATCTGCCTAATCGTAGGCCTCACATATGTAGATATACAGTAAATTCACACATAGTAGTAATATGACCATAATAATGACAGTGGGAGTAAGATATATCTTGAAGAAGTTCAAGAACCACAAAATACTACGGATTAAAGTCAGGTACCTGACCAAGTGGAAGAACCTACTGTACTACAACTTATTCGTAAATCTGGAAGAGTACCAAAGATACCTGATAGATATGGATTCATCATAGAGGATGATGATGATCCATTGACTTACAAAGAGGCTATGAGTAGTAAAGACTCAGAGAAATGGCAAGAAGCCATAAAATCCGAGATAGACTCCATGTATGAAAACCAAGTATGGACTTTGGTTTCACCACCTGAGGGCATTAAGCCTATTGGGTGCAAATGGGTCTTTAAGAGAAAGACTGGAGTAGACAGCAAGGTTGAGACCTATAAGGCCCGACTGGTTGCAAAAGGTTTTAAACAAAGACAAGGAGTTGACTATGATGAAACTTTCTCACCAGTAGCTATGTTCAAGTCTATTCGGATTTTGCTTGCAATTGCAGCTTATTATGACTACGAAATCTGGCAAATGGACGTGAAAACGACCTTCCTCAATGGAGAGCTTGAGGAAAATGTATATATGATACAGCTAGAGAGTTTTGTTTCAACGGTTGAAACAAATCAAGTCTATAAGCTACAACGATCCATTTATGGATTGAAGCAAGCTTCTCGAAGGTGGAACATCCGTTTTGATGAAATAATCAAAAGGTTTGATTTTATCAAAAATGAGGATGAATCTTGTGTGTACAAGAAGGTTAGTGGGAGCACTGTTTCATTCCTAGTATTATATGTTGATGATATATTACTGATAGGGAATGATGTTCCTATGCTATAGTCGATCAAAATTTGGTTATATCTAAACACTTCTCCATGAAGGACTTGGTTGAGGCATCCTATATTTTGGGGATAAAGATCTATAGAGATAGATCTAAAAGGATGCTTGGCTTGACCTAAGGAAAGTACATTAACTCGATGCTAAAGAAGTTTAGCATGGAAGATTCCAAGAGAGGTCTCATACTGATGAGCCATGGAATACATCTCTCCAAGAAACAGGCCCTAAAGACACCTGAGGAGAGAGACCGTATGAGTAAGATTCCTTATGCTTCGGCAAAAAGATCTATCATGTACGGTATGATATGTACTAGACCGGATGTCACTCATACACTTAGTGTAACAAGCAGTTATCAGTCGAATCCAGGAGAAGAGCACTAGAAGGCAGTGAAAAAATCCTAAAGTACTTAAGAAGAACTAAGGATGTATTTCTTGTCTATGGTGAGTCTGAATTGAAACTAGAGGGCTATACAGACTCAAGTTTTCAAATGGACCAAGATGACAGTAATTCCGTTTCCGTTTCAGTGACAGAGGCAGAGTATATAGCTGCAAGTGAAGCTGCAAAGGAAGCTGTTTGGATGAAGAAGTTCATAACTAAACTTGGAGTGGTTCCTAGCATTAGAGGAGTCATACCTTTATTTTGTGACAACACTGGAGCTATTGCGCAGGTTAAGGAACCTAGGTCTCATTAGAAATCCAAACACGTGTTGCGGCGGTTTCATTTGATTAAAGAGATCATTGAAAGAGGAGACGTCACCTGGAGCGTGTGGACTCTCAAGACAACATTGCAGATCTATTTACTAAAGCTTTAACACAACTGATCGTCATTTAGAGAAGATGGGTATTAGATACCATGGCGATTGGCTTTAGTGCAAATGGGAGATTGAAAGTAGTATGCACACAAGCCAATCATATTTGATATGATGTAGCATATACTTTGTAATCTTATTCATTTATTAATAAAAATATTAAAGGCATTATACATTATCTACATGGTGCTGTTATTTAATATGTGATAAACCCATAGTTTTTAAGCAATGCTTTTAGAATCATGATGATGCTCATGCTAATGAGATCTAAATTCTTAGAAAGCTTAAAACTAAAATCGTTCCTAATAGTTGGATTACTAAAAAAGGGATTAGTGAATCCGGATAGATTAGTACATACGTTGCTTGCTTTTAGGAAGAGGATGATTGATTTCATAATCATTTATGTGGAGACACTAAAGCAAGTATGTAGGTGCTTATCGGAGAATAAATTCAGTGAACGTGGCTCGCTAAGGAATACCTAATGGAGTTTTACTCGCCTGTCAATAGGAATTCCTCTAGTGATAGTAGTACAAGTGATCATTGGACTTGAGATCATCATAGTATCTTGTGTATAATGAGTTATATTTTGACATGTCCCTTAAGACCTTTAGGGTATATCAAAGGGTATGCTTGGGTATAATGAGTTGTACATGGAGATAGGTGAATGATCAACAAAGAATCTACCACATATAGTAAAAGATGTGAATGTCCTATGTGATTCGATAAATGATAACTAAGTAGTCCTTGGCCAAGGCAGAATGAAATTAAAAAGGAGTTTCTAATTTGCATTATTTAGAGTTGTGCATTTGAGAATTGAAATACATATAATTAAATAAAATAAGACTTGACAGTAATTCCATGTCTTATATTTAATTAGGACATTATATGGTAGAAAGATTAAATTGTACGGTAACTATTCACTGAAAGGTTCTTTTGTGATTAATGTTAAAATCTATATTATATAGAAAGTCGTTGATCGCTAAGGGTGCTTACCCTTATTGTAGAATAAATGTTATTTATTTAAATGAATTAAATAGTTTAATTTATTTATTTAAATAAGATTAGAATTGTTCTAATTAATTTATTCACAACCGGTTTAATATGGAGAACCTAAATGGTCACACCGCAAAAGGAAAATATTTGTTTAAGAAGTAAATGACATAATTGTAATAATAAGTTAAGTGTATTTCATTTAATCTATGGAGATAGAATAAATTAAATAGCTTAATATTTATTATTTAATATTTTAGAAATATTAAATATAAATTAATAAGAGGAGTCTTATTATTATTATTATTATTATTACTATTACTATTATTTAATTCCTAATAGAGATTGAGAATTAATTAATAGAAGTACTCTCTCATGAATTCCTAATTGGATTAGGAGTATAATTAATTAAAGGAATTTAATTAGAGTAGAAACCCTAATCCTAAATAGTTTAGGGAAGAGTTTTCCTACATCTATAAATAGAGGAGTCTTATCATAGATTAAGGTTACACACTCTTGCATTAGAATTATGGAGAGTGCTTACAATTTCTATAGAGATAGAAACTAGGGTTTTGCCAACACCCATCTTCTTGAATACATATTATTCATTGGTGGATCACCTTTAGAGGCCAAACACTTGGGTGGCTAACGTTGATCAAAGGAAGGAATTTAATCGGTGGAATTCAAGGAAAACGTGAAGGAATTGGAGTTGAACTTGTACCTTAGGAAGCTAGAATTCTACAAGGGTATAATTCGTATTCTCCATCTCTTTCATTTAATTAATAATTGTGCATAAAGAAAGATCATAGTGATGATTTATATAAAATTTTAAAATCTGATTTTATCGCGCTTCCGCTTTATTTATGTAATTTGATTGCATGTTCGCGTTATATACAAACCTAACAGTCCATAGAAGAAGAAGATCTATTCCAAGTAAAGATTGTTTTTTCAAGCTCCTCAGTCTTGGAGACAAGAATTGACTCTCAATGTGCAGACTATTTAATAGTTCTTCTCAAGTTCTCATTCTCTACCTCAAGCTTGGAGAGGGATGAAGTAGTTCTTTTTATTATTTCCAACTCCAATTGTACCCTTTTCCTATCCTCTCGAAGCTAATAATGGTCCTTTGATAACACCCTGAACCACCTCATATACTTATGCAATTCTGAAGTAATATCACATAAAACATTTCTAAGATTAGAGATATCAACACCAAGAGAATTGAAATCAAACACCTCATTATATCAATCTCTTAGTGATAAGTGGTGGTGGTTGCAGGTGTTTCCATAACCATAAGACAAAGATTGGCCATTTGTAGTCCGTCATCATCACTTGACTCAAAATTTGAGTCACTTTCACTTTGATTCCAAGAACCTTCAGCTACATGGCCTTTGTCTTTCTTCTGGTACTTCTTGTATGTTTTCTTATCCTTCTTGGAATATTTGTTTTTCTTATCTTTCTTGAGCTCTTCCCTTATAGGCTTGTTGCATTTAACTATGTAATGATCAAACTTCTTGTAGTTGTAACATAAGTCTTGTGAGGCCCCCAAAATTCGTGTACTTGATACAATAGATATGGTATTCACTATTCATTATCATCCACAACATCTATCTAATAACACAAATTTAAAGACATAAAAGTAAATACAATAATTTATAATACATGTCTTTCAGCCTTCCCAGGTTCTAGACCTAACTTACTATTACAAACTTATACAAAAATAATATAACTATAATAAACTATTACAAATTAAGTTACATCATTTAATATAAATTATTTTATTACAACACTACCTTATTTATTCCTTTGTTTTTCCTTTTCCTTTATCTTTCTTTAAACTTTTAGGGCTTTTCGTTTTAGCTAAAAAATATCAGATTCGTAAGACTGCGCAACTAGATTGCTCAACAATTATAAAGAATACAAATAAAAGATAATAATATCTAGCATTAGCTGAATAACATTTCTAATGAACAAATACGTGTTCAATAACATTTACACAAGATAAAAACTTGTAATCTCAGTGTTTCATATGATTTCAAAATTTATTGAAAGTTAACTGAGTGGTTATAAAAAAACATGAACTAAATAACAATTTATTCAACAGTCGTGGACTGAGAATTCTCCTAATTTGTTCAACAGTCACAAAGACTGCGAACTCTCCATAGAGTATCATTAGGGGATCAACCCAATGACACTCCATGTTGCGCGTAACATCATCTCTATATTGTATTTTGACAGCATATGTGTAACGATTGTAAAGATTTCGGATCCTTATATGTAATTTTTTTGAGTATTAATGAATAAAATGAGATTTTATGAATGATATTGTGTTGTATGTGATTTAAGGTCGTATAATGACCTAAAAATGTGTTACGTAAATGAATATGTATGATATAAAGTGGTAAGAGGAAAATAAATTTTTTTTGAGAAAAAGCCGTAAAAATACTATTCATGCCAAAAACATCTTTTTCGTTTTTCGAATCATGGGATAACGTTTATTTGAGGACAAGAGACATAATCTCCAATAAAATTGACGAAAGAAATTTCGCAGTTTTCGCATGTTGAACGAGTTAGGAAATCTAACTAGAAAGAAATCGAGCAACTGACTAAGTTCGAAAAAGTAAACCCTAATCGATTATATGAAAAGGCAAAATGGACTTTTTGCTAACTAGATAAGTTATGAAAGTTAACTAGAAAGAAACTAGGAAATGAAACTATGTTTTGAGTAACCGAGTCGAGTTAAGCATAGGGTTTGAAATGGCTTGGCTAGGGTTCGGGATGGCTTGGCTAGGGTTGGGCCTAGGGTTTGATAGGCATGACTAAGGTTTAGCCAAGGGATAAGCTAGGGTTAAACCTTAATTTCTTTGGACCAAAGTTAGAATAGTCAACTAGGGTTGAAATGAGGATGACATGAAGATGAAATGTGGGAGAAATGAAACCCAAATGAGGAAAAAAGGGGGGGAGTACCCGCCCACTTTGGTAGGAGAAAGAGTGGTGACTCATTTTACTTAATGGCTAAGTTAAGGGACAAGGTTAGATGGAAAATTTCCATTTATGAAAAGTTTAGAGCAAGAGGGAACAAGCCCTTTAATGTTTGTCTCCTCCATCCAATTTATTTTAACCAAACATGGCCTTATGTAATCATTAGGTCCCTTAACCTTGCATGAGCTAATCTAACCTTGGGTTATAGTTAGGTTAGTTAGTGGGAGAATAAGCTAAGTTAGACCAACACTTAGCCATTCTTCATTCATTCCATTTTGAAAGCAAGAGAGAAAAGAAAGAGCAAGAGACCAAGAGAGAAAGGAGAGAGAGAATCCTAGCCTATCAAGAAGAAGGGAGAAGCCTAGCAAGTTTGATCATCTAGTCTTAACTAGAAAGTAGAAGAAGAAGTAGCAAGAACATCAAGAAAAAGTAAGAACCCTAAAACCTATCATCTTCATCTTTTCTTTTAAAAAGCTTTGTAGTATGATAAGAAGTGCATTGTTAGTGGTTGTTGTTGTTTGTCATGAAGATCATTTTGAGAGAGAAGGTTTTATGTGGTTTAATCATGTTAAATTACTTTTAATATGCATAAAAAGTGGTAACGAAAATGAATCGTTGGCCAAAGCGTAAAGGATGAACTTTTATTTGTTTAGAGGATTGTAAATGGACTATGTTAATGTTTTTCTGTGATTTGTTTGTGAAATCTGAAAAGAAGAAATATAGATAAGTAAGTTATTGAGATGTTCCAAGTGGAATGGAGGAAAAATATGCCATAGCGAAGTTATGACAAAATTTTCTGTAAAAGGTGTTATATATGAAAAAAAAACCCTAGCTCGATACCCTTTTCGAGCCAAGTTAGCAGTTCAGTAAGTTTTTCGAAAAAGTCCGATTTGTTAGGGCTTTTGAAGTATATGAAAAATGTGAGCCGTAGGCTCGAGAACGAGCTCAATCCGACTTCGGATGGGCGAGTTCCGATAATTTGAATGTTTGACGTTGAAAACGCACTTATCGAAAAACGAGTTCCTGAGGGACTTTTGAGCCAAATTTTAGGCTTGTTAGGAAGACAGAAAAATTATTTTGTCCGAGGAAATTATAGATGATGTTATGAGCTCGAAATAGGTTCAAGAACGGACTCATTTCGATAAGGAATGAGAAAGTTATGAGATTAAAAGTTATGAGAACGGACTCATTCCGATAAGGAATGAGCTCGATATAGATTACGAAAGATTGCATTTTTAAAGACTTAGAAATTTTTTGGAAAAAGCAGGGCTGGCGCCGCAGCGCCGCCCATTTTAGTTCATTTAAGGCGCCACAGCGCCACTGGGTATGAGCTCGGGCAAATGATTGGCGCCGCAGCACTGACTCAAGCTAAAACCGGGTGCCATAGCGCCGGGTCGGGTCAAGACCCAAAAGTGAATTTTTTCGGGTTTTGAAACAGGACGTTCATGTAAATATGATAAAGCATATTATGTATGATACCAAGTCTTACTAGACGCGAGTTAAGATTATGTTTCAAATAAAAAGAAACATTTTCAGAAATGAAAAATAATACTAATTTAAGCCGTTAATTAGAATCGTTGTATAACTAATTGGTATGTGTATATGAACTTAAATGTGTAGGACATTTGTGACGGATGATTAACGTCATGTTATTAAAGAATGCAAAAGGCAAGTGTTCTAACCTTGTACAACATCTTTACGTGCAAGTTTTATGTTCATTTGATAATACTCTTATGAATATTCTATATGTATGTTATGATTACGCAATATGCGTGTATTATTGAGAATTTCAAACTTGTACAAATCTTTTATAATTATATAAGTTGTTCAAGCTTTGCTATAATGCATACTTTTAAGTTCTAATATACCTGAACTGTTTCAGAAGATAGTTTAAACCATTTGTTTCGGCTAGACGCATGTTATATATTTTATTGGTTCGAAAATAAATCTTTGAAATGTTATTAAAATTAAGTAGAGCTGTCCAGCCGAATTGTTTGGTTTGGACTCAAGTATAAGAATGAACCTCTCTTATTTGGGAAAATTTTTAGTCAGACATTCTGACCTCGCCAAAAGGCGGTGATGACAAACGTAAATGTCGTTTTATTATGTAGTGTTGATCAACGCAAGGCATAAAGGGCTGATCACCCACCGTGCCCCTAAGTCCAGACGGTTTACAGTTGAATTACTGTTAGACCTTTTCAAAAGTAAGAAAAAGAAAGTTCTTGGTCTTTCGACCACTCAACATGAATAGTCAGTATGTCGTTTCAAAAATGTAAATGAACAGTTATGTTATTCAGAATTGATTCAATGTCTTCACAACTATTATTCAATTGTTGAAGTGTTCTTCAGAGAAAATATTTAATTCCTGGTTATGTTGTTATTATTAACTGTTATTACTTGTTGGGCAATTAAATGCTCACCCTTGCTTAGAATTAAATGTTTTCAGTGAAACCTGAACGTATAGAAGGTTTTGGTAAGGACAACGAAAAAAAGGGAAGATGAACGAGTTGAAGACCGTGTACTTTATTTGTAATAATTTAGTACAAATGTAATATTATGGTATTATGAGATGTTGAAGATAGATTAAAGGTCTTAGAACCTGGGATTGTAAGGATATGTCTATAATAATTAGTAATTACATTCATGTCTAAGAGATTACATAGATGTATGTATATAGAGGAGTAATACCATGGAGCACCGAATATGGGTTTGAAGGTACCCAGATTTGGGGGCATCACAATATGTCGGTTACTCGACCACAACACAATATCCCATATTTCTAGGGTTGTTCTTCTCAGTTTTAGCATCAGAATCTGCACCAAAGCAATTTGGTTTGAGAAACATTAACTATCTTCAAAGCATATTCAATAATTTAAAGAATAACATCACTTAGTTTAGCCGAAGCAATTTGTAAGTTGCAGAAACAAGAACATACATACAATTATATTGTAAAACAACGGAAGCATGACATAAATCGAATTTAAAATTTTCTGCAATCCCCGGAATCACCATATGCGATATTATTAATTGAGGAAGGATAAAAGATATACATTATGAAGATGATCAACTCCTTGATGTGATCTTCAAGTTCCAATCCTTTGATCCTGCAAAGCTTCTTTGATTACACGGAACAATGTAAGCTACTCAGTATGTGCAGCGCTCTAAAGGTGATCCACCAAGAGAATATCAATTAAAGAAGCAAATTTAGGTTTCTCCAAACCTTGGGAGGCTAGTCTTAATTCTCTCCCTCTCCCCTAACTCCTTAGGTGTAGAGAATTATAGAAATCCAATGGCAATTAGAATTGTCTAACAATTGAGTGCGTAACCCCAATCTATCATAAGATTTCTCCTTATATAGACTCCACATCCTAAACCCTTTAGGACTTGAGGTTTTAATTTAATTCCCAATCTAATTAGGAACTAAATTATTTAATAATAATAATAAGACTCCTCTTATTAATTTATAATTTAGTATTTCTTCAAATACTTAATTATAAATATTAAGCTATTTAATTTATTCCACTAATAAATTAAATATACTTAATTTATTATTATCAAGCCAATGTATTTATAATAATAATAATAATAATAATAATAATAATAATAATAATAATAATAAGACTCCGCTTATTAATTTATAATTTAGTATTTCTCCAAATACTTAATTATAAATATTAGTATTTCTCCAAATACTAAATTATTATTATTAAGCCAATTACTTCTAAAATAATATTTTCTTTTGCGGTGTGACCCTTTAGGTTCAATATTATGCCGGTAGTAGAATAAATAAATTAGAACCATTCTAATATTATTTATAATGAATTAAACTCATTTAATTCATATATAAATAAATAATATTTATTCTACATCATCAGGGACACCTTACATCAGTGTATCATGACTATCCGTATAATATGAAATCAACGTTTAATCACATAGAACCTATTCAGCAACTAGTTACCGTACAATTCAATCCTTCTACCATACAATATCTCAATCAAACATAAGACATGGATTTACTGACAAGTCTTATTTATTTGATCATATGCATTTCGATTCTAAAATGCACAACTCTGATTAATGTAAATTATAAACTCCTTTCTAATTTCCATTCACCTTAGCCAAGGATTTCTGAATTGTCATTCATCGAATCGTATAGGACATGCTCTCCCTTTACTGGAAGTAGTAGATCCTTTGTTGATCATTCACCTACCTCCATGTACACTTTATTATACCTAAACATATCTTATATTATACTCTAAAGTATTAAGGAATATGACAAAGTATAATTCAGAATACATAATGTACTATAATGATCTCAAGTTCAAGGATCACTTGTACTACTATCATTATAGGAACTCCTATTGTCAGGCAAGTAAAACTCCATTAGGTGTTCCTTAAGCGAGTCACGCTTAGTGAACTTATTCTCCAATAAGCACCTGCAAACTTGCTTTAGTGTCTCCACACAAATGATTATGAGATCAATCATCCTATTCAACAGAGCAAGCATAGTATGTACTAATCTATCCCATTACAAACGTTCTAGTTTTTGAGTTATCTTGAATTTAGATCTCATTAGCATGATCATCATCATGATTCTAAAAGCATTGCTCTAAAACTATGAGTTTATCACATTTATTTAATTCAACTAATTAAACACGGATAAAGTATGCCTTTAATTAAATAAGTTCTTTATTAATAAATGAACAAGATTACAAAGTAAATGCTTATCACATCCTACGTGATTGGCTTGAGGGCATACTACTTTTAATCTCCCATTTGCACTAAAGTCAATCGCCCTGGTATCTTATATTCATCTTCTCTAAGTGCGATCGTCCTGATGTTGGATAATGCTTTAGTAAATAGATTTGCAATGTTGTTCTGAGAGTCCACTCTCTCTAAGGTGACTTCTTATCTTTCAATGATTCTTCTAACCAAATGAAAGTTTCGCACCACATGTTTGGATCTCAGATGAGACTTAGGAACTATTCCAAGTTCTGTAATGAACTTTTCATCCAAACAATCAACTTTGCAGCTTCACTTACAGCTATATACTTTATCTTTGTCACTAAATCAACAACTCTTTGCTGCTTGGAACTTTTCCAACTCACTACACCACCGTTTAAGGTAACACATACCCTGAAATGGATTTGATGTCGTCTTGGTCAATCTGAAAAACTTGAGTCTGTATGGTCCTATAGTTTCAATTCAGACCCACTATAAATGATTAACACATCCTTAGTTCTTCTTAAGTACTTTAGGATGTTTTTCACTATCTTACAGTGAACCTCTTTAGGAATAGACTGATATATGTTTGTCACTCTTAGTGCATAAGCAACATCAAGTCTTGTACATATCATTGCATACATGACAGTTACTCATGCGATCTCTCTCTTCAGGTGTCATTTGGGGACAAATTGTTAGAGAGATACACTCTATGGCTCATCAACATGAGACCTCTTTTGGAGTTTGCCATGCTAAACCCATTTAGCATCGAATGAATGTATGTTCCTTGGGTCAAGCCGAGCATCCTTTTAGATCTATTTATAGATCTTTATCCCCAAATTTTAAGATGCTTCTCCTAAATCTTCCATGGAGGAATGTTTAGACAACAATATCTTTACTGATTGGAGTATTGCTATGACATTCCTTATCAGTAGTATATCAACATATAGTATTAGGAATGTCACTGCACTCCCACTGACCTTTTGTATACACTTGGTTCATCCTTGATTTTGATAAAATCAAACTTTTTGATTGTCTCATCAAAACGGATGTTCTATCTTCGAGAAGCTTGCTTTAATCCATAAATGGATCATTGTAGCTTACATACTTTATTTACTTCAACCTTTGAAACAAAATCTTCTGGCTGTATCATACATATATTTTCCTCTAGTTTCTATTAAGGAAGGGCGTCTCCATGTCCATTAGCCAGATTTCGTGATAATAAGCTGCAATCGCAAGTAAAATCCGAATGGAGTTGAGCATTGCTACCGGTGAGAAGATTTCATGATGGACAACTCCTAGCAATTGTTTGAAATCTTTTACAACCAGTTTGGCCTTATAGATCTCCACCTTGCCATCTATTCCAGTCTTTCTCTTAAAGACCCATATACACCCTATATGCATTATACCTTCCGAAAAGTTAACCGAAGTCCACACTTGGTTTTCATACATGGAGTCCATTTCGGATTTCATGACCATTTTCCATTCCTCTGAGTCTTTACAACTCTTAGTCTCATCGTATATAACTGGATCATCATCCTCTATGATGCATACCTCATCATCATCCTCTATGATGAATCCATACCTCCTAGGTATCTTAGGTACTCTTCCAGATTTACGATTCAGGTGTGGTACAATAGGTCTATCTATAGGTTCCTCGGTTTGACTTACAGTGATTTGTGGATCTTGAACTTCTTTAAGATTTATTTTCCTCCCACTAGCCCCTTCAAGGATAAACTCCTTTGTCGAAGAAGGCAGCATATTTCGCAACAAACACTTTTTGCTCAGTAGGATTATAAAAATAATACTCTAAACTTTCTTTAGGATATCCCACAAATTTGCACTTGTCAGATCTTGTCCCAAGGTTATCCTTTTGAAACCTTTTTCACATAAACTGGACAATCCTAATCTTAACATGCTTAAGACTAGGTTTAATTCTTCCTTATCCATAACTCATATGGAGTCTTGAGGATGGATTTTGAGGATACCTTATTTAGTATATATGCAGTCGTTTCTAGGGCATGACTCTAGAAGGATACTGGAATGTCGATAAAAATCATCATGAACTACACCAGGTCTAACAAGGTACAATTTCTCCTTTCAGATACACCAATCAATTTATTGTGTATCAGGAATCGTCCATTGTGAGAAAATACCATTATCTTTGAGATGATCTCGAAACTCTATGCTAAAGTATCCCTCCCTCGATCCGATCGAAGAATCCTAATACTTTGCCAGTTTGTTTCACTTTTGAATTCTTTGAACCTTTCAAACAATTCAGACTTGCATTTCATCAAATACACGTATTCAACTTTTGAATTAATCACCTTTTTTCTTTTACTAATTTGTTCAATTTGCAAAATATTTTGCATATAAGTAAGTATATAAAGTCCATCAAGTAATCTTCTAGTTCCAAACAAAATATTATCATTATAAATAGAACAACCATTGTTCTTAAATATAATACCCAAACTTTCCTTGTCCAACAACGAAAAAGAAATAATATTTCTAATGAGAACTGGAACATAATAACAACTTATTAATTTAATAGACTTAGACGTAGGAAATGCTAAACTATAAGTTCCTAGGGCTAATGTAACAACCTTTGCTCTATTCTCCACATGCAGGATTACTTCCCCTTTGGTTAGCTTTCTACTTCTGCTTAGTCCCTTCATAAAATTGCATATGTGAGAACTATAGCCGGTATCCAATACCCAAGTAGAACCTTAACTTATAGAAAGATTTATTTCAATCAAGAACAAACCTGTATCTGTAACCAAAGCTTCATTAAACTTCTTCTGGTTAGCCTCTGCAAGATACTCCTTACAGTTTCTTTTCTAGTGTCTAGGCTTATTGAAGTGGAAGCAAACTCCTTTGCTATCCGCATCAGTATTGTTGTTATTGTCATTAGTTTTTGCCTTTTCTTTTGCCTTCTTAGCTTTCTTCTTTTCAGAAGAACTATTAGTCCTCTTCCTTTTCTTGGAAGAATCATCTACAAGTAAGACTTGGTCTTTCTTGGTTGAAAAGTGACTCTCTGTAGTTTTCAACATGTTAAGCAACTCAGGTAGGCTGACATCTAGCTTGTTCATACGAAAATTCACAACAAATTGTGAGAAGGAGTTCGGGAGTGACTGCAAGATCAAATCTTGGCTCAACTCTCCATCCATTACAAAACTCAGTTGTCCCAATTGTTCAATCAAATTGAACATTTTGAGGACATGTGTCTGTACTGTAGTGCCATGGTTATTATAGATCGGAAGAGCTGATGAGGACATCCTTAGTTCACAAGCCCTTGACAAAACACAAGTGGATCCATTGCATATGCCACTTGGACCCATTACGAGGACACGAGCTAAACGCTTCAAAGAAGGACTTAACGGGATGATTCATAAATTATGGACCGAGGTTGGATCGAGCATAGAGGTTATAGAGACGGGTTACAAGCACGCGAAGTTCATAAACACATTGGAAGCAAGCATACCCGAACCGACACAAAAGAATCAGCATTTCCGCACTTTTGGACTAGTTTGACATCAGTTCGTATTTTGGCCATAACTTGAGTTTCCAAATTCCAAATGAGGTGATTCAAAAGCCTAAATTCATTAGAAACTCCAGGGCTACAATTTTCATTCTTGGCCCAAGTCCAAATTCGAAATTTATCAGGTGTGAAAATAGCTTGCAATGTGCTGATCAGTTTATAGTTGTCTGATTTGGACTTTTAACACATCACATGTTTTGGATTGTTAAATTCTTTGGGTGGCTGATACATGTGATGTGATTAGTTGTTAGATCTTGACTTATGATGATGGTTTAGCACACCGTGAGTTCCTATAAATACCAAGTGATGCTAGGATGTAAAATCATTCATTCATATCAATTTTCAGATTATCAATACTATTGTGAGTTTGTTTCTCTACTTGTGGTTCTTTGAAGAATTCCTAAGTGTTCCTTAGTTCTTCTTTTTAGATTCATAATTGACTTATCATACAACCATTCATAGTTGTGTGTGGCGTCTTCTACCGCATCAATCGTCGATAGTACCGAGATTACCGCTTCAATATAAGCGAGGGGTCGAAGTGTCGTTGGTGTTCATCCTCCGCAAATTTCCTAAGCAAGCAATTGTACCAAGATTACCGTCTACATATAGGCGAGGGGTTAAAGTGTTGCAAGCTATCCATCCTATCAACTTGTTAGAAATGATCCGGGCGACGACCACCTCACGCAAGCGTGTCGTGGAGTCTATCATTTGGTATCAAAGCTAAGTTTCTTATCAAGTTACTTATCTTTACTTTTATTGTTGAAATATAGTCAAAAAAAAAAACTGCATAAAATATATAGCAGAAAATTTGTATTGTTGAATTGCTATCATCAGGATTTTCATTTGCAAGAATCATATTTGGCGTTTGAAAGTCTTGTGGAGAGTCGTACCTTCTATATTGTTTCTTGATAAGTTATTATTGGATTGTAATTAGAGAATTGAGGTAATATTTGTGAGAATTCAAAAAGAACCTATTAGAGAGAACTACGAGCGGAAAAAGGCAAGAGTAGAAAGTTTAATTGAGGGTAAAAGCCTAATTGTGTGATACACGAGCGTTTCCTACATATGTGGTATATTGTTTGAGTGAAACACGCAAGGGAGTGGTGAGGAACTTGTTTTCTACTAATCTTTATTTTGCAGGAAATATGTCTAACACAAGAGATAAGACAATTGAAAATGAACCTTCTACATCGAATTTTGACCCAAAACTCATGATGGAGGCTATGATGAAAGAATTTTCTAGACAATTGGGGATGGCTATTGAACAAGTGCATGATCGCATCGATCAATTGAGTGTCACTCGAGGGGAACAAACTCAAATCCCTCCGGGTGGGCGCCCAAAAGGAAAGACCCAACAAACGGAAGCAAGGCTAGCGGAGACAAATTACTATGATGAAAGGTTTAGCGAGGAAGAGGATCGGGAAATTGACCTTATCCCTAGGAGACATTTTGCAAAGGATAGAGGCGGCCGAAATCGAGAGAGGACAACAATCTCGATAGCATCAAAATGAAAATTCCCCACATTCCAAGGCAGGAGTGACCCCGAGGCATATTTAGAGTGGGAGAAGAAAATGGAGTGGATCTTTGACTGTCACAACTACTCGGAACTCAAGAAAGTTAGGATTGCAGCTACCGAATTTTCAGAGTATGCAGTTACTTGGTGGGATCAATTGATGACCAGCCGAAGGAGGTGCAGAGAACGTCCAATAGAGACTTGGGCAGAAATGAAAGCTGTAATGAAAAAGAGGTTTGTCCCAAGCCACTACTATCGAGATCTGTTTCGAAACTTACAAAATTTGAGACAGGGAAACAAGAGTGTGGAGGACTACTTCAAAGAAATGGAAATGCTAATGTCTAGAGCTGACATCGACGAGGATAATGAGGCAACCATCGCCCGATTTTCAGCAGGTTTAAATTGGGATATTGCAGATTTGGTGGAGCGCCAACATTATGTGGTATTGGAAGACATGGTGCACATGGCTATCAAAATAGAGAAGCAACTTAAGAGGAGAGGTGGCCAGCAAATAAACACTACCACAGGTTCATCATGGAAATCCAATAATGTGAAGCGTGAGGAAAAGCCAACTGTTTTCAAACCAAAGCCAGAAATCAAGCAGGGAGCGGCTAATCAAGTGGTGCAAGGTAAAACTAATACACCTTCTACTAGTCGTAATCGAGATATTGTATGCTTTAAATGTCAAGGCAGGGGACATATTGCAAATCAATGCCCAAATCAAAGAACTATGTTATTGCTTGATAATGGGGATTTGGAGACCGAGGAAGAAGATAGTGACAATGACTCTATGCCACCGTTGGAGGAAGATAGAGAGGTTGCTATGCATGGCGAAGTGTTAGTTACACGGAGAATGCTTAGTACACAGGTAAAGGAAGAAAGCAGCGAGCAAAGAGAGAATCTATTTCATACTAGATGCATGGTAAATGGTAAGATCTGTTGTGTTGTAATTGATGGTGGGAGCTGTACAAATGTGGCAAGCATCACAATGGTGGAGAAATTGGGACTTACAACATCCAAACATCCTCACCCATACCGATTGCAGTGGCTCAATGACAGCGGCGATATCAAAGTTACCAAGCAAGTATCAGTACCGTTTACAATTGGGAAGTATGTTGATGAGATCCTTTGTGATGTAGTTCCTATGCAGGCAGGTCATTTACTACTTGGGAGACCTTGGCAGTTCGATCGGCGAGTAAAACACGACGGTTTTACTAATGAGTACTCTTTTGTTCACAATCAAAGAAAAGTTACCTTGTGTCCTATGTCACCAAAACAGGTGCATGAGGATCAAATACACTTACAGAGAGATCATGAAAAGAAAACAAAAGAGAGAGAAAAAAAGAAAGGAGAAGAGAGAAAAACAAATATTTTTGCAAAAAGGAGTGATGTAAGGCGAGCTTTGGATTCTAAAAGGCCAATGATTGTACTTCGGTATAGGGAGGCACTTTTGAATACTAACGCTAATAAAACTTCATTGCCTAGTGTTATTTCTACTCTTTTGCAGGATTATCAGGATGTATTTCCCGAGGAGCTTCTCCAAGGATTACCACCAATTCGGGGAATTGAACATCAAATTGACTTTGTCCCCGGCGCGACCATTCCAAATCGCCCGGCATACCGAAGTAATCCCGAGGAAACGAAGGAATTGCAAAGGCAAGTTGACGAGCTAATGGACAAGGGGTTCGTGAGAGAAAGCATGAGTCTATGTGCGGTTCCAGTTATTTTAGTACCTAAGAAAGATGGGAAGTGGCGCATGTGCATTGATTGTCGAGCGGTAAATAACATCACGGTAAAGTATCGGCATCCCATTCCTAGGTTAGATGATATGTTAGATGAATTGCATGGATCTTGTGTGTTTTCTAAAATAGATTTAAAGAGTGGTTATCATCAAATTAGAATGCATGAGGGTGACGAATGGAAAACTGCTTTTAAAACAAAATATGGATTATACGAGTGGTTTGTCTTACCCTTTGGTTTAACTAATGCTCCTAGCACATTCATGAGATTAATGAACCATGTTTTGCGATCCTTCATTGGAAAATTTGTAGTTGTCTACTTTGATGATATCTTGATCTACAGTAAAGATTTAGGAGAGCATGCATTGCATATAAAATCTGTCCTAGAAGTGCTTCGGAAAGAAAAATTGTATGCTAATATGGACAAATGCACATTTTGTACGGATCGAGTTGTGTTCCCTTGGCTTTGTTGTTAGTGCACAGGGAGTACAGGTTGACGAAGAAAAGGTACGTTGCAATCCAAGAATGGCCAACTCCTACGAATGTCAGTCAAGTTTCGTAGCTTCCATGGGCTCGCAAGTTTCTATAGACGGTTTGTAAGGAAACTTCAGCGAAGTCACAGCACCACTCACCGAAGTAATCAAAAAGAGTGTATGATTCAAGTGGGGTGATGCACAGGAAAAAGCGTTTAATTTGATTAAAGAAAAATTAACTAACGCTCCTTTACTTGTATTGCCTAATTTCACTAAGACCTTTGAAATTGAATGTGATGCTTCAGGATTAGGCATTGGAGCTGTGTTAATGCAAGAAGGAAAGCCAGTGGCATATTTCAGTGAAAAATTGAGTGGATCAGCTTTGAACTATCCTACTTATGACAAGGAGTTATATGCTTTGGTTCGATCATTGGAAACTTGGCAACATTACCTGTGGCCTAAGGAATTTGTGATTCACACGGATCATGAATCATTGAAATATTTGAAAGGCCAACACAAGTTGAACAAGAGACATGCACGATGGATGGAGTTCATCGAGACATTTTCATACGTCATTCGCTATAAGCAAGGTAAGGAAAATGTCGTGGTCGATGCTCTTTCGCGAAGGTATGTGTTGTTAAATACTCTTGACACAAAATTACTTGGTTTTGAACAAATCAAAGAATTATATGATAATGACCATGATTTTTGTGAAGAGTTTAAAAATTGTGAAAAGAATGTTGTAGGTAAATACTTCAAGATGGATGGATTCTTGTTTCGTGAGAATCGATTATGTATACCTGCATGTTCTTTGCGCGAGTTATTGGTTCGAGAGTCACATGGTGGTGGTTTGATGGGACATTTTGGCGTTGATAAGACCTTATCTGTGATAAAAGAACATTTCTATTGGCCCCATATGAAACGAGATGTAGAAAGAATTTGTGATAGATGCATTACATGTCGTCAAGCTAAATCTCGTGTTCAACCCCATGGGTTATACACACCATTGCCTATTTCGAGTGAACCTTAGGTTGATTTGTCTATGGACTTTGTATTGGGTTTACCTAGATCTAAGCATGGTCATGATTCTATATTTGTGGTCGTGGATAGATTTTCAAAAATGGCACATTTTATCCCATGCCACAAAGCTGATGATGCATCCCATGTTGCTGATTTATTCTTTAGAGACATTGTACGTTTGCATGGCATGCCCCGAACAATTGTTTCGGATAGAGATGCTAAGTTCTTAAGCTATTTTTGGAAAACTTTGTGGTGTAAACTAGGAACTAAACTGTTGTTTTCAACTACTTGTCATCCACAAATTGACGGCCAAACGGAAGTAGTTAATAGAACTCTATCTGCTTTATTGAGGGCTATCATTAAAAAGAATATTAAGCTTTGGGAAGAGTGTCTACCACATGTTGAGTTTGCTTATAATAGGTCTGTTCACTCTGCTACTAAATTCTCACCTTTTGAAATTGTGTATGGCTTTAATCCTTTAACACCCTTGGATTTGTCACCATTACCTGTTTCCGAGTATACTAACATGGATGGCAAAAAACAAAGCTGATTTTGTTTAAGCAGATACATGAGAAGACAAGACTCAACATTGAGAAGAGGACGGATCAATATGCCAAACACAGGCCAACACGGGTCGGCGTCAAGTAATCTTCGAACCCGGGGATTGGGTATGGCTACACATGCGTAAGGAAAGATTTCCTGCTCAAAGGCGTTCGAAATTACTTCCAAGAGGAGATGGACCATTTCAAGTGCTTGAACGCATTAACAACAATGCTTACAAATTGGACTTACCCGGTGAGTATAATGTTAGTGCAACTTTCAATGTTTCTGATCTAAGCCCGTTTGACGTAGGTGAAGATTTGAGGACAAATCCTTTTCAAGAGGAGAGGTATGATGAGGAAATCCTTAGTTCACAAGACCTTGACAAAACACAACTGGATCCATTGCATATGCCACTTGGACCCATTACGAGGACACGAGCTAAACGCTTCAAAGAAGGACTTAACGGGATGATTCATAAATTATGGACCGAGGTTGGATCGAGCATAGAGGTTATAGAGACGGGTTACAAGCACGCGAAGTTCATAAACACATTGGAAGCAAGCATACCCGAACCGACACAAAAGAATCAGCATTTTCGCACTTTTGGACTAATTTGACATCAGTTCGTATTTTGGCCATAACTTGAGTTTCCAAATTCCAAATGAGGTGATTCAAAAGCCTAAATTCATTAGAAACTCCAGGGCTACAATTTTCATTCTTGGCCCAAGTCCAAATTCGAAATTTATCAGGTGTGAAAATAGCTTGCAATGTGCTGATCAGTTTATAGTTGTCTGATTTGGACTTTTAACACATCACATGTTTTGGATTGTTAAATTCTTTGGGTGGCTGATACATGTGATGTGATTAGTTGTTAGATCTTGACTTATGATGATGGTTTAGCACACCACGAGTTCCTATAAATACCAAGTGATGCTAGGATGTAAAATCATTCATTCATATCAATTTTCAGATTATCAATACTATTGTGAGTTTGTTTCTCTACTTGTGGTTCTTTGAAGAATTCCTAAGTGTTCCTTAGTTCTTCTTTTTAGATTCATAATTGACTTATCATACAACCATTCATAGTTGTGTGTGGCGTCTTCTACCGCATCAATCGTCGATAGTACCGAGATTACCGCTTCAATATAAGCGAGGGGTCGAAGTGTCGTTGGTGTTCATCCTCCGCAAATTTCCTAAGCAAGCAATTGTACCAAGATTACCGTCTACATATAGGCGAGGGGTTAAGGTGTTGCAAGCTATCCATCCTATCAACTTGTTAGAAACGATCCGGGCGACGACCACCTCACGCAAGCGTGCCGTGGAGTCTATCAAGAGCTCCTTAGATATCTCATATCTGGCAGACCTACTCTGCTCACCATACAACTCTTTGAGGTGAAGTAAAATAGTAGGTGCATCCATTTTCTCGTGTTGACGCTATAACTCGTTACTCATGGATGCCAACATGATGCACTGAGCCACAATCGCATCATCTTGCCACTTTCTAAAAGTAGCAATCTCTTCCTCAGAGGCATTGTTTGCAACCATTATAGGGACAACCAAATTAAGGACATAAGATAGCTTTTCAGCCATGAGAACTATTCTCAAATTCCTTAACCAATCCGTATAATTCGGTCCGATTTACTTATTAGCATCCAATATTGTGACGCCCCCAAATTCGGGTACCTTCAAACCTGTATTCGGTGCTCCACGGTACTATTCATTCACATATTAACCCGATAAATAACTACAATTATTAATAATTTATATTATATCAGAGTTATCTATCCTAGGTATGAAGACCTTTAAGTACTTCATTACATGATAGATAAAGTATTATCACATTACAAATTCTAATTATTACAAGCAATGACTTCTTACTACTCATTCTGCTTTCCTTTGCCCTTGTCCTTTCCGGACCCTTCTATAAGATCCTGCCTAGCTAAAAACATTTAATTTTAAAGTAAGAATGAGCATTCAATTGCTCAACAAGTAATAACAGACAATAAGCAACATATGAAATGATTAAATGTTTTCTTTGAAATATACTTCTACAACGAATCGATACTTGTGAAGTAACTGAAATAATTCTAAATAACTTATCAAATCATTTATATTTTTGAAACGACATACTGACTACAGATGCTGAGCGGTCAAAAGACCATAAAATTTTATTTTTAAGGTTGTGATAAGGTTTGAACTGAAATTCATCTGCAAACCGGCATGCTTACGGGCACGGTGGGTGATCAGCCCGTTATGCCCTGCGTTGATCAACACTAGCTTACAGGAACGACATTTGCGTTCATTATACCACCTTTGACCCATAAAAATTCCCAAATAAGGGAAGTTCATCCTTAGATTTGAATTCCTAACCAAAACAATTTGGATGGAAAACTCTAACTAATAATATTTCAAGACTTGCAAATGAGAAGTAAGGAAATATTTTACTCTAGCTGAATCAAATGACATAAGCATACTGAATAACAGAATTCTAAAATATGCATTATAGCAAACTGGCTTAACTTTATGCAACCGATAAAGGAGTTGCACCAGTTTGAAATCAATACATACAGATACTCATAAGAGTGTTGTCAAACGAATATATTAGTTGTACATAAAGGACTGATGTACAAAGATGAAATTTTTGCAATGGTAATCAAATTGCACAAGTTAGGAAACCTGTACAATCATACAAATATCGATAACTTGCACAATATAAAATTAATGCACAAGATTGAGATACTTTCTTAAAATATAAACAAGTCCAGGATACTTCCATAGATAAAGACCTCTTTGCACAATGTAAAAGTAGTACTCAAGGTTTAAGATACTTGCCTTGCTCATGGATTACAACTTATAGCTTAAATGTTTGTCATGTATCCTACATAGTTTATAATCATGTATATACACCAATTAGTCATACTCATTCAATGAAAACCCAGAACACATTACACTAACTTTTATTAGTTTTTAGGTTGCTCATCTTTATTCATAAGCTTAACCAATTCTCGTTTGTATTAATCCTTTTGCACACAACTGACCAAAACTTACATGGTTCTTATATTATGGCTTGAGAGGTCTTTATATACTTGCCACAATATTCAGATAGTAAGCATACTCAATACATATGCTTAGTCTCTAACTTCCTATTTTAATGTTTATTTCATTTTGAAAGTCTCTAATAATCTTGGTTTGGTTAGTCTTTCCTTATATAGTAAAACTAGACATTGTAGGGTTTATGTTTTACAACTTAAGAGACAAATATTCGTATGCTCCAAGCTTCAACCATTCAATCAAAACCTTTTGGCATCTCTGCAGCACGGCGCGACCGCGCTATAAATAAGCCTAGGAGTGGCGTGGCCGCACTACTCATACTGAGGTCCAGAACTTAATTATTTCTTATCCTATTCCACTTCTATCTTGGCTAGGGGTCTTATAACATCAATTCAACATGCATACATATATTATGGAGGTTTTAAACCAGGCTAGGTTCCTTCCTTTAGAAACAACTTAGAATAACACTTGAATTCGCTTTTTAAACTTAGCTTAGGTAGTTCCATTCATACCTAGCTAGCTCAGATATCATATAAGACCTTTCAACCACAATCATGACATACATACATAGGAGTTTGACAACTTGGACCAGGTTTAGGACCCTTATATGAATGTATCAATTTTTATTTTCAAAACCATATAGCTTTTCATTTGCAAACTCTCATTAAATCATGCTTTGCTAAGTCACTATATGAATAACTAGTTAGGACGTTATATTAGACACATTTTAAAGCATAAAAGACTCTCATATACATGCTCAAAGGCTCGATACATCAAGAAAATATCTTGGCCTTTCTAGGGACCAGTGCGGCCGCGCTGGTTTTAACTTGGGAAGTGGCGCGATTCGGCTGAAGACCAAGACATGCTCTGTTTTCTGTAGAGCTTGGAATTCAACCTTAAAACCACTCTAGGATATTCTTTAACCACAATTCCATAAGTTTATGTACTTGAAATAGACCTCTACTTTATTTCATATCACCAAGTATAACTCATATCAATTAAATTCTTTTAACTACCAACGCTTTTGTAAAACATTCTCATATAGGCATTTTATCAAATAATTGTGGACACAGCTATAAAACTCAAATTTCAAGACTTTTTGAACACGCTTCATTCCAGACTTCATATAGAAATCAAATACAATCATTCCCAATCCATTACACAAGCAGACCAAGTCATTTATAATTTTCTCCAATTTCTACTTACTTAAACTCTAAAATTACCTTTAGAGTCTGAATTCCTCTTGTTAATTACTTCATTATAGCTTCTATAATCCTTCCGCTATGAGAATCTTTTTCGTGGGCAATAACTTGATAATTGGCTTATGAAAATCAATGGCTTTAGTATGAAGGCTGTGTATTGATTTATAGAGGAAATTTACTTGGCCCTCACGAATTATGCTTGATCTCCACTATCTTCTTCTTACTCTCTACGAAATAGCTGCTGAGCTTGGTAGTCTATATCCTTAACATAATGCCAGCTCCTACTCTCCTACTGTCCCAGTTAATTTGGCTTGAAGGTTACTCCTTAATTCTCAGCTCATGCTATGGGTCAAATGACTCAGTTAATAAAACTTGGAGGTTACCCTTTCTTTTTATCAGTACAAAGACCTGATAAAAATTAAATTCATATCAATTATGAATTTAGGTACTTGAAATAGACCTCTACTTTATTTCATATCACCAAGTATAACTCATATAAATTAAATTCTTTTAACTACCAACGCTTTTGTAAAACATTCTCATATAGGCATTTTATCAAATAATTGTGGACACAGTTATAAAACTCAAATTTCAAGACTTTTTGAACACGCTTCATTCCAGACTTCATATAGAAATCAAATACAATCATTCCCAATCCATTACACAAGCAGACCAAGTCATTTATAATTTTCTCCAATTTCTACTTACTTAAACTCTAAAATTACCTTTAGAGTCTGAATTCCTCTTGTTAATTACTTCATTATAGCTTCTATAATCCTTCCGCTATGAGAATCTTTTTCGTGGGCAATAACTTGATAATTGGCTTATGAAAATCAATGGCTTTAGTATGAAGGCTGTGTATTGATTTATAGAGGAAATTTACTTGGCCCTCACGAATTATGCTTGCTCTCCACTATCTTCTTCTTACTCTCTACGAAATAGCTGCTGAGCTTGGTAGTCTATATCCTTAACATAATGCCAGCTCCTACTCTCCTACTGTCCCAGTTAATTTGGCTTGAAGGTTACTCCTTAATTCTCAGCTCATGCTATGGGTCAAATGACTCAGTTAATAAAACTTGGAGGTTACCCTTTCTTTTTATCAGTACAAACATATATACACATTATTCATGTACTTATCTTATGTACATAGTACATTTATACTTATATCATAATGTATTTCATATAACATATTACACATAATATGTTATAATGTATTACATCCAATAATTCTTTCCATACGAATGGAAACTATACACCAAATAAAAAAATAATATATTTAATGTAATGGTCTCAATTTATTAAAATAATTTAATTTCATAAATTATTTTCATTTACTTTATTTAACGTATACAGTAAATTCTGTATACTTAATTTATAATAATTTCCTTTCCATTAATAAATTATTTTTAACAATTTATTTACCTGTAGTACATATATTATATTCACTACCTTATAAATATATACATACTAAACCGCACGTATTCACATATACAGTATAATACAATAAATCATTAAAATAAGAAATTTACTTTATTAAATTCTTATTTTAAAATTATTTCAGAAATTCGAATTGCTACATTCTTTCCCCCTTATAAAGATTCCGTCCTCGAAATCGCAAAACAAAAATGCAGAATATTTAAGGATAACTTCTCTACTGATTTCCGCGTTGCCTTTGTCGATGGTGATCAACGCACTTCTTCGGTTGGTCTTGAGCTGCTACAAGCCTTGACCTTATTACTTTAACGATTCTCGTAATCTGCTGCCTCAATAACGTTTAACAATTTTCTTCGTATGAAAATCCATAAGACGACATGCCTACATTCATGTAATAACTATTTATATGCGAATTCCACTCAAGACAGGGAGTCGATCTATCTTAGATGCATTTTGTATTTGCTCCTGCATATTCTTTTACAATTTGTTGCGAAACGGATCCCGATCTGATATGATCGAAATTAACATTCTATATATTTTGAAATGATTTCTTTAATATAGGCTTTAGCTACTCGGTATAACTTAACCTCGGAACTCAAATTCCTCCTTCAAAAATCCTTTTATTAACGAGTTATTTTTAACCTATTTCTTCTCCTGAAATTCTCTTCCTTATTTCTGTAATCAAGGGACTCCAAGGTTTTCAAATGTAAATGCATATATCTTAATAAAATTCGTAATATTCAAAGAAAAATAGGTCGCATCCGAATCAAACATATACATTTATATAATTGATCGGAATGGTACCTGAAACTCCATCTCCGGATGCTACTATATCTTGTGTCGACGCCGGTTTTATCCGCTTATGCGATATTTGGTCTTTTCCAATTTTAGCCTTTTGATTAGATGATTTTTTGGGAAAAGGTCGGCTTGAATGTCGACGGGGTTTTGAAAGATCGTTTTTTATGATGAGCCAATTAACCAGAGTCGCCAGTTGGTATATTTGAAATGGATGTACCAACTCATCCGAGTTTTCATTTTTATAAATCGCTGGCTCATATGTGACTCCGAATTAATTGGTCTGCGAATCGAGATTCATAGAGTTCGGGGGCTTGCTTAAGCGAGGGGAAGGTGTTAGGCACCCCCCGACTTCCGTGAAACACGGTTACCGCAATCTTGATGCTTTCCTATCCTTTAATTCATAAAATGTGTGTGTGCGCGTGTGTGTGTGTGTGTCTATGTAAATGTTGTGGTGAGTTTGCATGAAAGAGTCATTTGGATTTTTAGGGAAAGTCGTGCTTTAATTTGAGAATGCTTCGGAATGTCTTTTCGGCATACACAAGAAAGCTTTATGAGAAAGATTTGATTTTAATTGTCAAAACTATGAGATTTTCATTAGGTGTCGTTTTGGCAAAAACAAGAGTTTTAAACCTTCGTCAAAATAGGAATCGAGATCTATACGTTGCCTTCGTAACTCACATGATGGGCAATTTCTAGGATCTCTTTAACCCTATGCACAACGGTTTAATAAAACGTTACTTATTTATAAAATCATTTTGTGTGATGTTTGAAAACGATTTTCTTTAGCTTTCTCGTTTACATAGAAATCGACATTCATTAGCACTTCTCAAATTTTTTTAGCTACGTGATGCTAACCTCCTAGTTTGCTTGATTTTAAGGATATCTTCCTCGTTTAATCTTTGAAATCATTGTTTTTTCGTGTTCCGAAATCCAATCAAGCATAAACACGCGGCGAGGCTATTCATGGGCATGAAAGCCATCAAAATAACCCCAAACGCCCACAATCACAAGATTCACTATTTCGGGGCCTTAAACACGAATGTCGCCTTGGCGTCTTTTTTAAGGCCCGACGATTACATATTTACAATAACGGATACATCCACCCGATTACATACATTCAAAAATGTCCATCATCGGATTTGGACCACGGGGTCGCATTCCTAGGCTCACATCCGAACTTATTGCACAACCACCGAATGGATATAATGAAAATAAACAACAACGGGATGCCTAACGCTCTAGGATATCTTACAATGACGATCGAAATACACTATGAATGATACCATACCATAATAGCTAAGATTTTCACCAAACGGATATCATCGGGCTATTAGGGGGAATTTCATTCCGATGAGACCCTCACTAATAGTCCCTAATCCATGGCTTCACAATAATATGTAAGAACAAAAACTACATTTAAGGTAATTTGGATGACCCAAAAGCTTGGCCAAAATGGTATACCAAAATGCTAAAACAAAAGATTTATCACCTTGCAAATGATCCCCACAATATGTATGAATTTGTGTATTGAGTAGAGTAGAAATTTATGGAATACAATCTCACAAAAATAGGTACAATCTCTCAATACTTCTCACTCTTTTCTCTCTTAATTTTGCTGTTTTCTCTCTCTTTTTCTTCCTCTCCCCGAGCTCCTTTTCTGCTGAATCCTTCTCCTCTTCTTTCCTGTATGCGAACTGGCCTAATAAGGCACTGCCAAGGGCAGCCGCAGATCTATCTGCGGCTGGCCGCAGATATATCTGCGGCTGGCCCTTGGTTCTCCCCCAAGCCGCGCTCGAGTCCCATGCGCTTCGAGTCCCGTGCTGCCTCGAGTTCCGTCCTTGGCCGCGAATTGATCTGCGGCTGACTGTGCTGATTTTCTCGTTTTCCGTGCCTCGTCTCGATTTTCGTGTCGTACCGTTGGTTTCCGCTGACGGGTTTGCGTTCGGCAGTCCGGAACCCGTCGGGAAACGTGCCACGTCATCCGGGCAAGCACAGTGATCAGTAACTGACTCTCGACATTCGCTTGTTGTCGTGTCGGCTTCAATATCATCCCGTCGTGGTGGTTTTGAGGGTTCGTCTTTATGTCCACCCTTTATTCTCGTGTGCCGGGTCAATTGACGATTTTGCCCTCCTGTCAGGGTTAGTATAGGAAATGCAAAAATCGGGTGTCTACAGCTGCCCCTCTTTATCATGTTTATGAAATGATAAATGGAATGAACAGGATAAAGAATAGACACTCGATGCATGAATGACAGTGCACAAGAATGACAATACATACATGATTTGCTTGGATCTCAGCCCTTCCCAGGGTTGTTGTTGGTTTGGATCTTAGCCCTTCCCAGGGTGTTTTGGTTGGATGCCTTCCCAGGGTTTGCTCACCACTCTGTCGCGGTTTGCTTGGATCTCAGCCCTTCCCAGGGTTTGTTGTTTTTTTGTCTCTCTTTTTTTTTCTTTTTGTGGATATCAGCCCTTCCCAGGGTTGCTCACCATCTTGTTGTGGTTCGCGTGGATCTCAGCCCTTCCCAGGGTTTGCTCACCACTCTGTCGCGGTTTGCTTGGATGCCTTCCCAGGTTTGCTCACCACTCTGTCGCGGTTTGCTTGGATCTCAGCCCTTCCCAGGGTTTGTTGTTTTTTTATCTTTTTTTCTTTTTGTGGATATCAGCCCTTCCCAGGGTTGCTCACCATCTTATTGTGGTTCGCGTGGATCTCAGCCCTTCCCAGGGTTTGCTCACCACTCTGTCGCGGTTTGCTTGGATCTCAGCCCTTCCCAGGGTTTGTTGTTTTTTGTCTTTTTTTCTTTTTGTGGATATCAGCCCTTCCCAGGGTTGCTCACCATCTTGTTGTGGTTCGCGTGGATCTCAGCCCTTCCCAGGGTTTGCTCACCACTCTGTCGCGGTTTGCTTGGATGCCTTCCCAGGTTTGCTCACCACTCTGTCGCGGTTTGCTTGGATCTCAGCCCTTCCCAGGGTATGCTCACCACTCGGTCGCGGGTTGCTTGGATGCCTTCCCAGGTTTGCTCACCACTCTGTCGCGGTTTGCTTGGATCTCAGCCCTTCCCAGGGTTTGTTGTTTTTGTCTTTTTTCTTTTTCTTTTTGTGGATACCAGCCCTTCCCAGGGTTGCTCACCATCTTGTTGTGGTTCGCGTGGATCTCAGCCCTTCCCAGGGTTTGCTCACCACTCTGTCGCGGTTTGCTTGGATGCCTTCCCAGGTTTGCTCACCACTCTGTCGCGGTTTGCTTGGATCTCAGCCCTTCCCAGGGTTTGCTCACCACTCTGTCGCGGTTTGCTTGGATGCCTTCCCAGGTTTGCTCACCACTCTGTCGCGGTTTGCTTGGATCTCAGCCCTTCCCAGGGTTTGTTGTTTTTGTCTTTTTTTCTTTTTCTTTTTGTGGATACCAGCCCTTCCCAGGGTTGCTCACCATCTTGTTGTGGTTCGCGTGGATCTCAGCCCTTCCCAGGGTTTGCTCACCACTCTGTCGCGGTTTGCTTGGATGCCTTCCCAGGTTTGCTCACCACTCTGTCGCGGTTTGCTTGGATCTCAGCCCTTCCCAGGGTTTGCTCACCACTCTGTCGCGGTTTGCTTGGATGCCTTCCCAGGTTTGCTCACCACTCTGTCGCGGTTTGTTGTTTTTGTCTTTTTTTCTTTTTGTGGATATCAGCCCTTCCCAGGGTTGCTCACCATCTTGTTGTGGTTCGCGTGGATCTCAGCCCTTCCCAGGGTTTGCTCACCACTCTGTCGCGGTTTGCTTGGATGCCTTCCCAGGTTTGCTCACCACTCTGTCGCGGTTTGCTTGGATCTCAGCCCTTCCCAGGGTTTGCTCACCACTCTGTCGCGGTTTGCTTGGATGCCTTCCCAGGTTTGCTCACCACTCTGTCGCGGTTTGCTTGGATCTCAGCCCTTCCCAGGGTTTGTTGTTTTTGTCTTTTTTCTTTTTCTTTTTGTGGATACCAGCCCTTCCCAGGGTTGCTCACCATCTTGTTGTGGTTCGCGTGGATCTCAGCCCTTCCCAGGGTTTGCTCACCACTCTGTCGCGGTTTGCTTGGATGCCTTCCCAGGTTTGCTCACCACTCTGTCGCGGTTTGCTTGGATCTCAGCCCTTCCCAGGGTTTGCTGTTTTTTTTTTTTTTTTTTTGTATGAATTTTGAGGGATTTCTTGAAGTGGGCTGTGTGATCGGCTTTTGTCCCAGATCTCCCACCAACATCGTCCACGTACCACGCCGCAAAAGCCATCACTCTGATCATTTGTGAAGTTGAGAGCGACGTGCTTGTACTTTCCTGAAGATTTTCATTTTGATCGTACCTGCATGCATGAAAAAGATGTTATACATGATCTGGCAGATATATTATGGACAGATGCATGTGCACAACATATGTTTAGATAGAAATGACCCCTGTTCAGTCAAATGATATGATTCGACAATCGTCGTTGTTTGCCAACATTTGATTGAATCACGCCTCGTCGTGAAGTGTAGTTTCTAGACTTCAACATTGGTTTGGTACTTTGCCTGTTCTTGGTCGTCTTCATTTCATCGAGTTGAGGCAGTCTGTTTCGCTCTCTGTGATGATCGGCAGCTATGTTGGGCTCTTTGGCCTTTTGATCATTTCTGCTGGTCGATATGCTGTTATCCCGCATTATATCATCTTTGTATATGCTCATGCACGTGGATCATTTGGATGTCGAGGTAATGATAGTCAAGATTGGGGAGAGGCCCAATGACGAGAAGTTCTGTGCAGCCTCAACTTCCTTCCATTTCATGATTCTTAACTGCCCCAGCCTTGGCGCATGTCGCTACCAAGAATTTCTATCGAAAACTCGCGATGTTGACCGTGCTGAGTATATCCACAGCTCTGCAAGATCCTGCATATCAGATGACTAACAAATGCCAAAACTTGAAGGCTCAGGCCGTTAGTGTTAGTTTAACACAAAGATATTATAATCTCGACAAAAATGCAGTTAAAGCACATGCAATTGAATATCTATTGACCGCACAATCTAGCAAGTTGTGAACCGTGAATGTACTAGACTGGATTTTTTTTTTTTTTTTTTTTTTTTTTTTTTTTTTTTTTTTTTTTCCCCGTGAGTTGATGATTTTCTATTTGACGAGTTATGAAATCGTAAGAACACCTTCAAGCATTCATGGTCATTGTACGTGAGTGAGGTCGAATTCAAAAGAACTACCTTCCCTCGTCAAAGGTACTCTGTCTCCATTCTCGACAACGTCCTTAGCAGGATTGACGTCGTATAACAAATGCACTGTGCGATGCAGCATTCAGTAGGGGTTTCTCCTCCATGACCTCTTGTTTAAGGCTAAGAGTTTTTTTTTTTTTTTTTTTTTATTATCTTTTCTCTTTATTAGCCCACTTCACTTGTCTCGTTTTCTTAGGCTATTCAAAGTTACCCATTTAACGAGTTTTGGACCAATGACTCCCGAACCAGACGGTTTTGGGGCATTAGGTGTACAGACACCCCTTCGAGTTTATTTACTCAAGTAACAAAGGCCACGGTTCGAGACAAGCTGGTGGTCTGCCCCATTCATTCTTTGCTTGACCTTGCGCAAGATTCGTTTTCTTAGGCTTGAGTTACCCATGTAGCGAGTGTTAGGCCGGTGACTCCCAAACCAGACGGCTTTAGGGCACCAGATGCAGAGACACCCCTTAGGCTTAATTACTCGAGTAGCCCATGCCACGATTCGAATCTGCTCGAGCCTCCTCTACTGTAATGCTCGTTTTCTTAGGCTCTGAGTTACCCATGTAACGAGTGTTGGGCCAGCGACTCCCAAACCAGATGGCTTTAGGGCACCAGGTGTAGAGACACCCCTCGGGCTTAATTACTCGAATAACCCAGGCCACGATTCGAGACATTAGCTTGATAATCATTTATCCTCTGACTTCTTGATATTAGCTTGATAATTATTGACTGTCTGACTACGTGTTCATCGCCATCAACGTCGTCATAGTTTTATACCCCACAACTGAAAGTTTGTGCAAATGCCAAAGTGAAGGCTGTCACATGAGGTCGATTCTGTCGCAAACGTTGCTTTTGAATTAAGGCTTTGTACCCGATCAAAAGGTTGAATAGCCCTCTTCGTCTAACCATACTCACGATCGTGCTCCACGGTTGCTTGTCAGAATTAATCTGATTCCTATCAAGCCAAATAAATCCCCTTTTCACGCGGATCATTGTATCCCGGGAAAACTATGTTTGACAATATGCCAGATGATCGTACCGTTGAAGATTGAATTGACATGAGGTAGCATTTGATGATGATGGTGCATGTTGATGGGATTGTTGCATGGGTGCCAATTTGCACGTCATCATTTCCTGGGTAGTTGACAAGTGCCCCAGTGTTAAGTTGCTTTTCTTGTGATCTTCCTCGTACCGGTCGCATCGGTATCTCACTGGGCTTGACAAAAGATCCGGTCCTTTGACTTGTTGCAAGGTTTGGGGGATTTTTTGATTTTTTTGGATTTTTTGATTTTTTTTTTTTTTTTTTTGATTTTTTTTTTCTTCTTTTTTTCTCTTTTTCGAATATGCCCCTACTCCGGGTTCCTTGTGATCGTTATGCCGTGTTTTCACGGCTCTCTCAATCTTATCCTGCAAAACAAGGTCAGTGTTTGATGACAGGCTAATATTTAGAAGTTTTAGAAAACCCTGGTTCGTGGCACGGATTGCCTTCCTGCAAAACCATGTCAGTATTCTCTTTATGTGTGCAGGTGATGTAATCACGTGATACAGGACATATTTATTACGATGATGTCGGTATGACAGTTGTATGTCATTTACATGACATTTATTTATTTGACTGAACGATAAAAGAGCATGAAGAAGCTTCCCTTTCGTTAGGTTTATCAGAGGCTGACCTACCCTAGGGTTACTCTCGCGGGCTTTTCGGCATGAAGGTTCCCAAATCTTCGCAATCTACTCGTCTGAATCCTTTCGATTGGAGCGGATTTGGGTGGTGCGTTTCCTGAGCCATCTCCAGGGAGCAGCCCCTTCGAGTCCAGTAATAAGCAACCGACAGGTTCGCCTCAGGAGGAGGTACTCTCTCAACATACATTCACATTCATCGTCCTCACCTACCTGGTATGCAAATGATTACTTTGAAGTAAAGCAAACCCATTCAATCATTCATTCATTGGACAACAACACACATTCATACAACAATAAAAAGAAGTCAAAATGTCGCAAGCACATACACATTTATAAATTTTAAAGGATAGGATAGCATCAAGACTTAAATGCGGCTTAAGCCCTCTAATGTCCCCAGCAGAGTCGCCAGCTGTCGACGCCGGTTTTATCCGCTTGTGCGATATTTGGTCTTTTCCAATTTTAGCCTTTTGATTAGATGATTTTTTGGGAAAAGGTCGGCTTGAATGTCGACGGGGTTTTGAAAGATCGTTTTTTATGATGAGCCAATTAACCAGAGTCGCCAGTTGGTATATTTGAAATGGATGTACCAACTCATCCGAGTTTTCATTTTTATAAATCGCTGGCTCATATGTGACTCCGAATTAATTGGTCTGCGAATCGAGATTCATAGAGTTCGGGGGCTTGCTTAAGCGAGGGGAAGGTGTTAGGCACCCCCCGACTTCCGTGAAACACGGTTACCGCAATCTTGATGCTTTCCTATCCTTTAATTCATAAAATGTGTGTGTGCGCGTGTGTGTGTGTGTGTCTATGTAAATGTTGTGGTGAGTTTGCATGAAAGAGTCATTTGGATTTTTAGGGAAAGTCGTGCTTTAATTTGAGAATGCTTCGGAATGTCTTTTCGGCATACACAAGAAAGCTTTATGAGAAAGATTTGATTTTAATTGTCAAAACTATGAGATTTTCATTAGGTGTCGTTTTGGGCAAAATAAGAGTTTTAAAACCTTCGTCAAAATAGGAATCGAGATCTATACGTTGCCTTCGTAACTCACATGATGGGCAATTTCTAGGATCTCTTTAACCCTATGCACAACGGTTTAATAAAACGTTACTTATTTATAAAATCATTTTGTGTGATGTTTGAAAACGATTTTCTTTAGCTTTCTCGTTTACATAGAAATCGACATTCATTAGCACTTCTCAAATTTTTTTAGCTACGTGATGCTAACCTCCTAGTTTGCTTGATTTTAAGGAAAAATCTTCCTCGTTTAATCTTTGAAATCATTTTTTCGTGTTCCGAAATCCAATCAAGCATAAACACGCGTCGAGGCTATTCATGGGCATGTAAGCCATCAAAATAACCCCAAACGCCCACAATCACAAGTTTCACTATTTCGGGGCCTTAAACACGATTGTCGCCTTGGCGTCGTTTTAAGGCCCGACGATTACATATTTACAATAACGGATACATCCACCCGATTACATACATTCAAAAATGTCCATCATCGGATTTGGACCACGGGGTCGCATTCCTAGGCTCACATCCGAACTTATTACACAACCACCGAATGGATATAACGAAAATAAACAACAACGGGATGCCTAACGCTCTAGGATATCTTACAATGACGATCGAAATACACTATGAATGATACCATACCATAATAGCTAAGATTTTCACCAAACGGATATCATCGGGCTATTAGGGGGAATTTCATTCCGATGAGACCCTCACTAATAGTCCCTAATCCATGGCTTCACAATAATATGTAAGAACAAAAACTACATTTAAGGTAATTTGGATGACCCAAAAGCTTGGCCAAAATGGTATACCAAAATGCTAAAACAAAAGATTTATCACCTTGCAAATGATCCCCACAATATGTATGAATTTGTGTATTGAGTAGAGTAGAAATTTATGGAATACAATCTCACAAAATAGGTACAATCTCTCAATACTTCTCACTCTTTTCTCTCTTAATTTTGCTGTTTTCTCTCTCTTTTTCTTCCTCTCCCCGAGCTCCTTTTCTGCTGAATCCTTCTCCTCTTCTTTCCTGTATGCGAACTGGCCTAATAAGGCACTGCCAAGGGCAGCCGCAGATCTATCTGCGGCTGGCCGCAGATATATCTGCGGCTGGCCCTTGGTTCTCCCCCAAGCCGCGCTCGAGTCCCGTGCGCTTCGAGTCCCGTGCTGCCTCGAGTTCCGTCCTTGGCCGCGAATTGATCTGCGGCTGACTGTGCTGATTTTCTCGTTTTCCGTGCCTCGTCTCGATTTTCGTGTCGTACCGTTGGTTTCCGCTGACGGGTTTGCGTTCGGCAGTCCGGAACCCGTCGGGAAACGTGCCACGTCATCCGGGCAAGCACAGTGATCAGTAACTGACTCTCGACATTCGCTTGTTGTCGTGTCGGCTTCAATATCATCCCGTCGTGGTGGTTTTGAGGGTTCGTCTTTATGTCCACCCTTTATTCTCGTGTGCCGGGTCAATTGACGATTTTGCCCTCCTGTCAGGGTTAGTATAGGAAATGCAAAAATCGGGTGTCTACATCTTGGACCATCACATTGAAGGTCCTCACGGTTAATCTATTTGGTGGAGTTAAATCGGCTTTAGTCAGCTTTCCACTGCTATTCCCTGTATTAATGCTGCCCCCGTCGGCTCTTCTCTTTGGGCAACTTCTTACCATATGGTCTGTTGATTCATAGATAAAACATCCGTTATGCTTCTTTAGGTTAGGACAGTTAGGAGAGATGTGTCCCTCTTGCCCACAATTAAAACATACCGACCTTCCTTTCAAACATATTCCCGAGTGATTTTTTCCGCAATTACTGCATTGATCGACCCTCTTCTTCAGGTCTCCCTGCATATTCCCGGTATTTCCATAATTATTCCATTTCCTCTTTCCACTTCCATTTCCACTACTTCCTTCAGCCTTAACTACTCCCTCGGGCTTAGCCTTATTCTTCTTCTCTTTATTGTAGAGGCTCATGGCCTCACTTCCTCATTCGGCTATAATAGCCTTCTCCAAGATTGATCCGAAAGAACTAATCTGTAACACTGCGACCTTGTTGTAGAGCCAGGGTTTCAGACCCTACTCAAACCTTCTTGTCTTCCTTTCTTTAGTGTCCACTTGCTGTGGAGCAAACCTAACCAGTTCATTGAACTTGGCAGCGTATTGGGAAACTGTCATGTCCCCCCTGCTTCAACTCTAAAAATTGTATCTCCATCCAACTTGGCGCACTCTGAGGGAAATAATTCTCAACGTATAACTCCTTGAATCTTTCCCACATAATCATTCCTGCTCTGACCCTATTCCTGTTGGCTTTCCACTAGAAATTGGCCTCACCCTTCAACATATATGTAGCAAAAGTAGTCTTTTGTTCGTCTCCTACTATGGCCACCTCAAATGCCTTCTCCATCTCCTTAATCCACGATTGAGCCTCTATAGGCTTAGTAGTCCCCCTAAACTCAGGCGGTCCCACACTCTTAAAGTCCTTGAAACTAGCAAATGTACCACTGGCGGGTTTATATTTGCATTAGGGTTAGAAGGATTTCTATTTTGAAATGCTCCCACTAGCAAATCTATGAACTGCTACATGGGGTCTCCCTAACCTCCAGCCCTACTCTCATTATCACTCTCTGAGGCTTCATTTCTATTTCTGTTTACTAGTGGTCTTCCTCGACCTCTTCCCTTTGGTGACATTTTTATATTAATAAAATATTTATTGATATTAATATTTCATTAACTATTTCAAGGCATTTTAACTTACACATACTCATCACAAAGCATACTTAACAAATATTTTCATTAATATGCTTCTTAAAGTTTTTACCCTGTACATCTGATAACTTCTACTATTTACATTTCTTTACCCTTCGGTTACTGATGAGTGGGTTTTATACCTACGAATCAGGTCTTGTTAGACTTAATTATTACGGTCTTTAAGTATTTTGAGTATTGTTTTAGTATTGTTTTATTCGTTTTTGTGTTTGTTTATTATAGGATGGAGCTGGAGGGGCAAAAGAGTCAATTTGGAGCTTAAAGGATTAAAATTTGACTTGATGGCATTTTTGTAAATCCTGGGGCATGACCTAGTGCCTAGTGCGCTAGGAATTACACTGAGGTAGCGTCAGAGGCGCTAGTGCACGATTTTTGATGCTAAGTTGCGGCTGATTGAGAAAAAAAGAAGCCAATTAGGAAGAGGATTGAAGTTTTGATCAGTTAGAAAGAGAGAAGGAGACTTGAAGAATGAACTATTAGATTTTCATTCATTCTTCTTCCACTTCTCAAGAGAGATTTGTCAATTTTACTGTGGATTATTATCGTTTGATTGCTGGATTTTGATGTGGGTTTAAGCTTTACTTTGGATTATATTCAACAACTAGGTTTGATTGTTCTATTCTTTCATTATTCAATTGTTTGCTTATTTCTCCATGTGTTACTTTGATCCCATAATGGTTTTTGGTTCAGTCATGAACTAATTTTCATTATGGGATTCTAATGGATTTTAATATGTAATCTAGTTATAAGCTTGATTGTTGGATTGTTTTACACATCATAAGAAATCTCTATCATGGTTGTTTTGTATATACGAATGCTTGATCACCATTCGATTTCAGTGCTTGTATGGAATTGAAAAATAACATATGAGTATGGATTGTAATCATGATAGCTTGCAAATATGATGCTTAATTGGATAGCTTAATATTTTATGAATCAGATAGAAATATACTATTTCACCGTTAGAGTCAAAATAAGGGCTCGTGCTTTAAATCAGTATAATTGCAATTTCACATAAAAATATAGTGATTTTGGTTATAGTGGTGATACCCACCACTTGAATCGCCTCCTGATGCCGATGATGATGATGATGCTGCCGATGGCAGTGATGACGAGAAGCATTTTCATTAGGGGAGTCCTCTGTTCTTAATTTCTTATTATTTCTCAATGAGGACATTGTTCAATTAGGTTTGGGGGGGTAGTTTTATGTTTTCATGCATATAGATTGTTTTGTTTCATTGTGTTTATACTTGTTGCATGGTAGTTGCATTTTAGGGTATGTCAAGCATTTAGTTGCATGAATCAGATAACAAATGACATAGTTGAACCATTGTGGCCAATGATGAGATTCTAGTATTAAGTAAAAGCGTGTTAATGATTGAAATCTAGTGTGAAGCAATGACTTGAGCGGGGAAGTCGACTTTGCTTGTTTGAATTTCATGTTAACAAGGAAAGCATTTAGTCAACTTTTTAATTAATGTGATTCAAATTCTTATATAATCTGCATCTGGTAAAGAACTTGGGATAAAAAGTGATAATATCAGTGAAATGTCTATGAAGGCTCTAGTAAGCAAGAAAATAAGTTTGGGGGAGTTCTAAAAAAAAGGAATGAGTATAAAAAAAAAAACTTTCTTAGCTAGTTTGGTTTCGTGGCCATTTCTACTCGGGTTATTAGATCCATAGGGGTGTCTTGACACCTAGTGCCCTAAAGCCAACTGGTTTGGGAGACACTGGTTGAAAGCTCGTTACATGGGTAGCTTTGGTAAGCCTAAGGAAGCTAGACATTGCACATGCCAAGTAAAAAAAAAGGAAAAGAAAAAAAAAAGAAACGAGATGGAGCGTAAAACGCACTCGTGAAATAAAGATAACATGCCGAAATTCCCCTTGTGCTAATTAAATGTTTACATGAGTTCGGATTAGTTGTTTTACTGATGGAGATGTGTAAAAATTAAGTTACTTTCTTTGATATTGATTATATGAGTAATTTGGGTTGTGATTGATTATAACAGTTAATACACACACACAACATGAATGATGACAAACATGGTTTGATTAATCAGTTTAAGTGGGAGCTTTACATTAGATAATGGGTTAAAATGGATTGATTTATGGATATTTGAGGCCTGATATGGATTACTATGTTGTTTTAGATATTTGATTCGTTTGCATTATAGTTAGTTTGCATTTTTCATGTTGGTATCATTGCATTGCTTGGGGACAAGCAATTGGTTAAGTTTGGGGGTATTTGATGAGTGAGTTTTATACCTACGAATCAGGTCTTGTTAGACTTAATTATTGCAGTCTTTAAGTATTTTGAGTATTGTTTTATTCGTTTTTGTGTTTGTTTATTGTAGGATGGAGCTGGAGGGGCAAAAGAGTCAATTTGGAGCTTAAAGGATTAAAATTTGACCTGATGGCATTTTTGTAAATCCTGGGGCATGACCTAGCGCCTAGTGTGCTAGGAATTACACTGAGGTAGCGCCAGAGGCGCTAGTGCACAGTTTTTGATGCTAAGTTGCGGCTGATTGAGAAAAAAAAGAAGCCAATTAGGAAGAGGATTGAAGTTTTGATCAGTTAGAAAGAGAGAAGGAGACTTGAAGAAGGAACTATTAGATTTTCATTCATTCTTCTTCCACTTCTCAAGAGAGATTTGTCAATTTTACTGTGGATTATTATCGTTTGATTGCTGGATTTTGATGTGGGTTTAAGCTTTACTTTGGATTATATTCAACAACTGGGTTTGATTGTTCTATTCTTTCATTATTCAATTGTTTGCTTATTTCTCCATGTGTTGCTTTGATCCCATAATGGTTTTTGGTTCAGTCATGAACTAATTTTCATTATGGGATTCTAATGGATTTTAATATGTAATCTAGTTATAAGCTTGATTGTTGGATTGTTTTACACATCATAAGAAATCTCTATCATGGTTGTTTTGCATGTACGAATGCTTGATCACCATTCGATTTCAGTGCTTGTATGGAATTGAAAAATAACATATGAGTATGGATTGTAATCATGATAGCTTGCGAATATGAGGCTTAATTGGATAGCTTAATATTTTGTGAATCAGATAGAAATATACTGTTTCACCGTAAGAGTCAAAATAAGGGCTTATGCTTTAAATCAGTATAATTGCAATTTCACATAGAAATATAGTGATTTTGGTTATAGTGGTGATTACATGGTGTCTATTGATTATGGATACTATGTAAGTAGGTCATAATACATTGACAAATGGTTATGTCTATATCAGTGTCCTTGGCTATTTTTCTGTGATATGTGAACTTTCTAACATGATGGTGGTAATTAGATGAATTATTAAATGAAGTTAGAATCCCATTAATTCCAATTTTGATTTGTTATATTATTATTTGCATCTTTAGTTGTTAATTTGTTTAGAATTAATTTTGTTACCAAAATCAAGTCATAAGTTTAGGCAAATAAATATAGTGATAGAATTGATGCATAGTGATTTAATTTAGCACTTTCTCTGTGGGACGATACTCTACTTCCTCTGTATTACTTGTTGACACATGTATGCTTGCATAAGTTAGAGCTCTTTTACTAAAGATTAAAAAAGAGGCAACAGTTACATACAAACGATGGGATTTACATAATTATTCCACAACTTATACAAAAGTTGGGACTTACAAAAGATATCCCACTACTTATATAAAAGTTAGGATTTACTCACTACACACATATGCATAAACATACATATACACATGATCTACTATATATTATTCATTGAATATTATCCTACTTCTTTCTATTTCCATCATCTGACTTCTTTTTCGGACAAGCTTTTGCTTGGTGACTTGCCAGTCCACATATAAAACATACACCTTCCTTTGGTTTGGGATAATGGGGAGAGATATGTCCCCCTTGTCCACAATTATAACATGTATTTTGCCCTTTCTTGCATACACCCCAATGCATCTTCCCACAGTTCGTACATTCTCTTATCTTTTTAAAGTTTTCTTGGTTATTTCAAGAATTTTCTAAATCACTATCATTCAACTTCCTTTTCCCCTTCTTACTCAAAGCTTTATGCGATATACTTCGTTCAGCTTCTATTTTACTGACTTGCTCTTTCAGCATGTCACACTCTTCTGTCATTTCTCATAATCCGACTTTGAATGGACTAATCAACCCTCTCAATAATATCCATAATTGCTCCAAAACGAACACCTTATTCTCCAAAGCCTGCACTTCTTCTGACACTGGCTTAACCACTGTTATCGCTACTACTACGACTTCTTCTTCTGCCCCTTTTTCCGGCTCTACCGGAGCCTCCTTGGGATCTTCCTCTATTTCTTCATTCAGTTCCATTTCTGGATATTCATCATGATCACTGCCCAGATCTATCCTTGGTTCATCCCTTAAACCCTTCTCAAGGTCACTCTCAATATGAGCCTCTACTTCAGCTATTGGCTTGAGCATTGGCTCTGGTGGAGCGATCAGCTCTTTTCTTGTGACATGAAAGTCTTTTACTTTCTCTTCGCCTGACATCTACAAGAAAATTATCTTAATTAGTACATAATACACATTATATACACATAGCAAACAATAGTTTCATTTAAGTTACTTTTATTTCATTTTTGTGATAAATTTCCTTAATCCATCTCCTTTAAACTTTATTTGAGTTGTTTATTTTCTGACCCTTCTATCTAGCCTAAGGTGTCCCCACCTAAGGTTTCTAACCTACAACTCTGATACTGTAATATCCGTGATTTTTATTAATAATATAAATATTAAAAAATGAAAATGTTTGAATATTCATGTTGGATACATAGGTATTCATGTGTGTGCCTTGGAATGTGATGATTCAATTTAAATTGAACTAAATATGTGATAATCGAAAATATGGTGGAATAATAATAAAGTTTATGAAATATGCTTAGTGTGGCAAAGTGACGAAATGAGTAAGTTATTAATTAATTTAATAAAGGGAATAATTAGATAATGTGATGGGTTAATTAATATTATTTATTTAATTGTTGTTATATGCAATTACATGGGTTACATGGTTATTTCAATATTGAATTTAATAAAATTTGCATCATGCATAAACTAAGTTTATGTTGTTATTAATTATTAATTGGGTATTTATTTTGTTGAAAATAAATGGATGTTACTAATTTTGGTATGTGGGCGTAATTAAGATAATTGGTTCCTAGTATCCAACTAAAATTTATACCCTAGCCCAACAAATTGTAGAATGATAATGGCCCAATTTTGTAAATCAAGAGGGTAATATTAAGTCATTAAATTTGATCTTGTGAGCCCAAAAAGGAACCCACATTGGAAATACTGATGTCTAGAAGCCTTAGTGCAGTATACCAAAGTCCTAGTCCCATATTCCTTGTCCCAAAATTTCTTCAGTCGTATATAGGCCAATGGCCTATCACCCACTTTACTGAAAATCAAAGGTAGAGAATTATAGCTTCAGGCATGGTGGTGAGGGAGCAGTTGATCACTTTCCATCAACTCCTTCTTGTCCAATGGTTTCTTCTTCTTCCTGCTAGTTTAAATCATAGGGCAAAACATTGTGTTTGGGCAATAGCTTGGCTATATATAGGAGTCTTCCCTTCTCAATTTCTAGTTGGAAGAATTGTATTAGTCCAATATAGGAGAGTGAGTGTTGTGAAATTAGAGAGCAATCAGAAATTATGGGAGCAAAAGTTAGCAATTTAGCTTCAAGAAGGTAATATTACTTTTAGAATGCTTTTGATTTCAAAACTTGACAAATTCTTAGAATGTACATGAATCTCTTATTAATTAGTTTGGTAATTGATGTGTTAATGTTATCTGAGTTGTATGTATGCTATGAATACAATGTGATTGGTCTGAGTTGCATTTAGAAGGGTTAGACTCTGTGCATTCTACTGAAGCAGAGCTCAAGTCTGGTGCTGAGTCGAAGTTGCACAACTGTGCCACTTCTGCAGTATAAACCAGCGCAGCTGCGCCGTCTGCCAGACTTGAAAGCCAATCCTGTTTTCCTTCTGATATTCTGAGCATGTTAGTTTGACTTCGCTAAGTATGTAAATGGGTCTAACATATAATTTAAAGTTTCTTTGCATGAAATAAGTGCATTAGCTTGGTTTAGAATGATTTTAAAAGCCAACTTGAAGTTTTGAAAAACAAACCATGACGAACCTTGTGCCTTTAAGTTCTGATCTTTCTAGCTTATGTATGTGGTTTAGTATTGTGTACAAATGAGCATGGGATATGATTCGTAGTCGCTTTGCATATTTAGTTCGATTTAGTGTAGATTTTGGAAGAGAACCTTAGAAATTTGAAACTAAGATTGACGAAGCATTGAGTTACATGTATTCTGACTTTTGAGCATGTATGATAAAACTCCTTATACCTTTAAACATGACTTATGTGTTCACCCAACTAGTTAAACATGATATAGACTATACAAGCATGTTTTAAAGTAAGCTCTCAAATGATTGACTATACTAACTATGTGTAAATGAGTCAATTACATGTGAGCATGCGTAGTAAGGATTTATTTAGCATGGTGATGTGGTTTAATGACTAATGTAGCTAGTCCTTGTTGCATAAACTCTTTTAGCCGGGTTAAATAGAAATTTCCCACTAGAGTTATAACTTGTTTGACAGTAAAAAGAAAGGACAAAACCTAGTCCAATACCTCTTAACCTGTGCTCCTGATTTGTATCAATATCATAGTATGCTAAGAATGAATCTGCGTAAGAGGAAAACCAACTCAGGTCTAATCAGGGAGCGGCGCAGTTGCGCCGTACTACATAACTGTCTGACTATTTGTTTTTTGTAGACTGAACCCTGTAACATGTGTACATTAATGTCTTAAGCCGTAATACATGATTAGAATGATATCGAAAGTGTTCAAGCGTGTAATGGTGGTACTGAGTCAAGAATGTAAAGTTTTTACAAGTTTTCTAAGTAAATTCCAACAGTGCAATAATGTTGATGCGGTAATCATATGGCCTGGTTGTGTAACTAAGATAAAACTGAAAATATATGTTTAGCAACTGTGATTGTATTTGTGTATCATAGGAATGTAAGATTGTTGGATTACATATCGAACTTGTATGACTAACGTGTGTGTGTGTGTGTATATATATATATATATACATAAATAGGATAATATAAGACCTTGCAGTGACGTTAAGCTTTAGACTTGTAAGCTACGTGAAAGGCAAGTTCCCTAACTCACACAACTTTAAATAGTGTGCAAATTTAATTGTTGTTATATCAACTACATGTATGGACAAATATTTTTCTCCATTGTATAATCGTTTTATTGAATAATCCCTATGTTGTCAAAATTCTTGGAAGCTATTATCCATGCTCCGAATTAAAATCACAATCATATTCTTGAACTCATGTTGTATACCTTGAGTGTGCAAATCGTTCTGAAGTGTATTAAGAAAAAGTGTCTAAGCCATTTGATTCGGCTAGACTATTATCTACGAATTCGAAAAGTTATCCAAACCAATTGACTTGGCGCGGACTCTTATAATTTTCTGAGATGAACAACCCTCACAGAAGGGGAAAGATATATGTTGGGAAACCAACACACGCGTGAAACAACATGTTTGAGTGTTATGCATAACATATAGTACTTTAGACTGATCATCTATTGTACTTGTTTATATTGTGGGTTATCAATGTAATATTGTTAATTTTAGTAGAAGTTCTTGGTCCATAATGGCTACTCAGTATTAAATACTCATTAATTTGAAATTGTTGAAACCTTTGAATTCGTTTAATATTCCTTCGGTTCATAGTGACTCAATATTTTCAAAGGACAAAATGGGAACCATTGATGTGTACTTTGTTCATAACATCCTTATTTAAATTCCTGAGCTATCACCTGTCAGTATAACCTTGATATTACGAACTTCATATATACTTGTTCACGTTTATTGTTATATTACTTGCTGAGCAAATTTGTTGCTCACTCTTGCTTCCCTTAAACATTTCAGTTAAGGTAGAACATGGTGGAATCTCAGGAAAAAACAAGGGCAAGGGCAAGGGCAAGGCTATGGTGTAGCTTTATTTCTTCATGCTAGAAGTTTATTATGATGTTGTAATAAGACTTAATTAGTATTATGTATTAAGTTATGTCTTGAATTAAGTTATGTATTCGGATTAGTAATGGTTGCGAGACTTGGGACGGTAATATTTATGTTATATTAATATGAATATTCTTATTATTCTGTTATTAGCTGATATTAGTATATTTTATGAGTTGGATCGTGAAGCACCAGATTCAAGGTACAGGTATCCGAATTTGGGGGCGTCACATGCTGATATCAGAGCTTTAGGTTAGAAACCTTAGGAACGAGAATCTATAGGCTATAACCTTAGGAGGAAATTTAGGGAATAGAAGGAGACGAAACTCATGTAGAGTTTTCTTATTAAGAGGGTAGCGTCGTGAAATATACCTTCATTCCATACAATGAGTTTATGTTTTATCACAATTTTCTTATGAAGTTGTTGTTGTTGCTTTGTGTTTGTGGTTGTAGGATGCCTGAGTCAGGAGAACCTAGTAAAGTTATGGAGGTGAACCACGTAACATATATGTGGTGTATGAAGAACCCTTGGTAGTTGAACTCATTTCGGCCGTAGCACCAGCCGAATACGACGAAGAGGATGAGGTGGAAGTGGAATCTGACCCGAAAGAAGAACCTATAGAGGATGAGCCAATGGAAGATTTCGATGGGGTACCACATGATGGGACCACATTCGAGGATCAGATGTTAGGCGAGTACGCGAATAGAATCATTGAGTTAGGAGACGAGGTTGAGGAGCTAGAGACCGAGGCTCAAGAGAGACATACTAAGATGCAGGAAATTAAATGGAGGCAGAGCTTAAGAGTCGTAAGGAGACAGGTATCTAGTTTGGAACTCTTGTACACCGTTTATTGGCAAGAAATGTGGAGTTTATAGGTAAACTGGAGCAGTCAGAGCAGAGGGAACTGAGGGAGAAGACTGAGAAATGAGGCTTGTTAAAAATGTGGAAAGAATCACTAAGGGGAATGCTGGAAGGGGCGCAATGTTTGCTACAATTGTGGCCAAGAGGGGTACATTTCGCCAAATTGCTTAAAACCAAAGAAGATCAGGGGATATTTTGCTTGTGGATCGACAGAGCATCAGATTAAGGACTGTCCGAAGAAAGGAAGTAGCGAAGGAAGCGGCAACCAGGGAGGAGGCAGCAAGCTGATGATTGGTGGACCAGCTCAACCCAACCGATCGACTGCCAGAACATTTAATATGACGGTCCAGGATGCAGTAGCCGCGGGGGACGTAGTGTCAGGTATTATCCCAATCAATAATATAACTGCTTATGTATTATTTAATTCGGGTGCTACCTGCTCCTTTGTATCTGAAGATTTTGCCAGTCGATTAAAGTTCCCTCAAGAATGGTTAGAAAATCCCTGGAACATAGAGGTTGCGAATAAAGAAGTAATTCCTGTAGAATACTTTTATCGAAATTGTTGTGTCGAAATTAGGGGTCATAAACTGAGGTGAGAAGTTTCTTAGGGTTAGCCGGGTACTATCGAAGATTTATTCAAGACTTTTCTAAGATAACAACCCCATTAACCACTTTAACGAGGAAGACAGTAAAGTTCGTTTGGACGGAAAAGTGCGAAGAGAGTTTCCAAGAATTAAAGAAGAGATTGAGCGAGGCGCCTGTGTTATCCTTGCCCGATGATATGGGAGGCTTTGTGGTATATAGTGATGTGACGCACAGAGGTCTTGGTTGCGTGCTAATGCAACACGACAAGGTCATTGCGTACGCGTCATGACAATTGAAAGATTACGAAAAAGCGATACCCTACTCATGAATTAGATATTTTTAGACTTGATATATTGTTAGTTTTTAAGTATTGTAGGATATGTTTACTTGTTTAATTGTATTTTGCAAGTTAAGGCAAGGCAAGGGGCAAAACAGGGTTTTTGGTATCATTAAGGGTATTTTGGTAATGTCAGTGTAATGTCCAGTAATTTTAGGTATGGTATTAAATTATTTTATTATATGAAATTCATATTTATATAATTTTATGAATTTAATTGGACCCATGTAAGAATTTTTATTTAATTATATAATTATATGGTCCAATAATTTTCTTGCATTAAAGGGGCTCATTAATAGTGCGATTTAAATTAGTGGGTTAACCCCAAGATTTTATTTGGAAGAAATTTGGAAGAAGATTAATAAATAAATTCATTTTATTGTTACTGGATTAAAATAATTCAAATGAGGAATTATTGGTGAAATAAATTTTTATTAATTAATTGAATTACTTAATTCAAATTAAATATTAAGAGCATAATAATTTTAAGTTGGACTATCTTCTTTTTATTTCAATTGACCCAAAATAATAGGGCTGAGCCCAATTTCTTTCTATTCCTGTTGGGCCGTTTCTTATTTAATTCAAATGGCCCAACCCTATTGGGTTGAGCCCATTCCTTTATTTCTTTGCCAGCCGGGTTGTGATTTGCAAACGGGTCGACCCAAGTAAATTGGGGAAAACGGTTAATGTGAAGATAACCGGTTAATTCTGCAAATTGAAACCCTCACCTCTCATCCAACCGAGCAGCGAAAATGGGATCCAAAGCCCTAGCCCCCAACCCTCCATCAGTCGAATCAGTCAAGCGAATGACAGGAGAAGGAATGGGAGCTGTCAATCGCCGCTGACAACATGGGGCAACTGACCGACGGATTAATTAAGGGTTCGAGTGGGTGACTGAGCGTGCGACGTTCGGACCGAAGGACACCAAGCGACCGGCGACTGACGGATGGGAGCGCGCGGCTCGAGGCCTGCCGGCGTTGTCGCAGTCGGCTCGATGGGAACGACGGACGACCTCCCCCTCCGACCGATGGTTATTAACTAGCCAATTTAGATAATACCCAAACCAAATTGGGTAAAGGTTCTTCTATAAATTGTACCCAAACCCTAGCCAAGCTGCCGTTTCTTCAAGCTCAAATTTAGGAAATAGAACCGCAAAAAAAAAAAGAGAGAGCAGAGGGGGTCGGCCGTGAATGACCACCGGCTTCGTCATCTATTTTGGGAGGAGAAGGAGACAGGCGAATCGAACGACAGCTAGGACCCCAATTCAACCCAATTCAATTTTAAGGTATAACCAAGGATTTAGGGCCACTGTGATAGTTTTCTATTTAGTTTTTTTTTTTTGTATAAATTTCTTGCCAATTGGGCTTGGTTGGTTGTACCGTGATACATGATATTAGTTATAATATATGCTATTTGGGATTTACAAGTTGATATTGTGTTGTATTGAAACTCTGGCTGTTCAAAAAAAAAAACTGAAACAAATGTGGGATGTGTAGTCATTTTTCTGTTTTATTTTGCTGTTGGTTTCTGTTGCCATTTGGCTTGGGGAAATCTATGTATAGAAAGCCTTAAAGGCCGGGCGGTACAAGGATGGGTTGTGGATGTCTGAATCATGCGTTTGCTTAATTTTGAGTCGACCACCAACTGTTTGTTGAAATGTTTGTAAGGGCCAATTTTGTGCCTTTATTGTATTGTAATCAATCGATTAGGCTTATATAAATCCCAGTAATTGGTCTACTGTGTGTGGCTAATTGTGGCTGTTTGTGATTCCTTTAGGATAGTCATGTATGAACCGTGTGGAAATTGCAGGCTTTGGCTCTGTTTGGAAAGTTAATAAATTGTCAATGCACTCTAGCTTATAAGAATCAAAGGAGAGTCAATTTCGGCTTGTTGTAGGGACCGACTGTTGGGCAAGACAATACTAAAGTAATTACTTATTATTTAAATAATAAATAACAAATAAGATAATAAGTATCTAAATTATTATTTAGTTAATATTAGTAATAAAATAATAATTGTTTATTATTTTTCGGCAATATATAATAAATAAAGATAATAAATATTTAATTATTATTTAATAATAATTAAGTATGAATGAGTTAATAAAATAAGTATTTATTATTGATTAATAAATGAAGATATTAAATATTTGATTGTTATTAATGATTTAATGTGAGTAAAGTAAATTATTTATTATTTCTCATTTAATAATAAATAAAGATAATAAGAACTTAGTTCTTATTAACAATTAAGTATGGGTAGAGTGATACATTAATTTTCTAGTTAATGTTAAAGAAGGAAAATAATTTCGTAAATTCTCTTGAAAGTGAATAATAGCTAAGTATGAATGAATTAATTATTTATTACTTATCAATAAGTAATACATAAAGATAATAAATATTAGTTATTATTTGATTAATATTAAATAATAATGAATGAAGTTAATAAAGTAATTATTTATTATTATTTGATAATAATAGATAAGGGTACTAAATATTTAATTAAGTATGAATAAAGTTATTTATCAATAAACAATAAATATTTAATTATTATTAAATAATAATTAAATATGAATAAAAGTAATAAAATAATTATTTGTTATTATTTATTAATAATAAATGAAGATAATAAGTATTTAATAATTATTTATTGTTTAAACATTACTTAATAAATAAAGATAATAAATATCTAATTATTATTTGATTAATAATAATTAGGTATGAATAAAGCTAATAAGGATAATAATTACTTAATCATTAATGAAATAATGATTAAGTATGAGTGAGATTAATAAGTTAATTATATGTGGCCCTTAATTAATAAAGATAATAAGCACTTAATAATTATTCAATAAATATTTAATAATAATTAAGTGTGTGTAGAATTAATTCATTAAGTATTTAATTAATGTTGAATAAAGAACAAGAATAATAATTACTCAATTACCCTTAAGGGTGAATAGTAATTAAGGATAAATAAAATTGAATAAGTGATCAACTATTATCTAATTGCTATTAAACCATAATAAATTTATTATTTTCATAAATAATAAATAAGAATTATTAACCCATATTTAGAGACAAATAAGGGTAATAGTTGAGTACTCAAATGATAGGTAACCATGATTAACTATTATTTATTTTTAAATAATAACTAGAGGCCATTAAATTAATTTCTGGTTAGCTAATGATTAGATGGTAATTAAATATACATAGTGAATTGTTTACCTGCTAAATAAATAGCATAAGTGAGTATATCGACATACTGCTATACAATGCTAATGGATAAATCGACTTTACCAAATGATAGGTCATCCAAGGTCGATTAATTAAAGCTAAAATTTATTGTAGCTGAGCAAACAGGCAAGTTCTACCTTACTCAACTTTTATATTGAGCAAGTTTCTAAACCTTATGCACTATTTTTCTTTTTGTTTCGTGCAAAAAGGTATATATTGTTACAAGTTATTCTTAAACTTGAATCTCATTTCCAAGCATGCTTAAGTGGTCTATTTATTTTTAAAATTAGTCCACATCGATGATATTATTGACAATCGCATTCGATGCATTTGAATTCGTACATTTATTAAAGTTCCGAAAATTCACGAACTATTAAGCCTGAACCCTCGTTCGGTTAGGCAATTATGTGAGAATTTTATAAAAGCTATCCGAACCAATCAATGGTAAGGATTCTTAGACTGAATGAACACCCCTTTTATTATAGGGGAGTACCCCAGGTACCGTATATAAGGTACAACTAGCGGAATTAAATGTTATGCATACACATAGCGTACGCGAGGCTGATCCCCTCAAGTACTTATTCTGTAGCCAGTAACCAGAGGGTCAACTAGCTATTGGCTCCTTTGGAAGTTATTGTTCAAAGTCTATTTGACTATCTCTTGTTTTAAAAGCAATTAATGTTTTTGCTTCTGATAATTGTTGAATTCCCTTTCTATATCCCTTTCATCATGATATACTCCTTATTGTTGTACTTTAAAAACTTGCTGAGCAAACTCGTTGCTCATCCTTACTATATCATGACTCCATTTGCAGCTAAACCCGAGACGTCAGGGAAGAACAAAGGGAAAGAGAAGATGAAGTGATAGACTCCTTGTAGCAGACTTTCATTTTATGAATAGTTAACTTCTGTTAATGTAATTTAAACCCTGATAGTTATTTAGGGTGTGGATTTATGTAAGTGTTTAAGGTTATTGTGTTCTGGGACTAGTAACACCTACTTAATGAACGACGTATGTTTATTATATTCCGTATTTTAGTTACCATATGTTGTTAGAGGTGAATGTTTGTAATTGGATCGTGATGACCGGATCCGGGTATTTGGAGACCCGAATTTGGGGGCGTCACAGTCAGCAAGTAGACCAGCGCTAGGGCACTAGTCCTAGTGTTAACACAGCGTCGGGGCGCTGGGAGTCAGGAGGCTTTGGACGAGGCTTTGCAAGGCCAGGGATTTTGATGCAATACTTCTACTCTAATTAGGATTCTTTTTGGAAGGTTGATTTGGGAGGTGTGTTTCTATATAAAAAGGAAGGCTTTCACAAAACAAGGGATATACAGAGATTGAAACAATTTGCTAGAGATTAAGGATTAAAGATTTTGGAGAAGTTCACAAGGATTTTCAGAACGAAGATTGGAAGTAGAAGAAGGCTTTATTGAGTTTTTTTTCTTATTTCTTAAATTAAGTTGTGATTCAATTGTGATGGCCTATTTGGGATTTTTGGTTTTAAATTTCAGCATGAACTAAACTTTTAATTAAGACTACAGTTGAACCATTTATGTGACGCCCCCAAAATAGGTCCATACAACCCATTTTGAGTCGCCAATAACATTCCACAAAATACAAATACAAATATGAATTTTCCCATTTACAACTGATAAGTGTTGTGCAAAATACGACAACACATTACAAATACATCTTAAATTCTCAATACACTTATTGTCACACTAATAGTAAGGTATTGAGACACTTCTAATATCTCGGACCATCACTCCATTCCCCGGCTAGTCCCCGCTACACTCTCTTTTCCTGAGGAGAACAATGGAACAAAAAGGAAAAGGGTGAGCACAAATAGCCCAGTAAGAAATATCATGACTAAGATAATGAAGAATAAAAATTATCTTTAGTCTTCAACAGAATTAAATCAGAGATTTAAAGATATTTTAATTGTTTAACAACAACAATTGCAGCGGAACCAACAATCCATTAGAAGAGTCAAGTAGATTATAATATCTACCATCTTCTATAAATTAAAGGATCACCACCAATATTTTATCCCTGTAACACCAATCAACAATTTCTGTTTATGAACATCCAAATCAACAGTTTATATTCAACAGCCTCTCTTTGCACTACGTGCCAAAGATATTTATTTGTAACATCACCGGTCATGATCATGCCAAACGCCAGTTCATCTTTGCACTACGGGCCAAAGAGAACTTTCACCATACGCCTTTGTTTGTAACACCAAAAGTCATGATAATACTAATACACAGTTTGGTCAAAATCATGTCACGCCAGTTCGTCTTTGCACTACGGGCCAAAGAGAACTATCACCACAATTTAAATATGAGGATGAGGATGATGACAATGATACAGTGAGATCAAGGATAAGAAAAGCTTTATAATTTAATCAGTATCAAAGATTGACCAAATTGCCAACACGATGACCAAATTGTGGAGTCAAATTCAAGAATGATATTCAAGAAATTGTTTCATGCTTCAACTATAACGTATAAAATGAAATAGAAAGATTCAAGTGAGAAGATATTAGATGAAGCACAAACTATTAAAGATATTCTACTAATTGTCAGGGATTTTCTCCATTTAAAAATAAGGTTTTGGAAACAAACAAATATTTCTTATCATAAATGGAGAAATGTGAAAGAAAAATATATCCCTTAAAGAGTACAAAAGAAATGATACGTTATACGAGTATAACAGAATATATGAAACTGCAAATGGATTTTCACCCGTCATGCGATAATTCGCGTAGACAGATTATTTTCACAACAGATTAATAAGTAACGAATACAAAGGGTTATTCACCAGGCATGCGTCAATCCGCACGGACAGGTTATACCCATAGATTAATAAGGAATGAATACAGAAGGGTATTCACCAGGTACGACACTCGTACTTACAGGTTATTCCCATAGAATAATAAGGAATGAATACAAAAGGATATTCACCAGGCATGCGTCATACCGCACGGACAGGTTATCCCCACAAATTAATATAGAATGAATAACAACCTTTATGAGTATAATATCACTTACGAACATGAAAGCAAATGATATTATATAGAGTATGAAAGAAATGATATTCCCTACCTTCGTTAACTGGATGTTACTTTCTATGAAGTTTACTAACTTCGGATAATACTAGTATTCTCACAAATACTCACAATAGCCTAGCACACTAAGAGAACTCAAGAAATTTAGAGAGAGAGAGAAAGTATAAGCAATGAAGGTGTGAAATTTTCTTAAGCAAACCCTCCCTATTTATAGGAAAATCAAGGTGAGGGCATTTTAGTCTTTTTCCCAAATTTTCTTGGTTTATTACTCTTATAACCCTTGGCATATTCTTTTAATATACTTTATGCCATAGTATATTCTTAGAATATGCTTTTACTTAGGTTTTTAACCTTAAGGTAAAATAAAAATTGAATTAACTATTTACTGACGGTAATTACTATTGACTGACATGTGGGTCCCACAGAAAAATAAAATCTGAAGAAATTATTCTACAAAAATAATTTGTGGGTCCCACCGGTCAAATAGTTATGGGTCCCACGAAATAAAGTGTGGGTCCCACAGAAAAATAAGTTAACTTACAATAAACGCTTCACATATTTTTAATCAACACTATTTTAGACTTATAATATCGACAACCAGATCATTCCCAAGAAAAAAGGGGCCTTCCGTATAAACGGCGCGCAATTAAATAACCTTTTTCCTTGACAGAATTTCTAGACATTGTCAATAATGCTAAAATATCATATCAAATAATATAAGTTACAGTGTCATGACAAATAATAAAAAGTATTATGCAGATGTTACTGTAACAATTATTGAACAAAATACTGTGCAATAGTTGCTTTATCAATTATTGAATCAATAATATAAAATACTGTGCAACACCGTGTGCTTGTGAAATACCGCGTACTACTGTGGAATAACGCGTTTTACTGTTTTTTTTTATTACCGGGTATTTCAACAGTTGCAGGTGATAATACTGTTGACAAATACTGTCGTTTTCAGTATCCGACAATGGGGCCCACTATCGTTGACAATATTGCCATTTCGGCGCCGTCGTACGATACCGAATATAATATTCTCCGACAAAAAGAATATTTCCCGACAAAAAGAATATTCCCCGACATGCACTGTTTATCAGATAATTTGCATATAACACCCTTAACTATCATTTATAACAATTAAGCACTTTACTATTTAGAAGAATAATCATAAAGAAAATAATAAACTTTTTATTTCATAAAGTCGGGATCTTACAATCTCCCCTCCTTATGAAATTTCGTCCTCGAAATTGACGTACGTACCTGGCGTTTCGAAGAGGTGAGGATACCTTGCTCTCATATCAGATTCTAACTCCCAGGTCATTTCCTCAATATCATGGTTTCTCCATAAAACTTTGACTTGAGGTATAACCTTTGATCGTAGAATCTGTTCCTTCTTATCCAAGATCTTGACAGGTACCTCTTCGTACGTCAAATCCTCTGCTATCTCGTCTGGTTCCAACTCAATAATGTGGTTTGGATCTTTCACATATTTACGTAGCATGGATATGTGAAAAACATTATGAACACGAGACATGCTTGGCGGTAAAGCGAGTCTGTAGGCCACAGTTCCTACTCGGTCGAGGATTTCAAATGGACCGATAAATCGAGGGTTAAGCTTTCCTTTCTTTCCGAATCGCGTAACACCTTTCCACGGAGCAACACGTAAAAATACATGATCCCCAACGTTGAATTCTTCGTCTCTTCGATGAAGATCGGCATAACTCTTTTGTCGATCTTGAGCTGTTTGTATACGTTGCCGGATCATTCGGATCTTTTCCGTAGTCATACGTATCAACTCGGGTCCCAACAATTTTGCCTCACCTACTTCATCCCAACATGCTGGAGATCGACACCTTCGTCCATACAACGCCTCGAAGGGAGCCATGCCTATACTTGCTTGATAACTGTTATTGTAAGAGAATTCTACCAATGGCAAGTATTTGTCCCAACTTCCTTTGAAGTCTAGTACGCAAAGTCTTAATAGATCTTCAAGGGTTTGAATAGTCCTTTCTGATTGTCCGTCTGTTTGGGGATGATATGCAGAACTGAATCGTAATTCAGTGCCCATAGCTTTTTGCAAGCTGACCCAAAATCGTGAAGTGAACCTAGGATCTCGATCAGAAACGATGGATACTGGCATGCCATGCAATCTCATAATCTCGCTAATATACAAACTAGCAAGGCGCTCGAGTGAATAGTTTTCTCGTATAGGCAGGAAATGAGCAGACTTGGTCAATCTATCTATAATGACCCAAATTGCGTCTAAGCCTTGAGAAACCTTGGGAAGACCTGTCACGAAATCCATGTTGATGTGTTCCCACTTCCATTCTGGAATCTCAAGTGGTTGCAATGGACCCCTTGGTACTTGATGCTCCGTCTTGACACGTTGACAAGTTAAACATCTTGCAATAAACTCTGCAATCTCTCTCTTCATATTGTTCCACCAAAATGTATGTCGAAGATCACGATACATTTTGGTACTTCCCGGGTGGATTGCAAATGGTGTGTTGTGTGCCTCCATCATGATTTTGTATTTTAACTCAGGGTCGTTAGGAACACACAGTCTAGAGTTGACTCGAAGTATTCCATCTTCGTCGACTCTTGCTTCTGGAATAGCACCTTCTTGTACCTTTTTCTTCATATTCATCAACTCCGGGTCTGTAACTTGAGCAGCTTTAATTTTGTCGATTAAAGCCGGTTCTACCTGTATATGTGCGACCTTCACGTGGGTTCCTGGAGTCTTTAACTCTATCTCCATCCTTTGTAAATCATCCAAGATGAGCTTTTGCGATGTCAGTAACGCACTCGTGCTTGCATATGATCTTCTACTCAATGCATCAGCTACTACGTTCGCCTTTCCAGGATGGTATTGGATGGTATGGTCGTAATCTTTTAACAGCTCAAGCCAACGCCGTTGTCGCATGTTGAGTTCCTTTTGGGTGAAGAAATATTTGAGACTTTTGTGGTCTGTATAGATCTCCACTTTCTCTCCATATAAATAATGTCTCCAAATCTTCAACGCGAAAACGACTGCTGCCAACTCTAGATCATGAGTAGGATAATTTCTCTCATATTCCTTGAGTTGCCGAGACGCATAGGCTATAACCTTCCCATGCTGCATGAGAACACAACCTAGTCCTTTGCTTGAAGCGTCGCTGTAGATGACAAATCCTTCCGATCCTGATGGTATTGCCAATACAGGTGCTGAAATGAGCCTTCTTTTGAGTTCTTGAAAACTCTTCTCACATTCTTCGCTCCATTTGAATGTTGTGCTTTTCCGAGTCAGTTGAGTTAATGGAATGGCTATTCGAGAAAATCCTTCTACGAATCTCCGATAATAACCAGCTAGACCCAGAAAGCTTCGTACTTCGGTTACTGACTTGGGTTGTTCCCAATTTGATACTGCTTCAATCTTCGCCGGGTCAACCGAGATTCCTTCTTTAGAAACCAAGTGACCAAGGAATGCAACTTCCTCAAGCCAGAATTCACATTTCTTCAACTTAGCATATAACTTGTTTTCACGAAGTTTTTGGAGTATCAGCCTCAAGTGTTGCTCATGATCTTCACGACTTTTAGAATATATGAGAATGTCATCAATAAAGACAACCACGAAATGATCCAAATATTCCTTGAATATCCGGTTCATCATATCCATGAAAGCAGCAGGAGCATTAGTCAATCCAAAAGACATGACTAAGAATTCATAATGTCCGTACCGAGTTCTGAAGGCAGTCTTTGGAATGTCATCAGCTTTAACTTTCAACTGATGATATCCAGAACGAAGATCGATCTTTGAAAAGAATTGAGCACCTTGTAACTGGTCGAACAGGTCATCAATGCGAGGTAACGGGTACCTATTTTTGATGGTGACATGGTTTAACTCCCGATAGTCAATGCAAAGTCTCATACTCCCGTCTTTCTTCTTTACGAATAAAACAGGAGCACCCCAAGGCGATGTACTCGGACGTATGAAACCGCTGTCTAACAACTCCTGTAGTTGGACTTTTAACTCTTGAAGTTCAATAGGGGCCATTCGATATGGGGTTTTGGAAATAGGTTTCGTACCGGGTTCAAGGTCGATACAAAATTCAATTTCACGGTCTGGGGGTAGGCCAGGAAGTTCTTCGGGAAATACGTCAGGGAACTCATTAACAACAGAAATATTTTTCAAATCTGACGTACTTTTATTTAAATCCGTTACATGGGCTAAGAAGGCTTGACATCCGTTTTTCAATAAACGAATGGCTTTGTGACTAGAAATGATGGTTATTGATTTCAATGGTTTGGTTGCTTGAATTCGCATAATAGGTTGATTAGGAATATGAAAACTAATAACCTTACGAAAGCAATCAATTTTAGCATGATGAGCAGTTAACCAATCAATTCCTAAAATCACATCAAATTCATGCATGTTCAAGGAGATAAGATCAACAGGTAATGTGAGGGTGCCGATTTGAACAAAGCAAGATTTATAGACCGTAGATGTAACGAATGTTTGCGCTAATGGTGTTTCGACAGATAAGTCAAAATCTAATTCTTCAGGAGTCAAATTCAAGCGTTGAGCACATGTTGGTGAAATAAAAGAGTGGGTAGAACCAGTATCTAATAAGGCATAGACTTCATAAGAGTTAATAAGTAGTTTACCCGTTATAACCTCGTTCGAATTCTGCGCTTTTTGTGACGTCACAACAAAAGCTCTCCCCTGGACCACAGACTTTGACTTGTCCGTGACCGCCTTCGGTGTCATCATCGCAGCTGGACTTGACTTCGCTGCATGACAAAAGCGAGCTATATGGCCTTCCTTTCCACAATTGTAACATACTTGGGATGGCGATTGTGTACAATTGGGACTGATGTGTCCTTCTTTCCCACACCTGAAACATCTTACAGGTGGTCGTTCTCCTTCCTTCGAAACTGGTACTGGTGCTGGTGCTGACGTTGGTGTCTTTCCATGGTTGTTGTTGAATCTCCTCTTCTTGGAATTGTTGCCACTTGACTCACTCCTTCTATTATCTGGGCCAGGATTACCACCGAAGTGGTTACCATTTCCGGTGTTGTGATTCCCTCCTCGCTGATTATCATTATTTCGATAATTGCTGCCACCATTACGATTATTACCGTGATTTTGCTCTCGTGGTTGGGTGTTGCTTCCTGGTTGTAGTAGTCCTCTTTCCTGCTCCACTACTTGAGCCCTATCCACGACATCTGCGTATACACAAATTTTATGAGAAACGAGATATTGACGAATCTCTGGTTTCAAACCTCGGAGGAACATTCGTGTCATCCGTTTCTCAGTATCCACCAAATGGGATGCAAAACGCGACAGCTCGGCAAACTTGGCTTCGTATTGTGACACCGTCATGTTGTTCTGTTCCAGTTTAATGAATTCTACCTCCTTCATATGACGAATACTTTCTGGGAAATACTTCTCGTTGAATAATTCCTGGAACTCGACCCAAGACATCTCAAGTGCCGAATGATGGGTACGTTTCACAGATTCCCACCAATGATCCGCTTCTCCTCGTAACATGAATGTAGCAAAAGGAACCTTTTGGTCGTCCGTTGCAACGCAGTACATCAAATATCTTTGTTAACTGTTTAAGCCATGCCTCTGCCTTGAGTGGATCTGGCTTGCCGAAAAATTCAGGTGGTCCCAATTCTTTGAACTGCTTAGCAGTGACCATCCGTACATTATCAGCGTTTCTGCCAGTGTTGTAGACAGGAGCTCTTCTCGCCTGGTTCTGTAGGTATTGCATGAAGTTCCTAAAAAATTCATCATTCATCCGGTTGTTAGCATCATGATTAACATCATGATGTTCTGAATTTGCACCCGTATTATTTGTGGCTTCCTGGTTTTCAGCCACAATGGTCTCATAGTGAATCTCTTGGTTTTCAGATGCCATTCTGAAATGTGATCACAAAACAAAGATTAGTTAAAGAAATAGACATGCAACATCTTGTCCCTATAACCAAACCAATTACTTAAATAACCAAAAATAGCTTAGGTAGGACACACTAGCAAAGGATTTTACTCGTCTCTCCCCTCCTAGTTCTAATCCCAGATCTCTACCAGAGATTATATCCCTAAGCTCTGATACCAACTGTGACGCCCCCAAAATAGGTCCATACAACCCATTTTGAGTCGCCAATAACATTCCACAAAATACAAATACAAATATGAATTTTCCCATTTACAACTGATAAGTGTTGTGCAAAATACGACAACACATTACAAATACATCTTAAATTCTCAATACACTTATTGTCACACTAATAGTAAGGTATTGAGACACTTCTAATATCTCGGACCATCACTCCATTCCCCGGCTAGTCCCCGCTACACTCTCTTTTCCTGAGGAGAACAATGGAACAAAAAGGAAAAGGGTGAGCACAAATAGCCCAGTAAGAAATATCATGACTAAGATAATGAAGAATAAAAATTATCTTTAGTCTTCAACAGAATTAAATCAGAGATTTAAAGATATTTTAATTGTTTAACAACAACAATTGCAGCGGAACCAACAATCCATTAGAAGAGTTAAGTAGATTATAATATCTACCATCTTCTATAAATTAAAGGATCACCACCAATATTTTATCCCTGTAACACCAATCAACAATTTCTGTTTATGAACATCCAAATCAACAGTTTATATTCAACAGCCTCTCTTTGCACTACGTGCCAAAGATATTTATTTGTAACATCACCGGTCATGATCATGCCAAACGCCAGTTCATCTTTGCACTACGGGCCAAAGAGAACTTTCACCATACGCCTTTGTTTGTAACACCAAAAGTCATGATAATACTAATACACAGTTTGGTCAAAATCATGTCACGCCAGTTCGTCTTTGCACTACGGGCCAAAGAGAACTATCACCACAATTTAAATATGAGGATGAGGATGATGACAATGATACAGTGAGATCAAGGATAAGAAAAGCTTTATAATTTAATCAGTATCAAAGATTGACCAAATTGCCAACACGATGACCAAATTGTGGAGTCAAATTCAAGAATGATATTCAAGAAATTGTTTCATGCTTCAACTATAACGTATAAAATGAAATAGAAAGATTCAAGTGAGAAGATATTAGATGAAGCACAAACTATTAAAGATATTCTACTAATTGTCAGGGATTTTCTCCATTTAAAAATAAGGTTTTGGAAACAAACAAATATTTCTTATCATAAATGGAGAAATGTGAAAGAAAAATATATCCCTTAAAGAGTACAAAAGAAATGATACGTTATACGAGTATAACAGAATATATGAAACTGCAAATGGATTTTCACCCGTCATGCGATAATTCGCGTAGACAGATTATTTTCACAACAGATTAATAAGTAACGAATACAAAGGGTTATTCACCAGGCATGCGTCAATCCGCACGGACAGGTTATACCCATAGATTAATAAGGAATGAATACAGAAGGGTATTCACCAGGTACGACACTCGTACTTACAGGTTATTCCCATAGAATAATAAGGAATGAATACAAAAGGATATTCACCAGGCATGCGTCATACCGCACGGACAGGTTATCCCCACAAATTAATATAGAATGAATAACAACCTTTATGAGTATAATATCACTTACGAACATGAAAGCAAATGATATTATATAGAGTATGAAAGAAATGATATTCCCTACCTTCGTTAACTGGATGTTACTTTCTATGAAGTTTACTAACTTCGGATAATACTAGTATTCTCACAAATACTCACAATAGCCTAGCACACTAAGAGAACTCAAGAAATTTAGAGAGAGAGAGAAAGTATAAGCAATGAAGGTGTGAAATTTTCTTAAGCAAACCCTCCCTATTTATAGGAAAATCAAGGTGAGGGCATTTTAGTCTTTTTCCCAAATTTTCTTGGTTTATTACTCTTATACCCTTGGCATATTCTTTTAATATACTTTATGCCATAGTATATTCTTAGAATATGCTTTTACTTAGGTTTTTAACCTTAAGGTAAAATAAAAATTGAATTAACTATTTACTGACGGTAATTACTATTGACTGACATGTGGGTCCCACAGAAAAATAAAATCTGAAGAAATTATTCTACAAAAATAATTTGTGGGTCCCACCGGTCAAATAGTTATGGGTCCCACGAAATAAAGTGTGGGTCCCACAGAAAAATAAGTTAACTTACAATAAACGCTTCACATATTTTTAATCAACACTATTTTAGACTTATAATATCGACAACCAGATCATTCCCAGGAAAAAAGGGGCCTTCCGTATAAACGGCGCGCAATTAAATAACCTTTTTCCTTGACAGAATTTCTAGACATTGTCAATAATGCTAAAATATCATATCAAATAATATAAGTTACAATGTCATGACAAATAATAAAAAGTATTATGCAGATGTTACTGTAACAATTATTGAACAAAATACTGTGCAATAGTTGCTTTATCAATTATTGAATCAATAATATAAAATACTGTGCAACACCGTGTGCTTGTGAAATACCGCGTACTACTGTGGAATAACGCGTTTTACTGTTTTTTTTTTTTTATTACCGGGTATTTCAACAGTTGCAGGTGATAATACTGTTGACAAATACTGTCGTTTTCAGTATCCGACAATGGGGCCCACTATCGTTGACAATATTGCCATTTCGGCGCCGTCGTACGATACCGAATATAATATTCTCCGACAAAAAGAATATTTCCCGACAAAAAGAATATTCCCCGACATGCACTGTTTATCAGATAATTTGCATATAACACCCTTAACTATCATTTATAACAATTAAGCACTTTACTATTTAGAAGAATAATCATAAAGAAAATAATAAACTTTTTATTTCATAAAGTCGGGATCTTACAATTTATGATTATGGATTATTTATTTATTTAATTCTAATTATTTACTCATAGTGAGTTGTCTATCATATTTTATGTTTATTGAGTAATTGTCTGATCAACAATTAGCAAGATACTTTAGATGAATTCGGAAGATGAAATCTAGGGTTAAATCTGAATGTAATAGCATGTATTCTTAATTATTTGCATGATGAATAATTGGGATTGTGAAGTGAATAGGAATATCTCTTCGCTGCATGTAACTATTGGGAATTGATGCTTAATGAATTTGATTCTTTAGTTTTGCATAGGAATATTGCAGAATTAATTGAGTTAGATAATTTTATTTGATCACTTGGGAAAGGGTTGATAAATAACTTAAATTCCTGTTAACAACTCTGTTGGGATTAATAATTGGATGATTTGGATAGTTGATTTTATGACATAATCGGGGATATTATAGTATTAAGCTTAAATAATCTGAATTTCAATCTTTGTGTTAGTTTTTCATCTTGGTTTAAATTTAATTAGTTTTAATCAAAATTCAAATTGTGATTGTTTAATAAAATAGGGTTAATATAAATTGGTAGTTGAGAATATAAATTGCAGTATTTCTCCATGGGAACGATACTTTACTTATCATTATATTACTTGTTGATCGCGTATACTTGCACGTAATTGTTGACTGTGAAATCGGACAACAAGTTTTTGGAACCGCTGTCGGGGAATTATTTGTGTTTATAACTTTCAATATCAATTCAATTAATTATGTTTTAATTAAATATTTTTATTTGCTTGTTTTATTTCCTGTTTCAGGTGACTTTTGGTTCGTTTATGCAAACGCGATCAAAACTGTGACGAACGAGAATTTTTTAATTTAATTTAAATATTTATTGAATTGAATAAATATTTTTCGATGATTTAATTGTTGAATTAATTGATTAATTGATGAATTTGTGGTAGATTAATTTAATTCTATGTGTTACATTAGTAAAATTGATGTGAAGAATTTTTATATTCAAAGTATGTGTTTAATTGAGTTTATTTGATTAAATACATTATTTAAATAAGTATAATGTTATTTCTAATTAATTTAATAATTAATTAGAGATTTAATAATTTGTCATTATTAATAAAGGAAAATTTTATTTATGTGACTATGTGATTTAATGTAGAATTATTTTATTTTATTTTATTGATTTAAATGAGATTATTTAATTGATTAAACATGTGACATGAACTATATTATAAGTAAGTTATTAAAATAAACTAGAAGGGAGGATAAATGTGCTAAACAAACGGAGCCTTAAAGGGGGTTGGAGTCAGTTAACCCATTATGGGATTAACTGACATCTATATTGTGTCAGTTCTTTATTACGTGTTTTATTTCATCAGTTTCTAAAAACTAAGCCAGAGAGAAAACTTGAGAGAAAAAGAGAGAATTTTGAGAAATTGGAGAATTGAGGAGAAATCTTGTCATTATCTTTCATAGTTAAAGCATCTAATCAAAGGTAATTCATAGATTCAACCTTTAAATTATGTTTTCTTAATTTTCTCCATGAAAAACAAATAAAATTTTGAGTTCTCTGTAACATAAATTGTTCATGATTGTTGACTATATGATTTTGTGTTTGTTAATATATGTTTTCTATCATCCATGCATGTTTTAAAACAATCAAAACCATGTAATTATGCCTTAATTGAATTTTCATATGTTACAGAGTATGAAAAACTTGTATATGACTCTTATATACAAATTGTATGCTTTAAATTGTTTATTTAACTTAAGATTGATAGTTAGGTATGATTATACATGACAATACAACGTTCAAACGGACAGATTCAAAGTTATAATCAATCTTTAACATTGAAATTAATGAATCGTTTCGAAACTTTACGAAATACCAAAAACAGTGTAGTCAAAAGTTTTAAAATTGTGTAATTATGTGATTTAAGTTGATAAAACCATGCTATAATTGTTATTAAACGTTTCTGTAAAGTCCAGAAACTATGGGTAGTAATTTAATCGGTGAATTGTGAAAAACTTTGGCCAAATTTGGTATTTTTCTGCATTCTTCGCGAACTGTAGGAACTGACTTTTGGGTCCACTGCCCCGGCGGTGGAATTGCTCTATGATTACCGCCCCGGCGGTGCAAAAGAACTGACTTTGTCGCCCCGGCGATGAACTCGCCCCAGCGACAAAATTGAACTAGAATTCCCGCCCCGGCGGTAGAGTCGCCTCGGCGGCTATTTGTAAAGGAAACCACCGCCCCGACGGTGAAGGAAAAAAAAGTAAAAAGAAGAGCGTAAAAATTTTATTCTTTCTTTGTGGTCATGTTATGTTATCGTAGACATATCTAAAGCTTAGACTAATGTATGAAATGAATGTTAAGGTATTGTGATGGGTGGTAAGCATATACCCATTAATTGTCTGGTTTCAACTGAGATATTAAAATGAAAATTAGATGAGAATGAATGTTGAAGTGTTTATAATACTGTAACTAATTATTGTTACTGCTTTATAAACGTAATTTATAAGTTGATTAAAGAACGTGAATTTTTAATTTGTAATCTACGCATGAGGCAAGTTTACTACTCCTAATCTTTTTATTTCGTTGAAAGCAAGTATCTTATCCTTATTTAATTATTTCTACGCATGTTCCTGAACTTCATCCTTTTATCATGCAAGCTTTATAATGCTATTACTTACTTGAGCAAGTTCTTAATTCTATTTCATTCAATTGTATCTTTTGTGAGATTCAGTCTTTGATTCTCGAATATAAATTACATTTTTATTGAACCTTGATTGACTAGCGAACCCTTATTGATTCGATTAGTCCATAGTTGATGAGCGTTCTAAATTCTAGAAGCGTTATTGAAGTAAATCCAAACCAAACTTCCTTTGGTGCGGACTCCGATGTCAAACTGAGATGAACAACCCTTTTATAGGGGATTATTTTATGCATTAGCGTTTAGATGTTATGCACATACATGTTACAAAGGGCTGATCTCCCTGAGTACGAGAAGTAAGGTCCATATAGTCTTACGACTGTTAAAGGTTTAAGGTAGAAATACTGATAACTGGGACATAGTTCGTGGTCTTAAGACCCTCAGATGTTCTTTTGATTCTTGCTTATATTCTTGATTCAAAAGCTAAACATTCGATTATTCGATATCCATTCATTATTTTGCATGTTATTATTGTTGTTGTTGTTATACTTGTTGGGCAATTGTTGCTCACCCTTGCATAATAACATTGCAGCTAAAGTTGAAAGAGTTGATGAGCCATCCACTAGTAAGGGCAAAGGAAAAGCAAACAAGTGATGAAGACTTGTTTTATTTGTTTAAATGATGTTTATGTAATAGACTTATGTTATGTTTCCGCATTGATATTTTATTAAGGTTAGATGACCTAGGATTTATTTGTTAAAGATGTTGTAACCTTTTAATGGGAGATTTCTATTTTAATTAAGAGTTTTCATTTATATTTGAATGGGTAGTTAGATGTGATGTGATGTATTTGGATAGTGAACACCAAATCCTAAGGAAACGAAGTACCCGAATTTAGGGGTGTCATAAAAACAATCGAAACTTGTGCAGTGTGAAGACAATCTTGAGAACAAGTTACGTTAGTTGAGGAAATTCTGCCAAGAGACGCTTGAAAAAGAGAAAATGGCGAACGAAGAGCAGAAATCATTTAGGGACTATGATATGCCTTAAATTGATGAGATTAAGTCAAGTATCACTGTGACGCCCCCAAATTATCTACACTTCCTGTAACAGATTTGGTGCTCACGTGATACTATATAACTATAAATATTCGATAATATATAACTTCTATCTATTCAAGGTTCACAGTACCCCATAACAGATAATAGTTCTCGTCAGAACGTTAACTGTGTTTGGATACCCTCACTTGGATGTATAGATTTATATCTTATGAATATCTCTTTCATATCCATAGTTCCAATCTATTTGACATTCATAGTATTAATGATGAGATTGTCCCTAGAACTGATGGGCGCATTCCGGTAAAGATGGCACCTTACCGACGCTTATTAAGTGTAACCCAGAGCTTATAGAACTCTCAATATCATTCAAATACCCTCATTCAGATGTATAGTTCATATGGATACTGTACTATGGATACTGTACTAACTTAGTACAACTATTCTAAACAATTTAAAGATCAGAGTATAACGCATTCGATATAATAAAGGATGATAATATATTTCATATCATTAAGTTCGGTTACATCGTTCTTAGTACTAAGTTATTACAACAAAGCCTTTAAAAGACTTGAATTATTCAAAATAGTAATTAAAACTAATTAACATGGTCTTTTCCTTTGTCTGTCCCAGAAGTGCCGGGATTATCATTTAAAATTGCAAAAGAAGATATATGCAAGAATGAGCTACAAATGCTCAGGAAGTTCATTTAAAAACGTAAACACAATGTGTTTGATTTGAAAGATGTCAACGATGTATAACTGAGGGTTCTGTACATGAACCATGTGTTTCAATCAGTTCTATCAGTCTTCAATGACTTAGAAAAGCTTGATTTTGAATATCTGGTAGGGGATCAGCCTAACCAATATCCTAGGAGTATGCATATCATCCTACAATTTTGTGTCGATATATAATCAACATTTACCACCTTATATCAAGATGTTTAAGTTCACCTTACATCAAGGTGTTCCATTTCTCAGTATAAGATGTCGTACCAAAACAATTTGGTTTGACACAACAATTTAAGCTCCATCAAGCAATATATGAACAATGATTTATTTCTTAAGTTATACTGAACAAGAAGCAATAACTTCACAATAAATGATAGCAAGATGTATAATACTTGCTTAAATATAATAAGGTTAGAAGACTTGCAAAAAGGTAACAAGGTTTGGAGACATGCCCGTGCGTAGCACGTTAAGTTCACGCTGTTTATCAACGTTGGGTAGTCTATTTATGTCTTTTTCTTCAATTTTTGATTTCTGACTTCTGATTCTGATCTTTTGCTTGCAGAGGCTTGTTATGGTTCGATTAGTAAGTCTTTAAGCTTCAAAATTTCGTAGCTTACAAGATCAGATTAGGGTTCTATTTATACAACTTGCATTTTAGGGTTTTAGGTCATTTTTCCACATTTTACCTCCACAAATATCCTAGCCTTGTTACTTGTGCTACTAGAAATCTGATCTTATTGTCCTACTTGTGTTGGAGTGTGTTGAGCACAAGCTTGCACACTCCTAGCTTAATTTCTATTGGTTAAAGTTTTTATTTTTGATTTAATTCTTACTAATTAAACTTAGATTTTTGCTAATCATGTTTAGGATGTTTAATTATGTTTAGTAATACCTTAATTGAGGTTATATATCATAATTAAGGTTTTACGTTTCATAAATTAAAGTTTAGATAACCTAATTAGGATTAGGGTTTCATAATTAGGGTTTAGGGTTTCTTAATTCATAAATTAGGGTTTAAATATTCAATTAGGGTTTTAATATAAGTTTAATGATTCAAAATTAATATTATAATTCATTACTTAGAATATAATTATATTAATTAAGATTCTTGTGTAGTAATTAGGGTTTTGATTTACCAATTTGGACAACTTTTACCAATTAGGGTTTTCAAATTAGAGTTTCGGATTTAGTTTACCATTTTAAACCCTACTTAACTTATTTTAGATTTTTATCAGTTAATATAATATTATATTAACTCCGAAGCACGACAAATCACTTCGTCATTTCTAAGCACGACATAGCAGCTTACCAAAATAACTTGCCGAGACGCTTCTCGATGAAATCGTCGGAAGCACGACAAATCATTTTGTCCGTGTAAGCACGACTAAGCAGCTTCGGAAATATTTTTATTTGACCTAATTCTTTAATAAAATATACAATCACATAACACAAAGTCGGAATAAGAAATTTCAATTAATAAACACATAATTTACATATACAAATCTTATTAGGGTTCGGAATATTACAATCCCAAGGCCAACTATCACTGCCAATTCCTTTGAGTTTAAGCCAGGTACAATTCAGATGATGCAGAATTCAATATAGTTTGGGAGATTGGCTAATGATGATTCGAATGAGCATTTGATGAGCTTCTTGGAGATTTGCGATACATTCAAGTACCATAATGTTACGGATGATGCGGTGAGACTACAGTTATTTCCCTTCACATTAAGGGATAAATCAAAAAGTTGGCTGCACTCGCTTCCACTGGGATCCATCACTACTTGGGATGACTTGGCCCAAAAAATTTTAGCAAAATTCTTCCCGCCAGCAAAAACTGCAAAAATGAGAAACGACATCAATACTTTTGAGCAGCAACATGGAGAATCTTTGTATGAAGCTTGGGAGAGGTTTAAGGAATTATTGAGAAAATGCCCACATCATGGATTATCCAAGTGGTTACAGGTTCAAACGTTCTATAACGGGTTGAGTAGTAGCACTCGGACGAGCATAGACTCAGCTGCAGAAGGGGCACTCATGGTCATGAACTTTGATGAGACATTTGATTTATTAGAAACCATGCCTGCCAATAATTACCAATGGCCTACAGCAAGGGGAAATGCACCGAAAGTGGCTGGAAAATTTGAGGTAGATGCAGTAACAGCTTTATCAACACAGTTGGCGGCACTAACAAAAAAAATTGAAACATGGGGGCCACAAGCAACTCCGCAAGTGGCGATGATTTGTGAATTATGTGCAGGGAATCATGCTACGGATCAATGTGCCATCAGTGTAGAATCAATACAATTTTTAGGTAGTTATAATAGACCGCAACAACCATATCAGGATGCTTATAATCCAGGGTGGAGGAATCATCCGGGCTTTTCTTGGAGTAATAACCAGGCTCAAAATCAAGTTCCAAGGCCACAAAATCCACCAGGTTTTCAAAATCAATTTCCACAACAGGCAGAGAGAAAGCCAAGTTTAGAGGAATCATTGGCGAAATTCATTACAACATCAGAGAAGAGAATGAATGATCAGGATAAGCTGTTAACTCAAGTAGATATGAATGTGAAAAGCCAAGCAGTGTCGACTAGAAATTTAGAGAATCAGCTGGGACAGTTAGCTCATGTTTTGAACAGTCGGCCACAAGGAGCACTATCGTGCGACACAGAGGTTAATCCGAAGATAGATGGAAAAGAACATTGTAAGGCCGTAACTTTAAGCAGTGGAAAAGAGCTTTCTGTGGTCAAAGGAAATTCTAAGCCAGAAACAGTTGTGGTGAATGAAGAAGAGGTAACCTGGAGAAAAATGAGGTGGATGAAACACAAAAGGTGAAGGATACAGGATTGAAGGCTAAGCCGAATGAACTCAAGCAAGACAGTGTAGTGCATTCCGTTCCATTTCCTCAAAGATTTAAGAAAGCAAAGTTAGATAAGCAATTTTCCAGATTAGGAATAGTTCATAACAGCGGATGAAAAGTTCATTACAGAATAGGAATAGTTCATAAGTCTCATCTTGGATTCAAACATGTGTTGCGACACTTTCATTTGATTAGAGAAATCATTGAAAGAGGAGAAGTCACTATAGAGATAGTGGACTATCAAAAACAACATTGCATATTCATTTACTGAAGCTTTATCTAACAGCAAGATGATCGTCACTTAGAGAATAAGGGTATCAGATACCATGGCGGTTGGCTTTAGTGCAAGTGGGAGATTGAAAGTAGTATGCACTCAAGCCAATCATATTTGATATGGTGTAGCATATACTTTGTAATCTTATTCGGTTATTAAAGGCATTTTACTTTATCTACATGGTGTTGTTATTTAATATGTGATAAACCCATAGTTTTAAGCATTGATTTTAGAATCATGATGATGATCATGCGAATGAGATCCAAATTCTTAGATAGCTTAAAACTAAAATCGTTCCTAATCGATTGGATTACTAAAAAGGGGACTAGTTAATCCGAATAGATTAGTACATACGTTACTTGCTCTTAGGAAGAGGATGATTGATCTCATAACCATTTGTGTGGAGACACTAAAGTAAGTATGTAGGTGCTTATTGGAGAATAAGTTCACTGAACGTGGCTCGCTAAAGAATACCTAATGGAGTTTTACTCGCCTGCCAATAGGAATTCCTCTAGTGATAGTAGTACAAGTGATCCTTGGACTTGAGATCATCACAGTATCTTGTGTATGATAAGTTATACTTTGACATGTCCCTTAAGACCTTTAGGGTATATCAAAGGGTATGATTAGTTATAATAAGTTGTACATGGAGATAGGTGAAAGATCAACAAAGAATCTACCACATCTAGTAAAAGATGTGAATGTCCTATGTGATTCGATAAATAACAACTCAGTAGTCCTTGGCCAAGGCAAAATGAAATTAGAAAGGAGTTTCTAATTTGCATTATTTAGAGTTGTGCATTTGGGAATCGAAATACATATAATTAAATAAAATAAGACTTGATAGTAATTCCATGTCTTATATTTAATTGGGACATTGTATGGTAGAAGGATTGAATTGTACGGTAACTATTCACTAAAAGGTTCTTTTGTGATTAATGTTAAAATCTATATTATCTGAAAAGTCGTTGATCGCTAAGGGAGCTTACCCTTATTGTAGAATAAATGTTATTTATTTAAATAAATTAAATAGTTTAATTTATTTATTTAAATAAGATTATAATTGTTCTAATTGATTTATTCACAACCGGTTTAATATGGAGAACCTAAAGGGTCACACTGCAAAAGGAAAATATTTGTTTAAGAAGTAAATGACATAATTGTAATAATAAGTTAAGTGTATTTAATTTAATCTATAGAGATAGAATAAATTAAATAGCTTAATATTTATTATTTAATATTTTAGAAATATTAAATATAAATTAATAAGAGGAGTCTTATTATTATTATTATTACTATTAATATTATTTAATTTCTAATAGGGATTGAGAATTAATTAATAGAAGTACTCTCTTATGAATTCCTAATTAGATTAGGAGTTTGATTTAATTAGAATAAAAACCCTAATCCTAAATAGTTTAGGGGAGGGTTTTCCTATATCTATAAATAAGAGAAGTTTTATCATAGATTAGGGTTATACACTCTTGTATTAGAATTGTGGAGAGTACTTATAATTTCTATAGAGATAGAAAACTAGTGTTTTGCCAACACTGATCTTCTTGAACAAGTATTATTCCTTAGTGGATCACCTCTAGAGGCCAAACACTTGGGTGACTAACATTGATCAAAGGAAGGAATTTAATCGGTAGAGTTCAAGGAGAACACGAAGGAATTTAAGTTGAATTTTTGTACCCGAGGAAGCACGGTTCTACGAGAGTATAATTTCTTATTCGCTGTCTCTTTCGTTTAATTAATAATTGTGCATAAAGAAAGATCATGGTGATGGTTTGTATAAAATTTTAAAATCTGATTTTATCGCGCTTCCGCTTTATTTATATAATTTGATTGCATGTTCGCGTGATATACAAACCTAACACTTAGAATAGACCAGGATATCATCTATGAACAGTACCACAAACTTATCAAAATACTGCTTAAACACTCTATTCATCATTTTCATAAACGCGGCTGGCACATTTGTTAAACCAAATGACATTGCCAAAAATTCGTAATACCGTAACGGGTCCTGAATGTTGTCTTTGGAATATCTTCTTCTCGTACCTTTAGCTGGTGATAACCACTTCTCAAATCTATCTTGGAAAAGTATCTTGTCCCTTTTAACTGATCAAAGAGATCATCAATCTTAGGCAACGGATACTTATTTTTGATTGTTACTTTGTTCAACTCCTTGTAGTCGATACAAAGTCTTAACAATCCATCTTTCTTTTTCATAAACAACACCGGCGCTCCCCATGGAGATGTACTTGGTTAAATATATTTCTTGTCTAGCAACTCTTGCAGTTGTATCATTAATTCATTCATTTCCACTGGAACCATCCTATATGGTGCTTTTGAAACTGGTTCTGTAACGGGCACTACATCAATTACAAACTTAATTTCTATGTCTGGCGGTAAACCGGGTAGATCATTCGGGAAAATATCCGCAAACTCATTTAGTACTGTAATCTGATTTATATTTGCTCTGACTTGTTAGGTATCCACCACATATGCGAGATATTCCACACAACCCTTTTGTAACATCTTCTTTGCTTGCATCATTGTTAAACAACGAGACTGCCTTGGCGTTTTATTACCGTAAAATATTACCTTTGACTGCTTTGCAGGTTTAAGGCTCACTATCTTCTTTTGGCAATCTATCATTTCCCTATGATTAAATAACCAGTCCATTCCCAAAATTATGTCGAATTCTCCTAACTAAATTGGAATTAAGTCTACGCTTAACTCACGTTCCCTTATTTTGACCCAACAATTCCTATAGACATGCTCTACATGAATTACTTCTTTATTAGCGACTTCTATATTTATGGGGGTTTCTAAATTCGATAAAGGTATGTCTAAATGCTTAGCAAATTCATGTGACATAAAAGAACAGGTTGCTCCCGAATCAAACAACACATAAGCATTTATATCGTTGATTGGAACAATACCTGAAATTACGTCCTTTGAAGCAACTGCATCTTACACCGTTATATTAAAAGTTCTGGCGGTTGGTCTATTCTGCGGAGCTGATCCTGTTGTAGTCGATTTCCCGCTGTTATTTCCCTTGTTGCTGTTTCCCCCATCTATTCCCTTCTTTAGACAGTTTTTGGCCGTGTGATCCATTGACCCACTAACAAAACATCCAAAAAATTTTCTCGGATTGGGGCAGTTAGGAGAGATGTGTCCCTCCTGCCCGCACTTGTAACATACCATCTTTCCTTTCAGACATACTCTAATGTGATTTTTCCCACAGTTTTTGCAGGCTTTGAATTTTTTTTTCTGCTGTCCCTGATAGTTTCCAGTGTTCCCAAATTGTTCCACTTCCTTTTCTTACTACTTCCACTTCCACTACCTACTTCTGGTTTAACTGACCATTCAATCTTTCCCTTATTCTTTCTTTCCTTATTGTGGAGGCTCAGTGCTTCACTCCCTCCTTTGGCTATTATTGCTTTCTCAAGAATCGTGCCAAACGACCCTATCTGTAGTACTGACAGTTTGTTATAGAGCCAAGGTGTTAAGCCTTGTTCAAATCTTCTGACTTTTCTTTCTTCAGTATCCACCTGATGTGGAGCAAATCGTGCCAATTCATTAAATCTAGATGCGTACTGCGGCACAGTCATATCTCCTTGCTTCAGTTCCAAAAATCTCACTTCCATTCTACTTTGCATGCTTGGAGAAAAATAATTATCGAAGAAGATCTCCTTGAACCTTTCCCAACCAATTACTCCCTCTCCGACTCTAGTCTTGTTTGCTTCCCACCAAAAATTTGCTTCCCCCTTTAGTATGTAAGTGGCAAAAGAGGTTTTCTGATTGTCACCTACCCTAGCTATCTTAAAGGCTTTCTCAATTTCTTTTACCCAATATTAAACCTCTATAGGCTCGGTGGTTCCTCGAAACTCTAGGGGTCCCACACTGTAACGACCCCAAATCCGGGTCTCCTTGACCCCGGGTTCGGTTCATCACGATACTACATAAACAATACAATTCTTACAACATAAATGTAATCTCTATAATATTACAATACATCTTAATCTACTCCCAGGTTTTCTAACCTTTAATCGTACACATCATTCTAAATCAGAGTATACAATACATCAGCTTGTAAATAATAGTATGATATTAAAATAATATAATATCGCAACATAGACTTCACTTTCTTGTTTAAATGCCTTTCTTGTAGTCATCTTCTTCTGACCATCCAGGTCCTTTTTCGCTAGCTGCAAAAATCTGTTTGTGGCGTGGGTGAGCAACAATGTTGCCCGCAAGTTTAACAGTTACACATAACACATAAATCATGTATTATGCATGTTTCACAATATTTTCATGTATGACAATTATGCATGTAAGCATATTAACACGTAAATCACATTTCATCGTGTTTTTCATTGCAAAGTATAAAGTTCAAATTGAACGGTTCATAGCACATTATGTTATAATATAACATCGCAATAACATATAATAACATTTTACACATAAGAGCAAGTTCTGAAAAACTTGCCTCAGTCCGTAGATCATCGCGTATATTATTCGCATCGAATATTTTGTTTTCTTCCTTCGATTGACAACCTAATTTAATGAAATAATATTCACCAATTAAGCACGTTAAATATTATGCTTAAATATTATTAATATAACCATAATACTCCTTATTTGTATATTAATATTATAATTAAATAATATTAATATACTTAAAATAATCATCACTTATATATTAATATTATAATTAAATAATATTAATATACTTAAAATAATCATCACTTATATATTAATATTATAATTAAATAATATTAATATACTTAAAATAATCATCACTTATATATTAATATTATAATAAAATAATATTAATATACTTAAAATAATCCTCACTTATATATTAATATTATAATTAAATAATATTAATATACTTAAAATAATCATCACTTATATATTAATATTATAATTAAATAATATTAATATACTTAAAATAATTCTCACTTATATATTAATATTATAATTAAATAATATTAATATACTTAAAATAATCATCACTTATATATTAATATTATAATTAAATAATATTAATATACTTAAAATAATCCTCACTTATATATTAATATTATAATTAAATAATATTAATATACTTCAAATAATCCTCACTTATATATTAATATTATAATTAAATAATATTAATATACTTAAAATAATCCTCACTTATATATTACTCGAAACACTTAATACCATTACTTGGATACTTTTAAGTCTCAATGTTTAGATATACAATTTCTCTTTGGCATTTTATCGAGTATGTTGTATGCATTCATTAACAATTTACATGTTATGAACTACATATAAGCACATAACATCAATATTTATCTATCCTTATACACCGGATTCACTATGATCCCCAACATGTCAATGTATGTCATCACATGACAACATATATCATTTTTCAAAATTTTACTTCAAATAAAATTATAAAATCCATTTTCACAATTTCTTTAACAATACGTTGTTTTCGTTTTTAACGTAACTCCTTCGTTACATGACTCTTGTTGTTTCTTCTTATATCAAATTAAACTTTACTTAGTGTACTACAACCTCATCTAGGTCTTAAAGTCAGACCCTTAACCATTTAAAACAGATTCCGAAATTTCATCAACTAGTCTAGAAAATTTCATTTTTTGGACAACTTTAATAAATAATTTATTTCGAACATGATCCGTTCCATAAAATGGCTCAATCTCGCGTATCCAGCTAGAAAACTTCAATATCTACAATTTTACAGTTTTAAGTTTATTCAAATTCCAAACACACAAGGCTGCACATCTCAAGGAATGACTAAATTAAAACTGTTTCGCGTGAAAACTGGCTGACAGATCCTAGCTCGCTTAAACAGTTATAACTTCTTCGTTTTTTACAATTTTTGGGTGATTCCAGCGGCCACGCGAAGTAACTTCCGTATCTACAACTTTGTCCTACTGAAACTTTTCCAATTCCCAACACATCAACACAGGAATCGCACGTAAGGGGGCTGACCCCGAATTTCGCTGGACAGTTTTGCCTATTACTTAGATTGGTCATAACTTTTTGCTCCGAACTCGAAATTACTCCGTTCTGGAGTCTATGGAAAGCTTACTCAGTGTACAATAACATACCAAAAGCCCAGAATTTTTAGAGCAATCTAACTAGCCGCTAATTTTCTAATTTTGGGCAGCAGCTCCCTCGTTCTTCTCTCCTCTCCGTTTGATTTTCATATTTTGAGTTTTACACAACCAAATCAAACGATTTCAAGTTCTATGAACTCATAACTCATAATATTATAACATATTAAATCTATACAATTTTTCATCCATACCCACTAAACGGATCTAAGGATCAAAGAGGAAAGTGACGGTTTGGAGTTTTAAGAAATTATTTCTTAGATCCAAGCTTAATAACCAATAAAATTGCTAGATCTAACCATGAATCATCACAGATCATGTAGATCTATCATTATAAAGTATAATAACACTAACCCAAAGCTAGATCTAAGCTTAATCATAAGAAAAATGGATAGAGTTTTGAGTTTTACCTTTTTGGATTTCATTTCCTTTTCTTTCTCTTTCCTTCCATGGATCTTCCATGGCTTCCTATGCTTTCTTCTTCCTTCATGGTAGCCAAGCCTTCTCTCTTTTCTTCTCTCTCTATTTTTCTAGCTATTTAGCTTAAGGAAAAGAAATGGAAATGAATGAAATGAAATTGCCAAGCCTTGGTTAATCAACCAAGCTTCTCTCCCCTCTTGCAATTATGCTTGCAATAACATTACATACATAATGTATATCTATTCTTTTCTCCCACCACTTAACCAAAGCTAGTTAACCAAAGGTGGTTAAATAAACTAGGGGACAAGGCATTAATTAAAGTAGATGGGATAAGACATTAATTAATGTAGATGGGACAAGACATTTAGGGCTACTTTGTAAGAGGTGAGAGGCTAGCTATAGCCCTCTCTTGGCCCAAGATGGGCGGTTTCCCCATGCTCCATTTCCCCACACTTTTGTTTTTATTATTCATTTAATTTATATATAAGTATACTTGCAATAATATTACATACACATATGTGTATCTATATAATCCCTCCACCATTTAACTTAGTTGTAGTTAACTTTCTAACATTTACCTCAAGGTCAAAATTCAATCAACCTTAGTTAGTTATCAACTTATTTTCCTTCTCCCAACAATTAACCAAGGTATGGTTAATTCTCTACAAACATGTAATCCCATGGTTACTTACTAATTCCATGTTGGTTAATTATTCCCTTATAAGAATTAACCTAAAGTGAATTCACTAACTCCACCTTAGTTAAGTCTCATCTATCATGTATACATACAATTATATATTTATATACATTTTGCTAGCAACTAACCAATGCATGGTTAAAGCTTTAACTTAGTTACCACCTAGGGATACTCAATTAAACCATCTATGGTTAATTCTCATCATCACATGCATTCATCTAGCATTTAACCAATGTTTGTTCAATGCCCTCTCTTGTTTACCAACTAGGATTATTCAATTAACCTTACATTGGTTAATTCTCTACAACCTTTCATTTCTCCAACACAAGCTACCAACCTAGCCCATCATAGCTCTCTTACACTACTTACACACATCACCAACTTGTCACTTTCATTCCCTTTTTGCTCCTACCAATGCAACTTTGAATAAAACAAAAGCAAAAGTCTACCCACTTGTTTTAATTTATTTTTTTCCTTTTCTTTTAATAAGAATACTTGCATAATTATATATGTGTATAAATATACTAATGCATATATATATATATATATATATATATAAATACACCAATACATACTCTTCTCTCTCTTTGTTATCTAAACCTTTCACCCTTCCATTTCTTTGGGCTTCTTTAAGTCAAGGTTGGTTAAAATATGGTCAACCTAGTTTACTCATCCTTTGGCTAATTTGTTGGGTTACTCACAAAACCCTAACACATTAAATTCTTATGAAGCTTGGCTTATAATAAATCCCTCTTGGACTATCAATTATCATACATTTAGGCTTATATTTAAATTACCCACTTCACATCTAGGCAATCCCATATTGGGCTACCATAATTAATCCTCTTATTTAAATTCCCTACATTAATCACACTAGTTAATTACCTAATGATGATCACCCTTCTCGTTTGCCAATCAAGGCCAACATTCAAGCTATGTTAATTCATAACATAGTTTTATCTTGTTTCTCATTAATTAACCTAATTAATTATTCATCTAGGCTTGGATCATTTCCATCCTACCCTTCATCCTACACTTTCTATTTATGAAAGGTCTCTAACCTCTTCTTATTGGTGGACATCTATACACCACAACTTTCCTTTTATAGAGAATTCTCAAACTTTCTATTTATGGAAAGTTTCTCCTCCCGTATTTTTGAATAGTAAATACGCTCTTATACTCCATATAAACGCTATTCGGGAATGTGAAAATTCGAAAAGAACGAAGAAGCGTTTCTCGCGTGAATAGTGTTTCCCGCGTTATTTTTTAAGAAAATATTTTTCCTCTACGATTCATTAATGCTTATATCGTATCACATAACACATTGATTAGATCGCATAAATCCATCTTTATTGATCACTTAAAATTATAATACACAAATATGTGATTGCTTCTTTAAACTTTCTACTTATGGAAAGTTTCTAGGGTAGCTTCTCTAACCCCATCTAGCTTATACATGTTTGTATACCCATATATCTCTGTATACCACCTTATCAATTCTAGGGTTTCAATCTCTTACATATCGTTTTACACATTTAATTTCTAACACAAAGATTAGGTTAAAGTGTTTAATCATCTCTACACAATTATCTTCTTCAAAACTAGGTTTTAAACTCAACCCTTATAAGGATTCCATCATCAGAACCACTACTACCGAAACACTCAAGTTCGGTTAACTTCTAAACTTTTACGACATTTATTTCATCGCATAATCTTATTGAATACGTCCTCAATTCATATAAGTTCTTTCAAAACCAAAGAAAATATTGAGTCATTTCTCTACACATTTCTCTGTTAATAATCTAGGTTTTGACTTTAACCTTTATTCAATATTTGAGACCTTATTTACAAGTCTCATAACTATCCTGGATATTACATGTCATTGCCTATGAACCAATTCAAGTCGAAAGGGACTTATCGTACAAGGAGATTCCTGTCCAAATACTTGATAGGAAGGAACAGAGGCTGAGGAATAAAACCATTCATTCTGTTAAAGTTCTCCGGAGAAACCACGCGGTGGAAGAAGCTACGTGGGAACTCGAAGAGAAGATGAGGGCAAATTACCCCCAGTTATTTGAGTAACCTTAGATTGAAATTCCGAGGACGGAATTTTTATAAGGGGGAGAGGATGTAATACCCAGAAAATTTTAAATATTGTATTAATTTATTTTAATATATGAAATTCGTTTTATTTAATTTTACGAATTTAATTGGAGCCATGTAGGTATTATTATTTAATAAATACGTGGTCCAATAATTTTCTTTACCTTAAAGGGGCTCACTAATAGTTGAATAAATTAATGAGTTAACCCTAACATTTGATTTGGCAAGAAAATTTGGGGAAATTAAATAAATAATTTTATCATTATCGAATTAAATAATTTGAATAAAGAATTATAGTTAAAATAAATATTTTAAATAAATAATTAATTGGGTTAGCTATTTAATTTAAAATATTAGGAATTCAATGCGGTTAAATTAATTTGGTCCACTTTTCTTTTATTTAGATTGGCCCATTGCTTTTATTTATTTCTGGAATCGGACCCAAATTTTAACTGAGCCCAATTTTCTTTTTAATTCCTATTGGGCCGTTCCTATTAAATTCGTCCGGCCCAACCCCATTGGGTCGAGTCCAATCTCATGTCGGGTTAAATCATGTTACAATCGGGTTTAGGGGAAAAGAAAATCCATCTCTGTGGAACCAAATTAGGAGCAGAGCTGGGTTCAAATCACAGTCTACCGAACTAAGCTCGTAACTGAGACCAAGCCGAGAAGAATTGGGGAAGAAATAGAGGTTAGCCAGTTCAATCGGATGGGACGGGAAGCGCCGGCGTGAAGAGGGCTGGTGTGTCGGCAAAGAGACCGGCGACGGGGACTGAGGGAAAGGTCCAGTGACCAGCGGGCTGTCAAGGGTTCAAGATGGGCGACCGAGCAACCAGCGAATGGACCAAAGGGTTCAAGCGCGCGGCGACGTGATGGAGAAGACGCACGGCTCCAGGGGCTGACCAAGCTTAGCTGGGCTCGGATGGGTAGTGACGCTGACCATTGACAGCCTACTCCTCTCTAACCTTTGGGTATTATCTCGTTTCAATTGGGGTATTGACCGACAAATCGAGGCCTGTATTCTCCTATAAATGGGAACCCATAGGCACTTAGCGAAACTGCTGCAGTTTAGAGTTCCAATTAGAGGGAAATTTTGAGAGATTAGAGGGAAACATGGGAGGGCCAACTGCCGGGTACGATTACCGTTCGGAGGCGTCGACAGTGGGACGGATGCCCTCTAACTTCATTACGTATTTTGGGAGAAGGAGAAGGCCAGCAATCCGTGCAAGTTTAAGGTATAACAATGGTCCCTTGTCAACCGAGCTGCTGTGACAGCCTCCCTATGAATTGATTTCTCTGTTTTCTTTTCTTTTTCTTTTTGTAATTGGTTTGGTGTTGGTTGTATTGGGTTGATTTTGGGTTTGAAACTTCTGTATATGGAAGGACGTTAAGGTCTAGGCAACGTGATTCTTACACTGCGATTAGGTCAGTGGTGTTGTAGGAAGCATGCTATGTGTTTGTGATAATGCTTGAACCAGATTCTTGCTTCCTTTGGTATTTAATTTGTTCTGTCGGCAATATAACTATAAAATCAAACCTTGGTATTCTCTTGGTGTGGTAATGTTGGGCTGAGAAATCAGTAGTATATATTTTGTTAATTGTAGCTGTGTATGAGTCCCAACTGTGGTATTGAGTGTGATTAGGTGTGATTTTGTTTTGCAAACCTGGAAGCAAGGAAAGGTACACCCTATACGGCAGCAACTCTGCATAAAACTTTTTCTTTGAATGGCTTAATGTGACTGGAACCCAGTTGTTGGGTAGTAACTGTTGGGTCACTGGTTGGGCAAATTGCCAACAATTGTAACGACCGGGAATTCTGAAATTTCCTTGTAATTCGAATTTTTGAATATTAATGAATATTTTATATTTATTAATATTATATTTGTGTTACGTGTTTAAAGGTTGTGTGACAATCTAGATCATGTGAATGTATGAATTTTATGTGTTATAGTTTTGTTTTAAGTGAATAATTGATTTCGCGTAGCGTCGCTAAATCACTATTCATGGGGCACGTTTCCCGAGGCACTATTCACGCCATAACATTTTTGTGTCTTTTTCGATGTTAATAAATTTCATAAATACGTGTATGCGTACGAATAATTTTTCCAAGTGTCGGAAATTTTATTTGAGCTGATACGTGATTTTATCCGTATCCGAAATGTGTTATATGGGTGTTCCGAATAAATGGAAAAATCCCATAATAATTATTTTTATACATCCCAATAATTATGGGAGTACCCATTTTAATTTTGGGTACAGTTATTTACCAGTTTTGGTACAAAAGTGGGAGTTTTCGGATATATTTTTGGTATTTTCTGGTATTTAATTTGGCTTATTGCTTCAAGTGGGAACCACCAAACCACTTTCAACCAATTAAATGAGAGCTTGGGGAGAGCATTGCCGGCAAACCTTTGAAAATTGGCCACCTTGAGCCTTACACCCATTTCTCCCACTTCTCCTTAATTTCCTCCACTTCCCCAATAATCATTCATTCAACTCTCAACCCATTCCATTCCATTCCAAGTTGCTCAGCTGATAGAGAGAGAGAGAGAGTGAGGGAGAACTCGCCGGAAAAAGGAGAAGGAGAAAGAAGTCGCCGGAGCTCGCCGGAAAAAGGAAGAAACTCACCGGAAAAGAAAGGAGGAAGAAGAAGAAGGCATGGGTGGAGGAATCAAGCAAGGAGAACCCCCAAAACAAAGCCTAACCGAGCTTCTTAACATCTAGGAGGGATTTACAGAGGTAAACAATCAACCAAATCCTTTCCATTCGATTCCTTGCCAAGTTTTTCAAGTTTTTCTTAGTTTTAAGCTCTTAAGCTTGTGGGTTGGATTTTTGGCGATTCTTGGTATTTTTGTTTGTTGGGATTGTTTGTAAATGTTGTTAAGAGACTATGTAAGCCATTAATAACATCAAAGCGGAACAAAAACACAAGAAATCCTTACCTTGGCTTAATGGAGCAAGAACAATGGACTTTGGACATGAACTTGGACATTTGGACTTTTTAGAGGACTGTAAAACTATGATTTTTTGTTTGTTAATTTTATTTGTTGCTATGGTGTTGTAGTTCCATGGGTTATGAAGCTAACCCAGTTGGAATGGAGTAAAAAGGAGTTAAAACGAGTTCGTAGTAATGATTCTTGTAAAACATGTCAAGAACTCGAAGAACAGAGTATGAACTTCACACTTTGGCTTAGGATTTGACCATGTTAATGTTAATGGGTAGCTCTGCATTTTTGATATGTTGTAGCCCCATGAGTTAGGAGTCCATAGAGTCCGAAATGGACCAATTTGCTTGTGTATTGAAGGAGATATGGAGGTTGGAGTGGCCGGAGGTCGGAGTCGCGTTCTGGAAACAAACCCAGAATCCGGCTACTGCAGAATGGCGCCGCAGCGCCACCAATATGCCCTGCAGCTCACGCTGCAGCGAGGGGCAAGTGGGAAGGACACGGGACTCACGCCGCAGCGTGAGGTCCAGTGCTTGAGCTTGGCGCTGCAGCGCCAGCTCCGTGTCCGGTCCAGGTCGGGCAGTCAGGCCGGGTCAAGTCGGGTCGGACCTAATGAATCCTTTTCAAACGGGTCCAACACTTATATTTTTCCTTGTATCAAATGAGACCCCGGACTGGGTAGTCGTAGTGGCAATCAGTGTGTTTTAATGATGCAACGTCCGTTTTGAACCATTATTTGGAATGTGACTAATTGTTATGTAAATATGTACTTAATTGTGTAGGATATTAAGGAGCGTGTGTTGTATTATTGTAGCAGCGCTTCAGGAAAGTTTCCTAACGCTTGTCTAACCCTTGTGTTGGGCAAGTTTCCCTAACCTTACTCGAATTATATTTTGAGCAGGTTTCATATTTTATACAGGTGTTGTATATTGTTACAAGTTTCACGACTCAAATGGAGTTATTACCTTTGAATCATATTAGTGGATTAGTTATTGTCAATTACTCCACCTCCAAGATAATTATTGATATTCGCAGTTTATGCATTTGAATTCATTATCTGTTGTTGGATTGTGAAAACGTTTAAGTTCTTCATTCATGAACTGTTTAAGGAAATAGTCTATGCCATTTGTTTCGGCTAGACATGTGCAGGTTATTATTTTAAAAGCTATCCAAACCAGTAGTTGGTATGGATTCTTGGACTGAGAGAGCAACCCTTATTAGGGGATTATAATGTGTCGGTTATTCGATGCAGTCAGAGTTAAATGTTATGCATATACATGGTGTACAAGAGGCTGATCCCCTCGAGTACAACTGACGGGGCCAGGTTTTTAAAAGAGTTAGTTGAATGATTGACTCTTTGGCCAAAAGTTCAGGGTCGGTTGGACCACTCAGCAGTAAATAATCATTATTCATTACTTCATTTGAACTTTGATTATGTCATTTCAGCTACTTCATCAATGTTCATAAATTGTTAATCTATGCGGTTATTATTCTTATTCATTCATGATATATCTTCATTCTTGCTTTTAAACTTGCTGAGCAAAGTAGTTGCTCACCCTTGCTATATCATGAACCTATTGCAGTTAAGCCGGGGAGTTCCAGAGCGGACAAAGGCAAAGGAAAGCTTAAGGAATAGTTATATGTACTATCCTGTTATGTAATTGTGGAATAGTTTTGCATTATTAATGTATTCTGCGATGTATTTATTTAAGGTTATAGACCTTGGGACCGTAGTGAACCTTTTGTAATGAACAACATATGTTTATTTTATTCCGCATTAGTTGATTTATGTTGTTTAGAGGTGTATGGATATATTTTATCGTGAGCACCAAATTCGAGGTATTGGTACCTGAATTTAGGGGTGTCACAACAATAAGCTAATAAAATAATTATTTATTATTTATCAATAAATAATAAATAAAGGGGATAAATATTTAATTATTTAATAATAATAATTACGTATGAATATAATTTAACAAATAGTTGTTATTTTAAATAACTATTGTCTAATTAGTATCAAATAATAGATAAGTACGAATAACATTAATAAAATCGTTATTTAATTATTTTCGTTATCACTGAATAATAAGGAAAGGTAATAAATATATATTATAACTTGAGGTAATAAATATTTAATTATTATTTAGTTGATATTAAATAATAATTAAGTATGGATAAAGTTAGTAATTAATTATTTATTATTTAGCAATAAATAATAAATAAAGATAACAAGTATTTAATTTTTACTTAAATAATACTAACTAACAATTAAGTATGAACAAAGTTAACAAAATTATTATTAATAAAGGTAATAATTATTGAATTATTATCTAACTGACATTAAATAATAATGAGTAAATTAATTATTTACTTTAAATATTTAATTATTATTTAAGTAATATTAAATAATAATTAAATGAAATAATAAATAAAGATAATAAATATTTAATTATTATTTGATCGATATTAAATAATAATTAAATATGAATAAATGAGTAAATTAATTATTTATTATTTATCAATAAATCAATAAATAATAAATAAGGATAATAAATATTTATTAAGTAATAAAATAATTATTTATTATTTAATAATAATAAATAAAGATAATAAATATCTAATTATTAACTAATAATAATTGGGTATGAATAAAGCTAATAAAGATAACAACTACTTAATCATTAATGAAATAATGATTAAGTATGAGGGAGATTAATAAGTCGATTATTTACTTTTGGCCTTAATAAATAAAGATAATAAATACTTAAGGATTATTTAATTAATATCAAATAATAATTAAGTGTGTAATTAATGTTAAATAGGGAACAAGGAATAATAATTACTCAATTACCCTTAAGGGTGAATAGTAATTAAGAATAAAACTAAATAAGTGATCAATTGTTTTTCTGTTGTCTTTAAACCAAAATAAATTTATTATTTATTTTATAAATAATAAATAAGGATTGTTAAACCATATTTAGAAACAGATAAGGGTAATAAATCTGAGTAATCAAAGAATAGTAGTCATGATTAGCTACCATCATTTTAATAGCTAAAGATTATTAATTAATTTCTGTTTAGCTAATGTTAAATGGTAATTAAATGTAGATGGTGAATTGTTACCTGCTAAGTAAATGGTATAGTAAGGGTGTCAATATACAACTATGCCATATTAATTGATAAGTCGACTTTATCCAATGATAGGTCACTCAAGATCAATTAATTAAAGCTAAAATTTATCTGTAGCTGAGCAAACAGGCAAGTTCCTTAACTTCATTCTTTCAGTATATTGAATGCAAGTTCTATCTTACTCTACTTTTACATTGAGCAAGTTTCTAAACCTTATGCACTATTTTTAATTTGTGCAAAAAGATATATATTATTGCAAGTTATTCTTTAAGCTTGAATCTTATCTCCAAGCATGCCTTAAGTGGTCTAATTACTTTTAAAATTATTCCACATCTGTGTATTTATTAACATTCGCACTCGTGCATTTGAATTCGTATATTTATTTAAGTTCAGAAATTTATGAACTATTCATGGTTAAGTCTGAACCCTTGTTCGGTCAGGCAAGTATGTGAGAATTTATAAACGCTATCCGAACCAATTGATGGTAAGGATTCTTAGACTGTATGAACACCCCTTTTATTATAGGGGAGTACCCCAGGTACCATATATAAGGTACAAATAGCAGAGTTAAATGTTATGCATACACATAGCGTACGCGAGGCTGATCCCCTCAAGTACTTATTCTGTAGCCAGTAACCAGAGGGTCAACTAGCTATTGACTCCTTTGGAAGTTATTGTTCAAAGTCTACTTGACTATCTATTGTTCTAAAAGCATTTATTGTTATTGCTTCTGATAATTCTATTGTTGAAATCTCTTTCTATATCCCTTTCATCATGATATATCCTTATTGTTGTACTTTAAACTTGCTGAGCAAACTCGTTGCTCATCCTTGCTATATCATGACTTCATTGCAGCTAAACCCGAGACGTCAGGGAAGAAAAATGGGAAAGAAAAGATGAAGTGATAGACTTCATGTAGCAGATTTTAAATTTATGTGTAGTTAATCACTGTTAATGTAATTTAAACCCTGTTTGTTATTTAGAGTATGGATTTGTGAATGTGTTTAAGGTTATTGTATTCTGGGACTAGTAACACCTTTCTAATGAACAACATATGTTTATTTCCGCATTTTAGTCAATATATGTTGTTGGAGGTGAATGATGTATTGGATCGTGATGACCGGATCCGGGTATTTGGAGATCTGAATTTGGGGGCGTCACATTCTATGTCCCGTTACCACTTCCCTAATATCCTGTTTAGCCAACTGTTCCAAATTAAATCACTAAATTCATTGTAACATGTTCTCACTTTCATTATGAAATTCTCTAATGGTTTTAATAACCTGCTTGATCTTTGATGTCTCTGGCACGTCAGGCATTTGTTAACACATTCTGTAACTTTTCTTTTCAAGTTTGGTCACCAATAAAGTTGACAAAGATCTTGATATATCTTCGTACTACCCAGATGAATCGAATAAGTCGAACTATGGCCTCCTGTAAAATTTCCTTTAGTAATTCTGGCACTAACGACACTCAAATTCCTCCTTCAAATCTAACCAATTCTTCCTTCATTATCTATTTTAAATTTAATCTCTTCCCCTTCTGAGATTCTTTTCCTTATCCTATCACATTCTTCATTTTCACTCTACGCTTCCTTGACTTTATCCAATATAATTGGACAAGCTTCTATTGAAAGTAACTTTTCTTCCGACTCCTTCGGATGCTTCACTTCTAATTCCATTCTCACCATCTATATTATTAACTCCTCCTGTATTGTCAACATTGACAATTTCTCCCTACTTTTTCTTCTCAGGCATCGACAACCATGTTTGCCTTACCCAGGTGATACAAAATCTTACAGTCACAATGCTTGACTAATTTTAATTATCTTAATTATCTCATGTTCAACTACTTCTGTATGAAGGTATATTTCAGACTTTCATGATCTGTATATATCTCACATTTCTCACCATATAGTTAGTGCCTCCAACTCTTCAAGGCAAACACAACTGCTGCTACTTCGGGGTCATGAGTAAGGTATCCCATCTTATAATCCTTCGCAAGGTCTATTGAAATTCCCTACTTGTCGATCATTTGATCCAAAAATTATACTCTCTCCAACCAAAATTCACACTTCAAAACTTAGCGTAGAACTTCTCCTTTCTCATTATTTCTAATACTATTCTAAGATGTTCCGTATGCTCCTCCTCAGTCTTGGAATAAACTAAAATATCGTCGATGAATACCACCTACGAACTTATCTAAATAGTTCTTCAATATCCTATTCATCATGTCCATAAATGCGACCGATATATTTGTCAACCTAAACGACATCACCAGGAATTTCATAACGTGTCCTGAATGCTATCTTTGGCACATCCTCCTTTCTCACCTTCAACAAATGGTAACCATTTCGTAAATTTATCTTGGAGAAATATTTTTCTCCCTTTGGCTGATCAAAGTGATCGTCTATTCTCGTTAACGGGTACTTATTCTTGATCGCCACCTTATTCCATTCTCTGTAGTCTATACAAAGTCTCATCGATCCGTCCTTTTTCTTTACGAACAATACTGGCGCTCCTCGGAGAGATACGCTCGATTGAATATACTTATTTTCTAATAACTTTTAAAGTTGTATCATCAATTTCTTTTTCTCTACCCGTGCCATATGGTACGAAGCTTTCAATATCAGTGACTCTCCCAGTACTAAGTCTATCACAAGTTTAATTTTTCCTATTTGACGGAAGATTTGGTAATTTTTCTGAAAATACATCTACGAATTCTTTTACTACAGGATCTGATCCATCTTTATTCCCACTTTCTGGGTACCTATAATATATGCTAAGTAACCCACGCCTCTTTTCCTTAACCATTTCTTGGCCTGCATCATTGTTAGATAAGAAGATTGTCCTGACGATGTGCTACCATAAAACACTACCTTAGACATAATTGGAGTCTGAAGGTTTAAACTTTTCTTCTGACAGTTTATAACTGCACCATAGTTAAATAACCCATCCCTCCTTTTGATCACAATAAATTCTCCTAACTGAATTGGAATTATATCCACGGACAACTTGTGTTCCCTTTTTTCTACACAACAGTTTCTATGAATGTGCTCAACGGGTAATACTTCCTTATTAGCTATTTTGATGCTCAAACTATTCTCTAATTCTTTACGAGGTAAGTTTAATCGCTTAACAAATTCTTCATAAATAAAAGTACAGGTAGCACCTGAATTAAATAATACATAAGCAGATATATTATTGATTTGGATTATACCTGGCATTATTTCCTTTGAAGTAACCGCATCCTGAACCGTCATGTTAAATGTACATGTCGTTGGTCTTCCTGGCTGAACTGGTCCGGTAATCATCAGTTTCCCATTATTATTTCCTTTGTTACCGCTTCATCCCTTTGCATTCTTCTTTGGACAGTCATGGATCTGATGGTCAGTCGATCCACATGAAAAACAACCTTTTAACTTCTTCGGACTGGGACAGTTGGGAGAGATATGTCCCTCCCGACCACAGTTATAACACACATTTTTACCCTTTAGGCACACTCCCTGGTGATTCTTACCACAAATGGTACATGCTTCACCCGTCTTCTTACTCTCTCCTGGTTTATTGTCGTTCCACTTCTGCTTGCTTAAGTTACTGCTTCCACTATTACCTCCCCTATTATCACTTTCATTCTTCTTCTTCTTCTCCTTCTGCTCCTTGTTATACTTAGACAATGCTTCACTACCAACCTCAGTGATGATCACCTTTTCTAACATTGTTGCAAATGAGTCAATCTGGAATACAGACACCTTACTAAACAACCATGGTTTTAATCCTTGCTCAAAGCGACGTGCTTTCTTTTCATCAATATCTATTTGGCGTGGAGCGAATCTAGCTAACTCATTGAACTTGGCGGCGTATTCAGGTACCGTCATGTTCCCTTGCTTCAAATTTAAAAATTATACTTCCAGTCTATTCTTCACGCTCCTTGAAAAGAAATTCTCGAAGAATAGCTTTTTGAATCGATCCCATGCCATCACTTATTGTTAAAACATTCTAGTCATTTTCAACACTTAATAATTTAAAATATTCTTCATACTCATGCTTATATTCATATGCATTGGACTAGTGAATAACATTTTACATCCCATAACGTATATTGCTATAAATATTTACTATCCCTTTATAACAAAAGTTAGGATTAACAGTTATTCCACAACTTATTCAAAAGTTGGGACTTACAAAAGTTATCCCACTATTTATACAAAAGGTGGGATTTCATTCATACAAATATATATATATATATATATATATATATATATATATATACATATACCTATCCATCGTCTATTATACTACATTCATAAGGTATTATCTTACTCTAAAAGGTCCTATCTCCTGGACTTAATTTTTAATTTTTTTTCCTTTTGTCCACTTCCTTCACCTGTCTTCTTCTTAGGATAATTCTGAGCTTGATGATCTAATGCTCCACATGAATAAGACCTATCATTCTTTAGATTGGGGCAATTAGGAGAGATGTGCCCCTCTTGCCCACACGTGTAGCGCACTCCTCTTCCTTTCCAGCACACTTCCTAATGGTGCTTTCCACAATTCTTACATGCTTCGGCCCTCTTCTTCGGGTTTCCTTGCATAATATTATTCTTATTGATCCATTTCCCTTTTTTGTTCTTATTCGAAGCTTTAGATGATACACTGTATTCAGCTCCAATTCTATTGACCTGTGCTCTCAGCTCATTACGCTCTTTTGTCAACTCACTCAGTGCCATTTCTAACTGATTATTTAATAACCTTTCCACCTTCCACATTTCCTCCAGAAAAAACACCTTATTCTTTAGATCTTAAACTTCCACTGATGCTTGACCATCTATGATTACTATTTTGCCTTTTTCTCCTTCTTCTATCTCTATTTTTGGCTCTATCTGAGCCTCTTTGGAATCTACTTCTTCATTCAGTTCCATCTCGGGGTACTCATCATGATCACTTCCTAGATTCACCATAGGTTCGTCTTTTAAGACTTTCTCAAAAGGTACATCTTCAGCTACTGCACCGTTAGCCACATCAACTGGCAATTTCTCTTCAAAATCTTTCTTTGAATCACTGACCGGAACACTTTGAACTGGCACCTCGGCTAAAGGCACTGATGCAGCTATTAAAGTCTCAGTATCCCAATGGATATCTCTCATCTCATCATCTTTTGACATCCTACAATCAATTTGAATAACTTAATTAGTATAACACCGGAAAACACAATCCATAAATACTAAATATCAATATATCTTTCTATTAATGAATTTCCTTAATTCATCACTTAGAACTCTAAATAGGTTTTTCTATCTTTCTTATGGTCATATTCCTAAGGCTTTTTCCCCCACCTAAGGTTTATAACCTATCAGCTTTAATACCAACCTGTGATGCTCCCCAATCCGGGTCTCTTGAACCTCGGGTTTGGTGCTCACGATACAACATACACATCACATCTATCTACCCATTGAATATGGATTTCATCATTCCTTACATTGTCTTAATACAAAACATATCGTTCTCCCAGGTTCATCTAACCTTTATAAAACATATCTAATAATAGTAAAGATTTACATCAACTCATAATATAATAATCAATACATAAGTAACACTACTCGGTCGCCTTCACTTTGTCTTTGTCCTTCCTAGAACATTTGGCTACCTTGGTCTTGGCTGAAAAGTTTTATTTAAAGCAAGGGTGAGTAACTAATTTGCTCAGCAAGTTTAAAGCATACAATAAATCATGTATCATGAACAAAAGAGTTTAACTTTCCAGGATTTCAACAATATTCAAAAGATTTGGAAGTAATGGAAACAATGAATCATTTCCAATAACAAGGATTATCTTGAATTCCATGCTGAATAATACATCATGAATAAAGAGTTAAACATTCTGAATTTCCAACAATATTCAATTGATTTTGAAGAAATAGCATTATTGCATCACTTTTAACAAAGAGGATTTTTCTTAAAATTTCATGGTGAGTGATCACTAAGGATCGTGAACTGCTAGAGAGATTATCAGTCATTTAACTGAATACCTCGGGAGAATAAGTTAATCTCAAAGACTATTTACATTCTTTGCAAGTACGTAAGGTGATCAGCCTCACTGTACTTCATATTATGCATAACATTCATACATAGCGCGTGGGGTCGGATGTCCGACAATAAAGTTTCCCTTTTATAAGGGTTGTTCATCTCAGTCTTATAATATGAGTTCGCACCACAACAATATGGTTTAGACTGACTTTAAAGAAATTCTACGATTTCAACATTTTATTTCAATATCAGCCTAGCCGAAACAAATGGCATAAACTTTCGTAAACAAAGCAATTCATGTATAGCTGAAACAAGTGGCATTGATTCTCAAAACAATTCATGCATACTACATCATTTCATGCTTCAACGATTCAATAATTGAACAAAGCTATCAAATGTACCTTAATACGGATATAACATGCAATCAACATCAATTAAGAGTTTGAATAAGAAACTTGCATGTCTCGTTGTCTATGATTAACGTTAATACGTTGCTACTCAGATAACCTACAACATCCATAAATATTCGCTTAATCGTTATCCTTGTAAAAACATCAACGACAATTATCGTAATCTACTCGATAATCACCTTATTAACTTAATCCGAACGTAAACATTCCCTCATATAATATTTTCATTACAATATGCAATTAACATGTATTTAAACTCATAAGCCACACATAAACACATTCCAGTCGATAGGAATTACTTCGGTAATTCCCGACTTTACGGTTTTAATTGTTTTTAATCCGTTTGAAGCCTAATTTCTTCATTAAGCCTCCTTAATCTCTTCTGGCCACACACATATACATATATTCCATACACAAAAATAATTGTTTTGGAAATTTTCAACTTCCTTTAATATTTTTCAAAAACCCGTTTTTAGTTCGTAACTTGTCAAAATTAGCTACATCATGCTAAACTTCAAAAATTCTATTCCATACACAAAAATAATTGTTTTGGAAATTTTCAACTTCCTTTAATATTTTTCAAATACCCGTTTTTAGTTCGTAACTTGTCAAAATTAGCTACATCAAGCTCAACTTCAAAAATTCAAAAATTCCCATCTCTGGTCAGAATCTCACATATGATAACATGAAGTTCCAGTTTAAATGCCGTGGTCATCGTAGTTGTAGAACTCAAGTTATTGCAGTTTTCGTCTTTAAAATCCTAAAATGTAAACAGCCATAACTCACTTGCCCGAAGTCAGAATATGTTCAAATTCGGACAGGAGCTACGTTATATCATATAGTTTTATGTCCCAAAATGCCTGAATTTATTTCTGTAATGACCACAATTTTCAAACAATATTATTAAAGTCAATAATTTAATCTCTAATAAATCTTTTTATGGTATAATCTTTAAACCCTTAAATGATTTGGGTGACTATGTGTGATATATGTGGATTGATCTAATAGTCCATATATAATGGACTAAGCCTTGTGGGTTATCTTAAACAAGCCCAATTAGCCATTTGTGAAAGGGTCTTGTAGATAATTAATATTATAGTCCCACTAAGAGATTTTAATAGTGGACTAGTCCATTTTATTCCTTTTAACAAGCCCTGTCCAAGCTCATGGTGTATACTATTTATAAGCGGGTTAGCTGATTATTTATCAGGCCCAAATCAGAAGCTACCTAGCCATGTGGTCTTACTATTGAAGATTGATTGAGAAGTTTACTTGCGTACTAGTACAAGTCACCGCATCAGGCTAATGGCCTATACCCCCTACTTCGCCGATTAAAAGCTAATATGATGATTATGGGGTATGGTTGGAAGATGGGTTGGTGGAACTTTTCACCTAAACCTTAGTAACCAACAGGTGATACCGTTATGAACTGGTCCTAATATCTGGGTAATGACTAGCACCTTGGTAATAATTTCTCTATAAATAGAGACCCTGTTTTCTCTTGAAAAGCTTGCTAAGTTTATTTAGTTCTGAAACAAGAGAGATATTGTGAGGTAAGAGTAACCTTGAGAAGGATCCCTTGTCGGTCGGAGAGACGAGCAGAATCTGAAAACTAGAAATAGCAAACGGACTAGGAAAGAGGTAAGACCTTGTTAATTCCAAACATTTATCTTCCTTGATTCAGTTAGATTTCATTTTTATTGATTCAGTGCTGAACGAGTTAATCACATAGGCTGAGCTGTTAGACCGGTGTCAAGCTCTATAATTACAGAGTAATTGCTTAGTCCGTAACCTGTATGTATTTAGCCGAAGCATAACTTGAATCTGAGTTAAAGGATAGACCTTAGTTACCTTGTCCAAGGGAAGATCAAAAGTCAGATCTGTTGTCCAAACGAGCTCAGAACTCTAAGGGTACCATTGTGCAGATGGTAGGTGATGATAGTTGGCCATTCATCTAGCAACTGTGAAAAGGGGTAGTTGTGTCATTATTTGTAACTTTTAAACATCAGACCAGTCCCAGGCAACAACTAATATGTTAATAAGAAGTGGTTAGTAGTCGACGTTGCTCCCAAAAGTGCAAACTTGACCTCAGGGTATGTAGCCAAAAGCTCCTCATGAACGGTAATAGTAAAGTATGTCTCGACCAGAGTCATAAAGTAAGATAGCCGAATCCTTCGGCCATCGTAGAGTGGACTCTGCCAATCGTAGAGTTCCACTCGGCCATCGTAGGGTGGACTTTGCCGAGCGTAGAGCTTCGCTCGGCCATCGTAGAGTTCCTTTCAACAATCGTAGAGTGGGACAGTCAAACTACTCGGCGATCATAGAGTTCGCTAGTGATCGAAGAGTTGCTGTCGCACATCGTAGAGTGCATTGGCCAGTCTTAGAGGCGATCGTAGGGTGGACCTCACTGATCATAGAGTCCTCCTTAGACGATCGTAGAGCCTCATGAGCAAGTCACAAAACTTAGTTGATGATCGTAGAGTCACAACAGGTCATTGTTAAGCCTAGCTAATTAACTTTTGGCATAACTCAACCAAGTCAGCAAGACTTAGCGATCGAAGGGTAGTATGACTTAGTCGAAGAACTGAGTCGGTAATCACAAAGTCACCCCACTGATCGTAGAGTGACTCTAGCGACGGTATTAAAGCCCTACTGATCGTAGAGTTGTTCTATTAGACCACACGAGTCACACGTGTGAGTTTATTTAGTGCATTATTGTTGATCAGCTCAGCTAATCAAAGAGTACATTATAACTACTGTAGGATACTTATCGAAGTAGAATCGTAGAGTAATCTTGTAAGCAGCAGATCAGGTAAGTCTCTAACCCTAAACTTCTTACGTTATTGCAAGTCCCCTATCTTACACACTTTGTATACTGTGTGCAAGATTCATCTGACTCGACTGTTATATTGAACAAGTCCCTCACTTGTGTACTATGCAAGTTTCTGAATCGTCAAACTGATTATACTATGCAAGTTCCTAACTTACTCAACTTAGTACATTGTGCAAGTTCTGTTTTTACTCAATCCTTATATTGAGCAAGTTCTGAAATTTCCTACATAATGCAAGTTTCTCAGAATTAAGCTCGAGTTCTATGTTCTCAAGCATGTGCTAAGTGGGTTAATTGTTTTAAAATTATTCCACATCGATATAATTGGCATTCACCCTTAGTGCATTAGAATTTGTTTCTATTATTGGATTGTATTACCATCTAAGGTTCTGTCATTTAAGAACTATTCAAGAGAAGTCTAAACTACTTGTTCGGTTAGACTTGTGTATGTTTATTAATTTAAAAGCTATCCAAACCAGTATTCTGACACGGATTCTTGGACTAAAATGAACAACCCCATGAAGGGGAGTTTCCTAAGATTCTGAAATATGATACAAAGCAGAATTAAATGTTATACATATACATGGTGTATAAGAGGTTGATCCCCTTGAGTACAAAACTCTGGAGTTAGCAACCTAATAAGGGTCGGTCAATGCGACTGATGCTTTAAAGTGTGTTCATAGTCTATTTGATTGTCAACAGTAAATAATCAATTTTCATTTCACATTTGTAAACCTTTTGTAATGATCAATATATAATTATTCATTCCGCACTTAGTTATCATATGTTGATTGAAGGTGGTTGGATGTTGTTATCGTCAGCACCAAATTCGAGGCATTGGTACCTGAATTTGGGGGTGTCACAATTTCAATGTTTAAGGGGCCCAAACACAGCCAGTTTCGATAGTTTTTCGGTTTTGGCTTGTTTTGGTAGAAATTGTCCGTACGAAAATCTATAACTTTTTTCTAGAAATCCCAATTGGAGGTTTTAAATAACTCATGTATCTAACTCTAGGACTTGACCTTGCTCAAAAATTCGAATTGAGCTAAAAATTATGTTTGTCCTAATTTCAGGTTCTGTTTTGCAAAAACTGACAGTTTTCCGTCGATTAGGGTTTTAAGAAAGCTTTTGTGTTTTTCATAATTTTTCACCAACAAAGCATATAACAAGAATACATACACCTTCATAACCCTCCTTATATCATAGGATCCACCATACGCATAAATCTCCCACAACAACCAAACAAAACAAGTCCTAGACTAAGAAAAATTTAAAGTTAGGGTTTAAGAGAACTTTTAAACCTTTTATGCTCTTCTTTTTGTTGATAGTTGTTGATCCTCTTGTCTTCCTCATTACTTAGTTGTGGCTCTCCTCTTCTTCACTACCAAGCTCACTTACTCACTCCTTTGGTCTCTCTCTCGAAGTTATTTACCCTCTCAAAAGAAAAATTGCTGAAAAATTGGTGAACAAGTGCAATACTTCCACTTTGCTTCTATTTATAGGCCTATGTTAACCTTACTTATCCCTCCTTAATCATCTAGCACATAGGCTAAGCATGTTTAAGACTTATAAACAAAAGTTTACTTGCAACAAAAGGTTAACACAATGATGGAAAATATGGAGCTTGAGTGAAGGAATGAACAAAAGATCTTTCTTCTCATTTTTTTCTTCATGTGGGGCCCACTTATCTATAAATTCTTCTCATGTGGGTCCACCATTTGAAAACTCACACCCATGTGGGGCCCCCTACTCCATCCGGCCACTCCCCCCTTTATCTTCCATTTTTGGTTTTCTTTTTTCTCATTTATGACATCGTGCTACTATTTGAGGCTAATGTCATCATCTCCCACATTGGGCCACCCATTGGGCCATCACTTGGGCTCTCTACAAGGTTTTCTAGGGCTTGGTATGGGCAGGTTGGGCCTTAATAATCCCTCTCATGGGCTTTCCGAAATAGCAACGCGCTAGGTTTGTCGACTAGGTCATTTATTCAATGTCTTTTCGACCCTTAATAAAAATTTACTAACTTGTTTGTATAATTCATTTAAGCCATCATATATTATCATACGAGGTTATCATTACAAGCTTAGTTAGTTAGTAACATAAGCTTAACTCAATAAATTCTTATCTCTTGCCTTTCCTTTTTGTTCTACCAATTTCCTTAACTCAATTAGCCCTAATTGGCTTGAAAAACTCAAATCGTTTGATCAACAAATTATTACACATATATCTATTCACATTCATACTAGTTAATCATTTAATGATTATTATTCTCTTCTTTTGCCATTCAAGGCTAACAGTCAAGCTATATTAATTCATAAAATATGCTTATCTTGCTTCTTCTCAATCCACTTAGTTAATCATTCATCTTAGCTTCCTTTTCATTCCTTAGTCAATATAAAATAAATAAATTGACTAACTTACTTAAATATCATTACATATACGCATATACACACATATGTTTAAAACAATTCCTCAAAGAAATTCAAAAAAAAAAACCTTTATTGCGACACGTAATATTCTCGGTCATTACAACCTATCCGCCTAGAATAATTATTTATGACAACATTCTTCATTCCGGCTCCGTCGAGAACAGATGTGGAAGAATAGTCTCATTCTTGTGACATCATTACGAGGGTTTATGACATCATCATCCATGCTAAGAACACCATTTCGAAGCTTTACCATGCTCCTTATTTTTATGGTGCCAATTGGTGGCTTGAAGGCTTGACTTGCTGCTTAACTTCTTCTCTTCGGGCCTACTTGTGTACTTGGAACCTACCTCTTGGAAGTAACTTTTCCTTCTTTTGTCCTTCTTTGCATTCATGTAATGTTTTGCCTTGCTCTTTCTGGAAATCTCTTTAGTTGGAAAAGATCTTTAAATTTTGACCAAGTGTTATCATTATAAGGCGAGTGCAAGGGCCTCCATAAAGGGGAAGCCCACCTTAGGGTCAGCCTTAGGGGTTGGGGCCGACCGTAAGGTGGCTTCCCACCTCATGGTGGCCTTCCTCTTGCTCTTCCATATTTTGATCTCTTTTTTTCATAGCTTCCTTCAATTGGGCTAAGTGTTGGAGATGACTTGTTATGATAGAGTATGTGAGGACCATCATCATAGGGGGAGACCAAGTTGGGTCGACCCTAGGCCTTGGTGTGACGCCCCCAAAATAGGTCCACACAACCCATTTTGAGTCGCCAATAACATTCTACAAAAATACAAATACAAATACGAATTTTCCCATTTACAACTAATATTTGTCGTACAAAATACGACAACACATATACTGTGACTTTCCATACAAATATCGTACCGTATGGTACCACAGTATCCAAACCCAAATTATTACAATGCCGTAAAAAGATGGCAACACATGTTTTAAGTCTCCAGTACAATTATTATTAAACTATACTATAACTTGATGAGGACAACCAATAACTCGGACCATTACTCCACTCCCCGGCTAGTCTCAGCTACATTTTCCTTTCCTGAGAAGAACAATGGGACAAAACTGAAAAGGGTGAGCTCAAATAGCCCAGTAAGAAATATCATGATTAAGATAATGAAGAATAAAAATTATCTTTAGTCTTCAACAATAATAAATCAGAGATTTAAAGATATTATATTTGTTCAACAACAACAACTGCAGCGGAACAAGTAGATTATAATATCTACCATCTTCTATAAGTTGAAGGATCACCACCAATATTCTATCCCTATAACACCAATCAACAATTTCTATTTATGAACAACCAAATCAACAATTTATTATTCAACAGCCTCTCTTTGCACTACGTGCCAAAGATATTTATTTGTAACATCACCGGTCATGATCATGCCAAACGCCAGTTCATCTTTGCACTACGGGCCAAAGAGAACTTTCACCATACGCCTTTGTTTGTAACACCAAAAGTCATGATTTATACTAATACACAGTTTGGTCAAAATCATGTCACGCCAGTTCATCTTTGCACTACGGGCCAAAGAGAACTATCACCACGATTTAAGTATGAGGATGAGGATGATGACAATGATACAGTGAGATTAAGGATAAGAAAAGATTTATAATTTAATCAGTATCGAAGATTGACCAAATTGCCAACACGATGACCAAATTGTGGAGTCAAATTCAAGAATGATATTCAAGAAATTATTTCATGCTTCAACTATAACGTATAAAATGAAATAGAAAGATTCAAGTAAAAAGATATTAGATGAAGCACAAACTATTAAGGATATTCTACTAATTTTCAGGGATTTTCTCCATTTAAAAATAAGATTTTGGAAACAAACAAAGATTTCTTATCATAAATAGAGAAATATGAAAGAAAAAGATATCCCTTAAAGAGTACAAAAGAAATGATACGTTATACGAGTATAATAAAATATATGAAACTACAAATGGATTTTCACCCGTCATGCGATAATTCGCGTAGACAGGTTATTTCCAAAAAAGATTAATAAGTAATGAATACCAAGGGTTATTCACCAGGTACGACATTCGTACATACAGGTTATCCCATAGAGTAATAAGGAATGAATACAAAAGGATATTCACCAAGTACGACACTCGTACATACAGGTTATTCCCACAAAATAATAAGGAATGAATATAAAAGGATATTCACCAGGTACGACACTCGTACATACAGGTTATTCCCACAGAATAATAAGGAATGAATAAAAAAAAATATTCACCAGGCATGCATCATACCGCACAGACAGGTTATCCCCACAAATTAATATAGAATGAATAACAACCTTTATGAGTATAATATCACTTACGAACATGAAAGCAAATGATATTATATATGAGTATGAAAGAAATGATATTCCCTACCTTCATTAACAAAAGACTGGATGTTACTTTCTATGAAGTTTACTAACTTTGGACAATACTAGTATTCTCACAAATACTCACAATAGCCTAGCACACTAAGAGAACTTAAGAAATTTAGAGAGAGAGAGGAAGTATAGGCAATGAAGGTGTGAAAATTTCTTAAGCAAACTCTCCCTATTTATAGGAAAATCAATGTGAGGGCATTTTGGTCTTTTCTCCAACTTTTCTTGGTTTATTACGCTTATACCCTTGGCATATTCTTTTAATATCATCCATCCATTTTTTCTTCCATTTATATCATCCATCCTTTTTTTCTTTAATCTATAGCATCCATCCATTTTTTTCAAAAAGATTAATCTATTATCAAAAAGATAATTCCATTATCAAAAAAAACCATTATAAAAATATAACTCCATTATCACAATAAATCCCTTTTTCTGTATTATTGTGTTAAATGTATTAATATCACCGATAGCACATACTCGCAATACTGACAACCAGATTATTCCCAGCTGTCTTCCATAAAAATGGCGCGCAATTAAATAACCCCTTTCCTTGACAGAATTTCTAGACATTGTCAATAATGCTAAACTATCATATCAAATAATATATGTTACAGTGTCGTGACAAATAATATAAAATATTATGCAGATACTACTGTAACAATTATTGAATCAAGATATTGTTCAATTGCTACTTTATCAATTATTGAATCAATAATATAAAACACTGTGGAACACCGTGTGCTACTGTGGAATAACGTGTGCTACTGTGGAATAACGCGTTTTACTATTCTTTTTATCACCGGGTATTTCAACAGTTATCGGTTAAAGTTTTGCCGCCAATTTCTATCACTTTCTATATCCGACAGAAGGAATATTCTCCGACATACTAGTTTGACTTTTTGTATAAATGAATAGTATATTCGTATGAATAGTACTTTCATATTTATACCGTATAATTTTCGTATCCAGCTTATATAAATGTTATGACGTAATTCGAAGATCGAAGAAAATGTAAAAGCGTTTTAGCGTGAATAGTATCCCATGAATAGTGATCGCGTGAATAGTGATTTAGCGTTATTACTAGACATCTCAATTGTCACATTTCACTATTAATTTTATCATTATCGATTTAACACCTTTCTGTTTAAAATAATAATAATAAGAAAATTAAATTCTATTTATTAAACTTTTCGGGGTCTTACAATCTCCCCTCCTTATGAAATTTCGTCCCCAAAATTTACGTACGTACCTGGCATTCCGAAGAGATATATAAGGATACCAAGCTTTCATTTCAGATTTTAGTTCCCATGTCATTTCCTCTTTATCATAATTTCTCCATTGCTCATCTCCTGGTTTTCAAATACCATTCTTAAATGCGACCACAAAACAAAAGGTTAGTTAAAGAAATTGGCATCTCACATTGTGTCTCTACGACAAGACCAACTAATTAAATAGAGAAGTTTAGCTTAGGTAGGACACACTAGCGAAGGATTTTACTTGTCTCTCCCCTCCTAGTTTTAATCCCAGATCTCTGCCAGAGATCATATCCCTAAGCTCTGATACCAACTATGAAGCCCCCAAAATAGGTCTGTCGACGCCGGGTTTTCGCTTTCTCTATTCCTTTTCCAATTTTAGCCTTTTGATTTAGATGATTTTTTGGAAAAGGTCGGCATTGAGGTCGACGGGGTTTTGAAAGGTCGTTTTTATGATGAGCCAATTGACCAGAGTCGCCAGTTGGTATATTTGAAATGGATGTACCAACTCATCCGAGTTTTCGTTTTTTTTATAAATCGCTGGTTCATGTGTGACTCCGAATTAATTGGTCTGCGAATCGAGATTCATAGAGTTCGGGGGCTTGCTTAAGTGAGGGGAAGGTGTTAGGCACCCCTCGACTTCCGTGAAACACGGTTACCGCAATCTTGATACTTTCCTATCCTTTAATTCATGAATGTATGTGTGTGTGTGTGTACGTGTGTGTGTGTGTGTGCCTATGTGAATGTCGTTGTGGGTTTGTATGAAAGAATCATTTGGATTTTTTAGGGAAAACCGTGTTTTAATTTGAGAACGCTTCGGAATGTCCTTTTGGTGTACACGAGAAAGCTTTATTCTTTATGAGAAAGGTTTGATTTTAATTGTCCAAAACTATGAGATTTTCATTAAGTGTCGTTTTGGCAAAATAAGAGTTTTAAACCTTCGTCTAAATAGGAATCGAGATCTATACGTTGCTTTCATAAAATGATGGGCAATTTCTAGAATCTCTTTCACCCTATGCACAAAGATTTAATAAAACGTTACTTATTTCTAAAATCAAATTTTGTGATGTTTAAAAACGATTTTCTTTAGCTTTCTCGTTAGATAGGAATCGACATTCATTAACATTTCTCAAATTTTAACCTCGTGATTTTAATATCCTACTTTGATTGATTTTATGAAAATCTTATCATTTAGCTTTGAAATCAATTTCGTGTCATAAATCAAATCAAGCATTAATTAAACACGCGTCGGGGGCTATTCATGGGCATGTAAGCCATCAAAATATCCCCGAACGCCAACAATCACAAATTTCACTATTCCGGGGCCTTAAACACGATTCTCGCCTTAGCGTCGTTTTAAGGCCCAACGATTACATATTTACAATGAAAACTACGTCATCTCTACTTCTTACATCAAGATATGTCCATCATCGGATGGGGACCCCGGGGTCGTTTTCCTAGGCTCACAACCGAGTATCCACACGCAAACAATCGGATATTACAAGACAATAAACCAACCCGGATAATCTAACAATACCAAGACGTCCTAAAATAACGATTTAAAGGAATTGATACCAAATATAACACCTTAAAACAAACAAAGAAATTAATGAACGAATATCATCGGGTTATTAGGAAGAGTTTCATTCCGATGGAAACTTCACTCATAATCCCTAATTCATTGTTCAATCAATAAATTACATGAAAAATTGCATCTAATTTGATCAAATGATATGATAGAAATTGATATCACAAACGAGATTTCACCTTGCAATTGATATCCAAATGGATGTGAACTTGATGTATTTGAATAGAAGGAAAGAAACTATTTGATACAATCAAATCAAAAGAAAATTATTCCTCTCTTTTTTCTCTCTCTTTTCTTCCAATTTGATTGCAAGATTTATGCTATTTCTTCCTCAATTTCCGAGTTTTGCTGCTGTTTTCCGCTGGAATTCTTCCTCTTTCAAATTTTTTGCTGAACCTCCTGTATGCTGCCTGAAGCTGGCTTAAATAGGCTGGCCAGAGCCAGCCGCAGATCTATCTGCGGCTGGCCGCAGATGGATCTGCGGCTGGCCAGCTGGCACGCCTCCCATCGCACTCAGCTGCTGAGTGCTGATTTCCCGGTTTTCGTGCTGGCGCACCCACTTGGCCGCAGATCTATCCGCGGCTGGCGGGCTTGACTTTCTCGATTTTCGTGCCACGCCTCGATTTTCGTACCTCACCATCCATTTCTTGCAATATGAGGGCTCCTCCGGATAGCACTTTCTTGATCACAAATGGCCCTTCCCAGCTCGGGGCAAACTTCCCCTTGGCTTCGTCTTGACAAGGCATGACTCTCTTTAGCACCAGGTCATTCTCCTTGAATTTCCGAGGCCTGATCCTTTTGTCGTATGATCGGGAGATCCTCTGTTGATATAGTTGGCCGTGCCAAACAGCGGCCACCCTCCTTTCATCAATTAGGGCCAACTGGTCGTATCGACTTTGCATCCAATCCTCCTCGCTTATCTGAGCATCGATCACTATTCTGAGGGATGCCATCTCAACTTCAACTGGCAGGACAGCCTCCATTCCATATACCAAGGCGTAAGGGGTTGCCCCTGTGGAAGTACGCGTTGAGGTTCGGTAGGCTAGCAAGGTGAGGGGTAGCAGATCCGGCCATCCTCGATGATTAGCAGACATTTTTGCCATGATCTTCTTGATGTTCTTATTTGCAGCTTCCACTGCCCCATTCATCTTGGGACGGTAAATAACAGAATTGAGGTGTTTGATCTTAAACTGGTCGCACAACCCTTTCATGAGGGCGTTATTCAAATTCTTGGCATTGTCGGAGACCAAAACCTCAGGTTGCCCATATCGACAAATGACATTATTCCTGATGAACCCAACGATAACCTCCTGAGTGACTTTGGGGAAAGAGGCTGCCTCTACCCACTTGGTGAAATAATCGATCATGACGAAAATGAATCGGTGCCCGTTGCTTGCTTTGGGCTCTATTGGTCCGATCACGTCCATTCCCCACATTTGAGAATGGCCACGGGGAGGTCATACAGTGCAGTTCATTGGGGGGCGTATGGATCACATTACCGTGCGCCTGACATTGGTAACACCGTTTGACATGATCATCACAGTCAGCTTTTAAGGTCAACCAATAATGCCCTGTTCTCAAAATCTTTTTGGCTAGCATCGGTCCACTCATATGTGGCCCACACACCCCGCCATGGATTTCATTCATAATCCTTTGGGATTGCGTTTCGTCTACGCATTGCAACAGTCCCAACCCGGCATCCCTTTTGTAAAGTGAATCGCCACTCAGGTAAAACTTCATTGCCATCTTTTGAATTCTCATCCTTTCAGTCCGATTTGCCTGATTGGGAAGGGATCTGTCTCTCAGATATTCCCTGATGTCGTGATACCAGGGCTGCCTTATCAACACCACCTCGTTTGATAATACTGCCACATTTTCCTCATATGCCGGGGCATTCTGTACGGTGATCTCAATCTGTGGACTGTCCCTACTCTTGATCACGTGGATTAAGGAAGCCAAAGTCGCAAATGCATCGGCAAAATCATTTCGTCCCCGAGGAATATGGCGGAAGGCAATATCTTCGAACTCTTGCATAAGCTGGGTGACACAACGATGGTATGGAAGTAACCGAAGCTCCTTAGTGTTGTATACCCCGATTGTTTGTCTGATTACCAACTCTGAATCCCCGAACACCGCTAGTCTTTTTACTCCCATGTCACGGGCCAATCGGAGTCCCAAGATACACCCCTCGTATTCAGCGGTGTTGTTCGAATTGCTGAAACGAAGTTTAGTGGCCACGGGGTATTGTTCTCCGGTGATAGAGACTAAGACCGCTCCGGCTCCTGCCCCCTCGGCATTCATGGCACCATCAAAATACAGCTTCCAGAATTGTCCCTCGTCATCACATTTTTCGCGCGATACCCAAAATATATCTTCGCCCGGGAGAGGAGTTTCTAACGGCTCCATCCCTCCTGCCGGGGTTTCTGCCAACTGATCTGCAATTCCCTGCCCTTTCATGGCCTTCTGGGTCACGTACACCAGGTCAAACTGTTGTAAAATCAACTGCCATCTTGAGAGTCGACAATTCAGCATGGGCCTTTCGAAAATATATTTCAGGGGATCCATTCTTGATATCAGGTACGTTGTATGCCCATGGAGGTAGTGCTGTAATCTCCCGGCAGCCCAGGCCAGAGCACAACAGGTCTTCTCAATGGGAGTGTAATTCTGCTCACATTGGCTAAATCTTTTGCTGAGGTAATAGATGGCCTGCTCCTTTCCCGCCTCATTCTTCTGTCCCAACATACATCCCATCGCGATGGCATTTACCGATATATACATAAACAGAGGGATCCCATCCTTCGGGGGTACCAGCACTGGTGCTTCAGTCAATTTCTTTCTTAATGCTCTGAAAAGCCCTCTGACACTGCTCATATCCATTCTTGGGAAGCACCCTTTCTTAACAATTTAAAAATCGGCTCACATGTAGTCGTCAAGTGAGATATAAAACGGCTGATGAAGTTTATTCTCCCCAGGAATCCCCTTATCTCCTTCTCTGTGCGAGGTGCTGGCATCTCCACAATGGCCTTAATCTTTGCTGGGTCCAACTCAATGCCCCGATCACTAACCAGGAAACCCAAGAGCTTGCCCGACTGCACTCCGAAAGCGCATTTGGCTGGATTGAGTTTCAAATTATACTTTCTGAGCCGATCGAATAGCTTTTTTGAGATGGGTTATATGATCGGATTCTTCCTTTGATTTCACAATAATGTCATCCACGTAGACCTCTATCTCCTTGTGCATCATATCGTGGAACAAGGCCAATCATGGCTCTCTGATAAGTAGCCCCTGCATTTGTGAGACCGAAAGCCAGTCGTCTATAGCAGAAAGTGCCCCAGGGGGTGATGAATGCGGTCTTTTCCCGGTCTTCTTCCGCCACCATTATCTGATGATATCCCGCAAAGCAATCCACAAAAGAATACATTTCGTACTGGGCATGGGTCTGTGTTATCTACCAGGATGTGTATGAAAGGCACCGGGAAGTTATCCTTGAGACTGGGCCTTGTTTAGATCTCTGTAGTCCACGCATACCCTCCACCTTTCCTCCAGGTTTAGCCACTGGGACCAACATTGGATAGCCATTCCGGGTAAGTGGACACCATAATGATTCCCGCCCTGAACTGTTTGATGATCTCTTCCTTCACTTTTAAAGCTCCACTCAGGTTTCAACTTTCTTAGTTTCTGCTTGACAGGCCTGAAACCCTCCTTGATGGGTAACCGATGCACCACAATGTCGGTGGACAATCCGATCATATCCTCGTGCGACCAGGCAAAGACATCCTCATATTGGCTTAGTAACTCAATTATTTCTGCTTTTTTGGGCTGGGGGTAAGGTCCGTCCCTATCTTGAGTTCCTTTGGATTGTCAGGGGTTCCGATATCTATAGTGATGGTTTGGTCCAAAATTGGGTTTGGGTTTATCTTCGACCCATCCTTTGATCTCATCAGGTGCGTCGTCGTAATCTGTCTCGTCTTGCTCAATGCCCATCAAATCGAAATCCAGCTCAATGTCAAAATCATAATCACCGTTCAAATTTGAAAGATCGTTTGTTAGGCAAGGAATACTCAAATTGGTACACCTGACATAAAACAAAGTACTTGTCATATATAAATCATTTTTTACGACGATCGCAATTTCTAATAACACGAAGAAACGACACAATTATGCAGAAATAAAATAACAACAAAATAAAACTTCTTCATTCCCCCATCCTCTAGGGTTAACCACCCTGACGTCGAGCTTTACCCTTGTTTGGATATCACTGGTTTCTGGGTCCAAATTATCGATGGTCAGGTTAGATGAAATGCGCTGGATAAAGGAGGGCCTCACATCGGACACCTCCCCGATGATTACGGATACGTCGCCTGAATCCTCCTTCATACCTTCTCCAGGAATAATCAGTCCCGCCCAATCGATGACAGGCACGACCTGTTGGGCTCCCGGTGGTGTGATAACATTCGTCCCCTCCTTACTGCTTGTCGATTGTCCGGGGATATAGCATTTGGTTTCAAACTCTTTTGCGACCTCCTGCAGGAACCTTTCCCTCCGGGCCGACTCATTACGTGTGGGGGTTAACTCTTCATTCCCTGCCCCAATCACAGGTCCGCTGATCCCCTGCTCATTGTCGACTTTGGTCACTGGGCTGCCAACTAGTCGAATCGGAGTCGCACCCTGACGGTGTCCCCGTACTGCGCCCACATGGTATCCCAATCCTGCCTTGCCTATCTGCTGTGGTAGGTGGATGGGCTTGGTGATTCCCTGACTGCTTTTCCCTAGTCCCTGTCCAGGTTGGAAGTTCATTTTAATCATTTCCCTTGCCACAAAGGTGAGTTCCGGAGAGACCCTTGGCTTCACAGCTGGAGCTCCCAGGCATCTATAATAGGGAGTGCTAATCTCTAGTGCTTGAAAGCTGGCAGGCGCCGCTGACTCATCCACATTGATTACTGGTAGGCCACCCCTGGGAGGAGAACGGTCATCACATTCGGCCGAGATTGTTACCAGATTCCCATCGATGATCAACTTGATTTGTTGGTGGAGTGTGGAAGGGACTGCCCCGGCCATGTGTATCCACGGCCTCCCTAACAGCAGATTGTAGCTCGCCGTAATATCTAGGACTTGGAAGGATATATCAAAAGTACAGGGCCCTATCTCCACTGGCAATTCTATTTCCCCAATGGTATCCCTCCGGGAGCCGTCAAAAGCCCGAACCACCACATGACTGGCTCGGAGGCGATTGGAACTGATGTTCATTTTCTTTAGCGTACTGAGGGGACATATGTTCAATGCCGATCCCCCATCGATCAACACCCCATTCATGACATATCCTGAGGAGATTACCGCAATGTGTAGCGGTTTTCGGTGCCCCCTTCCTTCCTTGGGAATGTCCTCATCTGTAAATGATATTGCATCGCCTTCCAATAAGTGGCCTACCAGCTGGCCGAAACCCTCCTCACTAATTTCTTTGGGCACAAATGCCTCCTCCAGAACCTTCATCAGGGTTTTGCAATGCTCACTGGATGACAACACCAAGTCCATGACTGATGTTAGGGTTGATTCCTCATTTAAAATCTGGATCCCCCTCATTTCCGGGTGATCCATCCTTTTCAAAAACTCTATGGCCCTTTCCTCGGAAACCTCTTCATTTTTTCTCCTTTGGCTCTCAAGGACTCGCCCGGGAAGACATAAGGGGTTCCCTTTGGTCGTCACGGAAGCACAACTGGCCGTTTCCTCGGGTATTCCCCCGTAATTCCAGGGTACAGTCTTCAGACTACTGATAGGGAGTTGCGGCCTTGCTGCAAGGATGATGGGCCTCGGGGCTGTCAGCTTGACAGGTCCCTCTATGTTATTTGTACTTACCCCTATCAACCTGATGGGCGCTACCCGTGCATCCCCATGATCATGTATCACGTTGATCATCTCCTCAATTTTCTGCACATAGTTCAACCTTGGCGGCCCCCCAGCCTCACCTGCCTCCGTCACATTGACTCCCCCCCCATCATGTCTTGGCAGGGGATTTGCCTTAACATTCGGGGAGTTCGGTTGCTCCACCACAATTTCCCCGTTGTCGATCATGTTCTGAATTATATGTTTCAATGTCCAACAATCTTGTGTATCGTGACCCGGGGAACCCGAGTGATAGGCGCACCGTTTGCTTGGATCAAATCTCCTTCCCTTCGGGTCGCTTGGGGGAGCCAAATTGATTATCTTCTTTTGGGCTACTAATACCGCTAATACTCGTTCAAGCGGCTCCCCGAGCGGGGTGAACACTCGGTTTTGCGAGGCCTCATATCTTCTTCGCCCCTCTGTCCTTTGATCTGTGAAGTTTGGCTGACGGGATGGCCCTCCCCTCTGTACCTGAACCGGAAGATGACTTTCTGTTTTTCTGGATGACCCCTGTAAGATGAGGGAAACATCCTCTTCCTTCTTCTTTTGGACCCTCCGGGAAGTGCTGCCATAGTTTCCATTCTGTATTTGCTCGGCAGCAGTTTCTAAAGCAGTAAGATCCCGGATTTTACCCGACTTCAACCCCATGTCTACCATCTCTCCATGTTTAATCATTTCAGCAAAAGGTCTTCCAATCCCCGAGATGACCCTCTCATAATACGGTGCCTCCTGGATGTCTACAAAGGTCATCACCATCTCTGATTCGTTCATTGGGGGGGTCACCTGTGCGGCCATGCCCCTCCACCGTTGTGCATACTCCCTGAAGGATTCCCTAGGCTGTTTCTTAACCTTTGTCATTTGGTACCTGTCAGGGGCCATCTGGGCCTGAAAGCTGTATTGGGTTAAGAAGGTATGGGCCAATTCCTCCCAGTTGTGGATTCGGGCGTTGTCGAGGCGGGCATACCAAATTCTTGCCTCCCCTGTTAAGCTTTTCTGGAATAGTTGCATTCTTAACCCCTCGTCTTCGGCATAAGACCCGAGTTCTCCAATGTATATTTTCAAGTGTGTATAGGGGTCTCCCTTTCCATTGTATTTTTCGAACTCGGGAACTTTGAACTTTTCTGGATATCTGGCTCCAGGGAAAACACATAGATCTGAGTAATTAACCCTGCCCAGGGAGCCTATGCCCTTTAGAGATTGGATGGTTTCCTCCATGTATTTCATTTTTCTCCGAAGGTCGTCATTGTCCCCCTCCTCTGGGATAGTAATCACTGTCCTGCTAGGTATGGGAACGGCCTTTGGGATGACTGGCTCGTCCTTGAGTCGGGGTTGGTCCTCTTTAAGCAAGTTTGTACCATTTTTAGGAGGATTCTGGTCATCCCCTAGGGGTGGAGTATTATGCGATCCTTGGTTTACCGGATCCTGTCTGATTAAGAACTGTTCCTTTAACATTGTGGCCATTTCCATCATCTGTTTTTTGAAGTCATCAAACTCTTCCCGAGATATGGAACTATGATTAGGAATATCAGCCATTTCAGATGTAGAATTTTGGGCTTTCTTAGACTGCGAACGGGTTTGAGGAGCAATCCTGCGAAACAACGGTTCGAAGTTTAGTCTTGGGGAAATGAAAGAATGGATGCATGCTAAAACCGTAACTTTTTGTGTGTTTTTGGGTTTTTTAATCTTTTTCTGCAAAACAACTCGTTAGCGGTTCTTTATTGAAAAAATACATGCTAGATATGATTTATGCTTCCCGTGTCGTTCCCTGCAAAACACAGAGGTTAGTATTTTCTTTTGACATAAAGGGGAAGCATATATGAATATGTTGCAATGGAATTATGGCATTTATGCGCAGAAACGTAAAAGGGCATGAAGAGACTTATCCTGCGTTGGGTTAATCAGAGGCTGACCTATCCTAGGGTTACTCTCACGGGCTTTTCGGCATGAAGGTTCCCAAATCTTCGCAATCTACTCGTTTGAGCCCTTTCGATTGGAGCGGATTTGAGTGGTGCGTTTCCTGAGCCATCTCCGGGGAGCAGCCCCATCGAGTCCAGTAATAAGCAACCGACGGGTTCGCCTCAGGAGGAGGTACAATCTCAACATACATTCACATTCATCGTCCTCTCCGTATGCAAATGATTACTTTAAGGTAAATCAACTCCATTCAATCATTCATTCATTGGACAAAAGCACACATTCACACAACAATAAGTAAAATAGGTCAAAATGTTGCACGCACATACATATTCATAAATTTTTTAAGGATAGGATAGCATCAAGATTTGAAAGCGGCTTAAGCCCTCTAAAGTCCCCAGCAGAGTCGCCAGCTGTCGACGCCGGGTTTTCGCTTTCTCTATTCCTTTTCCAATTTTAGCCTTTTGATTTAGATGATTTTTTGGAAAAGGTCGGCATTGAGGTCGACGGGGTTTTGAAAGGTCGTTTTTATGATGAGCCAATTAACCAGAGTCGCCAGTTGGTATATTTGAAATGGATGTACCAACTCATCCGAGTTTTCGTTTTTTTTATAAATCGCTGGCTCATGTGTGACTCCGAATTAATTGGTCTGCGAATCGAGATTCATAGAGTTCGGGGGCTTGCTTAAGTGAGGGGAAGGTGTTAGGCACCCCTCGACTTCCGTGAAACACGGTTACCGCAATCTTGATACTTTCCTATCCTTTAATTCATGAATGTATGTGTGTGTGTGTGTGCGTGTGTGTGTGTGTGTGCCTATGTGAATGTCGTTGTGGGTTTGTATGAAAGAATCATTTGGATTTTTTAGGGAAAACCGTGTTTTAATTTGAGAACGCTTCGGAATGTCCTTTTGGTGTACACGAGAAAGCTTTATTCTTTATGAGAAAGGTTTGATTTTAATTGTCCAAAACTATGAGATTTTCATTAAGTGTCGTTTTGGCAAAATAAGAGTTTTAAACCTTCGTCTAAATAGGAATCGAGATCTATACGTTGCTTTCATAAAATGATGGGCAATTTCTAGAATCTCTTTCACCCTATGCACAAAGATTTAATAAAACGTTACTTATTTCTAAAATCAAATTTTGTGATGTTTAAAAACGATTTTCTTTAGCTTTCTCGTTAGATAGGAATCGACATTCATTAACATTTCTCAAATTTTAACCTCGTGATTTTAATATCCTACTTTGATTGATTTTATGAAAATCTTATCATTTAGCTTTGAAATCAATTTCGTGTCATAAATCAAATCAAGCATAAACACGCGTCGGGGCTATTCATGGGCATGTAAGCCATCAAAATATCCCCGAACGCCAACAATCACAAATTTCACTATTCCGGGGCCTTAAACACGATTCTCGCCTTAGCGTCGTTTTAAGGCCCAACGATTACATATTTACAATGAAAACTACGTCATCTCTACTTCTTACATCAAGATATGTCCATCATCGGATGGGGACCCCGGGGTCGTTTTCCTAGGCTCACAACCGAGTATCCACACGCAAACAATCGGATATTACAAGACAATAAACCAACCCGGATAATCTAACAATACCAAGACGTCCTAAAATAACGATTTAAAGGAATTGATACCAAATATAACACCTTAAAACAAACAAAGAAATTAATGAACGAATATCATCGGGTTATTAGGAAGAGTTTCATTCCGATGGAAACTTCACTCATAATCCCTAATTCATTGTTCAATCAATAAATTACATGAAAAATTGCATCTAATTTGATCAAATGATATGATAGAAATTGATATCACAAAAGAGATTTCACCTTGCAATTGATATCCAAATGGATGTGAACTTGATGTATTTGAATAGAAGGAAAGAAACTATTTGATACAATCAAATCAAAAGAAAATTATTCCTCTCTTTTTTCTCTCTTTTCTTCCAATTTGATTGCAAGATTTATGCTATTTCTTCCTCAATTTCCGAGTTTTGCTGCTGTTTTCCGCTGGAATTCTTCCTCTTTCAAATTTTTTGCTGAACCTCCTGTATGCTGCCTGAAGCTGGCTTAAATAGGCTGGCCAGAGCCAGCCGCAGATCTATCTGCGGCTGGCCGCAGATGGATCTGCGGCTGGCCAGCTGGCACGCCTCCCATCGCACTCAGCTGCTGAGTGCTGATTTCCCGGTTTTCGTGCTGGCGCACCCACTTGGCCGCAGATCTATCCGCGGCTGGCGGGCTTGACTTTCTCGATTTTCGTGCCACGCCTCGATTTTCGTACCGCAACGTCGGTTTTCGCTGACAGGCTCGTATTCCGCGGTCCGGGAACTTCCGGGAGATGTGCCACCTCATTCGGAAATGCCTGCCTCGGACGATCATGCTGTCACGTCGACTTGGGCTGCCCAAATCATTGCGGCGGTGCCGGGCGCTCGCCCTTGTGCCCGCTCCTTTGCTTCCGCAAGCCGGTTCAATTGTCGATTTCGCCCTCCTGTCATGGTTAGTAGAAGGAAACGCAAAATTTGGGTGTCTACAAGGTCCACACAACCCATTTTGAGTCGCCAATAACATTCTACAAAAATACAAATACAAATACGAATTTTCTCATTTACAACTAATATTTGTCGTGCAAAATACGACAACACACATACTGTGACTTTCCATACAAATATCATATCGTATGGTACCACAGTATCTAAACCCAAATTATTACAATGTCGTAAAAAGATGGCAACACATGTTTTAAGTCTCCAGTATAATTATTATTAAACTATATTATAACTTGATGAGGACAACCAATAACTCGGACCATTACTCCACTCCCCGGCTAGTCCCAGCTACATTTTCCTTTCCTGAGAAGAACAATGGGACAAAACTGAAAAGGGTGAGCTCAAATAGCCCAGTAAGAAATATCATGATTAAGATAATGAAGAATAAAAATTATCTTTAGTCTTCAACAATAATAAATCAGAGATTTAAAGATATTATATTTGTTCAACAACAACAACTGCAGCGGAACAAGTAGATTATAATATCTACCATCTTCTATAAGTTGAAGGATCACCACCAATATTCTATCCCTGTAACACCAATCAACAATTCCTGTTTATGAACAACCAAATCAACAATTTATTATTCAACAGCCTCTCTTTGCACTACGTGCCAAAGATATTTATTTGTAACATCACCGGTCATGATCATGCCAAACGCCAGTTCATCTTTGCACTACGGGCCAAAGAGAACTTTCACCATACGCCTTTGTTTGTAACACCAAAAGTCATGATTATACCAATACACAGTTTGGTCAAAATCATGTCACGCCAGTTCATCTTTGCACTACGGGCCAAAGAGAACTATCACCACGATTTAAGTATGAGGATGAGGATGATGACCAAATTGCCAACACGATGACCAAATTGTGGAGTCAAATTCAAGAATGATATTCAAGAAATTATTTCATGCTTCAACTATAACGTATAAAATGAAATAGAAAGATTCAAGTGAAAAGATATTAGATGAAGCACAAACTATTAAGGATATTCTACTAATTTTCAGGGATTTTCTCCATTTAAAAATAAGGTTTTGGAAACAAACAAAGATTTCTTATCATAAATAGAGAATTATGAAAGAAAAAGATATCTGTTAAAGAGTACAAAAGAAATGATACGTTATACGAGTATAATAAAATATATGAAACTACAAATGGATTTTCACCCGTCATGCGATAATTCGCGTAGACAGGTTATTTCCAAAAAAGATTAATAAGTAATGAATACCAAGGGTTATTCACCAGGTACGACATTCGTACATACAGGTTATCCCATAGAGTAATAAGGAATGAATACAAAAGGATATTCACCAGGTACGACACTCGTACATACAGGTTATTCCCACAAAATAATAAGGAATGAATATAAAAGGATATTCACCAGGTACGACACTCGTACATACAGGTTATTCCCACAGAATAATAAGGAATGAATAAAAAAAATATTCACCAGGCATGCGTCATACCGCACAGACAGGTTATCTCCACAAATTAATACAAAATGAATAACAACCTTTATGAGTATAATATCACTTACGAACATGAAAGCAAATGATATTATATATGAGTATGAAAGAAATGATATTCCCTACCTTCATTAACAAAAGACTGGATGTTACTTTCTATGAAGTTTACTAACTTTGGACAATACTAGTATTCTCACAAATACTCACAATAGCCTAGCACACTAAGAGAACTTAAGAAATTTAGAGAGAGAGAGGAAGTATAGGCAATGAAGGTGTGAAAATTTCTTAAGCAAACTCTCCCTATTTATAGGAAAATCAATGTGAGGGCATTTTGGTCTTTTCTCCAACTTTTCTTGGTTTATTACGCTTATACCCTTGACATATTCTTTTAATATCATCCATCCATTTTTTCTTCCATTTATATCATCCATCCTTTTTTTCTTTAATCTATAGCATCCATCCATTTTTTTCAAAAAGATTAATCCATTATCAAAAAGATAATTCCATTATAAAAAAAACCATTATAAAAATATAACTCCATTATCACAATAAATCCCTTTTTCTGTATTATTGTGTTAAATGTATTAATATCACCGATAGCACATACTCGCAATACTGACAACCAAATTATTCCCAGTTGTCTTCCATAAAAATGGCGCGCAATTAAATAACCCCTTTCCTTGACAGAATTTCTAGACATTGTCAATAATGCTAAACTATCATATCAAATAATATGTGTTACAGTGTCGGGACAAATAATATAAAATATTATGCAGATACTACTGTAACAATTATTGAATCAAGATACTGTGCAATTGCTACTTTATCAATTATTGAATCAATAATATAAAACACTGTGGAACACCGTGTGCTACTGTAGAATAACGTGTGCTACTGTGGAATAACGCGTTTTACTATTCTTTTTATCACCGGGTATTTCAACAGTTATCGGTTAAAGTTTTGCCGTCAATTTCTATCACTTTCTATATCCGACAGAAGGAATATTCCCCGACATACTAGTTTGACTTTTTGTATAAATGAATAGTATATTCGTATGAATAGTACTTTCATATTTATACCGTATAATTTTCGTATCCAGCTTATATAAACGTTATGACGTAATTCGAAGATCAAAGAAAATGTAAAAGCGTTTTAGCGTGAATAGTATCCCATGAATAGTGATTTAGCGTTATTACTAGACATCTTAATTGTCACATTTCACTATTAACTTTATCATTATCGATTTAACACCTTTTTGTTTAAAATAATAATAAGAAGAAAATTAAATTCTATTTATTAAAATTTTCGGGGTCTTACACTTGGGGCGTCTCTAGGGTTGGCTCCCCCACCCCATGGTGATGTCTTCTTGATTCCTTCTTGCTTTGATGCTTTCTTCTGCGACCTTCTTAGATTTTTGACTAAGTGTTAGACATGGGAATGATAAGGAACCCTTATGCTGTGTTTGGTTGGTGGGAATGGAATAGAATGAGCTGGGAATAGAATGACCATTCCTTCTGGAATGACTAAAAATATGTTTGGTTAGTCAGCTGGAATGAGCATTCCATTCCTTTAGTTATTTCATCTCTATCTAAAATATTATTTTTCATTCCTTTCTAAATAAGTGGGTTTATTTCATTCCCTTCCGCTTCGTTCATTTTTCACCTGACTTTGGGCCTATTTGGGAATGACTTATTTTAAAATGACTTATAAGTTAAAATATAAGTTGACTTATTATTCAAACAGCTTATTGGTAAACAACTTATTTAAATAACTTATTATTGGTAAACAGCTTATTATTGGTAAACAACTTATTATTTAAACAGCTTATTAGTAAATAACTTATTATTTGTAAACAGCTTATTAATAGTAAAAAACTTATTATTTAAATAACTTATTGGTAAATAGTTTATTATTGATAAACAACTTATTATTTAAATAGCTTATTATTAGCAAACAGCTTATTATTTAAGCAACTTATTAGTAAACAACTTATTATTGGTAAATAACTTATTAATAGCAAACAGCTTATTATTTAAACAACTTATTATTTAAATAACTTATTGGTAAATAGCTTATTATTATTTAAGCAGCTTATTAGTAAACAACTTATTATTGGTAAATAACTTATTAATAGCAAACAACTTATTATTTAAACAACTTATTATTTAAATAACTTATTGGTAAATAGCTTATTATTGGTAAACAATTTATTATTTAAACAGCTTATTATTGATAAACAGCTTATTAATACTAAACAGCTTATTCGCAAATAACTTATTATTGGTAAACAATTTATTATTTAAACAGCTTATTGGTAAACAACTTATTATTTGAACAACTTATTGGTAAACGGCTTATTTAAACAGCTTATTGGTAAATAGATTATTGTTCATCATTGGGCATAGAAACCAATAATCTTAGTTTACTACTGCATTGAATAAACTATTATGAGATGCTCAGGAATATTACTTTTTGTTTAATTCTATATATGATTTGTATTGGTTTCAAGGTTTTTAAAAAAAAATTCATGAAGGTGTTTATTTGAATTTTAAATGCATAAAAATATAAAATAAAAAAATTCTAGTGATGATGTTCTTTTAATTCTATTTAATCTATTTTTTCATTCATTTTTATAAGTTAGTAGTATATAAAAAATGAAAAAAATTATTTCTCATTCCATTCATAATGTAATTCATGTAAATCAAACACCTAAAGTAGAATGGTGATTCTATTCCCGATGGAATGAATGAACAAACCAAACATAAAAATGGGAATGGCCATTCCATTCCCATTCCCATTCCCATTCCATTCCTTAAGCCATTCCATTCCTTAAGTCATTCCATTCCATACATGCGAAGGAATGGGAACCAAACATAGTATTAGGGCAGCCCCCCACCATGTTGAGGCCAACCCTATGGGGTGCCCTAAACCTTTGGTGATCTTCTCCTTAATTACTTCCCATTTTTACCCTTTCTTGCATTCTTTCTTGAATTTGATTAAGTGTTGAGACCATGAAATGACAAGAGAGTGCTTAGACCACCTTGTGTTGGGGAGATCCCTATGGGGCCGACCCTAGACTTGTCCCCTAACCCTTTGGGGATTCCTTCCTTGGTTGTTCTTCATTTTGGTTTCTTACATGATGTTCTTGTACTTTTGCCTAAGTATTGAGTATGAGGGGACTAGAATCATCCCAACATAGGGGAGCACACTTTGGGGTTAACCATAGGAGTTGGGGCTGACCCTAGGGTGTGCCCTCACCCCATGGTGGTTCCTTCGTTAGCCTTTCTTCCATCTTGATCCTTCCTTTCATGCTTTCTTGAATTTGGTTAAGTGTTTGAAGTGAAATGATGAACAAAGGCTTGATCAATCCCACCATGAGGGGCAGAACCACCTTAGGGCTGACCTTAGAGGTTGGGGCCCTCATGGTGGTTGCTCTTGCATGGTTTTGCTCCTTGGGTTGCCTAACTTCATATATTACTTACTTGATCTCTTCTTTCCTCATTCTTCTTGCTTACTAGTGGGAATGTGAAGTGTGTGTCTTGTGGTGGCATGGGCCCTTTCTTCATATTGGTTTTCATAGTGAAGATTCAATACTTAGCCAATTTTGGCACTTTTGAATGGAGATAGCCAATGCCTCGCCTTGGCTCCTTTCTGGGCACTCATGATAGGTGGTGAGAGATGTCAGAGGCACGTTGGGTTCTCTGAGCTTGACATGGCAATAAAGGTACCTAGGTGGCCTCTCGGGTGGGGCCCATCAGGAGCTATTTTCTAACGGGGATTGAATTTCTCGATACAAATAAATTTAGGGGTTAATTATCACTAATTATGCTTTAGGTAAGATAATTAATCTCCTAATTTATACTCGGAATACAATTGCCCCTTGCACGCGAATTCGAACCTTTTCAATTTGGGTAAGTGTGCACAATTTTCCTCATTTACTATTTGGGTTACTCAATCATTGTTCAGGATAATTTTTCTATATTTTTTACTGTTCCTTCATGAAATTTGGGCCCATGGGGGCTGATTTGATGGTAAGAGTGGGTCCCCTATGATTGGGGACAACTAATAGCTAGTTTTTGCCTTTTTGGGAGGTTGACTCTTCCTTCCCTTTGTCCCTTTCCTCTTTAGATCTTTTTAAACATGTGCACATGTGCCTTATCCTTTATTCCACCCACTTCCTTATCTCTCTTCTCCTTTTTCACCATCATTAGAGAGCTTCCAAGCTTTAGTAAGGAAGCTTCCTTATACTTTTGGTGAGATCTTCTTGGATATTTTTGCATTTTCCATCAAATCCTTCATTGGAAGCTCGAATATTGCATTTGGGGCTGTTCTTGTAGCCATTGGTTGGAGTTTTCACTTTCATCTTATTGGCCTTGAAAAGGTACCATGCTCTTTCTCTCTCCTCCATGAATATTGTATATATGTATTAATATATAAATAATTTCTCCTCTCTCATGATTAGATCTTTTAATGCTCTTATTGATGGTTGAAATAATCTTTTTTTTAGGCTAGCTTGTAGGCTCTACGTAAAGAATGTTGGTGGGTTTAATGAGAGAGAGAAATGATTGGTCTAGAGAGGGAGAATTTTAAAAATTGGACAAAATACCCAAAATAACCACTACTAGCCCATTCCTCCCCTTAGGGTCGACCTCCTAGAGGTTAAGGCCAACCTTGGGGAAGTTAGGGCCAACCCCTATGGGTCAGTTCCTCTTGGTGGCTTGGCTTTGCTATCTTGTGATTTTCATGCCTTCCTTGTATGTTTTGCTCATTTTACATACATGGCATTTCTTGTTTGTATGCTTGTTATGCTTTATTCGATACTTAAAAAATATTTCATGGTTTTAAGCTTTGTTATCGACAAAGGTGCTTGGAACATAGAAGGGTTGGGGACATTTGTGTGTGGGAGACTTGTGAGGTGGTTAACGTGAGTTGAGAAGGATGGATTGTGTGGCTGATTATCATAGCTTGATTCCATACTTAGCCAAAATTTAATAACTTCTCTTTTTCTGACTATTGCTTTCGTACTTAGCCAAAATTTGCATACCCTTACCTTCGGTTGGAACTTCAAGAGTTAGCTAAAATTTCATAAGCTCCATTACACTTGAAGTTTCCAGACTTACTCAAATTTTCACAAACTTCATCACGCTTGTAGTTTCCAAACTTAGCCAAAATTTCACGAATTTCATCACATTTGTAATTTTTCAGACTTCGTCAAAATTTCACGAACTTTGCTATGCTTGTGCTTCCCGGACTTGCTCAAAATTTCACGAACTTTGTCATACTTGGAATATCTAGAATTAGTCAAAATTCACGAACTTTGTTATGCTTGTAATTCCTAAACATAGTCAAATTTTAATGGGTTCTACCATGCTTGTAGTTCTTGGACTTAGTCAAAATTTCATAGATTTTGTCGTGCTTGTAAGTTATGCTTCACTTATGTGTTGCAGGTGGTTTTGCTATGTCAGAAGCATCTCCATCTTCTCCTACGGGTCCTTTATTAGGGTGTGCACCTTATCTTCGACGTCCAGATAGTATTTGGGGACATGTTCACCATTATGACAAGCACTCTTTCCCCTTTTCGTCACAAGGGATATTCTTGGTGGAGGATGGCATTGAGGTCTCTATAAGTGACTCCCCTTGGGCCAAGGGTATCCCTCAGTTGTAAGTGGAGAAAGGCTTCACCTATTATGCTCCCATTCGGTTCTTTTCTAACTCGTCTTTGAAGCTTCGTGGTTAGAGTCATTAGTGTACCTCCCTTTTAAATAACAGGTTGTATAAAGAGAGATTGAAGGATATCAGGGGTGCTACATTGCATAGAGTTGTGCCGAGAGTTCCAAATTTACAAGGATGATGTCTCCCTTGATGTATTAGTGTCAAGATAGAATCCGAAGACATGCACTTTTGTTACTTAATTAGGCAAGTTCACCCCAATACTAGAGGATGTCTAGATGTTGTACAAGCTTTATCCTAAGGGGAAGATTCCTTGTTCCATGGCTGAGTTGACTCTGGAAGACAAGGAGTGTGTGCCTTATTTGGAAGAAGCACACCGCAAGGCAAGTAAATGTGTTTCTCGCTGGGATAAGGGTGTATTATCTTCTTCTGGGTTTCTTGAGTCTTCTTCTTGTAAGTTTGGTTAGTTTCCCTTGATTCAGTACTTCTATTCTGACATAGATCTCTCATGTATCCCCTGACGAGGTCCTTATGTGCTATCCTACACGGGGAAGGACTATCTTTTTGAGCTTGTCGCCTTTGTGGCGATGTGGCTATCCTGCTTCTTATTTCTGGGTTCTTCATGAAAGTAGTATGCACACAAGCCAATCATATTTGATATGATGTAGCATATACTTTGTAATCTTATTCGGTTATTAAAGGTATTTTACTTTATCTACATTATGTTGTTATATTAAATGTGACAAACCCATAGTTTTGAGCAATACTTTTAGAATCATGATGGTGATCATGCTAATGAGATCTAAATTCTAGATAGCTCACAAACTAAATTCATTCCTAATCGTTGGATTACTAAAAAGGGGATTAATGAATCCAGATAGATTAGTACATACATTGTTTGTTCTTAGGAAGAGGATGATTGATCTTATAATCATTTGTGTGGAGACATTAAAGCAACTATGTAGGTGCTTATTAGAGAATAAGTTCACTGAACGTGGCTCGCTAAGGAATACCTAATGGAGTTTTACTCATCTGTCAATAGGAATTCCTCTAGTGATAGTAGTACAAGTGATCCTTAGACTTGAGATCATCATAGTATCTTGTGTATGATGAGTTATACTTTGACATATTCCTTAAGACCTTTAGGGTATATCAAAAGGTATGATTGGGTATAATGAGTTGTATATGGAGATAGGTGAATGATCAACAAAGAATTTACCACGTCTAGTAAAAGATGTGAATGTCCTATGTAATTCGATAAATGACAACTCAGTAGTCCTTGGCCAAGATATAATGAATTTAGAAAGGAGTTTGTAATTTGCATTAATTACAGTTGTGCATTTGAGAATCGAAATTCATATAATTAAATAAAATAAGACTTGACAGTAAATCCATGTCTTATATTTAATTAGGACATTGTATGGTAGAAGGATTGAATTGTACGGTAACTATTCACTGAAAGGTTCTTTTGTGATTAATGTTGAAATCTATATTATCTGGAAAGTCGTTAATCGCTAAGGGGGCTTACCCTTATTGTAGAATAAATGTTATTTATTTAAATGAATTAAATAGTTTAATTTATTTATTTAAATAAGATTAGAATTGTTCTAATTAATTTATTCACAACCGGTTTAATATGGAGAACCTAAAGGGTCACACCGCAAAAGAAAAATATTTATTTAAGAAGTAATGGCATAATTGTAATAATAAGTTAAGTCTATTTAATTTAATCTATGGAGATAGAATAAATTAAATAGCTTAATATTTATTATTTAATATTTTGGAAATATTAAATATAAATTAATAAGAGGAGTCTTATTATTATTATTATCATCATTACTATTATTTAATTCCTAATAGGGATTGGGAATTAATTAATAGAAGTACTCTCTCATGAATTCCTAATTAGATTAGGAGCATAATTAATTAAAGGAGTTTAATTATAATAGAAACCCTAATCCTAAATAGTTTAGGGAAGAGTTTTCCTACATCTATAAATAAGAGAAGTCTTATCATAGCTTATGGTTACACACTCTTGCATAAGAATTGTGGAGAGTACTTACAAGTTTATAGAGATAGAAACTAGGGTTTTCCAACACTCATCTTCTTGAACAAGTATTATTCCTTGGTGGATCACCTCTAGAGGCCAAACACTTGGGTTGCTAACGTTAATCAAAGCAAGGAATTTAATCAGTGGAATTCAAGGAGAATGCGAAGGAATTGGAGGTGAACTTGTACCTGAGGAAGCTATAATTCTACAAGGGTATAATTCTTATTCTCCATCTCTTTCGTTTAATTAATAATTGTGCATAAAGAAAGATCATGATGATGGTTTGTATAAAATTTTAAATCTGATTTTATCGCGCTTCCGCTTTATTTATGTAATTTGATTGCATGTTCGCGTTATACAAACCTAACAGTGGTATCAAGAGCCAAACTTTATGCGAATTATTAATTGTTTTGATTTTGTATATACATTGATATGTGTTTAGAACAATTTAATTGGGCATAACTTTTTGTGTAAAATTATTTTATTTTTTTTTATTAAAAAAAATAATTTAAAAAAAAATATTGGTCAAAGTCAACGGTCAAACGTTGACCGTTGACTGGTCAACTGATGACGTGGCGCTGGCTGGTCAACTGTTGACTGCTGATGTGGCGCTGACTAGTCAACTATTGACTGTTGACGTGGCGTTGACTGGTCAACCTTTAAAAATGAAATAATTAATTTGGAGATAGAAGGTTTTGAACCCTTTACCTATTGGTCATAAGTTGGAAGCCTTACCACTACACCAGAATCACTTTTGATTATGAATCAGAATGTTTAATATTTACACTATATAATTCTGGGTTTGAAGTTTGACTTAATGGCTTGTTTGATTATTTCTTTTAAAGGTTTATGATCAAGAGTTGACCTCATTTTTATTTTTTTTTTATTTTTGTAAATTAAAATAAAGGAGTTTATTTTGATTTGGAATTTGATTAAAAATAAAGGAGTTTATTTTTATTCAAAATTGGATAAATTAAAATAAAAGAATTTATTTTGATTTGGAATAGAATTAAAATAAAGAAGTTCATTTTAATTAGAATTGGATTTCATGATAACTAATTAGAGTTGGAATTGGATTCCATGATAACTAATTAGAGTTGAAATTGGATTTTATACTAACTAATATTGCCCATTAAATAATATCAATGCATATATGGAATGGTTTTACTATTCATGAGATGAATATTATTTATTGATGCATATAGAGATATGTATGATAATAAATAGGGATTGATTATGGACTATTGACCAATGTGTGATAGGATTTATTTTAGAGGATGCTTGAATGAATGAGTTTTATAAATGGGGTCTGCTTACCTCGTCTTCTCTAATTTTTCTTAATGTAAATTCTATCTCCCTCCTATGTACTTCCCCTTGACTGTTGATCAAGGTTTCTATTATAGTAAATAGTTCATGTAATAGGATTAGTTAGAATTATTTTGAAGAATTGGAGACAGAGGAGCAAGGAGCGCTTGAAAATCCGTTTGTATTGGAGCCCGGGTTTAAATGTAATACTTATATTTAAATTTAATTCTTGCACCCTAGGGTTGACCTTTTGGTTCACTTGGTGGCTCTAGTGAACCAAACTAGAATAAAAGTCCATAATCAATCCGGGTAAAATATAGTATTCTATATGTGCATGGTTATTATATATATATATATATACATATATATATATACATATATATATATACATATATATATTATCCAACATGCTTCGCATGTAAAATAATATGATGTGTATTTTATATATATATGTGCATACGCACTAAACAAGATGAGACTATTAATAATAACAAACCCCTCAGAGAAATTATATTAATTCCTAAGCGTTCAAAGATATTCGGAATATTGAACGTCGCCTTCTAGTATAGTAAAGCGATAGAGTATTAAATATTTAATATGAGTTTGTTGTGTCACCACAAGACAAGTATTAAATATTTAAGATGTTGCCTTACCACATTCGATGCTTATTAAGGAATTGAACATTACTGTTTTGTTGTGTCACCACAAGGATGGTATTTTTCTCTTCACATATATGGAAGTGCTAGGTTGGACTGAACTTGGATAATTTTGATTCGGATGTGTCACCACTTGATCAAAATAATTTAAGACGCAAAATACAAGGAGTTACATAGTGATGTAATTGACAATAGTTGTCTACCTATTTATTTATATATCGTTTGTGAAAGTAGTATGCACACAAGCCAATCATATTTGATATGATATAGCATATACTTTATAATCTTATTCGTTTATTAAAGATATTTTACTTTATCTACATGATGCTATTATATTAAATGTGATAAACTCATAGTTTTGAGCAATGCTTTTAGAATCATGATGGTGATTGTTGCCTCTTTTTAAGTCTTAAATAAAAGAGCTCTAACTCGTGCAAGTATACACGGTCAACAAGTAATACAGAGGAAGTAGAGTATCGTCCCACAGAGATAGGATTAAATTAAATCACTATGCATCAGCTCTATCACTATACTTATTTGCTTAAACTAATGACTTACTCTTGGTGACAAAATTACTCCTATATCAATTAATAACTAACTATGCAAATACTAACAAAATATATCAAGCCTGGAATTAATGGGATCCTAACTTCATTTAATAGTTCATCTAATCACCACTATCATGCTAGTAAGTTCACATATCACAGAAAAGTAGCCAAGGACACTGAAATAGACATAACCATTTGTCAATGCATTATAACCTACTTACATAATATCCATACTTGATAGACACCATGTAATCACCACTATAACCAAAATCACTATATTTCTATGTGAAATTGCAATTATATTGATTTTAAGCACAAGCCCTTATTTTGACTCTTACGGTGAAACAGTATATTTCTATCTGACTCACAAAATATTAAGCTATCCAATTAAGCCTCATATTCGCAAGCTATCATGACTACAATCCATACTTATATGTTATTTTTCAATTCCATACAAGTACTGAAGTCGAATGGTGATCAAGCATTCATACAAGCAAAACAATCATGATAGAAATTTCTTTTGATATGCAAAACAAGCTAACAATCAAGAACGTAATTAAACTACATATTAAAATCCGTTAGAATCCCATAATGGAAATTAGTTCATGTCTGAACCTAAAGCCATTATGGGATCAAAACTAAACATGGTAAATTAACAAACAATTGAAATAAGAAGAATTAGATTGATCAAACCCAATTGAAGAATAAAATCCAAAGTAAGCGTAAACCCACATCAAAATCCAATGCTCGAACAAAAGTAATCCACGGAATATCTCCCTAAAACTATCTCTAAGAAAGTAGAATATATCCTAATATTACTAAAAGTCTCCAAGTTTTTTATTTTTCGGGTTTCCTTCTCACTATCTGATCAATATGGACTAGAATCCTCTTCAGAATCGACTTCTTTTTCCTCCTTCAGCTGGACAAATAGAACAAAAACGTGGCCTAGCGCTGCCGGCGCTAGCCCTAGCGCTGCTGGCGCTATGTCTGGCCCAGAAATTTACAAAAATGCCACTAGGTCTATTTTGAGCTCCAAATTTACCCTTTTGCCCCTCCAGCTCCAACCTACAATAAATAAACACAAAAACAAGTAAAATAATACTAAAAACACTTAAAGACCACAATAAATAAGCCTAACAATACCTGATTCGTAGGTATAAAACCCACTCATCAAATACCCCCAAACTTAACCAATTGCTTGTCCTCAAGCAATGCAATGATGCAAATGCAAACTAACTATCATGCCTACGAATCAAATAATCAACCAACACAGTATCTACATCAGGCCTCAAAGATATCATACATACTTGAGTATAATCTCTAACCAATGCACAGTTTCTAACTCCAACCAACTAATCAAGTTACACCTGTCATCATCCATGTTGTGCGTGTGTGTAAATCAATCATTCCAATCAATTACAATTCAAATCCATCACATAATTGACTTCTTAGAAGAAAACTTTAAATTGCAACCCAATTCAACCCGTGAATACAACCAATTCAACTGATTCAGGCAATCACTAAGCATAAAGGTATCACTAAGGTTATTTAACACATTTAAATCCTTTTTAAACTCTTCCCCAGGAATTTAAATCAATTTTTTCTTTTTAATGAGTGCATTTTATGCTCCATCTCATTTTCTTTTGAACGAGTGCGTTTTACGCTCCATCTCGTTCCATGTGTTTATGAGTGAGTGCGTTTTACGCTCCATCTCAACCCACTACATGATCCATTCTTCAATTGGGAAAGGTTCAAAATTTTCAAATTTCTCTTTTTTTTTCTTTTCACACCCCAAGATTCCCCCAAACTTAGATTCTTGCCTGTTTTTCATTTAAGGGACGTTTCACCGATATTATCAAGTTTTAACCCAAATCTTCCACCAGAAGAAAATTATACAACAATTTGAAATAAACTGATCAAAACAATTGATTGTGTGCTTTCATTACTAACAAAAGTTTCAGACAGGTTAAACTTCACTTCTTAATCAAAGTCATCACTAAGCACTAGTTTTCCATTCTTCTCAAGTTAAAGCCATGAAACCAGTCTTATCATTGGCCACATTAGATACTATATCAATTTATGCTTAATTCATGAAACTAAATGCATAACACAACCTAAAAATGCAATGTAACTACCATGCATCATGCAAAACAAGGAAACAAAACAAACTATATGCATGAAAACACAAAAACTATAAAATACCCCCCAAACTGAACAAGACAATGTCCTCATTGAAAAAGAAAAAGAGATTAAGAACAGAGGACTCCCCTGATGAAGAACACTACTCATCATCACTGCCATCGGCAGCGTCATCATCATCCTCATCATCCGCATCAGGAGGCGAGTCAGGTGGTGGGTAAATAGAAAGAGGAGGAGCTGGTGGAAACTGGAATGGTCCTACCAAAGGATTCATCCGTCCAAACATATCTGCCAAGGCTGTCGAACAATTAACATTATACGCATAAATCTCCGCCTGACGCTGAGCAAGTCGACTCTGCTGTCGAGTCATCCGATCAAAACCCCTCTGAATCGATCCTGCAACTAAGTCTATCCGGCGAGTATGGTGCCGAAGATCCTGGCGGATAGTCTCAACTATAGTAGGGGATGGAATGGTATCCTCAACAGGTGGTGGTTGCTCCGGTGCCTGCTCCTGTGGCAGCTGCTGTGGTAGAATGAAACCTAAACCCCGCGGGTGCGACTCACCTCTACCCCAAACTCTGTACCGTCCCATTGCAGCATGATCAATGGGAGGCAATGGGACCTGCATAACTTCATCTTTATCCCACGGGACTCCCGCTCGACGGCACAAATCAGTGATCAATGAAGGGTGAGGCAGTCCACCTGTGGTACTACCCTCAAGCGTGTGTAGGATAGATTCATGAATTATCTCCCCTATATCCACTGTCTTCCCTTTAGCAATGCAGTACAATAACGCCGCCCGCAGATTAATGACATCGCTCATATGGCGGCACGACATCAACTTAGCACAGATAAAAGCATGCCATGCTTTTCCATATCTACTCAATTTGGCTGATGGAAAGTGCACAGCTTCTTGGTGGTCAGACAGCTTCCATTCAGTCCCTGGTTCACAGAGGGCGTCTATAATCTCAGAATAATCCAAATCCTCTTCCAAGTATTTCGAATAGCCATCCCTGTGAATTTTCTGCAACCCATAATACACATTAATATTTTTACGGCCCACATTTATTTCCTGACCCCGAACCATAATCAGATTCCCATTAGCTTCTTTAGCATTAGCATAAAACTCTCTCACAATATTCACGGCAGCTGGGTCGGGTTGTGCAGTAAATACCACCCAATTTCGGTTGCGTATCATTTGAGCTAACTCCCCATCTACCCGATCAATAGGTAGCAAGCCACGTTCAGAAATTAGAGATTTCCCAGAAGACCAATTTTTAAACCTATCACTTGCCTCGGGGCTAACAAATTTCTTCTTATCATACTTTACCACAGTGGATGAACCTGAACTTTCCCCTCTATGTCTTTTGGGAGCCATTAATAACCAATTAAACACAAGTCAAGACCCAAAAGAACTCAAAATTTCGTTGGGGCAATATGTCAAACACTTGGCGTGCACACTTGAAAAACCCTTGTTCAATAGTTCCTCCCAAACTTATGAATAAGCCAATTTAGCACAATAAAAATTCCCCACAACTTACAAGCATAAAGATAGACAATTAGAAATTAAACCCAATCCCAATTGAGCCAACACAAGTTCAATTGGGTGCACAATCAAAAACTTGTTCCAAATACTAGCAACTCAAATCTTTAGCCAACAATTTCAAGTTTGGAGGGATCAATAAAGTAAAGCTTACTTGAAGTTGGATTTACCCATGTGAAAAGCTTTACTCCTTCTTGGCTATGGAAGTTCGTGGTTGTACTTGGTGAAAGCCGACGGTAGTGGGGACTATGGGGGGGGGGGTGATTGTTGATGTTTGATTTGGGGGAAAAATGCTTCTATGTAGCAACAATGGTAAGAAGTGGGCTGGAGTCGGCTGAAACTAGGGAGATGAAGAATAAAATTGATTTTGGATTGAAAAGCCTTTAAGAATCCCGACCTAGGGTTTTAAAAGAAATTTTTTTTTTATACCGAGCGCTTCTAGCGCTATGAAATGAGTGGGGCGAGCGCTAACAGCGCTATGGTGCAGTGTGTTGGAGTTTTGGCCAGCGCCGTTGGCGCTATGTGGAGCGCTATTAGCGCTTGGGGGCAAACTGTGTGGGCGTTGAGCAGCGCCATTGGCGCTTGAGTCGTGTATTGATGGGCGCTGCTGGCGCTGAATGGCAGTAGCTGGCGTGGGTATGTTGCACAGCAAGCGCTGCAGGCGCTAATCTTGTGGGAATTAGGCGCTATGAGCACTGAATGTCAGTAGCTGCCGCTTGAAGTAGCGCTTTAAGCGCTTGGTAGAGCGGTGCCAGCGCTGTTAGGCACACTTGGTCAAATTGTTGGCCAATTTCACGTTTCCACCTGCACACACATCAACCCAAGTCCAAAATTAGTTACAGAAAGCCATTTTTTTTTTTTTTTTTTGAAATAAGAAGAATTACAAAACAAAAGATGAATAAAAGATTAAAATGCTGGGTTGCCTCCCAGATAGCGCTAAGTTATAGTCAATTAGCGTGACTGTCTTTGATTCTCACGTCGCAGAAAGGATTACGGTGACTTTCTGTCGATCCACCTCATCCCCAAAGTAATGCTTCAACCTCTGCCCATTCACCTTAAACGTTTGATCCAGAAATTTGTCGTATACTTCAATCGCGCCATGTGGAAAAACCGTCTTTACTGTGAATGGTCCCGACCATCTCGATTTCAGCTTCCCGGGAAAAAGTTTAAGTCTGGAATTGAAAAGTAAAACCCTTTGTCCCGGTTCAAATGTTCTCTCAATGATCTTACGATCATGCCATTTCTTCACCTTCTCCTTATATAGCTTCGAGTTTTCATAAGCCCGTAGTCAAAATTCGTCCAACTCATTGATTTGGAGTAAACGCTTCTCCCCTGCAGCTGTCAAATCAAAGTTCAACTTCCGAATTGCCCCATATGCTTTGTGTTCAAGCTCCATCGGAAGATGACAAGCTTTTCCATATACCAGCTGAAACGATGACATACCCAACGGAGTTTTGTATGCAGTCCTATATGCCCACACAGCGTCATCTAGCTTTAAGGACCAATCCTTCCTCGTCGGATTCACAATTTTTTCGAGGATTCTTTTTACCTCTCGATTGGATACTTCCGCTTGGCCGTTTGTTTGGGGGTGATAAGCTGTAGCAATACGATGATTTACCCCATACTTAGCCAGCAACGCTGTGAACTGCCTGTTGCAGAAGTGACTACCTTCATCACTGATAATAGCCCTAGGAGTCCCAAATCTCGTGAAAATACTTCGATGCAAAAACTTTAGGACTACCTTGGCATCATTTGTCGGGAGTGCTGCCACTTCTACCCATTTAGACACATAGTCAACGGCTAACAAGATGTAGAGATTACCGCACGAAGACACGAAAGGGCCCATGAAGTCAATCCCCCAAACATCGAAAACTTCTACTTCAAGGATCGTATTCAAAGGCATTTCATTCCTCTTTGAAATATTACCTACTCTCTGACATCTATCACACCGCTGAACAAAACTATACGCATCTTTAAAGATTGTCGGCCAGTAGAATCCTGCTTGAAGTACTCTAGCCGCTGTTCTCTCTCCGCCATAATGTCCTCCATACACAGAAGAATGACAATCATGTAAAATCCCTTCAGTCTCACTATATGGGATACACCTTCTTATCATTTGATCCGCACATTGTTTAAACAAGTACGGCTCATCCCATATATACCATTTAACATCGTGCAAGAACTTTTTCTTTTGGTGCCCCACCAAGTCAGAAGGTAACGTCTTACTCACCAAATAATTTGCGTAATCCGCAAACCATGGGACTTCCCCTTGCACCACAAACAACTGCTCATCCGGAAAAGATTCATTGATTTCAACTTTGTCTTCGATCTCCCTTTCCGGCTGCTCTAGTCGAGATAAATGGTCTGCTACTTGATTTTCGTACCTTTCATATCCTTGATCTCCAAATCAAATTCTTGTAACAGCAATATCCACCTGATCAACCTGGGCTTTGCATCCTTCTTCGCCACTAAGTGTCGAATTGCCGAGTGATCCGTATACACTATTACCTTTGTGCCTATCAGATATGCCCTAAATTTATCAAAGGCATACACCACTGCCAATAACTCTTTCTCTGTGGTGGTGTAGTTTAACTGTACATCAGTAAGGGTCTTGCTGGCATAGTATATCACATGAAACATCTTCTCCTTCCGTTGCCCCAAAACAGCCCCCACTGCGTAATCACTGGCATCACACATCAGCTCAAACAGCAACGCCCAATCTGGTGCTGTGATAACTGGTGCTGATGTTAACTTATTCTTTAAATGCTCAAATGCCCTCCTGCAAGCCTCATCAAAATTAAACTGTGCATCCTTCTCCAATAAACTGCACAATGGTTTAGTTATCTTGGAGAAGTTCTTGATGAATCTACGGTAGAAACCTGCATGACCAAGAAAACTGCGGACACCTCTTACTGACGTGGGTGGAGGTAAATTCTCAATCGTTTCCAGCTTTGCCCTGTCCACCTCAATGCCTTTCTTCGACACTTTGTGTCCCAGTATGACTCCTTCTTGTACCATAAAATGGCACTTCTCCCAATTCAATACTAAATTTGTTTCAACACATCTCTTTAAAACCATTACCAAATTTTCAAGACATAGATCGAAAGAATCACCAAATACCGAAAAGTCATCCATAAATACCTCAACATTCTGTTCGACCATGTCTGAAAAAATCGCTGTCATACATCTCTGAAAAGTAGCTGGAGCATTGCACAACCCGAAAGACATTCTTCTAAAGGCAAAAGTGCCGTATGGACATGTAAACGTAGTCTTTTCCTGGTCTTTTGGAGCTATCGTAATCTGATTGTAGCCTGAATACCCATCCAGAAGGCAATAGTACTCATGACCCGCCAGTCGGTCCAACATCTGATCGATAAACGGAAGTGGAAAATGGTCCTTCCTTGTAGCTTTGTTAAGCTTGCGGTAGTCCATGCAAATTCTCCACCCTGTTACGGTTCGCGTTGGGATCAGCTCGTTATTCTCATTGGTGATCACGGTCATTCCACCCTTCTTTGGTATGCACTGCACAGGGCTCACCCATGCACTATCCGAGATAGGGTAGATTATTCCTGCATCCAGCCATTTCAGTATCTCCTTCTTAACCACTTCTTTCATTATAGGATTGAGCCTTCTTTGCTGTTCAATTGTCGGCTTGCTACCATCTTCCAATAAGATCTTATGCATGCAAAAAGACGGGCTTATCCCCTTGATATCGGCTATTGTCCATCCAATAGCTGATTTAAACTCTCTAAGCACTCGTAGCAGTTTTTCCTCCTGAAAAGATATTAGTGCAGAAGAAATAATCACAGGTAGCTTTGAATCTTTATTTAAAAATGCGTACCTGAGATGTTCTGGAAGTGGTTTAAGTTCAAGTTCAGGAGGCATCTCAAGAGATGGTTTCAACTTTACTGATGTCTCTCCCGCTTTCGTAAGTGGCTCGATAGGTGTCCTGAACTTTCCGAATTTGGGGGTGGTATTCAGATATTGCACAATTTCAGCACATTCTTCATCCTCCAAATCTGAATTTTCAGCAATCACTCGCTGCAGTGGTTCATATCCCAACAAACTTCCAACTTCATCATGCACTATACTATCCACCAAATCTACTCTGAAGCATTCTTCTTCATCGGTTGGAAGCTTCATTGCTTTGAAAACATTAAACGTCACCTCCTGGTCATGTACACGCATTGTAAGCTCCCCTTTCTGCACGTCTATCAAAGTCCTCCCAGTTGCTAGGAATGGTCTTCCTAGTATGATTGGTATATTTTTGTCCTCTTCATAATCCAGAATGATGAAGTCCGCCGGAAAGATAAATTTGTCCACTTTCACCAGTACGTCTTCCACTATCCCCCGTGGATAAGTGATAGATCTATCGGCTAACTGCAGAGATATATTTGTTGGTCTTGGTTCCGGCAATCCCAACTGACTGAATACTGACAACGGCATCAGGTTGATACTTGCCCCAAGATCACACAAACATTTATCGAAGCTCATCTTTCCGATCGTGCATGGAATTGTGAAACTGCCCGGATCTTTCAGCTTTGGAGGTAATTTACGTTGAAGCACTGCACTGCATTCCTCTGTCAAGGCCACTGTCTCAAACTCGTCTAACCTTCTCTTCCTTGACAGTATACCCTTCATAAACTTTGCATAACTTGGCATTTGTTCCAATGCCTCTGCGAAGGGTATGTTGATCTGCAGTTTCTTAAAAACCTCCAAAAACTTTCTGAACTGTTTATCATCCCTCTGCTTATTCAATCTCTGCGGATATGGAACTCGCGGGTGAACTTGTGATTCTGTATTAACGGGCTTCTTATCTGAACTAGCTTTCTCCTTCTCTACTGACTCGTAGTTATCCTTCTTCTCTTTCTGTTCATCTTCAATTTTTATCTCAGTTTCTATCCCAATGTTATCCCCTTGTAAACTTGGTGCTGCTGAGTCTGGTACATTTCCTGAATATTGCTTTCCCGATCTGAGTGTAATGGCCTGACACTGTTCCTTACCTTCTCTCCGTGGATTTGCCTCTGTGTTACTTGGCAATGAACCCTGGGGCCTGCTGTTAAGCATAGTCGCCATTTGCCCCATCTGAGCTTCCAGATTTTTAATTGCCACTGCCTGACTTTTGATCATCACCTCTGTATTTGCCATGTACTTTAACATCATCTCCTCCATTTCTGATTTCTTTTCCTACGGAGGTGCGTATGGAGTAGGATGTTGTTGTTGAGAATATCCCGGTGGAAAAGGTGGTCGTGGAGCATACTGTTGCTGCGCCGGCTGAAACTGATTGTTCTGCTGAAACTGCTGCTGCTGATTTCCTTGGTTGTTTGACCAACTAAAGTTTGGATGATTGCGGTTGTTGGGGTGATATGTGTTCTGAAACTGACCTTGGTCTTTCTTATAAGTGTTCACATATTGCACCGACTCCGAGTTGATAGCACATTGATCTGTTGAGTGCGACCCCGCGCAAATCTCACAAACGAAGGCAACTGACTTGGCTTTGCTTTCCGATAATGAATCTATTTTCTTTGCCATAGCTGCCATTTGTGCTGACAACTGGGTAATAGCATCCACTTCCAACAAACCTGCAACTCTGGGCTGTGACGTTCTGGCTGTAGGATTTTGAAAATCATTTGCTGCCATAGTCTCAATAAGGTTATAAGCCTCGTCATAGCTCTTTGCCCCTAAAGCTCCACCCGCAGCTGCATCTACCATCTGCCTAGACTGCCATCCCAATCCATTATAAAATGTGTTGATTACCATCCAATCTAGCATCCCATGGTGTGGACACTTCCTTAGCATCTCCTTGTACCTATCCCAAGCCTCGTATAAGGACTCACCCTGTTGTTGCTCAAATTGAGAAATTGCCATCCTTAGTTTCGCAGTTTTAGCCATTGGGAAAAACTTGGCTAGGAATTTTTGTGCTAAGTCCTCCCATGTAGTAATTGATCTTGCAGGCAAAGAATGAAGCCAACTTCTTGCTCTATCCCTTAATGAAAATGGAAACAGTCTTAGTCGGATAGCATCCTCCGTCACCCCGTTGTATCTGAATGTATCACAAATTTCAATGAAACTCAAAAGATGCTCATTAGGATCGTCTGTAACAGCACCCCCAAACTGGACCGAATTCTGCACCATTTGAATGGTTCCTGGTTTAATCTCAAAGGTATTTGCTGCTATTGCCGGTCTTACTATGCTAGACTGCAATCCAGTGATGTTTGGCATGGAATAGTCCCTCAAAGCTTTATGTTCCTCTCTTTGCTCAATTCTCTGTTCCACCGCCATCTTCGGAATAGTTCTTTCTAACTGTGCTTGCAAATTCCTACGCACTCTTGCTTTCCAACCTCTTTCGTCAATATTATCCTGAGCTGGTGTTAATTCTGAGTGGGATGAGCGTGTGTGCATAAAAATTCTACAAGTACCTGAAATCAAAACAAAAATAAAAATAGAAATGAGAAAAGATTAGAGTTGTCTAAGTCAAACAATATAGCTTAAAACTGATGATAATAATAAAAATCTAACGCCTGTCCCCGGCAACGGCGCCAAAAACTTGTTGCCTCTTTTTAAGTCTTAAATAAAAGAGCTCTAACTCGTGCAAGTATACACGGTCAACAAGTAATACAGAGGAAGTAGAGTATCGTCCCACAGAGATAGGATTAAATTAAATCACTATGCATCAGCTCTATCACTATACTTATTTGCTTAAACTAATGACTTACTCTTGGTGACAAAATTATTCCTATATCAATTAATAACTAACTATGCAAATACTAACAAAATATATCAAGCCTGGAATTAATGGGATCCTAACTTCATTTAATAGTTCATCTAATCACCACTATCATGCTAGTAAGTTCACATATCATAGAAAAGTAGCCAAGGACACTGAAATAGACATAACCATTTGTCAATGCATTATAACCTACTTACATAATATCCATACTTGATAGACACCATGTAATCACCACTATAACCAAAATCACTATATTTCTATGTGAAATTGCAATTATATTGATTTTAAGCACAAGCCCTTATTTTGACTCTTACGGTGAAATAGTATATTTCTATCTGACTCACAAAATATTAAGCTATCCAATTAAGCCTCATATTCGCAAGCTATCATGACTACAATCCATACTTATATGTTATTTTTCAATTCCATACAAGTACTGAAGTCGAATGGTGATCAAGCATTCATACAAGCAAAACAATCATGATAGAAATTCCTTTTGATATGCAAAACAAGCTAACAATCAAGAACGTAATTAAACTACATATTAAAATCCGTTAGAATCCCATAATGGAAATTAGTTCATGTCTGAACCTAAAGCCATTATGGGATCAAAACTAAACATGGTAAATTAACAAACAATTGAAATAAGAAGAATTAGATTGATCAAACCCAATTGAAGAATAAAATCCAAAGTAAGCGTAAACCCACATCAAAATCCAATGCTCGAACAAAAGTAATCCACAGAATATCTCCCTAAAACTATCTCTAAGAAAGTAGAATATATCCTAATATTACTAAAAGTCTCCAAGTTTTTATTCTTCGGGTTTCCTTCTCACTATCTGATCAATATGGACTAGAATCCTCTTCAGAATCGACTTCTTTTTCCTCCTTCAGCTGGACAAATAGAACAAAAACGTGGCCTAGCGCTGCCGGCGCTAGCCCTAGCGCTGCTGGCGCTCTGTCTGGCCCAGAAATTTACAAAAATGCCACTAGGTCTATTTTTAGCTCCAAATTTACCCTTTTGCCCCTCCAGCTCCAACCTACAATAAATAAACACAAAAACAAGTAAAATAATACTAAAAACACTTAAAGACCACAATAAATAAGCCTAACAATACCTGATTCGTAGGTATAAAACCCACTCATCAGTGATCATGCTAATGAGATCTAAATTCTAGATAGCTCACAAACTAAAATCGTTCCTAATCGATGGAGTACTAAAAAGGGGATTAGTGAATCCGAATAGATTAGTACATACGTTGCTTGTTCTTATGAAGAGGATGATTGATCTCATAATCATTTGTGTGGAGATACTAAAGAAAGTATGTATGTGCTTATTAGAGAATAAGTTCATTGAACGTGGCTCGCTAAGGAATACCTAATAGAGTTTTACTCGCCTGTCAATAGGAATTCCTCTAGTGATAGTAGTACAAGTGATCCTTGGACTTGAGATCATCATAGTATCTTGTGTATGATGAGTTATACTTTGATATGTCCCTTAAGACCTTTAGGGTATATCAAATGGTATGATTGGGTATAATAAGTTATACATGGAGATAGGTGAATGATCAACAAAGAATCTACCACTTCTAGTAAAAGGAGAGAATGTCCTATGTGATTCAATAAATGACGACTCAGAAGTCTTTGGCCAAAGCAGAATGAAATTAGAAAGGAGTTTCTAATTTGCATTATCAGATACGTTCATTAGAGAATCGAAATGCATATAATTAAATAAAATAAGACTTGACGATAATTTTATGTCTTATATTTAATTGGGACATTGTATGGTAGAATGATTGAATTGTACGGTAACTATGCACTAAAAGGTTCTTTTGTGATTAATGTTGAAATCTATATTATCTGGAAAGTCGTTGATCGCTAAGAGGGCTTACCCTTATTGTATAATAAATATTATTTATTTAAATGAATTAAATAGTTTAATTTATTTATTTAAATAAAATTAGAATTGTTCTAATTGATTTATTCACAACCGATTTAATATGGAGAACCTAAAGGGTCACACCGCAAAAGGAAAATATTTATTTAAGAAGTAAATGACATAATCGTAATACTAAGTTAAGTGTATTTAATTTAATCTATAGAGGTAGAATAAATTAAATAGCTTAATATTTATTATTTAATATTTTGGAAATATTAAATATAAATTAATAAGATGAGTCTTATTATTAGTATTATTAATATTATTATTATTTAATTCCTAAAAGGGTTTGGGAATTAATTAATAAAAGTACTCTCATAAATTTCTAATTGGATTAGGAGTTTAAATTAATTAAAGGAGTTTAATTAGAATAAAAACCCTAATCCTAAATATTTTAGGAGGGTTCCCTATATTTATAAATAAGAGGAGTCTTATCATGATTTGGGGTTAGACAGTTACACACTCTTCCATAAGAATTGGAAAGAGAGAGAGAGTACTTGCAATTTCTATAGAGATAGAAACTAGGGTTTTGCGAACACCCATCTTATTGAACAACTATTATTCCTTGGTGGATCACCTCTAGAGGCCAAACACTTAGGTGGCTAACGTTGATCAAAGGAAAGGAATTTAATCGGTAGAATTCAAGGAGAACGCGAAGGAATTGAAGGTGAACTTGTTCCTGAGGAAACTTTGATTCACGAGGGTATAATTCTATATCTCTATCTCTTTCGTTTAATTGATAATTGATCACAAGGATGATCGTGGTGATGGTTTGTATGAAAATTTTTAAAATCTGTTTTATTGCGCTTCTGCACTATTTATGTAATTTGATTGCATGTCCGCGCTATATACAAACCTAACAGTGGTATCAGAGCATAACCTTGTGCTAATTATTGATTATGATGATTCCATGTATGTATGGGTATGCGATTGGATCGTTTTTCTGGGCAAAGAAAAAAATTTCGAACTCTGCTACGCAGCGCGGCCGCGCCACTTCCAGTTCATTCTGGAGCGCGGCCGCGCCCGAACCCAGAAACTGTTTCTGGGGGTGCAGCGCGACCGCTCCGCTCCTAGTTCAATTTGGAGCGCGGCCGCGCCGGTCTGCAGAATTTGAAAATTTTTTATTTTGATTTTATTTATTTTCAATTAAGATAAAAGGTTTATTTTGAATTGGAATATGATTAAAATTAAAAATTTTATTTTAACTTAGAATGAGATTCCACGTTAACTAGAATACAGGAGTTTATTCTATTTTGGAATAGGATTCCATGTTTCCTAGAATAAAGGAGTTTATTCACATATAGAATAGGATTCCATATTTCCTTAAAAATAAAGATGTTTATTTTGATAAGGAATAAGATTCAACATATTTTATTTTCCAATAATTTTAAGTTAAAATAAAAGAGTTTGTTTTGAACTTGAAATTTGATTCCATGTTAATTGAAATTTTAGTTCACTTGGTGGCTCTAGTGAACCAAACTAGAATAAAAGTCTATAATCAATCCGGGTAGAATATAGTATTCTATATGTGCATGCTTACTATGTATATATTATATATTATACAACATTCTTCGCATGTTAAATAATATGACGCGTATTTTATATATATATGTGCATACACGCTAAACAAGATGAGACAAATAATAACAAACCCCTCAAAGAAACTATATTAAGTCCTAAGCGTTCAAAGATATTTGGAATATCGAACGTCGCCTTCTAGCATGGTAAAGCGATAGAGTATTAAACATTTAATATGAGTTTGTTGTGTCACACAAGGCAAGTATTAAATATTTAAGATGTTGCTTTATCACATTTGATGCTTATAAATAGACTGAACGATGCTGTTTTGTTTTGTCACACAAGGACAGTGTTTTTCTTTTGAATATATGGAAGTGCTAGGTTGAACTTAACTTGGATAATTTTGATTCGGATGTGTCACACTTGATCAAAATACTCTAAGAGGCAAAATACAAGGAGTTACATAGTGATGTAATTGACAATAGTTGTCTACCTATTTATTTATATATAGTTTGTTGTGTCACACAAGACTATATACATTTGAAATGGGATCCTTATTCTCACTAAAAATCTTTAATTAGATATGCTGAACTATATAAGGAGGGTAATATAGTTTGATGAAAATAGTGGGAGATACCAATTTAAAATAAACATCTAATTTATTTTGGTAATTAATTAAAATGAATGTATGCTAAAATATTGTTAAATTACAAATTCATTTATAGAATTTTACGATGTCTAATTCACTATCACTGCATATCATATTAGATGCTAATTAATCGGACCGTATTAAACGGACTGGTTAAGAAATTTAAGAATAGTTCTCAAGGCTGAAAAGCTATCTTATATCCTTAATATGTCTATCCCTGCAATGGTTGTAGACAATGCCTCTGAGGAAGAGATTGCTACTTTTAGAAAGTAGTAAGATGATGCACAGTTGGCTCAATGCATCGTGCTCGCATCCATGAGTAACGAGCTTCAGTGTCAGCATGAAACTATGGATGCTCCTACTATACTCCTGCACCTTCAAGGAGTTTAAGGGTGAGGAAAGTAGGACTATTAGATATCAGATATCTAAGGAGCTTTTCCGATCTAGAATGACCGATGGCACTACAGTACAGACATATGTCCTAAAATGATCAATCTGGTTGAACAATTGGGACAACTAGGTTTTAATGGATGGAGAGTTGATCCAAGATTTGATCTTGCAATCACTTCTGGACTCTTTCTCATAAATTGTTGTGAATTTCCACATGAACAAGCTATATGTCAGCCTGCCTGAGTTGCTTAAACATGTTGAAAACTGTAAAGAGTCATTTTCCAATCAAGAAAGACCAAGTCTTACTGGTAGATGATTCTTCCAGGAAGCGGAAGAGGGCCAAAGGATCTTCTTAAAAGAAGAACAATTCAAAGAAGGTAAATAGAAAGGCAAAAATAAAGGACAATAAGAAGAAGACTGATATAGATAACAAAGAAGTTTGCTTCCACTGCAATAAGCCTGGATACTAGAAAGAAAACTGTAAGGAGAATCTTATAAAGGCTAACCAGAAGAAGTTTAGTGAAGCTTCGGTTACAGATACAGGTTTGTTCATGATTAAAAATAAATCTTTCTGTAAGTCAAGGTTGTACTTGGGTATTGGATACCAGCTGTAGTTCTCACGTATGCAATCCAATGCAGAGACTAAGCATAAGTAGAAAGCTAAACAAAGAGTAAGTAATCTTATATGTGGGAATGGAGCAAAGGTTGCTACATTAACCATAGGAACTTATAGTTTAGCATTGCCTACGGGCAAGTCTATTAAGTTAATAAGTTGTTATTATGTTCCAGTTCTCATTAGAAATATTGTTGGACAAGGAAGGTTCTAGCATTATATTTAAGAACAATTATTGTTCTATTTATAATGATAATATTTTGTTTGAAACTGGAAGATTACTTGATAGACTTTGTATACTTGACTTACATGAAAAACATTTTGCAAGTTGAATAAACTAATAAAAGAAAAGGAGATGGTCATTCAAAGAGTTGAATGTGTGTATTTAATAAAATACAAGTCTAAATCATTTAAAATGTTCAAAGAATTCAGAAGTGAAACATATTGACAAAGTATTAAGATTCTTTGATCAGATCGAGGAAGGAATACTTATGCAATAAGTTTCTAAATCATCTCAAAATGGCATTTTCTCATAATGGACATCTCCTGATACGCAATAATTGATTGGAGTATCTAAAATGAGAAATTGTACCTTATTGGATATGGTGCAGTCCATAATGATTTTTACCGACATTATAGTATCCATCTGGGGTTATGCCCTAGAAACGGCTGCATATCTATAAAATAAGGTAACCTCAAAATCCGGCCCCAAGACTCCATAAAGGTTATGGATAGGAAGGATTCCTACTCTTAAGTATGTTAAGATATGGGGTTATCCAACTTATGTGAAAAAGGTTTCAAAGATAAGTTTGGGACAAAATCTGACAAGTGCAGATTTGTGGGATATCCTAAAGAAAGTTTAGGGTATTATTACTATAATCCTACACGCTGCCTTCTCAGATAAAGGTGTTTATCATTGAAGGAGCTAGTGGGAGGGTAATAGATCTTGAAGGTGTTCAAGAACCAGAAAGCACTTTAAGTCAAACCGAGGAACCTATAGATAGACCTATTGTACCACAACCGAATCATAAATCTAGAAGAGTACCGAAGATACCTAGGAGGTATGGATTCATCATAGAGGATGATGATGAGGTACACATCATAGAGGATTATGATCCAGTTATATACGATGATGCTATGAGTAGAAGACACTCAGATAAATGGCAGATAGCCATGAAATCCGAAATGGACTCCATGTATGAGAACCAAGTATAGACTCTGGTTACTCCACAAAAGGGCATAGTGCCTGGAGGGTGAATATGGGTCTTTAAGAGAAAGACTAGGGCAAATGGTAAGGTAGAGACCTATAAGACCAAACCTGTTTAAAAGGTTTTTCAAGTCAAGGAGTTGACTGTGATAAAACCTTATTACCGGGTAATGCTCAAGTCCATTTGGATTTTGCTTGTTACGAAATTTGACAAAATGGATGTGGAGACGCCCTTCCTCAATGAAGACTTGAGGAGAATGTATGTATAATACAGCTAGTGGAATTTGTTTCAAAGGTTGAAGCAAATCGTGTTTTAAGCTACAATGATCCATTGATGGATTGAAGCAAGCTTCTCAAAGATGGAACATTCGTTTTGATGAGACAATCAAAAGAGTTTGATTTTATCAAAAACGAGAATGAACCTAGTGTGTACAAAAAGGGTCAGTGGGAGCACTGTGACATTCCTAGTATTATATGTTGATATACTACTTATAAGGAATAACACACCAATGCTACAATCAGTAAATATAAATTTGTCTAAACATTCCTCCATGAATGACTTGGGAGGAGCATCCTATAAATTGGGGATATAAATCTATATAGATAGATTTAAAAGGATGTTTGGCTTGACCCAAGGAACGTATATTTATTTGATGCTAAAGGCGTTTAGCATGGCAAACTTCAAGAGAGGTCTCATAATGATGAGCCATGGAGTGTATCTCTCTAAAATTATCCCTAATTGAAAGAGAGATCGCATGAGTTACTATCATGTATGCAATGAATATACAAGGCTTGATGTTGACCAGTCATATTCTGGAGATGATCATTGTAAGATAGTGATAAACATCTTTAGGTACTTAACCGGTACTGAAGATGTGATCATGATTCATGGTAGGTCTGAATTAAAACTAGCGGGCTAAACAGACTCAAGTTTTTTAGACTGACCAAGACAATAACAAACCACTTTAAGGTAAATCGTTACCTTGAAAGGTGGTGTAGTGAATTGGAAAAGTTCCAAACAGCAAAGAGTTGTTGATTTAGTGACAAAGACAAAGTATATAGCTGTAAATGAAGCTGCAAGTTGATTGTTTGGATGAAAAGTTCATTATAGAACTAGGAATAGTTCCTAAGTCTCATCTTAGGTTCAAACAAGTGTTGCGGCACTTTCATTTGATTAGTGGAATCATTGAAAGAGGAAAAGTCACTATAGAGATAATGGACTCTCGAGAACAACATTGCATATCCATCTACTAAAGCTTTATCCAATAACAGGATGATCGTCACTTAGAGAAGAAGGGTATTAGATACCATGGCGATTGGTTTTAGTGCAAGTGGGAGATTAAAAGTTGTTTGTACACAAGCCAATCATATTTGATATGATGTAGCATATACTTTGTAATCTTATTCGTTTATTAAAGGCATTTTACTTTATCTACATGAGTTGTTATATTAAATGTGATAAACCCATAGTTTTGAGCAATGCTTTTAGAATCATGATGGTGATCATGCTAATGAGATCTAAATTCTAGATAGCTCACAAACTAAAATCGTTCCTAATCGATGGATTACTAAAAAGGGGATTAGTGAATCCGGATAGATTAGTACATACGTTGCTTGCTCTTATGAAGAGGATGATTGATCTCATAATCATTTGTGTGGAGACACTAAAACAAGTATGCAGGTGCTTATTAGAGAATAAGTTCACTGAACGTGGCTCGCTAAGGAATACCTAATAGAGTTTTACTCGCCTGTCAATAGGAATTCCTCTAGTGATAGTAGTATAAGTGATCCTTGGACTTGAGATCATCATAGTATCTTGTGTATAATGAGTTATACTTTGACATGTCCCTTAAGACCTTTAGGGTATATCAAAGGGTATGATTGGGTATAATGAGTTGTACATGGAGATAGGTGAATGATCAACAAAGAATCTACCACGTCTAGTAAAAGATGTGAATGTCCTATGTGATTCGATAAATGACAACTCAGTAGTCCTTGGCCAAGGCAGAATGAATTTAGAAAGGAGTTTCTAATTTGCATTAATTAGAGTTGTGCATTTGAGAATCGAAATTCATATAATTAAATAAAATAAGACTTGACAGTAAATCCATGTCTTATATTTAATTGGGATATTTATATGGTAGAAGGATTGAATTGTACGGTAACTATGCACTGAAAGGTTCTTTTGTGATTAATGTTGAAATCTATATTATCTAGAAAGTCGTTGATCGCTAAGAGGGCATACCCTTATTGTATAATAAATATTATTTATTTAAATGAATTAACTAGTTTAATTTATTTATTTAAATAAAATTAGAATTGTTCTAATTGATTTATTCACAACCGATTTAATATGGAGAACCTAAAGGGTCACACCGCAAAAGAAAATATTTATTGAAGAAGTAAATGACATAATCGTAATAATAAGCTAAGTGTATTTAATTTAATCTATGGAGATAGAATAAATTAAATAGCTTAATATTTATTATTTAATATGTTAGAAATATTAAATATAAATTAATAAGATGAGTCTTATTATTATTATTACTATTATTATTATTTAATTCCTAAAAAGGTTTGGGAATTAATTAATAAAAGTACTCTCAAAAATTTCTAATTGGATTAGGAGTTTAAATTAATTAAAGGAGTTTATATAGAATAAAAATCCTAATACTAAATAGTTTAGGAGGGTTTCCTATATCTATAAATAAGAGGAGTCTTATCATGATTTGGGGTTAGACAGTTACACACTCTTCCATAAGAATTGGAAAGAGAGAGAGTACTTGCAATTTCTATAGAGATAGAAACTAGGGTTTTGCCAACACCCATCTTTTTAAACAACTATTATTCCTTGGTGGATCACCTCTAGAGGCCAAACACTTGGGTGGCTAACGTTGATCAAAGGAAAGAAATTTAATCGGTGGAATTCAAGGAGAACGTGAAGGAATTGGAGGCGAACTTGTACCTGAGGAAGTTTTGATTCATGAGGGTATAATTATATATCTCTATCTCTTTCGTTTAATTGATAATTGATGACAAGGATGATCATGGTGATGGTTTGTATGAAAAATTTTAAAATCCGTCTTATTGCGCTTCCGCACTATTTATGTAATTTGATTGCATGTTCGCGCTATATACAAACCTAACAGTTTGTTGTGTCACCACAAGGCTATATACATTTGAAATGGGATCCTTATTCTCACTAGTAGATCTTTAATTATATTTGCCGAACTATATATTGAGGGTAATATAGTTTGATGAAAATAGTGGGAGATACCAATTTAAATAAAGACCTAATTTATTTTGGTAATTAATAAAATGAATGTATGCTAAAATATTGTTAATTCACTTACATAATTTTATAATGTCTAATTTACTATCACTGCGAAGCATATTAGATGCTAATTAACTGGACCAAATTACACGAACTGGTTAAGGAATCTGAGAATAGTTCTCAAGGCTGAAAATCTATCTTATATCCTTAATACGCATATCCCTGCAATGGTTGCAGACAATGCCTCTGAGAAAGAAATTGCTACTTCTAAAAAGTGGCAAGATGATGCACAGTTGGCTCAATGCATCATGCTAGCATCCATGAGTAACGAGCTTCAGCGTCAGCATGAAACTATGGATGCTCCTACTATACTCCTACACCTTCAAGGAGTTGAATAATGAGGAAAGTAGGACTATTAGATATCAGATATCTAAGGAGCTCTCCAATCTAGAATGATCGATGACACTACAAACAAATGTCCTAAAATGATCAATCTGATTGAACAATTGGGACAACTGGGTTTTATAATGGATGGAGAGTTCATCCAAGATTTGATCTTGAAATCACTTCCGGACTCTTTCTCACAATTTATTGTGAATTTCCACATGAACAAGCTATATGTCAGCCTGCCTGAGTTGCTTAAACATGTTGAAAACTATAAAGAGTCATTTTCCAACCAGGAAAGACCAAGTCTTACTGGTAGATGATTCTTCCAGGAAGCGGAAGAGGGCCAAAGGATCTTCTTAAAAGAAGAACAATTTAAAGAAGGTATAAGGAAAGGCAATAACTAAGGACACTAAGAACAAAACTGATGAAGATAGCAAAGGAGTTTGCTTCCACTGCAATAAACTTGGACACTGGAAAGGAAACTGTAAGGAGCATCTTGCAGAGGCTAACCAAAAGAAGCTTAGTGAAGCTCGGTTACAGATATAGGTTTGTTCATGATTGAAATAAATATTTCTGTAAGTCAAAGTTCTACTTGCGTATTGGATACCGGCTATAGTTCTCACATATGCAATCCAATGCAGAGACTAAGCAGAAGTAGAAAGCTAAACAAAGAGTAAGTAATCTTACGTGTGGAGAATGGAGCAATGGTTGCTACATTAGCCGTAGGAACTTATAGTTTAGCGTTGCCTATGGGCAAGTCTATTAAGTTAATAAGTTGTTATTATGTTCCACTTCTCTTTAGAAACAGTATTACTTCTGTTGTTAGACAAGGAAGGTTCTGATATTATATTTAAGAACAATTGTTGTTCTATTTATAATGATAATGTTTTGTTTGAAACTGGAAGATCACTTGATGGACTTTGTAAACTTGAATTACATGAAAAATAATTTTGCAAATTGAACAAACTAGTAAAAGAAAAGGAGATGATCATTCAAAGAGTTGAATATGTGTATTTGATGAAATACAAGTCTGAATCATTTGAAAGTTTCAAAGAATTCAGAAGTGAAACAAATTGACAAAGTATTAAGATTCTTTGATCAGATCGAGGAAGGAATACTTGTGCAATAAGTTTCTAGATCATCTCTAAATGGTATTTTCTCATAATGGACACCTCCTCATACGCAATAATTGATTGGTGTATCTAAAAAGGAGAAATTATACCTTGTTGGACATGGTGCGGTCCATAATGATTTTTATCGACATTTTGGTATCCATCTGGGGTTATGCCCTAGAAACGACTGCATATCTACAAAATAAGGTAACCTCAAAATTCGGCCCCAAGACTCCATAAAAGTTATGGATAGGTAGGATTCCTAATCTTAAGTATGTTAAGATAAGGGGTTGTCCAACTTATGTGAAAAAATTTCAAAAGATAAGTTTGGGACAAAATCTGACAAGTGTAGATTTGTGGGATATCCTAAAGAAAGTTTAGGGTATTATTACTAGAATCCTACACGCTGCCTTCTTAGATAAAGGTGTTTATCATTGAAGGAGCTAGTGGGAGGGTAATAGATCTTGAAGGAGTTCAAGAACCACAAAGCACTTTAAATCGAACCGAGGAACCTGTTGATAGACCTATTGTACCACAACCGAATCGTAAATCTAGAAGAGTACCGAAGATACCTAGGAGGTATGGATTCATCATAGAGGATGATGATGAGGTACACATCATAGAGGATGATGATCCAGTTATATACGATGAGGCTATGAGTAGAAGACACTCAAAAAAATGGCAGATAGCCATGAAATCCGAAATAGACTCCATGTATGAGAACCAAGTATAGACTCTGGTTTCTCCACCGAAAGGCATAGTTCCTAAAGGGTGTATATGGGTTTTTAAGAGAAAGACTAGGTTAAATGGCAAGGTAGAGACCTATAAGACCAGACCTGTTTAAAAGGTTTCAAATAAAGTCAAGGAGTTGACTGTGATAAAACCTTATTATCGGGTAATCCTCAAGCCCATTTGGATTTTGCTTGTGATTGCAGCTTATTACGAAGCAAATGGGTGTGGAGACGTCCTTCCTCAATAAAGACTTGAGGAGAATGTATATATGATACAGCCAGAGGAATTTGTTTCAAAGATTGAAGTAAATCGTGTATATAAGCTACAATGATCCATTTATGGATTGAAGCAAGCTTCTCAAAGATGGAACATTCGTTTTGATGAGACAATCAAAAGAGTTTGATTTTATCAAAAATGAGAATAAACCTAGTGTGTGCAAAAAGGGTCAGTGGGAGGACTGTGACATTCCTAGTATTATATGTTGATATACTACTGATAAGGAATAACACACCAATGCTACAATCAGTAAAGATAAAATTGTCTAAACATTCCTCTATGAATAACTTGGGAAGAGCATCCTATAAATTGGGGATATAAATCTATATAGATAGATTTAAAAGGATGTTTGGCTTGACCCAATGAACGTATATTCATTCGATGCTAAAGGTGTTTAGCATGGCAATCTCCAAGAGAGGTCTCATGATGATGAGCCATGGAGTGTATCTCTTTAAATTGTCCTCAATAACTAAAAAGAGATCGCATGAGTTACTATCATGAATGCAATGAATATACAAGGTCTGATGTTGATCAATCAGATTCTAAAGAAGATCACTGTAAGACAGTGATAAACATCTTTAAGTACTTAACCGGTATTAAAGATGTGATCATGATTCATGGTAGGTCTGAATTAAAACTAGAGGGTTAAATAGACTCAAGTTTTTCAGACTGACCAAGACGATAATAAATCCACTTTAGGGTAAATTGTTACCTCAAATGGTGGTGTAGTGAAGTTGGAAAGGTTCCAAACAGCAAAGAGTTGCTGATTTAGTGACAAAGACAAAGTATATAGCTGTAAATGAAGCTACAAGTTGATTGTTTGGATGAAAAGTTCATTACAGAACTAGGAATAGTTCCTAAGTCTCATCTTGGATTCAAAGATGTGTTGCGGCACTTCATTTGATTAGAGGAATCATTGAAAGAAGAAAAAGTCACTATAGAGATAGTGGACTCTCAAGAACAACATTGCATATCAATTTACTGAAGCTTTATCCAATAACAAGATGATCGTCACTTAGAAAATAAGTATATTAGATACCATGGCGATTGGCTTTAGTGCAAGTGGGAGATTGAAAGTAGTATGCACACAAGCCAATCATATTTGATATGATGTAGCATATACTTAGTAATCTTATTCGGTAATTAAAGGCATCTTACTTTATCTACATTGTGATGTTATATTAAATGTGATAAACCTATAGTTTTGAGCAATGCTTTTAGAATCATCATGCTAATGAGATCTAAATTCTAGATAGCTCAGAAACTAAAATCGTTCCTAATCATTGGATTACTAATAAGGGGATTAGTGAATCCGGATATATTAGTACATATGTTGCTTGCTCTTAAGAAGAGGATGATTGATCTCATAATCATTTATGTGGAGACACTAAAGCAAGTATGTAGGTGCTTATGAGAGAATAAGTTCACTGAACGTAGCTCGCTAAGAAATACCTAATGGAGTTTTACTCGCCTGTCAATAGGAATTCCTCTAGTGATAGTAGTACAAGTGATCCTTAGACTTGAGATCATCATAGTATCTTGTGTATAATGAGTTATACTTTGACATGTCCCTTAAGACCTTTAGGGTATATCAAATGGTATGATTGGGTATAATGAGTTGTACATGGAGATAGGTGAATGATCAACAAAGAATCTACCACGTCTAGTAAAGATGTGAATGTCTTATGTGATTCGATAAATGACAACTCAGTAGTCCTTGGCCAAGGCAGAATGAATTTAGAAAGGAGATTCTAATTTGCATTAATTAGAGTTGTGGATTTGAGAATCGAAATTCATATAATTAAATAAAATAAGACTTGACAGTAAATCACAGTCTTATTTTTAATTGGGACATTGTATGGTAGAAAGATTGAATTGTACGGTAACTATTCATTGAAAGGTTCTTTTGTGATTAATGTTGAAATCTATATTATCTGGAAAGCCGTTGATCGCTAAGGGGGCTTACCCTTATTGTAGAATAAATGTTATTTATTTAAATGAATTAAATAATTTAATTTATTTATTTAAATAAGATTAGAATTGTTCTAATTGATTTATTCACAACCGGTTTAATATGGAGAACCTAAAGGGTCATACCGCAAAAGAAAAATATTTATTTAAGAAGTAAATGGCATAATTGTAATAATAAGTTAAGTGTATTTAATTTAATCTATGGAGATAGAATAAATTAAATAGCTTAATATTTATTATTTAATATTTTAGAAATATTAAATATAAATTAATAAGAGGAGTCTTATTATTATTATTACTATTACTATTATTTAATTTGTAATAGGGATTGAGAATTAATTAATAGAAGTACTCTCTCATGAATTCCTAATTGTATTAGGAGCATAATTAATTAAAGGAGTTTAATTATAATAGAAACCCTAATCCTAGATAGTTTAGGGAAGGGTTTTCCTACATCTATAAATAAGAGAAGTCTTATCATAGATTAGGGTTACACACTCTTGCATAAGAATTGTGGAGAGTACTTACAATTTCTATAGAGATAGAAACTAGTATTTTGCCAACACCCATTTTCTTGAACAAGTATTATTCCTTGGTGGATCACCTCTAGAGGCCAAACACTTGGGTGGCTAACGTTGATCAAAGGAAGGAATTTAATCGGTGGAATTCAACGAGAACGCGAAGGAATTGGAGGTGAACTTGTACCTGAGGAATCTAGAATTCTACAAGGGTATAATTCTTATTCTCCATCTCTTTCGTTTAATTAATAATTGTGCATAAAGAAAGATCGTGGTGATGGTTTGTATAAAATTTTAAAATCTGATTTTATCGCGCTTCCACTTTATTTATATAATTTGATTGCATGTTCGCGTTATACAAACCTAACACTTCGACAGATTCTCCATTGCCCCACTTACTTCCTCTTGCTGCTATGATCTCTCATGGTGCTTGGCTTCCACTCGAGGCATTATTCTTGGGGACTCTTTACTGCCGCTTGAGCGAGGCAGTTTTGGTGATGCGTGAAGCTCGTGGATGGTAAGCTTTTACTTTTGCTTTTGTTGGTCCCTTTATCTTCTTTTTTATGCTTTTATAGGCTTTGATTGCTCTCCTTTTTCTTATAGCCGCGATGTCTCTTGCTATGCACCGATCTCCAACGTATTATCTAAATATCATTAAATTGATTATTTAGAATTGCCAATAGAAAATCACTAATAGTTTATATAATCATTTTCCAAATAATTATATAGCATATCTATCATTATTAATTTCACTATATTCCTATGAGAAATAATAACAATAAATTCACTAAGTATCATTCTCAACATATTGCTTGCGGTCTACAGGTATATTCCTATCCCGTCTACAAATTAACATTCACTCCGAGGAAGAATTACTAATCACAAGTTATCATATTCAGATCTAAACTTATAGTCCATCGTCCAATTTCATATAAGTTATCACAATAATTGCTAGCTAAACAATCATTCATGAAGCACAAAATATGATAAACAATTCAAATATAATCAACAATAACCAAGAAGGAGAATAAATTAATTTAAACTAAACATTGGGTTCAATTGCAATATCAATAAAAAGCTAAGTTATAACATAGGAATAAAACATCATCAATAAACCAAGTAACATCTTATATTACAAAAATAAAAATAAGATAAAAGAAAACAAAAATTGTGTCACGTAGCCTTGCTCTCCAATTGCTCCTTCAATCCTTGCACTCCTTCTTGCTCCTTGAAAGCTAATGAGAAACCCTAGCTTTGATGTGTGTTAGATGTTAAATGGATGTTAGTCTCCTCTCTAGGGTGTTAATCTCTCTAAATCATGTCTCCTGATGAGTATTTTTAAATCTCAAGTTAAACCCTATCAAAAGTAGGCATCCCAGTCCAATCCCAAGTCAAAAACGTGCCAAAATCGTCAAAATTCACATCAGCTGAAGCCCCATGTGCCCCGACTCTCTAACACAGTGCCTCGGCTCTCTCCCTAGTGCCGCAATGCTCAACATTCTGTACCTGGAAAATCTGCTTTCATGCTGGAACTTGTGATCTGTTTTTCTATTAGATAAGGATCGAATATTGACTTTGTCTCTTCATGAAAGTTGTAGTCCTTGAAATGTAGATGAATTTAGGCTTTTGAATCACCTCATTTGGTGTACTTAAGATCAAGTTATGCCCATTTGAAGTATACTGGTCCAAAAAAGAATCCAATTCAAGCAAGGTTCGGATCAGCTCACTTTGACACACTGTTTGGAGGTCCAAACAAACTCGAATTTTTGCCAACCACCTTTCTGGAAAGCTTGAGAAGTCCTCTACATACTTTAAGAAGACCACTTTCTCATTCTAAAAATCTAACATCATTCAAAACACCATTGAAACTTCAAAGGTCAAATTCCCGAAAAGCTGAAAAGTATACTCCAATTTCACTAAAAATGCATCCATATAGCTCTAATTTAACTAAAATACAACCCAATCGCTTCCAACTTTATTTCGTACATAAAAACATAAAAACACATAAAAATGAATAGAAAATATTCGAAAACTCACAAATCATCAAGTCAAAAGTACTCAATTTATAGGTATAAAAACCACTCATCAAATACCCCCAAACTTAAATATTTGTTTGTTCTCTAGCAAAACACTAAGAACAAAACTAAAACAACTAATTCTAAATAGAAACTACCTTGAGCAACCATTCAATATGAATTTGAACAATGACCTCAAAATTTTCTTGAAACAATAACTCAAGCAAAATTTTCAAGAATATGCAAAGCCTAGAATTTCAACCTATTCATCAATTCCACATCTACTCATGATCCTTCACGTACGTGTGCGCATCCAAATGTTCAAACTAGTTATGACTTGCATAAGCTCATATAATCAAACACTCGTAAAAGATTTTCAAATCAACTCTAAAAGCTTACTTTTCACATCAATTTCTGCTAATGAGGACGAAACATAAATTTAGAGAATCAAAAGGATATTTAAAACATTTAAGCACACATGAACCTTTCCCAAGTATTTCAAAAACATTTTTTTATTTTTTATATATATTTTTTAGTATGTGCATTTTATGCTCCGTCTCACTTCCCATTGAACGAGTGCGTTTTACGCTCCATCTCGCTGCATATGTTTATAATTGAGTGCATTTTACGCTCCATCTCAACTCACACATGGTTCATTATTTCACTCGGGAAGGTTCAAAATTATTTCAAAATTTTTAAATAATCCAAGATTTCCCCTAAACTTATGTTAATGCCTAAATTTTGCTTTAATCGATGCTCAAACAAGTTTCCTAGAGTTTTAAAGATATCTCCCATAAGTAGTTAACCAATTTTTTTTAAGACACAACTAGCTAAGCAAATGGATATGTGCTTTTAAGTGCAAAAGGATCACAAACAACGTAAAACCAACTAATAAGCCAAAATATAAACCTAGCATACTTCTCAAATTCACAACAATTAGAAATTAAACACTTTTTTTTTCATCAGCCATCATCAAATTCAATCAACACATTGCTCCAATTATACTAAAACATACTATATAACATGCAAATCTAACTAAATTCTCAAACGTAAACTAGACATTATCCTCAATGGCTAAAATAGAAAAAATTAAAGTAGAAGACTTCCCTGAGAACCGGCTGATTGGCCACGTTAGCATCCTCCTCATCCGCTAAATCTGGAGTATATTCCGTTTTGTTCGATACTTGGTACCTGAAAACAATTGACACAACTAATTAAAATGCAACTAACTGAAAACTAAACAACTAAACCACAATAAACTAAAAATTAAACTTGGGTTGCCTCCCAATAAGCGTTTGGTTTATAGTTGTTAGCCCAACTTCTTCAATTTTCTATCCAATTCCTCTTTGAAAATTAAGGAACCCTCCATCCATCAGTAGCGATGTAACTTTTGAGGGCTTTGCTTCTGTAAGGACCATTGTTTCAAATTCAGCTAACTTATTTTTTTAGATAGAATCTCCTTTATGAACTTCAAGTAGCTAAGCATTTTCTCCATTGTGTCTGTGAACGAAATATTAAATTGAAGCTTCTCAAGCACAACTGGATTTTCATTTATCTTCTTATGGTCCCTTCTTTCATTCCACCATAGCTCCAAATTTATATTGGCTCCCATGTCGCATAGAGCTCTGCCTAAGAATGACTACCATTTATGCATGGGATTACAAAGCTACCCGGATCCTTGAACTTTGGTGGAGAAGGCATAGGGGGCACTATCGAAATTGGCTTAACATCATTGAAACTCAAGGCTAGATCTACTCCTGCCTTCTTTTCCTTGTCCCAACTTGTCTCCTCCTTTTTAGCATCCACATCACTTAGCATGGGTATTCCATTAGTTTCCGGAACTATGTCACTTGCCAATTCACCTTGAGGGCAATTGTTAATAGCATTTAGAACCTGTTCCAGTTTGTTCTCAAAATTCTGAATCCGCACATTCATCCGCTCTTCATACAATGCTATCCATTTGGAAATACGTTCCTCCAAGTTTGAATGATTTTCTAGTTGGTAAGGAGCTTGATTCTGAAATTCGGAAGTGTATGATTGGCTTGGAGCAAATGTTTGAACTTGCTTATTATGGCTCCATGCAAAATCTGGATGACTCCCCTAACTATGATGATAATTGTTAGGATAGTCGCCGAAGTTACCACCATACTGTACCGACTCAAAACTGATGGCGCATTGATGACTCGGATGGTTTCCAGCACAAACTTCATAAATCACCGCTGCACTTTGAATAGGTTGAGTCCCTAAAGCCTTAAGCTTCTTCGAAAGTGTCTCAACCTATGTAGCTAATGTAGTAAGTACATCGAGTCCATAAATCCCTGGTTCCGTTGGCTGAGCCATTCTTGCATAAGACCATTGATAATTATAAGTAGCCATGATGTACCTCGTAAAGAAAAAAAAATTAAAACAAAAAAATTGAACGTTTAAAGTAAGACCAAATTGATTAAAATTAATATTGGAAAATTTATTAGTAATATTCCCCGGCAACGGCACCAAAAAACTTGTTGTCTGCAATTGGTATTGATAATTTACACGCAAGTATACGTGGTCAACAAGTAATAAAGTGATAAGTAGAGTGTCGATTCCACGAAGAATATGCTAATAATATTAATTCAAGTATTAACTTTGTATCAATTCAATATTATTTAAACCAATGAATTTTAGGGTTTCAAATTAACTAATTAAAACTAAATTACTAACAAGGATAAAAATCAGATTTAACAGTTAAGATTACAATTTCCACCAATATCTTGTCTAAATATCATTAAATTGATTATTTAGAATTGCCAATAGAAAATCACTAATAGTTTATATAATCATTTTCCAAATAATTATATAGCATATCTATCATTATTAATTTCACTATATTCCTATGAGAAATAATAATAATAAATTCATTAAGTATCATTCTCAACACATTGCTTGCGGTCTACAGGTATATTCCTATCCCATATACAAATTAGCATTCACTCCGAGGAAGAATTACTAATCACAAGTTATCATATTCAGATCTAAATTTATTGTCCATCGTCCAATTTCATATAACTTATCACAATAATTGGTATCTAGACAATTGTTCATGAAGCACAAAACATGATAAACAATTCAAACATAATCAACAATAACCAAGAAGGAGAATAAATTAATTTAATCCAAACATTGGGTTCAATTACAATCTCAATAAAAAGCTAAGTCATAGCATAGGAATAAAACATCATCAATAAACAAAGTAACACCTTAGATTACAAAAATAAATGGAAGATAAAAGAAAACAAAAATTGTGCCACGCAACCTTGCTCTTCAATTCCTCTTTTAAACCTTGCACTCCTTCTTGCTTCTTGAAAACTTATTTGAAACCCTAGCTTTGATGTGTGTTATATGTTAGGTGGATGTTATTATCCTCTCTAGGGTGTTAGTCTCTCCAAATCATGTCTCCTGATGAGTATTTATAAATCTCAAGTTAAAACGTATCGAAAGTAGGCATCCCAGTCCAATCTCAAGTCAAAATCGTGCCAAAATCGTCAAAATCCGCATCAGCTGAAGCCCCAAGTGCCCCGGCTCTCTAACACAGCGTCGCGGCTCTCCCCCTAGCATCGCGGCTCTAGGAATGGGTGTCGTAGCACTCAAGATTCTTCACCTAGAAAATCTACTTTCATGCTGGAACTTGTGAGATATTTTTCTATTAGATAATGACCGAATCTTGACTTGGTCTCTGCATGAAAGTTGTATCCCTTGAAATTTAGATGAATTTAGGCTTTTGAATACCTCATTTGGTGTAATTAAGCTAAAGTTATGCCAATTTGAAGTGTACTGGTCCAAAAAAGGAATCCAATCCAAGCAAGGTTCAGATCAACTCACTTTCACACACTATTTGGAGGTCCAAACAAACTCAGATTTTTGTCAACCACACTTTAAAAGCTTGAGAAGTCCTCTATAAACTTTAAGAAAACCACTTTCTCATTCTAAAACTCTAACATCATTCAAAACACCATTGAAACTTTAGAGGTCAAATTGCCGAAAAGCTGAAAATTGCAATATACTCTAATTTGACTAAAAATGCATCCATATAGCTCTAATTTAACTAAAATACAACCCAATAGCTTCCAACTTTATTTTATATATAAAAACACATAAAAGTGAATAGAAAATAATTGAAAACTCACAAATCATCACGTCAAAAGTACTCAATTTATAGGTATAAAAATCACTCAACATAATTTTATTTCAAAACTTAGCTTTGTGATTCCTGCACGTTCTCGAGTAGGGTTATTTACGGCAAAGAATCGTCTCTTTCGAGGGAAGGTTCTTGCTTAATGATGATGAGTGTGTTTTATACACACAATTTGGGTACTTTTGGCCTTCATAATTTGTAAGTCTTTGGGTACTTTATGTGGTTTTATTGTATTTTTATCTTATTTTTAGATATTGTGGTTTTATATTGCTTTTATATGTTTTGTATTGTTTTTATGTGTTTTTACTTAGTTTTGTAGGAAATAGAGCAAAGGCTATTTGAGCGTCAACGTTTGGAGTGCCTTGAGTGCCATTTTCAGCTCAACATTGACATAGTAGCTGCTTGCGGCTCAATTTCAACCATGATCCAATCCTTATCTCTCAACACTCAAAGAACAAAAGTTGTAGATATTCTCCTCAGCTTTCTGGAGCATCTTGAATCATCCCAATGCGAGTTCGTTTGAGAGAGTTATGGTCGTTTTACCAGCGGATTTAGCATAAATTTTACACAGCGACCACTTTGATCTCAATTTCACCCTTGCTACAACCATTATCTTTCCAAACTCCAATTATAGAAGTTGTAGAACTACTTCTTAGCTTTCCATAACCTCTTGAATCACCTTATTTCGAGTTCATATGAGAAAGTTATGGCCATTTTACTAACAGACGTCAAAGCTGAATCGGGTGACAGCACGCTGGCACGGGCATGCGCGCGGGGCAGCATGGTTGGCATTGGCGAGGGCGGCTGGGCAGCGCATGGGCGCGGGCGCACCAGCCAGCGCGCGGGCGCGCCAGATTCACCAGAAAACGCGATTTTTGCTGCGTTTTGTCAATTTTTATGGGCTAAGCTAGGGTTTTGCATTGGGCATTATAAGTATGATATGTAGCCTCCATTTTATGACATCCTAAACTTGTAAAAACAGATTTTGAGGGAGGAAGAGAGAGGAGGCAGTTGGGCTAACAAAGGGAGGCCATGGCCAATGGCCATAGCTCTTCAAAGTGCTTGAAGAGAAGCTTCAATGGAGGTGCTTCAATGGAGTTTCATCCAACAAACAATGGGGAAGCCATCCTTTATCTTTCTTTTTCCTCTATGTAATTAGTTTTTAATCTAAGATTGTAATTGAACCCATTGCTTATTTGAATTGATTTCTCTTCCTTTGATTATTGTTACTCATATGAATTGGTTATCATAACGTATGCTTATAGATTAATTTCTTGGCTCATAATTACCTTGGGAACCTATATGAAATTGACGAATGTTTTATAATGTTGAGACCTAGTTATGATATCTTGCGAAAGTTAAAGATTGTTGTGGGTGATTAATAAAGATTTAGTGACGTGTGTCTTGTTGATTATCCTCAATGATAGGTAACTTGATAGTATTTAGGATAGACATATACCAAGATACCGTGTGCAACCAATTAAGAATCTAATCTTAATGACTTCCTATGTGAAAGTTGGTAATTGAAAGGGTGGTTAATGAGATTTAGTGACATGTGTCTTGTTAATTATTCTTGAAATTGGTCTCTTGATAGTGTGTAAGATAGACATATACCGACATGCCGCTTTAGACAAATTCGTAATTGACCATCGACAGAGGCTCTTACATAATTGTGATTTCTCGGATGTCAATTCTATGTGGTTAATTGATCTAAAAGGGGAGTTAAGATATTTGAACAAAGAATTGCACGCCAAGTGTTTGACAAAATGCATGAATGGGGCAAATTTTAATCTTAGACCTTTATCTATCTATTCTTGTTATTTATATGTCATGCAATTTAGATATAACTTTCATCTATCTCTTGAATTAAAGAGTTTGATTTAGATCGAGTCGATATTAAGTTAGTACTTGGGGATACATTAGAGTTAATTCCTCGTGGGATCAACATTCTTCTTATCACTTTATTAATTGTTAACCGCGTATACTTGGGCATATTTATCGATTGCAAAATCGACCAATAAGTTTTTGTCGCCTTCTCAGGAAGTCCTCTGTTCTAATTCTTCTTATTTCAAACATTGAGGACAATGTCAAATTTAAGTTTGGGGGTAGTACTTGGTGTTTGGGTGTTTTTAATTTAGTATTAGTGTGTTGTTAGTGTGTTTTTCTTTTGAAAAAAAAATTGTTTATTTTTAGGAAGTGTCCCTTGAGCGTTGATTTAACTTGACTTATCCTTGGTCAATGATAGCAACTTGTTTTAATTGATTCTAACTCATGGGAAACGGACATATGTTGCTTAGTCGTTGTGCTTAATTTTGTTGTTGGTTATTGTTTTGCTCATGCATCCTTTCACTTTTATGCACTTACCCATGAGTATTGAGCTAGTCATATGCTTAGAGAAGGCTTTTATAACCGAATGCTTGTGGGAAATATCAATAAATTCTAGTACTCGTTTAAACATCACTTAAAGTAAGGTATCTAAATTTGTTGTGTTTGATTTGTTGGTCATGTGGTGAGTTGAGATGGAGCGTAAAATGCACTCATTCATGGACACATGCTTAGGGGAGATAGAGCGTAAAACACACTCTCTTATTTTTGTGACAAAAGAAAGAAAATGTTGTATTACAAATGTTGCAAAGGATTGAGATAGAGCGTAAAACGCACTCGCCCATATGAGCGTGCTTAAGGTTTAGATGGAGCATAAAATGCACTCACCTAAAGCCCTTGAGTCTCAAAATTTTTGGAATTGTGATTTGTATACCTTTGTATTGAGTGATGTGTTAAGCATGTTGTTTTGGGGTTTATTTTGATTATTTCATTAGGTAATGTGGTTGCATAAGTTCATCCGAGCTTGGTTGGTTTAGTACTATTGGGTACTCACACACACAGAAGGGACCTAAAGCAAGATATGACTAGCTAATTGATATTTTAGACTTGCAATGTTTTGTTTATTTTCTTGAGTTCCATGTGTTGATGCTTTTAAGACCATTGTCGGCTTATTAATTCATTGCTCAAGTTAGGTTGTACTAGAAGCGTTTCAATTGTGTACTTTAGGTTTTCTTTGCTTGAGGACAAGCAAAGATTTAAGTTTGGGTGTATTTGATGAGTGTGTTTTATACACACAATTTGGGTATTTTTGGCCTTCATAATTTGTAAGTCTTTGGGTACTTTACGTGGTTTTATTGTATTTTTATCTTATTTTTAGATATTGTGGTTTTATATTGCTTTTATATGTTTTGTATTGTTTTTATGTATTTTTACTTAGTTTTGTAGGAAATAGAGCAAAGGCTATTTGAGCGTCAACGTTTGGAGTGCCTTGAGTGCCATTTTCAGCTCAACATTGACATAGTAGCTGCTTGCGGCTCAATTTCAACGATGATCCAATCCTTATCTCTCAAAACTCAAAGAACGAAAGTTGTAGATATTCTCCTCAGCTTTCCGGAACATTTTCAATCATCCCAATGCGAGTTCGTTTGAGACAGTTATGGTCATTTTACCAGCAGATTTAGCATAAATTTTACACAGCGGCCACTTTGAGCTCAATTTTACCCTTGCTTTAGCCATTATCTTACTGAACTCCACTCATGGAAGTTGTAAAGCTACTTCTTAGCTTTCCATAGTCTCTTGAATCGCCTTATTTCGAGTTCGTATGAGAAAGTTATGACCATTTTACAAACAGACGTCAAAGGTGAGTCGGGTGACAGCATGCTAGCGCGGGCGCGCGGGATGGGCGCACGGGCGCACGCGAGGGGTAACATGGGCAGCATGGGCATGGGCGGCTGGGCAGCGCATGGGCGCGGGCGCACCAGCCAGCGCGCGGGCGCGCCAGATTCTCCAGAAAACGCGATTTTTGCTACGTTTTGTCAATTTTTGTGGGCTAAGCTAAGGTTTTGCATTGGGCACTATAAATATAACATGTAGCCTCCATTTTACGACATCCTAGACTTGAAAAATCAGATTTTGAGGGAGGAAGAGAGAGGAGGCAGCTGGGCTAACAAAGGGAGGCCATGACCAATGGCCATGGCTCTTCAAGGTGCTTGAAGAGAAGCTTCAATGGAGGTGCTTCAATAGAGTTTCATCCAACAAATAATGGGGAAGCCATCCTTTGTCTTTCTTTTTCCTTTATGTAATTAGTTTTTAATCTAAGATTGTAATTGAATCCATTGCTTATTTGAATTGATTTCTCTTCCTTTGATTATTGTTACTCATATGAATTGGTTAACATAACCTATGCTTATAGATTAATTGCTTGGCTCGTAATTACATTGGGAACCTATATGAAATTGACGAATGTTTTATAGTGTTGAGACCTAGTTATGATATCATGCGAAAGTTAAAGATTGTTGTGGGTGATTAATAAAGATTTAGTGATGTGTGTCTTGTTGATTATCCTCAATGATAGGTAACTTGATAGTATTTAGGATAGATATATACTTAGATACCATGTGCAACCAATTAATCTAATCTTAATGACTTTCTATGTGAAAGTTTGTAATTGAAAGGGTGGTTAATGAGATTTATTAACATGTGTCTTGTTAATTATTCTTGAAATTGGTCTTTTGATAGTGTGTAGGATAGATATATACCTACATGCCACTTTAGAAAAATTCGTAATTGACTATCGACAGAGGCTCTTACGTAATTGTGATTTCTCGGATGTCAATTCTATGTGGTTAATTGATCTAAAAGGGGAGTTAAGATATTTGAACAAAGAATTGCATGCCAAATGTTTGACAAAATTCTTAAATGGGGGAAATTGTAATCTTAGACCTTTATCTATTTATTCTTGTTATTTATATGTCATGCAATTTAGATATAACTTTCATCTATCTCTTGAATTAAAGAGTTTGATTTAGATCGAGTCGATATTGAGTTAGTACTTGGGGATACATTAGAGTTAATTACTCGTGGGATCGACATTCTTCTTATTACTTTATTACTTGTTGACTGCATATACTTGCGCGTATTTATCGACTGCAAAATCGACCAACAAATGGGAGAAGGCTTTCTCTATTGTTCCTTCTTCTATGTCAATACCAAAGGAATTTTATGCTTATAATCTTTTTGCTACGAGGCAGGTGGCTCTTTCTTATACTCGGAGCCATGAGTTCAAGGATCGGGGTGAAATTCTATATCCTTCTTCTTAGGAGAATACCCCTCAGACTTTGGCATTTGGCACCACGACCTCCACGTCCTTTGTCTTTTATATCGTCTTCTGATTCTGGCTCAAAGAGGGCTCATGCCCCTGATTCTATTGAACCTTCTTCCTCTTCTAGGCCGAAGGTTAAGAAGGCTTGAGCTTTTACTTTTTTCCCTTCACTTGCTTCTGATGGAGTTGCACATTTTTTTTCTCCAACAAACCCTCAAGATTTGGTGAGTCCTTCAGGTATTACTTCGGAGGAATTAGCTTTGGTTGCCCCTGTTGTTGATGCTATCTTAGAGGAGCCATCTTTGGTTGTTTGCAATTCCTCTCGGCCTTATACCCCTCCCTTTCAAGGGGATCCTCTTAGTGAGTGTAGTGAGTCTCCTCCCCAAGAACAGACCCTTAAGCTCATTGGTGGGCAGCCAGAAGTGCTTGAGGAGACTTATATTGCTTTTTCTTTACTGTTAGAATCTATCTCTGATGTGTCATTGTCCTCCATTATGCTTCTCGCAGGTATTTCTTTGAGCTTATCATAGAATGTAGTTTTGTATTTTTTCTAAGCTATGTATTATTTTTTGACTTATGTTTTGCAGTAGGTACTTCAGGTGTAGAGGGGAGGCATTAATGTTGCTCATGCCCCTAGCTTGGGCCACAAGGTGATATCTTCTGATGTTGGAGCCTTGCCAGCGCATGCTACTGATAGGAGGTTGTTGATTGTTGCCCCTACCCCTAGCTCGGACCGTGAGGATACGACTTCTGATGTGGGTGCCTCGCCAGGGCAAGCTACTTTTATTGTTCCTACTCTCAAGAGTCCCTCTGCTTCTATTGTTCCTGCTGGTCAGTTGTCAGACTTTGTCTTTTATGAGTGTTAAACTGATCCCCGCGACCGTCCTTCTTTGGATCGTCTTTTAGGACTATTTCCTCATATGGTCCAGCGCTTTCGTGGAGGCTATGTCGGTTTGCAAGTGTATTTACATAGGGAGCTTGCCCGTATGTCTGAGAGACCTCGCACGAAGAAGCTCGTTGATATTTCTAACGTGAAACTTGAACTCTATAGACAGGTACTTGGGGACTTAGAGATCTTTCAAGCCGATGTCTCCTACTTCCAGGAACGGATTGTTATGGCCTTAGCTTATAGAGAGGCATCTTCTTTGAAGGCTTTATGTGATGATCGTGTTCGTCTAGTGAAGCAGTGTTGTGCAAAGCGGGCTTGCTTGATGCGCTTAGTTGTGGATTTGGATGCTCGCGTAGCCTATGCCAAGAGGCTGGGGTCTAAGCAGGTAGCCACACTTGTGAACTTTGAGGCCCGTCTTATAGGATTTGACCCCGATTTGCCCCTTGGATATGACTTGTAGTGGTCTTTACGGCTTTTGTTCCATTACTTCTTTTTGTATATTGTGGATAGCCCATTTTTGTTGCTAGGCTTTTCCTGTGATTATTAGCAAATGGACATATGTATACATATGATCCAAGTTTATTCCTTGTAATTTCACTCATATGTAGGCTTTTGGAACTCATAACTTGTATACTTGGATTTATAATGAAAAATACCACTTTAGTTTCAAAACTTGTAGCACATAATGCCATGTTTTCCATTTTTTTTTAAAAAAACCTTTTGAAAGATTTCACCATGTATGCCATGGGTTTAGCTTTGTACTCCCCTCAAATGATATGAATTCCAACCTTGGAGAGTAGAGAGGCCAATGATATTGCATTTCCCACATGTGTAAATTTTAACCTTAGGGCATGACAAATACTAGAAAATTTTCACCATGTATGCCATAGGTTTAGCTTCATACGGTCAAATGGTATGAATTCCAACCTCGGTATGTAGAGAGGCCAATGGTAGTGCACTTCCCAGAGGTGTAAATTTTAACCTTGGGGTGTAACAAATACTAATAAAATTTCACCATGTATGCCATGGGTTTAGCTTCGTACGCACCTCAAACGGTATGAATTCCAACCTCAATACGTAGAGAGGCCGATGGTATTACACTTCCCAAATGTGTAAATTTCAACTTTAGGGCATAACAAATACTAACAAAATGGCTTGGTTGATGAATATGCCTTCATTAGTTTGCCTCACTTGTAATCCAAGGAAGAAGTTCAACTCTCCCATCATGCTCATCTCAAATTTGCTCTGTATAAACTTGGCAAATCAATCACACAACTTTTCATCAGTAGAACCAAATATAATATCATCTACATAAATTTGTACTAACAATGTTTTGTCTTTATACTTCTTAAGGAATAATATCATGTTTACTCTAATTCTAGTGAATCCTTTTTAATAAGAAAGTTAGTTAAGGTTTCATACATACCCTAGGTGCTTGTTCTAATCCATATAATATTTATCTAGTTTATAAACATAATTGGAATGAGTAAGATTAACAAAACTTGGACGTTGTTAAATATAAACCTCTTCTTGAAGTTCTCCATTGAGGAAAGCACTTTTGACATCCATTTGGAATACTTTGAACTTCATATGGGCAGTATATGCAAGGAATATTTTTATGGCTTCAAGTCTTGCTATAGGTGTAAAGGTTTCATCATAGTCGATTCCTTCTTCTTGAGAATACCCTTTAGCTTCAATCTTGCTTTGTTTCTTGTTATCACTCCATCTTCATCCATCTTATTTTTGAATACCCATTTGCTGCCAACCACTGGATGATCTTTAGGCCCGGAACTACTCTCTACACTTTGCTTCTTTCAAACTGGTTCAGTTCTTCTTGCATGGCTTCTATCTAGCTTGAAACTTGCAAAGCTTCCTTAATCTTCTTTGGTTCCACTTGATATAGAAAACTCAAATAGAAGCATTCATTATGGGTTACAGATCTGGTTCTGACTCTATCATTTAGATCACCAATGATTAGGTCTTGAGTGTGATCTTTAGCCCATCTACTTCTAGTTGGAACGTCAGTCCTTGTGCTTTTTTTCTTCTGAGACCTTCAAGATCGTGCTCAGGTTTAGGAGAATCTTCTATTCATAGAGTTCCCAAGAGTTTCTAACTCTACGATTTCTTGCTCTGGCTCTATGATCGTTGGCTCTTTAGTCATAAGGTCCTCCTGTTCTATGTTTTCTTGATCTTGTACTACTATTTCATCAAATATGGTAGCCTTACTTGGCTCCTTGGTGTCAGTTTCATCAAATGTGACATGAATTAATACTTCAACATTTAATAACCTTTTATTAGATACTCTATATGATTTACTATCAGTAGCATAATTAAGAAAAATACATTTATTTGACTTGGCTTAAAATTTAGTCAGATAACTTTTACCATTGAGGATGTAACATGCACAACCAAAGATATGAATGTAATTGACATTAGGCTTCCTCCCTTTCCACAACGCAAAGTATGTTTGGAGCAAGGTGCCATCGGACGTTCAACGGGCAGTCTCACGATCGGGTATGAGTGTTCGGAAGTTGTCATTGCATACTCCCGCGGGTCGGAAGGCGACGGGGGATGGCAACAAAAGGATGGTCCCCTATGCATTTCATTCTTTCCGGAAGGGAAAAAAAGTACCCCCCCCCCATCATAGTGAACCTCTCCTTATGATCGGGATGAGGTAGATGCCTCCCAGCCGGGCAGAAGAGTCGTTTTCAAGTAGTGTTTGATCGATTACGTATTAATTAATATTCGATTGATTGGTCTGAGGTTATCGACAAAAAAGGTTTGTCTAAGCCATTTCGTTTCTTTTTGTCCAAGTTGCTTTTCTTTTTGTCTAACTCACTTCCTTTTTTCTTTGTGAGTTTCGGGAATATCCCCATTCATAGGTCTGAGATCTACATCTAAGAAGAGTGTAGCAAGTAGTGTTGACAGCTTCAGCCCAAAAATACTTAGGTAGCCTTGCTGCAACTAAAAATGTTCTTTCTACTTTCTATAAGAGTTATGTTTTTTCTTTCAGCTACTCCATTCTGCTGAGGAGTTCTTGGTGCTAAGAAGTTATGATAAATATCATTGTCTACATAGAACTTATCTACTTTAGAAAAATCAAATTCTCTTCCATGATCATTCCTGATAGCTTTAATATTTTTACCCTTATCATTTTTAACTAGTCTGAAAAGCTTGATCAATTGAGAGCTAGTTTCATCCTTAGAGGCTAGAAAGAAGACCCAAGTGAATCTAGTGTATTCATCTACTACCACTAGAATATATCTCTTTCCTCCAAGGTTGACAGTAGGAAAAGGCCCAAATAAGTCCATATAAAGAAATTGCAATATCCTACTATTAGAGTTAATCTTGTCTTGTTCTTAAATGAGACTTTAGTTTGCTTCCCTAGTTGACAAGCTTTGCATGGCTTTTCCTTAACAAATTTAGCTTGGGTAAACCTAAAACTAGACATTTGGAGGCAAACTTGGACATATGCCTGAAATTCAAATAAGACAACCTTCTGTGTTATAACTAGCTAACATCTTCTAAGGCTTTGGCAAAGAAGGAAGTAGATTTTGTTGCGCTCAGCTTTGATAGGTGACTACATAGACATTTCATTCTCCTATTTCAGTAAGATTTACTGAGTTTATCTCCAGATCTCTCATGTGGCATTGATTATTGAGGAAGGTCAGTTGGTGCCCTTTATCACATAGTTGGCTGATGCTCAAGAGATTGTGAGCGGACTCTACGATCCTTCGAGGCTTGAAGGTAGTTTTAGCTTTACCCTGCGATTTTTTAAATCCTAGACCAGTATATGATCTATTACTTATAGGGATCATAATCTGATTGGTTGAGCAACGTGTGTAGATTTCATACACGCAATGCTTCTATGGGAAGTAGAAGTACTATTGTTGCTAGTCTCTAAAGATGTATCCACACTACGATTTGAGGACAAGTACCTAAATTCAAACCTGATTGATCTGAGATACATCTCTAACTGGTGATTAGAGAGTCCATAGAAGAAGAAGAAGAAGAAGAAGACCTATTCTAAGTAGAGATTGTCTTTTCCAACTCCTCAACTTTGGAAATTAGAATTGACTCTCTCTGTGCAGACTGCTCAGTGAGTTTTCTCAATACCCCCAAACTTAAATCTTTGCTTGTCCTCAAGCAAAATACTAGAAATAAAAACTTCACAAACCAACTAACAACAACGCGAGCAATGAATCAATATGAATTCGAATAAAGCCTCAAAGATTTCAAAACCAACAACTTCCAACAAAATTCAAGAGCATACAAGTTTAACAATTCAACCAATTCATTAGCTCCACAACAATTATGACCCTTAAAACGTGTGAGTGCATCCAAACTGTATAAGCCATCATACCCATCATACTTAGATAAGATTATATAACAAATACTAAATAAAAGATACATCATATCAACTCTAGAAACCTAATACCACATCAATCTCAGCAATTAAGGCAAACCACTTATGTAGAGGATCAAAAGGATTTTCAACATTTACGCACGCTTGGAACATTAACAACATTTTTCCACCCTCCCAAGTATTTCAAAAATAAATATATATTATTTTTTTCGTGAGTGCATTTTATGCTCCATCTCACTTAAGCTTATAAGTGAGTGCGTGTTACGCTCCATTTCACTTGTTCTACCCAACGAGTGCGTTTTACGCTCCATCTCGCTTTTCACATGTGTCCATGAGTGAGTACATTTTATGCTCCATCTCGACTCACCACATGATTCATAATCTAACTCAGGAAGGTGAAAGTTTAAATTTTTCAAAAATAATCCAAGATATTAAATAATCCAATATTTCTCCCAAACAAACAAAAGGAATGCCTAACTTTGCTTTAATTGATGCTTAAATAAGTTTCTAGAATCTCAACAACATCTTCCACAAGAATTCAACTATATAAACTCTCTAAGAACAACCAAATTAACAGTTGGATGCAAGTGCCTTAATAGCGCAAATGATCATAAATATCATAGAACCAACACTCAAGGTAAAATTTAAACTACTATGCTCAAAGATTTCATAAAAGTTAACAAACTGTCCTCCAAGCTCTTATCATAGGCCCTCAATGGATTCAACTAAAACATTGCTCAAAATTTCAAATTTTTCAAAATTTTTCAAAATTTCTAACTAATATGCATAACTAACATCAAAATAACTAACATAATACTAACTCAAGCACCCCATGCATCACGAGTACCCCCAAACTTAAGACAAACATTGTTCTCAATGTAAAGATAGAAAACATTAAAAATAGAGGACTTCCCTAAGGTTGTGTCAATCGTCATCGACAGTATCCTCTCCACCTTAAATCGTTTGGGAGCCATTTGCATTCAAAAGCGCAAACAAAATGCCCTGCCTAGCTTGTACCTTGCTTTTGGCCTTGGCTTTTACCTTGCCCCTTGCTTTGCTTGGCGAATCGTGGGCGAATCGTGCTCGTAGCTATTTGGTACCTGAAATTAGCTAACACATCACATTAGACTTGGGTTGCCTCCCAGGAAGCGCTTGTTTTATAGTCTTCAGCCCGACTTTATGTAAAACAGGAAAATAAGTTTAAATTAAGATTAATTTGATTGAAATTAATATTAGAGAAGCATTAGATAAATAATTCCCCGGCAACGGCGCCAAAAACTTGTTGCTCGATTTCGCAACCGAAAAACTCGCGCAAGTATACGCGGTCTAACAAGTAATATAATGAAAGTAAAAGTCGATCCCACGAGGAATTATCACTAATGTTTAACCAAGTACTAACTTTATATCATCTCGATCTTATTTAAACAGTCGGATAGAAGGTAATTAATTAAACCAATAAATTCTAATTATCAAAGCAATTAAATGGATAACGATTGGTATCTAAAACGCTACAAGCTAAGATCATAACTTTACCCTCACACAAGCATTCTGTCAAACACTTAGTGTGCTATGTTTCATCAAACTATCTAACTTTCTCTCCTTGGTCTTAATGGTCACGATGGAATGTTGACTAAGAACTCACAAGTATTCATACACCTCTTCTGAGGTATGTATAAACATATCCTCTCTAGATCCACCCGAAAGGGAATAGAACATAAAATAACATCAAAGCTAGGTAATAATCCTCACATTCCTATGCAAATTATTCAAAGCAGAGAATTAAAGCATAGGTTCTCAATTAGGCCACACATGGCATATAAGTATATTCCTATCTCATACACAAATTAGGCAATCTATTGGTATAGACAAATCCTAATCACATGCCAACATATCTAGATATGCATCTATAATCTACTTCTATTTCTTATAGAATACCAAAATCATCACTAAGGTCTTTAGCAAGAATCATTAAGCACAGATATATTGAACCAAACCAAATGGTGCCAACCAAGGAGATAAGCTAATCAGTTCAAATAACAAAGGGTTTCATTAGCATAACTATTAAACTAAATAACATAAATAAATAACATAAGTAGATAGATAACTAATGAACTAAGAACACAATATTCCCACACAAGCATTTTGTCAAACACTTGGCGTGCAATGCTTCATTTACATCTCCTAACTCTCCACTTGATCATAATGGTCACGATGATTTGTCAACCGAGAAACCTAAGTATTCATACCCCTCTTCCGAGGTCATATGACTATCACCCCTTGCGGCACATAGGTATATTCCTATCCTATATACTAGCAAGTCATTCAATTCTAAGAACAATCATAAGGCACATGTCACAAAAGCCTCGTAAATCACTCCTCAAACGAATAAACTCTCACAGAAGGGAGTCATTAAGTCTAGATTCTCTACTTGGTTACACATGGTGCATAGGTATATTCCTATCCTATACACAAATTATGCATCCCAACATGCAGAATAAACATAATCATATGTCAATATACTCATGGTCTCAATCAATAATCCATTTTCCAATTTCATATAGATTACCAAACCAATCACTAATTCCTTAGCAATTAAACATTAAGCACAAATATATCGATCCACCTCATATGGTGCCAATAAAAAGAAGAAGCTATTCAATATATATTAAGCAAATGGGTTCCATTACATTCTTGGTTCACAAACTAATTAATTACATAGTAGAAAAGAGAAAGAAAAGAAAGATAAAAGTGGCTTCCCCATTTTTGGTAGATAAAACTCCATTAGAGCACCTCCATTGAAGCTCTTGAAGAACCATGGCCAAAGGCCATGGCCTTCCTTTTGCTTTGTCGCCGCCTCTCTCTCCCTTTCTCTCCTTATCTTTGCAACTCAGATGAAGGATTATTGTTTTGGGTCATTAGGTTAGGCATTTAACAACCCAATTTTGCCCAGAATTCGTGCTTGGCACTGCGGCGTGGGCATTTGGCCTGAAACTCGCGCTGCAGCGTCAAGCATGACCTTGGCTACTGCATTTTCGCGCTGCAGCGAGGCCAGTAACACTAGGAACTCGCACTGCAGCGAGGGTCATTGAGTCAGGATTTCTAGCTTCGACATCTGTTGGAAAAATGGTCATAACTTCTTCGTCCGAACTCGGATTAAGGCGTTTAAAGAGGCTATGAAAAGTTAAGAAGTAGCTCTACAACTTTCATAACTGGAGCTCGTCGAGATAATGGCCGGAGCAAGTCGGAAATGGAGCTCAAAGCAACTGCTATGTAAAATGCATGCAAAATCCGATGGTAAAAAGACCATAACTCTCTCATACGAACTTTAAATTGGATAATTCTGGATGCTCTGGAAAGCTAAGACAAATATCTACAACTTTCGTTCTTTGAGTTTTGAGAGATTCGGATTGGAGCATGGGTGAAATTGAGACACAAGCAGCTGAAATGCCGAATTCAAGCCAAAAATGCATTGATCCAACGGGCCTTTATTTCAACTCCTGCAAAACAACGTAAAAGTACATAAAAGCACATAAAACGTATAATAGCAATACAAAACTATATTATAGAACAATAAGATGAAAATACATAAAACCAAACGAAAAAGCTAAAGACTTGCAAATTATCAAGGCTAAAAATACCTAATTCGTGTGTATAAAACACACTCATCACTTCCCTAGTTGACAAGCTTTGCATGGCTTTTCCTTAACAAATTTAGCTTGGGTAAACCTAAAACTAGACATTTGGAGGCAAACTTGGACATATGCCTGAAATTCAAATAAGACAACCTTTTGTGTTATAACTAGCTAACATCTTCTAATGCTTTGGCAAAGAAGGAAGTAGATTTTGTTGCGCTCAGCTTTGATAGGTGACTACATAGACATTTCATTCTCCTATTTCAGTAAGCTTTACTGAGTTTATCTCCAGATCTCTCATGTGGCATTGATTATTGAGGAAGATCAGTTGGTGCCCTTTATCACATAGTTGGCTGATGCTCAAGAGATTGTGAGCGGACTCTACGATCCTTCGAGGCTTGAAGGTAGTTTTAGCTTTACCCTGCGATTTTTTAAATCCTAGACCAGTATATGATCTATTACTTATAGGGATCATAATCTGATTGGTTGAGCAACGTGTGTAGATTTCACACACGCAATGCTTCTATGGGAAGTAGAAGCACTATTGTTGCTAGTCTCTAAAGATGTATCCACACTACGATTTGAGGACAAGTACCTAAATTCAAACCTGATTGATCTGAGATACATCTCTAACTGGTGATTAGAGAGTCCATAGAAGAAGAAGAAGAAGACCTATTCTAAGTAGAGATTGTCTTTTCCAACTCCTCAACTTTGGAAATTAGAATTGACTCTCTCTGTGCAGACTGCTCAGTGAGTTTTCTCAATCACACACTCTCATCTTCAAGTTTGGAGAGAGCTAGCAATTCGTTGAGTTATTTCCAATTCAATTTGAACTTTCTCTTTCTCCTCTTGAAGAAGATAATGATCTATTGATAGAACCCTAAACCACTTCATATTTATGCAGCTCAGAAGTTATATCACATAACGTAGTTCTAAGATCAGATATATCAATATCAATAAAGTTAAAGTCAAATACCTCACTGATATCAATTTCTTGATGATCGGTGGTGTTGTCTGCAGGAACTTCCATAGCCATTAGACAGAGATTGGTCATTTGAGGTCCTTCATCATCACTTGACTTAGAATTTGAGTCATTATCTCAATCACTTTATAATCCTCAGCTACTAGGCCTTTCTTTGGTGTTAACTTCTTCTTCTTCTTGTCTTTCATTAGCTTATCTCTAAGAGGTTTGTTTCATTCAACAATATAATGACCTAGCTTTTTGTAGTTGTAATACAGATCCTTTGAAGAATATCTTTTGTTGTTGTTGTCGTATCTTGTGTTGCTGCTTCTGCCTTTCCTCATGAACTTTCTCAACTTTTTGGCCAGCAGAGCAATGTCATCATCATCATCATTATCGACATCAAATTCATCTTCCATGGGGGCTTTGAAAGATGTTTCTACAACTTTAAGGGTTGCACCCTTATCTTTCTGGTTGTTGTTGTAGTCTATGCTCTCTGATTTAATTCAAGCTCATATGTCAAAAGATTCCCATAGAGCTTTTACATTGTCATCTCATGCAGATTCTTTGATTCCCTTATAGCAGTGGTTTTAGCATCTCATTTGCATGACAGAGCTCTCATGAACTTGATATTAAGATCCTTATTAGGATAGACCTTTCCAAGTGCTTTGAGGGAGTTGAGCAATATATTGAATCTTTCATAAGTGGGCAGTAATGTCTTCTCTAGGAATGTCAGAAAGCATTTCATATTGTTGAGTAATCACGTATTGCTTGTTTTCATAAACTTCTTCAGTGCTTTCATGCATGACAAGAAGGGCTTCACATACTTCTTGGGCAGTTTTGTATTTTACCACATTCTCAAACAGTTCATCTTCAAGAGCCATGAACATAATGTTTTAAGCTTTTTGTCAAGTGCTACAAGCTTCTTCTCGTTCCCGATCTACTCTTTGTTTGACTTTAACTTTGTTTAGATCATCAGAGGTAAGAGCTAGCTTCGTTGGGATTAGGGCCCATTAAACATAGCATTAAATAGCTCGTCATCAATAGCATCCATATGCATGTATAAGAACCTTCCAGTTAACAAATTTATCTTTGTTGCACAAATGTGACTTGTTTCTACCATCAAGCTCAAAATTAGTTTTGGTTAGTGCCATAGATCTACTCAAGAGATTAAGCTAGTTTAAGAAAACCAATGCTCTGATACCACTTGTTATTCCCAAAGGCGTAAGGAGATCTAAAAGGGGGGATAAATAGATCTTTTAAAACTTCTTGTTTAGAGAATTATTACTAATGTTAAATTATATAAGTTAATTTAATGACTAAGTATAGCAGAATAATGTTTTGAAAAACCCCTTTAAAGATTAATAAGAAATCACAGTTCTAAATTTAGTATAAGAGAGTGTAGACAAGTCAGACGGATAAAACGTAGAGTGTAAAAAGTAAGTGTAGTAAAGTAAATAACAGAATGATTTTTAAGAGGTTCGGAGCAGAAAAGTCTCCTAGTCCTCTCTTTTACTCCATGAGTAGGGATATTCCACTAAAGAAGGGTAATCATTCAAAGTACAGTTCACAAAAAACTATTTTACAACTTATTCTTTAAGAATCCCTTAAGTCACACATACTTGGATTATAATGATCACTAAGATCACAATTACAAAGGAATTGAATGATTTTGTAATAACCCAAGGATTTTGATATATTAAAATAAAAAATTTTACGTATAAAGTTTTTTTAATAAAATTATTTTTATTATATATTAAAGCAAGTATGAGAATGTGTGCAAGGAAAGGAATGTTAATATGTACTATGTATATATATATATATATATATATATATATATATATATTTATATCATATATGGTTTCAAGTTAATTTCTTATTAAAGAAATAGTTGATAATTATAAATTATATTTTGTTAATAAGTTAATTTTTACACTAAAGATATATGATTATTTACAAAAATATGATTACTATATTATTTAAATAATAAATGTGTATTTTAAGAAATGATTATTAATATTATTATTATTACTATGATTATTTCTTTATGATATGAATTTGTAAGATTAGTCAATTTATTTTAAATTGACTAAGTATGGTAAATGTGGTAAAGTGACAGTACGGATCAAAACTCTAATTTGATCTATGGTTGTGGATTTTAATTTTTAATATAATTATTGATATAATTATATTTAAAATGAATGTATGTGTATTATGGATAATAAGAATTTATTTTCTTAAGAAAATTCGAATACTAAATATAAGTATTGATTATATTTGAATGTATGTATGTACAATATGTGGTTCAATGAGTATAATAATTAGTTATCAATGATCATACATATGTTATGACTTATGTGAAAAATGTTTGTGATTAATTATTAATTAAAATAGGGCCCATTAATAGTTATTTAAATTAGTGGACTAACCTAAGAATATTAATATTAAACAATTGATAAGATAGTTAGTTAATTAAATATTTAATTAAAGTGAATATTACTAAGTGAATAAATTTTGTACATTAATTAATATGGTTATTAATTAACGAGAATTATGTGATATATGAATGATTAATTTTAATAATCTAATTAGTAAGGAATACTAGTGGACTATCCTAATTAGTTTACTAACCAAGCCCACTCATTTAATTAATCATGAACTTGGATAATTAATGTGTGGACTAATTAAATTAGCCTAACCTTTAATAAACTAGTACCCTAAATGTGGAATAATAATATTGGAAAACTAGTGGCCCAAACTAGTTAAAGTGAGCCCAAAAAGGAATTTTATTAAAGTCCAATTGTTAGCCCAATTGGAGAATACTTCTAACAACTTAATTAATATAATAAAGCAATAAAAGAAAAAAAGAAAAATGGGACAAAAATCAAGGGGCCATCCGCCCATTGGGGCCCACATGGGTGAGGTGTTGATTTTTGTAAGCTTGCTTGTAGGAATTAAAAAAAAAAGAAGTACAAATTAGTAATGATGGCACATCACCAAGTTGTCAAATTGTGTAAGAGAGTTTACTTCCTAATGATGCTATAATATATAGATATAATTTATATATCTATAGGATTGTAAGTATTAGTTTGTAAAACAAAAGTGGTCTTGTTCATTTCATTTGGTAAGTTTGGAGAGAAAGAAAATAAAAATTAAAAAGCCACTTCTTTCTCTTTCATCCACTCTTCTTTCCAAAACAAAACAAGAAGAGATAGAGAAGGAGAGGCCACGACAAGTGATGGGAGATATTCTTCAAGCTTCAAAGTTCTATAGCCATCTTAGAAGGAAGAAGGAGGAAGAAAATCAAGCAAAGGTATAACAAATTTTAACTTTAATATAGTGTATTTTCTTTTTATTTGATTTGATTTTTGATGCTATGAAGTTATGATCTTAAGGTCTAAAACCCTTAATCTATATGTTAGATGATGTTTTGTGTTTGGTTGTGCTCAACTTGTGTATTGATGTGCTTGGATGGTAAATAAAAGAAAATGAAAACTAGTTCGTTTCAAAACAAGTTAGAAAACACTAACTTTTTACCACTTTGTAAACTTATAACTTGAAATCTATAACTTTGTTTTATGATCCGTTAAAGAGGAGTGCTAGATATATAAGTTAAATACTAAACTCAAGTGGTAGCACTCAAAAATAATGTGTCTACAAGTCGTGATGTTAGTTTTAGTCGAAACAGTCCGGGTAGTGAACAAAAAGGGTAGGAGAGATTGCTGACTGTTGACTGCCAGGGGCAATTTCGTCAATTTTTTGTGCTCTAAAAATTCTATAAAAATTTGGAGTGAGAAAAGGGGAAGGTATGTGAGTCATGTAATAATTTGAGAATTTTAGCCTTGTAGAATGAAAGTTATGGATTTTATGGTGAATGACTACTTTGAAAAGTACACTTGAACAACTCATTATGGGTAACTCTAACAATTATGAAATAATTACTGGAAGTGTGTGTGTGTGTGTGTGTGTATATATATATATATAATAGGAGCATACCCTGTAAATTTCAGAAGTTTTGGTTACAATTTCAATTTATGAGAAATATATTAAGATTTGGCTATTTTGGACTATTTAAATATAGTAAATGGATTTTAAAATTTTCGAAAAAAATATATTTTCATAAGGGGACTATATTTCATTTATTTTCAGAACAGAAATGATTTTGAAGATGTTTTGCTATTTTTCATATAAATGATGATATTATGGATAAATGAATTTAATTAATTATGTGATGTTGAAAATTGGAAAATATGTTTTATCGCTTAAATACCCTATATAGGGTATATGCAAATTTCTGAAGGGTATTTTATTAAATGTTGATGAGATATTATGGTTGTGGTATTTTTAAGATGATTAAATGAATTAATTAGTAAAGTGTAAACAATTAGAATAAATTGTTTATTAGTTTAATAAATGACTAAAATGTTATTAAGATATTAATAATATTAAATAAAAGTTTAAAAGAGGAGTTAAGTTATTGATTGGACATTCAATAGACTATATTGAATAGTATGATAAATTGGAAATTCAATACGTTAAAAATGGAAAACAATTTGAGTCCAGCTTGCTGAATAAGTGTATTCAGTTGCTGAAATAGTAAATCCAGCTTGCTGTATTGTAGGATAGTTGAATCCATGTTGCTGGATTGGAAAAATAGTTGGCTGAATTGAATAGTTTGAATCTAGTGTGCTGGACTGTAATCTAGGTTGGAATCCAGTTTGCTAGATTGGAATCCAATTTGTTGGATTACCATCTAGTGTGACCCTTTAGGTTTTCCATATTAAACCGGTTGTGAATAAATCAATTAGAACAATTCTAATCTTATTTAAATAAATAAATTAAACTATTTAATTCATTTAAATAAATAATATTTATTCTACAATAAGGGTAAGCCCCCTTAGCGATCAACGACTTTCCAGATAATATAGATTTCAACATTAATCACAAAAGAACCTTTCAGTGAATAGTTACCGTACAATTCAATCCTTCTACCATACAATGTCCCAATTAAATATAAGATATGGAATTACTGTCAAGTCTTATTTTATTTAATTATATGTACTTCGATTCTCAAATGCACAACTCTGATAATGCAAATTAGAAACTCCTTTCTAATTTCATTCTGCTTTGGCTAAAGACTTCTGAGTTGTCATTTATCGAATCACATAGGACATTCTCTTCTTTTACTAGAAGTGGTATATTCTTTGTTGACCATTCATCTATCTCCATGTACAACTTATTATACCCAATCATACCCTTTGATATACCCTAAGGGTCTTAAGGGACATGTCAAAGTATAACTCACCATACACAAGATACTATGATGATCTCAAGTCCAAGGATCACTTGTACTACTATCACTAGAGGAATTCCTATTGACAGGCGAGTAAAACTCCATTAGGTATTCCTTAGCGAGCCACGTTCAGTGAACTTATTCTCTAATAAGCACCTACATACTTGCTTTAGTGTCTCCACACAAATGATTATGAGATCAATCATCCTCTTCATAAGAGCAAGCAACGTATGTACTAATCTATCCGGATTCACTAATCCCCTTTTTAGTAATCCATCGATTAAGAACAATTTTAGTTTGTGAGCTATCCAGAATTTAGATCTCATTAGCATGATCACCATCATGAAGTATTGCTCAAAACTATGGGTTTATCACATTTAATATAACAGCATAATGTAGATAAAGTAAAAATCCCTTTAATAACCGAATATGATTGGCTTGCATGCATACTACTTTCACTTGAAACCCGTATTTGGTGCATCACGATACTATTTCTTTGAGCTGTTTAATATATTACAAACTTAATACTTATATCAAAGTTGTCTATTCCCCAAGTATGACAACCTTTAATTACATTCTTTACATGTTACATAATATATATATGATCACAATACAAAAGACTAATTAATACCGATAACACCATACAACTTATTCCTTCAGCTTTCCCTTTCCCTTGTCCTTGCCAGAGCCTTCTAGTCGATCACACTTAGCTGAAATATTTAAGTCAAAGCAAGAATGAGCATTCAATTACTCAGCAAATAATAACAATTATAATAATGCGCTGAAGAAGTAAATGTTTTCTTTAAGGACTACTTCTACCACAAATCAAAAGTGGTGAAGTCATTTGAAACCATTCTTAACAACATATCAAATTATTTTAAGATTTTTGAACAACTGAGTGACTTTTGAATACTAAGTGGTCAAAAGACCATGAACTGTTATTTTTCATTTTTGAAAAGGTTTAAACAGAAATTCATCTGTAAACCGTCTGGTCTTACGGATACGGAGGATGATCAGTCCCAATGTGCCCTATATTGATCAACACTATATAATACATCTCCGCCATTGGCGCATAAAATTTTTCATCACCGCTATTAGCGCAATAAAATTTCCCATTTAGGGTTGTTCATACTCAGCCTGGAGTCCTAACTAAAACAATTAAGTTGGACGACTTTATCATAACCAATAATATTCGACAAATACTTTTCAAATCGTGTCTAGCTGGGACAAATACCTTAGACAATCTTAAACTAGGTATACATACTGAAATTTAATAGTATTTATCAGAACTTGTCAACGAATTTCGAATTCAATGGTAATTGATAATGTGACAACCCAAATTTTCAGGAATTATTAAATGAGAATTTAATAAATAAAATTCTTATTGTGAGAGGTGTTGGGTTCGAATATATTTATATATATGTTTTGTGTCGTGAAATATATGATTTGATGCGAATATAGAAGAGGAATATATATTTTTTTATATTGGAAAAGTGAGGTTTAATGTTTGATTAAACCATTGATGATAGTTAATGAAATTATTACGAGAAGGGAATTAATTGATTATTAATTAGTTAATTTTATTAAGTTGAAAATGATATTATGAAATAATATAATTTGGTTGATATGTTTTGTTGGTAATGGAATTCTTTTATGAAGTAAATTTCATAAATAATGTGAATAATTCACTTAATTAAAATAGTGAATTAATATTTGTTTTGATAAAACGAGAAAATAATATGTTACATGCTAATGTATTACGATTGTGAATGTCGTAAGTGGATAAAATATTTATTGAGAAGAATAAATATTTTAATTGGAATGCTTATTTAATAAAATGAATATTTGATGAGAATATTATGTGATAATTTATTTGTATAAGAATATTAAGTAAGGTGAAGATAAATATTTTTATATTTGATGCGTGTTTTATTATGCATAGATGTTGGTAATTTATTAAATGAGAGGATGAATAATTTTACTCAATAAAATTATTTATTAAGTGAAAGATGATTTTATTAAACAAAATTATTTTATTAATTAAAATTATATTTAAGTGTGACATGATTTATCATATTAAAAAAAATATTAAAATAAAGAAAGGAGGTTTAATTGGGTTCTAGCCAAACATGGCCCCTTTGTTTTTGTAACTGACTAAAGGAGAGGTTTTATTTTTTTTACGTTATTCTCCTAAGTCTGGAGAAGAGAGAACACAGAGAAGGGAGGAAGAGAGAAAGTGAGAGAAAAAGGATTCTCTGTGAAATTAAGAAGGCACTTAAGAAATCAAGAGAAGGAAGAAGATTTAGCAAGCAATTCTTGTCATCATCTAGATAACCTAAGCAAGAATCAAATGTAATAATCTAGCTTTGAGTTGTTAATTTCATATTCATTGAGTTTTCTTTAAAATGGATTTTTGGTTGAAGGATTTGATGAAGTATTGGTAATATATGTTTATAAGCTTGCTTAATCCGTTATTTGGTATTTATATATAATTTTGGAGTTATCAAATTCATGAAAACATGAATTAGAAGAAGAAAATTGAGTTTTGTAGTAATATGTATATTTTAGTCTATTTTGAGACTAAAATTAATAGTTAATTCATGTATAAAGTCTGTAATTGATAGTGGATTGTGTTAGTATTCTGAGAAACGAAAACGTTGCTAGTTAAATCAATCAAATTGGTGGATAAACGAATTCGTGAGAGTTTGATTCGTTAAATTTGTTCAAATATGAAAAACTAGCATGAACTTTGATTTTGGGTCTTTAAAATTTGTTATTTAAGCAATTTATGTTACAGAAAGATTTATTTTTAATCATAAACAAACCTGTATTTGTAACCGAAGCTTCACTAAGCTTCTTCTAGTTAGCCTCTGTAAGATTCTCCTTACAGTTTCCTTTCTAGTATCTAGGCTTATTGCAGTGGAAGCAAACTCCTTTGCTATCTACATCAGTCTTGTTCTTATTGTCCTTTGTTTTTGCCTTTCCATTTACCTTCTTTGAATTGTTCTTCTTTTAAGAAGATCCTTTGGCCCTCTTCCGCTTCTTGGAAGAATCATCTACCAGTAAGACTTGGTCTTTGTTGGTTGGAAAGTGACTCTTTACAGTTTTCAACATGTTTAAGCAACTCAGGCAGGCTGATATATAGCTTGTTCATGTGGAAGTTTACAACAATTTGTGAGAAAGAGTTCGGAAGTGATTGCAACATCAAATCTTGGATCAATTCTCCATCCATTAAAACCCAGTTGTCCCAATTGTTCAAATAGAATGATCATTTTAGGACATATGTTTGTACTGTAGTGTCATCGGTCATTCTAGATTGGAAAAGCTCTTTATATATCTGATATCTAATAGTCCTACTTTCCTCACCCTTCAACTCCTTGAAGGTGCAGGAATATAATAGGAGCATCCATAGTTTCATGCTGACGCTGAAGCTCGTTACTCATGGATGCAAGCATGATGCATTGAGCCAACTGTGCATCATCTTACTACTTTCTAAAAGTAGCAATCTCTTTCTCAGAGGCATTGTCTGCAACCATTGCAGGGATAGACATATTAAGGACATAAGATAACTTTTCACCCTTGAGAACTATTCTCAAATTTCTTAACCAGTCCGTTTAATACGGTCCGATTAATTAGCATCTAATATGCTATGCAGTGATAGTGAATTAGACATCGTAAAATTCTATAAATGAATTTATAATTTAACAACATTTTAGCATACATTCATTTTAATTAATTACCAAAATAAATTAGGTCTTTATTTTAAATTGGTACCTCACTATTTTCATCAAACTATATTACCCTCAATATATATAGTTCGGCAATTCCAATTAAAGATTTGCTAGTGAGAATAAGGATCTCATTTCAAATATATATAACCTTATGGTGGCACAACAAACGATATATAAATAAATAGGTAGACAACTATTGTCAATTACATCACTATGTAACTCCTTGTATTTTTCCTCTTAAATTATTTTGATCAAGTGGTGACATATTCGAATCAAAATTATCCAAATTAAGTCCAACCTAGCACTTCCATATATGTGAAGAGAAAAATACCATCCTTGTGGTGACACAACAAAACCGTAATGTTCAATTCCTTAATAAGCATTAAATGTGATAATGCAACATCTTAAATATTTAATACTTGCCTTGTGGTGACATAACAAACTCATATTCAATATTTAATACTCTATTGTTTTACCATGCTAGAAGGCGACGCTCGATATTCCAAATATCTTTGAACGCTTAGGACTTAATATAATTTCTTTGAGGGGTTTGTTATTATTTGTCTCATCTTGTTTAGCGCGCATGCACACATATATATAAAATACGCATCATATTATTTAACATGCGAACCATGTTGTATAATATATAATATATACATAGTAAGCATGCACATATAGAATACTATATTCTACTCGGATTAATTATGGACTTTTATTCTAGTTTGGTTCACTAGAGCCACCAAGTGAACCAAAAGGTCAAACCTAGGGTACAAGAACAAAATTTAAATATAACTATTACATTTAAACTCGGGCTCCATTACAAACGGGTCTTCAAGCGCTCCTTGCTCCTTTGTCTCCAATTCTTCAAAATAATTCTAACTAATCCTATTACATAAACTATTTAAAATAAATAGAAACCTTGATCAGCAGTCAAGGGGAAGTACATAGGAGGAAGATAGAATTTACATCAAGAAAAATTAGAAAAGACGAGGTACGTAGACCCCATTTATAAAAACTCATTCATTCAAGTATCCACTAAAATAAATCCAATCACACATTGATCAGTAGTCCATAATCAATCCCTATTTATTATCATACATATCTCTATATGTATCAATAAATAACATTCATTCCATGAATAATAAAACCATTCCATATATGCATTGATATCAATTAATGGGCAAACGTTTTGCTAATATTTAGTTTTGAAACAAAATAAACTCTTTTATTTTAATCAAAAACCAAATCGAAATTAAACTCCTTTAATTTTAGCAATCTGAAATCCTATTCCAGATAAAATAAATATCTTTATTTTAAACTTACATCAATTAAATAAACCATTTATTTTAATTGAAGGAAAAATTATTTTTCGGATTCTGCTGTCTGGCGCAGCTGCGCCCAGAATGAACTGGGAAACGGCGCAGTTGCGCTGAACCCCAAAAACAACTTTCTGGGTTTGGGCGCAGCTGCGCTGCAGAATGAACTGGAAACAGCGTAGCTGCGCCGTGTAGCAGATTCAGAAAAAATAGATTCTGCCCAAAAATTTCGATCCAAGCGCATACCATACACACATGGAATCATCAAAATCGATAATTAGCACAAGGTTAGGCTCTGATACCACTGTTAGGTTTGTATATAGTGCGAACATGCAATGAAATTACATAAATAGTGCGGAAGCGCAATAAAACGAATTTTAAAATTTTTCATACAAACCATCACCATGATCATCCTTGTGATCAATTATCAATTAAACGAAAGAGATAGAGATATAGAATTATACCCTCGTGAATCAAAGCTTCCTCAGGTACAAGTTCACCTCCAATTCCTTCGCATTCTCCTTGAATTCCACCGATTAAATTCCTTCCTTTGATCAACGTTAGCCACCCAAGTGTTTGGCCTCTAGAGGTGATCCACCAAGGAATAATAGTTGTTCAAGAAGATGGGTGTTGGCAAAATCCTAGTTTCTATCTCTATAAAAATTGCAAGTACTCTTTCGTCCTCCAATCCTTATGGAAGAGTGTGTAACTGTGTAACCCTAAATCATGATAAGACTCCTCTTGTTTATAGATATAGGGAACCCTCCTAAACTATTTAGGATTATGGTTTTTATTTTAATTAAACTCCTTTAATTAATTAAACTCCTAATCCAATTAGAAATTTATGAGAGAGTACTTCTATTAATTAATTCCCAATCCCTATTAAGAATTAAATAATAGTAATTGTAATAATAATAATAAGACTCCTCTTATTAATTTATATTTAATATTTTCAAAATATTAAATAATAAATATTAAGCTATTTAATTTATTCTATCTCCATAGATTAAATTAAATACACTTAACTTATTATTACAATTATGCAATTTACTTCTTAAACAAATATTCTCCTTTTGCGGTGTGACCCTTTAGGTTCTCCATATTAAACCGGTTGTGAATAAATCAATTAGAACAATTCTAATCTTATTTAAATAAATAAATTAAACTATTTAATTTATTTAAATAAATAATATTTATTCTACAATAAGGGTAAGCCCCCTTAGCAATCAACGACTTTCCAGATAATATAGATTTCAACATTAATCACAAAAGAACCTTTCAGTGAATAGTTACTGTATAATTCAATCCTTCTACTATACAATGTCCCAATTAAATATAAGACATGGAATTACTGTCAAGTCTTATTTTATTTAATTATATATATTTCGAGTCTCAAATGCACAACTCTGATAATGCAAATTAGAAACTCCTTTTTAATTTCATTCTGCTTTGCCAAAGACTTCTGAGTCATCATTTATTGAATCACATAGGACATTCTCTCCTTTTACTAGAAGTGATAGATTCTTTGTTGACCATTCACATCTCTCCATGTGCAACTTATTATACCCAATCATACCCTTTGATATACCCTAAGGGTCTTAAGGGACATGTCAAAGTATAACTCATCACACACAAGATACTATGATGATCTCAAGTCCAAGGATCACTTGTACTACTATCACTAGAGGAATTCTATTGACAGGCGAGTAAAACTCCATTAGATATTCCTTAGCGAGCCACGTTCAGTGAACTTATTCTCTAATAAGCACTTAAATACTTTCTTTAGTGTCTCCACACAAATGATTATGAGATCAACCATCCTCTTCATAAGAGCAAGCAACACATGTACTAATCTATCCGGATTCACTAATCCCCTTTTTAGTAATCCATCGATTAGGAACGATTTTAGTTTGTGAGCTATCTAGAATTTAGATCTCACTAGCATGATCATCATCATGATTGTAAAAGCATTGCTCAAAACTATGGGTTTATCACATTTAATATAGCAGCACCATGTAGATAAAATAAAATGTCTTTAATAACCGAATAAGATTACAAAGTATATGCTACATCATATCAAATATGATTGGCTTGTGTGCATACTACTTTCAAAGATTTCCTGCCCATGAATGGGATAGGAAAGAGTAAATAAATGAAGAAATAATGTATTACCTATGTTATAGTAATTCAATAAAATTTGTCAATGAATAGATAAGGGTCTAGAGAGAGACAGAATTTGAACGTACGGTAATAGTGATTTCGGGGACGGAATACTTATAAGGGGAGAAGAATGTAATGACCGAGAATACTATGTGTCACAATAAATGTTATTTTAAACTAAAAGATTAATGGAATGAATTTTTATGAGGAATTGTCTTGAGCATGTGTGTGAATATGTGTTATGTGATGAGAATTAAGCAAGTTAGTTAATTTATTTAATTTAGATTAACTAAGGAATAAAAAGGAAGCCAAGATGAATTATTAACTAAGTTAATTGAAGAGAAGCAAGATAAGCTTATGTTGTGAATTAACATAGCTTGAATGTTGGCCTTGAATGATAAATGAAAAAGATTAATAATCATTAAGTGATTAACTAGTATGATTAATGGAGTGCTTATATGAATATGGATAAATATATGTGTAATAATTTATCTATCGAACGATAAGAGTTTTCAAGCCAATTAGGGCTAATTGAGTTAAGAAATTGGTTGAATAAAAAGGAAAGCCAAGAGATTAGAATTTATCAAGTTAAGCTTATATTCTTAACGAACTAAGCTCGAAATAATAGCCTAGTGTGGCAATATGAGAAGATCTAAATTAGTTATGCTAACTAGCTAGTAAATTTTGTTAAGGGTCAAAAAGAAGTTAACTAATTAACCTAGTTGTTAAACCCTAATGCATTACAATTTGGGAGAGTCCAAGAGAGGGGTTATTTAAGCCCAAACCTAAGCCCACTTTAAGCCCTAGTAAACTTTGCAAGAAGCCCAAGACCAAGCCCAAATTGTGATCCAATAAATGGCCCAATGTGGGAAATGATGACATATGCTTGCAAAAGGACCATGATGTCATAAATAAGGAAATAATAAAGCAAAAAAGAAGGAAATGAAGGGGGTAGTCGGACATGGGATGGGCCCCACTTGGGGGAAATTGTAGTCAATGAAGGTGGGCCCCACATAGAAGAAAAATGAGACCAAAGTTGCTTGCAAGTTTTCTTTATTCATTACTTCACTTAGGATGTTAGTTAATTAGTGAGGGGCTAAGCGAGGTTAGCAAGGGCCTATAAATAGAAGGCATCACAAAGTGAGAGCCTTTGCTTCATTTTCATCAGTTTTGCAAGATAGAAAGTTAGAAAGAGAGTTAGTAAGTTAGAGAGTGAGAAAGCTTAAGAGTGAGAGAGGAGGACCATGGCTAGAGAAAGGCAAGAAGGGGAGGGCTTAGCAAGTCCATACATGTTGTCAGATTTCACAACCAACAATTACGTGCAAGTATACATGATCAACAAGTAATAAAGTGATAAGATAGAGTGTCGAACCCACGGGGAATCTTTGTTCAATAATTTCAACTACTAGTACTATATCAATTCAATTTTATTTAAACAATCACAATTTGTATAACGATTAAAACTAATTAAATTAAAACTAAGAATAAAAACTAACACAAAGGTTGAAATTCAGATTTTTAAAGGCTTAAGACTAATATATCCCTAATTATGTAATACAAACTAATTATCCAATTCATCCAATTATTAACTTCAACAGAGTTATTAACAGGAATTCAAAGTTATTCATAAACCCTTTTCTAAGTGATCAAATAAAATTATCTAACTCAATTAATTCTGCGATATTCCTATGCAAAACTAAAGAATTAAATTCATTAAGCACCAATTCCCAATAGTTACATGCAGCGAAGAGATATCCCTATTCACTTCACAACCCCAATTATTCATCCCATGCAAATAATTAAGAATACATGCTATCACATTCAGATCTAACCCTAGATTTCATCTCCCGAATTCATCTAAACTATTCCGTTAATTGATGAACAGTCAATTATTCAATAAACACAAAATATGATAGACAACTAAATATGACATAATAATTGGACTCAAATAGATAATTAATCCATACTCATAAAGGTTCAATTGTAGCCTTAATTGCAAATTTAGTTCATACTAAAAATAGAAATCATGAATCCCAAATAAGTTATCACAATTAAATTACAAAATTAAGATAGAGGATAAGAAAAATTCAGTGGAAGTTCTTCAATCTTCAAGTCTCTAATCTGAATTTCTTGTGATGCTTTCTCAGTCTCCAATCTCCCAATTCAGCTCTGTATCTCAATCCTTGCGTATGTATGTAACTATGAATGTACCATGTATGTGTGTATCTATGTATGTTCCCCCTCTATTTCCATCTCTCCCTATCTCTTTTATAGTTTCTGAATCAAATCAATAAAAAGAATCCAATTCCAAATCAATTTCCCAAAAGAACTGCATTAAAATATTTTTTTTCCTTTCGCGCATTCTCGCCCCGGCGAGAAATTTAAGCCTGAAATTCTCGCCCCGACGAGAAAACTTCTGCTGCCCGAATCAGCCTCAACGTCTGTTGGAAAAATGGCCATAACTTCTTCATCTAAACTCGGATTAATGCGATTCAAGAGGCTACGGAAAGATAAGAAGTAGCTCTACCACTTTCATAACTGGAGCTCGTCGAGATACTGATCAGAGAAAGGTCCAAAATGGCCAGGAAACAGCTGTTATGTAAAATTCATGCCAAATCTGATGGTAAAATGATCATAACTCTCTCATACGAACTTCAAATTGGATGGTTCAAGATGTTCTCGAAAGCTGAGATCAAGATCTACAACTTTCGTTCTTTGAGTTTTGAGAGAATCAGATTGGATCATGGGTGAAATTGTGCCGCAAGCAGCTGCTATGTCAATCGGAAGCTCAACAATGGCAAACAAGACACCCAAGCGTTGACGTACAAATGGCTTTGCTTTATTTCCTATAAAACCAATGCATAAACAAGTAAAATGACACTAAAAATACTCAAAGATAGTAAAGAAATAAGCCTAAGATATATCTAATTCACAGGTATAAACCCGCTCATCAAATACCCCCAAACTCAAGACTTTGCTTGTCCTCAAGCAAAAACACAAGAAAAATAAAAATAAACAAACCTATCTAAATGAATGCAGATGCTGATGTATTACGACTGAACAAGCAATCAATATAGATTATAAATATCAGGCCTCAAAGATCAGTAACTAACAATTCAGCAAGACTTCAAATTTATGCACCATCTGAAATCAACTTATCACCAATATCATCTTACTTTCAACCCTTTCGTGTGTGTGTGTGAATCCAAATGTATCAAGCTAGCGAAAAAAACATTCAAAGAAGCTCATGAAATCAAATGTATCATTAAAGATATCAAAAAGGTTAGTATAACAACAAGAACTCTACATGCTTATCTTCCACAACTCAAAGCGAATATAGAAAAACATAACTAAAGGATCACAAGGTTATTTAAAACATTTAAGCCCCTTTTTAAACCCCTCCCCACAAAATTCAACAATTTTTTTCTCTTTTCATTCTCTTTTCTTTTTTCTTTTTTTAGTGAGTGCGTTTTACGCTCCATCTCACTTCTAATTAAGCGAGTGTATTTTATGCTCCATTTCGTTGCATGTATTTATGAGTGAGTGCATTTTACGCTCCATCTCAACCCACCACATGATCTATTTTTTCAACTGGGAACGGTTCAAAATTTTCAATTTTTTTCAAATTAACCAAGATTTTCCCCAAATTATATTCATCCTCATATTACACTTTAAGCATGATCAAACAAGAAATAGAGTTCATAAATATCTTCCATGAGCATTCAATATATAAACTTCCTCAGAGCTAAAACTAGCTCAACCAAATGGATATGTGCATAAAAGAATTAACAGGGTCTCAAGCTTGACAAAATCAGGAACAATCAAAATTCATAATTTAGCACACCTTATCCGTCTCACTAAACTAATTAGCTAACTAATCAGAATTTCATTATCGGCCTTCCCTAAATACTCTACATCAATTTATTGCTCAAACTATCCTAAATGCAATTTTATATGATCTTAAAGCTATAAGAGAATGCAATAAAAAGAAAATATTTTTTGTGATTTTTTAAAATTTTACTTTTTTTAAAAAAAAATTATTCCTACAGTATGCAAAAATAACTAACAAATGTAATGTACGTGAACTAAACAATTATGTAATGCAATATGACATGACTATGTATAATGACAGCAAATCCACCTCCAAACTCATAATGAACAATGTCCTCATTGTTTGCAAAATAAAGAAATTAAAACGGAGGACTTCCCTGACTGATCAAGCGGCGTACTTGACCTTGCCCATTATCCAAATCTAAAAGTGAGAATGCTTGCAGCGGCAGAGGCTCGAAAAACTGGAACTGCACTCGGATTCAGTTGATTTTGATTCTTGATGTTCATGAATGCCTTGCTCAATTGATTACTCTCCCAAACTTGCTTGATGAAACCGTGTGAATGTTTGGCAAATCCAAATGAGAGAGGAGAAAATTGAGCCCAAGTATTAGGAGAAATGATTAAGATTGTCTGTTTAGGGTAGGAGAGGGTTTAGGTTGAATTTGACTTGGTTGGGAGAGTTTTGGAATAAATAGGATCTAATTTTGAAAAGGAATTAAAAACTAAAATACTTCATCTTCGCCGAGGCGAAGATTTTTGCCTTGGAATCTCGCCGGGGCGAGAAAGTCCAGAGAAGTTTGGGCTGGGGCGAGAAATTTGTGCGTTGGGGCGAAAACTGGCAGAGGGATTCTCGCCGGGGCGAGGATTCAAAGGTCATTTTTCTCGCCGGGGCGAGAACTCTGATTTTGAAATTTTAATTTTTCCTCCTTTCTTCAATTGCTACAATCCCAAAATCTTTTACCTGTTCAAAGCAACATAGCATGGATTAGCACAACTTTTTTAGAGCATGAGAGACTGGCAAAGTACTGAAAAACCTAAAACTAACTACTAAAGATACTAAATTCTTGCAAAAGTATGGAGTTAAAAGAAACTAAAACAATAAAATAAAGTGATTGGGTTGCCTCCCATCAAGCGCTTGGGTTATAGTCGTCAGCCCGACTTCTCCATGTTTTACTATCCAATTCCCCTTCGAAAATTGAGGAACCCTCCATCCTTTAGTAATAATGAAGTGTTTGAGGGCTTTGCTTCTGTAAGGGCCATTGAATCAACATCACCTAGCATGCTCTTTTCCAATAAAATCTCCTTTATAACCTTCAAATAGCTAGGCATATGCTCCATTGTATTTGTGAACAAACTGTGGCATTGAAGCTTCTTGAACACAACTGGATCTTCAACTAACTTCTCATGGACCCCTTTCTCATCCCACCATGACTCCAGATTCATGCTAGCTCCGATGTCACATAGAGATTTGTCGACGACATGACTACCAATCGAGCACAGGATTGCAAAACTACCTAGATCTTTGAGGTTTGGCGAAGAGGGTGCATGGGGCACTAACAAAATCGGCTCATCAGCGTGAAAACTCAAGACTAAATCTTCTATGGATGTATTTTCCTGATCCCCACGTGTCTCCTACATATCAGAATCATCGTCAATTAACACATCCGATAGCAGCTTTGGCGCGGGGAATCCATTAGTCTCGAGAACCACGTCACTCGCCCATGCACAATGATAGCTACTGTTGACTGCGTTGATAAGCTGTCCCATCTGATTCTCAAGATTTCGAATCGACACTGCTTGGCTTTTTACATTTAAATCCACTAAGTTCAACAGCTGATCCTGATCACTCATTCTTTTATCCGTAGCTATAATAAGCTTCGCCAAGGCCTCCTCTAAACTCAGTTTTCCTTCTTCTTCATATGGAGAGGCTGAATCCTGAAATTCTAGAGTGTATGATTGGCTTGGAGTAAAGATTTGGACTTGATTATTATGGCTCCATGAAAAATCCGAGTGATACCCCCAATCCTGATGATAGTTTTTGGAATATGCATAATTGTTGAGGTAATTGCCGAAATTGCCACCATACTGCATCGACTCATAACTGATGGCACATTGATGACTCGAATGATTTCCAGCACAATAATCACAAATTACCACCACACTTTGAATACGTTGTACTGCTAAAGTGTCAAACATCCTCGAAAGTGTCTCAATCTGTGCTGACAATTCATCGAGTTCATAAATCCCTGCTGTTCTTAGTTACATCATTCTCGTATACGGCCACTGATAGTCATAGTTGGCCATGGTGTACCTCACAAGGAAGTAAAACAGAAAAATAAAAAAAATAAAATAAAAATAAAACGTTTAAATTAAGATTGAATTGATTATAACTAATATGGAAATAAATATTAAACAAAAAGATTCCCCGGCAACGGCGCCAAAAACTTGTTGTCAGATTTCACAATCAACAATTACGTGCAAGTATACACGATCAACAAGTAATAAAGTGATACGATAGAGTGTCGAACCCACAGGGAATCTTTGTTCAATAATTTCAACTACTAGTACTATATCAATTCAATTTTATTTAAACAATCACAATTTGTATAACGATTAAAACTAATTAAATTAAAACTAAGAATAAAAACTAACACGAAGGTTGAAATTCAGATTTTTAAAGGCTTAAGACTACAATATCCCTAATTATGTAATACAAACTAATTATCCAATTCATCCAATTATTAACTTCAACAGAGTTGTTAACAGGAATTCAAAGTTATTCATAAACCCTTTCCCAAGTGATCAAATAAAATTATCTAACTCAATTAATTCTGTGATATTCCTATGCAAAACTAAAGAATTAAATTCATTAAGCACCAATTCCCAATAGTTACATGCAGCGAAGAGATATCCCTATTCACTTCACAACCCCAATTATTCATCCCATGCAAATAATTAAGAATACATGCTATCACATTCAGATCTAACCCTAGATTTCATCTCCCGAATTCATCTAAACTATTCCGCTAATTGATGAACAGTCAATTATTCAATAAACACAAAATATGATAGACAACTGAATATGACATAATAATTGGACTCAAATAGATAATTAATCCATACTCATAAAGGTTCAATTGTAGCCTTAATTGCAAATTTAGTTCATACTAAAAATAGAAATCATGAATCCCAAATAAGTCATCACAATTAAATTACAAAATTAAGATAGAGGATAAGAAAAATTCAGTGGAAGTTCTTCAATCTTCAAGTCTCTAATCTGAATTTCTTGTGATGCTTTCTCAGTCTCCAATCTCCCAATTCAGCTCTGTATCTCAATCCTTGCGTATGTATGTAACTATGAATGTACCATGTATGTGTGTATCTATGTATGTTCCCCCTCTATTTCCATCTCTCCCTATCTCTTTTATAGTTTCTGAATCAAATCAATAAAAAGAATCCAATTCCAAATCGATTTCCCAAAAGAACTGCATTAAAATATTTTTTCCTTCCGCGCATTCTCGCCCCGACGAGAAAACGTCTACTGCCCGAATCAGCCTCAACGTCTGTTGGAAAAATGGCCATAACTTCTTCATCCGAACTCGGATTAATGCGATTCAAGAGGCTACGGAAAGATAAGAAGTAGTTCTACCACTTTCATAACTGGAGCTCGTCGAGATACTGACCAGAGAAAGGTCCAAAATGGCCAGGAAACAGCTGTTATGTAAAATTCATGCCAAATATGATGGTAAAATGATCATAACTCTCTCATACGAACTTCAAATTGGATGGTTCAAGATGTTCTCGAAAGCTGAGATCAAGATCTACAACTTTCGTTCTTTGAGTTTTGAGAGAATCAGATTGGATCATGGGTGAAATTGTGCCGCAAGCAGCTGCTATGTCAATTGGAAGCTCAACAATGGCAAACAAGACACCCAAACATTGACGTACAAATGGCTTTGCTTTATTTCCTACAAAACCAATGCATAAACAAGTAAAATGAGACTAAAAATACTCAAAGATAGTAAAGAAATAAGCCTAAGATATATTTAATTCACAGGTATAAACCCGCTCATCAATACAACAGAGGACAACCACTCATCCTCAACTTCTAGCAAGAAGGTATAAACTTTAAACCCTAACTTTATAATTTTTTTCTTAGTATAGATTATGTTTTGCTTGGTTTGCTTGTATGGTGGATCATGGTGGATCCTATAATATAAGGGTGGATATGTTAGAGTATATATGCTTGTTTTGTGTCTTATATATGAAAAATCATGAAAACATGAAAGCTTTCAAAGAAACCTAAAAGTCGAAAAAACTGTCAAAACCCTAAAACGGAAACTGAAATTTGTACAAGCATAACTCCCAGCCTATTTCGAATTTTTGAGTGAGATATGGGAGTCCTCTAAACACTCCAACTAGAATTTTTGGAAAATACGTTGTAGATTATTTATGGCGGAATTTCTACCAAAACAGGCTAAACCCGAAAAACTGACCAATCCCCCTGAATTGGTTTTTCTACGACCAGTTTGGTCTATTTAAACATTGAAATAAATTCATGCCTTTTAGGATATAAAATTATATGATATAACGTAGCTCCTGTCTGAAATTGAATGTATTCCAACTTCGGACGAATGAGTTATGGCCAATTCAATTTTAGGGTTTTAAAAATGAAAACTGCTATAACTTGAGTTCTATAACTCTGATGGCCACGAAATTTAAACTGGAACTTGTTGTTTCATAGAGGCACAATGGAGATCTAGAAGGGGGGTTGAATAGATCTTCATAACTTTCCGATTAATCAAAGATGTATTACCAAGTAATCAGTTAATTAGTATTGATTATGCACAACGGAATATTCTTTGGAAAATTCCCCTTAAAGATAAAGTAAATCACAAATCTAAATTTAGTCTTGAGGATGAAACATTGATGAGTAGGTTTCGTATCTACGAATCGAGTATCATTTGATTTGGATTGTTGTTTATTTTCTTGGGTTTTTGTTACTTTTCATGCATTTTATGTTGTTTTGTAGGATATGTGATTTGGGATTGGATTGGTAATGATTGGATGAAAGTAGCAGCAAAAAGATCAAAAAGTACGGAAGATGGATGTGACGCCCCCAAATTCGGGTCTCCAAATACCCGGATCCGGTCATCACGATCCAATACAAACATTCACCTCTAACAACATATGGTAACTAAAATGCGGAATATAATAAACATACGTTGTTCTTTACAAGGTGTTTCTAGTCCCAGAATACAATAACCTTAATACATTCATGAATCCATACCCTAAGTAACAAGCAGGGTTTAATATTACATTAACAATGATTAACTGCACATAATGTTTAAGTCTGCTACATGAAGTTTATCACTTCATCTTTTCTTTCCCTTTGTTTTTCCCTGACGTCTCGGGTTTGGCTGCAATAAAGTCATAATATAGCAAGAATGAGCAACGAGTTTGCTCAACAAGTTTAAAATACAATAAGAAGGATATATCATGATGAAATGAATATAGAAAGGGATTTCAACAATAGCATTATCAGAAGCAATAACAATGAATGCTTTTAGAACAATTGATAGTCAAATAGACTTTGAACAATAACTTCCAAAGGAGTCAATAGCTAGTTGACCCTCTGGTTACTGGCTACAGAATAAGTACTTGAGGGGATCAGCCTCGCGTACGCTATGTGTATGCATAACATTTAACTCTGTTATTTGTACCTTATTTACGGTACATGGGGTACTCCCCTATAATAAAGGGGTGTTCATACAGTCTAAGAATCCTTACCCTCGATTGGTTCGGATAGCTTTTATAAATTTTCACATACTTGTCTGACCGAACAAAGGTCCAGACTTAATTATGAATAGTCCCTAAATCTCGGAACTTTAATAAATATACGAGTTCAAATGCACGAATGCGAATGTCAATAAATACATAGAGGTGGAATAATTTTAAAAGTAATTAGACCACTTAAAGCATGCTTGAAGATAAGATTCAAGCTTAAGGAGTAACTTGCAACAATATATATATACTTGTTTGCATGAATTAAAACAGTGCATAAGGTTTAGAAATTTACTCAATGTAAAAGTTGAGTAAGGAAGAACTTGCCTGTTCGCTCAGCTACACATAAATTTTAGCTTTAATTATTTGATCTTGGATAACCTATCAGTTGATAAAGTTGGTTCATCCATTAGCATCGCAAAATTGTATATCAATACACTCTCTTATGCCATTTATTTAGCAGGTAGACAGTTCTCCATATACATTTAGTTATAAAATAAATAATAAACTTAACATGATTTGATAACAACTAAATAATAGTTGATCTTCTCACTAAATCTTTTATTTACTTAGTTACTATTCACCTTAAGGGCAATTGAGTAATTATTACACTTGGTTCTTTATTAAATATTCAAAGTATTAATTCTACACGCACTTAATTATTATTAAATATTTATTGAATAATTATTGAGTGCTTATTATCTTTATCTATTAAGGGCAATAGATAATCTTATTAGTTTCACTTATACTTAATCATTATTTCATTAATGATTAAGTAATTATTATTCTCGTTAGCTTTATTCATACCTAATTATTATTAGTTAATAATTAGATATTATCTTTATTTAGTACTATATGATAAAGAATAAATAACCATTTATTAACTTTCCTATACCTTGTAATAATTCAATGGTTACTATCTTTATTTGTTATTAATGGGTAAATAATTATTATGAGTTTTACTTAATTAAAATTAAATAATAATTAAATATTTATTAACCTTATTTATTATTTATGGTAAATAATTATTAACTTTACTTATATCTAATTATTATTAAATAATAAATAAATATTTATTAACTTTATTTATTATTCATGAATAAATAATAAATAATTTATTAACTTTACTTATACTTATCTATCATTTAAATAATAGTTAAATATTTATTACCTTTATTTATTATTTATGGATAAATAATAAATAATTATTTATCAACCTTGTTCATACCTATTTAATAATGGTTGAACAATAATCAAACGTTCATTAGCTTTATTTAGTATTTATGGATAAATAATAAATAATTAATCTATTAGTGTTATTCATACTTGATTATCATTTAATAGTAGTTAAACAATAATCAATTATTTATTAGCTTTATTTATTATTTAAGGGTAAATAATAAATAATTAAATTATTAACTTTATTTATATTTAACTATTATTTAAAATAATAATTAAATATTTATTATCTTTATTTATTATTTATTAATAAATAATAAATAATTATTTATTTAATCTTACTCATATTTAATATTTATAATCTTTATTTATTATTAGATATCAAATAATAAATAATTAATTTATTAATTTTACTTAATTATTATTTAATATTAATTAAATAATAATGACGTAATACTTATTTTTTTTTTATTTGTGTATCAGTATAGTTAATAATTGGTTTCATGTTATTACAACATAACAGGGCTAGTGTTCGCTTCTAACAAGACTATGAATCGGCGATATTGAACACTAGTTCATTCCTATACCCAATTTAGGCTACCCGAACCTTATAGTCCTCATACAGAGGTTCACAACACAACGCAACCCAACCAATTATCAAACCGTTAGTCCAGTACAGATAAATAATTAACCCAACAGAGTTTTTTCCAAATTCAGAACCAACTCCCAAACGAAAGAAATCCAACATCAGTTTCTTATTCACAATGAAGCAACCAAAATACAATGCAGTCTTGTAAACCTAAACAAGAACAACATAATACCAGTTTTCTCCGAATCAAAACCAACAAGATTAACATCATTCGATACCAGGTTTTTAAACCAAACAAAAAAAATTATAATACACGGCTGAGTTTCACACCAAGGCACTGCTATAATATACAATGTATAACCTAAATTCAAACAACTATCACAGTCAATTGACTCCGTTTGATACCTTAGGATTGATCGCGCTGCTGTCTTCCTTCTTCTTCCGCAATACACGACCCAACTGGACATCCCCTGTTGGCCTCCCCTGCTGCAACTTCTGTCCTCTCTCTAATTTGGAACCCCAAATGTCTAATTTCAAACCCTAATTTGGGACGCACAACAGAGATTCGGCAGCTTGGTTTAGGGATTTGAGGGTCCAATTTATAGAGAAACTCTTGCCCTAATTATTTGGGCAATACCCTTAGTAGCTGGTCAATGACTGACGGTAAGGAGAGGGCAACAACCGGTCGTCCCCATCAATCACCCAGCTAGCGTCGGCCGGCACCCTCGAGCCGTGCGTCTCCACCAGTCGTGTCGCCGGATTTCTGGGACCTTTGGTCCAACCCGTGTTTGCTCGGTCGTCGACGCCCTTCTCTGCTCCAACCGTTGGTCACTCACGCTGTCGCCGGCTTCACCTTTCGACCGTCCGACTCGATTGATTTGCTTCGATCGTTCCTTGCTTGGCAGTTGATTTGAGGGCTTGACTCAATCGATTTTCCTTGGATTTGGTTTTTCCCCCAAATTGATTTCGTTTCTTTGAAGCCCTTCCCAACGAATTCGCCGGTTACTCCTTATTAAGCAAAACAGATCCAACCCGCCTTAACAGAAACAGGTTCGACCCGGATGGAAATGGTTTAACCCGGTTGGTTTAGAGGTTGGGCTCAGCTTATAATTGAGTTTGGCCCAGCAGGGAATTAAAAATATGGACTCAGCCCAATAGGAAATAAAAGGAAATTTGGGTTCAACTTAGGAGAAAAGAAATGGGCCAAGCTAAGTAAAAGGTTAATGACCCAATTTAAAATTAACCACATGGCATTTCTAATATTCTAAATTAAATAACTAAACTAATTAATTAATTATTTAAAATATTTATCTTAACCATAATTCTTTATTCGAATTATTTAATCCGATAATGCTAAAATTATTTATTAACTTCCCAATTTTCTTGCAAATAAATTCTTAGGGTTAACTCACTAATTTATTTAAACTACCAGTGAGTCCCTTTAATGCACAGAAAATTATTGGATCACATATTTATATAATTAAATAATAATGCCCACATGGATCCAATCAAATTCGTAAAATTAAATAAAACGAATTTCATATGTTAAAATAAATTGTACAAGATTTTAAAAAAAAATCCTGGGCATTACATCCTCTCCCCCTTATAAAAATTCCGTCCTCGGAATTTCAATCTAAGGTTACTCGAATAACTGAGGGTAATTTGCTCTCATCTTTTCTTCGAGCTCCCACGTGGCCTCTTCCACCGCGTGATTTCTCCAGAGAACTTTCACTGAGTGAATGATTTTATTCCTCAGCTTCTGCTCTTTTCTATCCAGTATTTGAACAGGAATCTCCTCGTACGATAAATCCCTTTCGACTTGAATTGGTTCATAGGAAATGACATGTTTGTAGTCTGGCTTATACGGACGCAACACTGATACGTGAAACACGTTGTGAATGTGCTCAAGTTCAGGAGGTAATGCTACCTCATACGCCACTTCGCCGATCCGCCTTAGAATTTCGAACGGTCCTATGAACCTAGGGCTCAATTTGCCCTTCTTTCCAAAATGGATCTTTCCTTTCCAGGGTGATACCTTCAGAAACACAAAGCTACCAACTTCAAAATCTCGTTTCTGACGATGTAAGTCGGCATACTTCTTCTGGCGATCCTGGGCTGCTACTAACCGCTGTCTTAATACTTTAACGATTTCCACGGTTTGTTGTACCAATTCTGGTCCCAACAACCTCCGTTCACCGACTTCATCCCAACACAACGACGTTCGACACTTTCTTCCGTATAGTGCTTCATACGGTGGCATACCAATACTAGCATGGTAACTATTGTTGTAGGCGAACTCCACTAGTGGCAAGTGATCGTCCCAGCTGCCACTCAAATCCATCACAACGGCCCGAAGCATATCCTCTAGGGTCTGAATTGTTCGCTCACTCTGACCATCAGTCTGGGGATGATATGCCGTACTCATTCTTAACTGTGTTCCCAGTCTTTCCTGTAGGCTTCTCCAAAAATTTGACGTGAAGCGCGGATCTCTGTCAGACACAATAGATACCGGCACTCCATGTCGTGATACTATTTCCTTCACGTATAGTTTCGCCAACTGTTCCAATTTGTACCTGATCTTGATCGGTAGAAAGTGGGCAGACTTGGTCAACCGATCTACGATCACCCAGATGGCGTCTAGACCCTTCTGTGTTGTCGGGAGTCCTACCACAAAATCCATAGTAATGTGCTCCCACTTACACTCGGGAATCTCTAAGGGTTGCAACAATCCGCTCGACCGTTGGTGCTCTGCCTTGATCCTTTGAGAAGTTAGACATCGGCTGACAAATTCTACAACTTCCCCTTTCAAATGCGGCCACCAATAATGCTGACGAAGATCTTGATACATCTTGGTGCTACCTGGATGTACCGAAAACCTCGTATTATGGGCCTCCTGCAAAATTTCTTCCCTTAAGTCTGGTACGTAGGGTATCCAGATCCTTCCCTCGAATCTTAGTAGCCCTGTACTGTCAACTTTGAATTTCAGCGTTTTTCCCTCCAGTAGTTGTTTCTTAATGTCAATGCATTCTTCATCGAACTCTTGAGCCTCCTTTATCTTATCCAGTAGAGTCGGACCTGCGGTTATGGTACACAATTTTTCGTCCGTTTCCATCGGATACTTAACCTCCAGTTCCAAGCATTCAAAGTCCTTTACCAATTCCTCTTGAACCGTCAGCTGCATCAACTTCACCTTGCCTTTCCCTGCTTAAGGCATCAGCCACTACATTTGCTTTGCCCGGATGGTACAGAATTTCACAGTCGTAGTCCTTGATCAATTCTAACCATCGGCGTTGCCTCATGTTCAGCTCCTTTTGAGTGAAGATATACTTCAGACTTTTGTGATCTGTATATATCTCGCACTTCTCCCCGTATAGGTAGTGCCTCCAAATCTTCAAGGCGAAAACTACCGCCGCTAACTCCAAGTCATGAGTCGGGTAACCCTTCTCATAGTCTTTCAGTTGACGTGATGCGTACGCCACGACCTTGCCGTGCTGCATCAACACACAGCCGAGACCTTTGTGTGATGCATCGCTATACACTACAAAACCCCCAGTGTTGTCTGGTAAGGTCAACACCGGTGCTTGGCTAAGTCTCTTCTTCAACTCCATGAAACTTTCCTCACATTTCTCCGATCAAACGAACTTAACTGTTTTCCTGGTAAGGTTAGTCAATGGCGATGCTATCTTTGAAAAATCCTGTATGAACCTCCGATAGTATCCCGCTAATCCCAAGAAACTCCGAATTTCGGTGGGTGTCTTCGGTTGTTCCCAGTTAATAACTGCTTCTACCTTGGCTGGGTCTACCGAAACACCATTTTTGTCGATGACATGACCCAAAAACTGTACCCTCTGCAGCCAAAATTCACACTTTGAAAATTTTGCGTACAACTTCTCCTTCCTAAGAGCTTCTAATACAATCTCCAAATGTTCAGCATGCTCCTCCTCCGTCCTTGAATACACCAGAATGTCATCGATGAATACGACTACGAACTTGTCCAAGTACTGCTTGAACACTCTGTTCATCATATCTATGAATGCTGCTGGTGCATTCGTCAATCCAAAAGACATTACCAGAAACTCGAAGTGCCCGTAACGAGTTCTGAATGCAGTCTTCGGGATATCTTTTTGCCTCACCTTCAGCTGATGATAGCCTGTTCTTAAGTCGATTTTTGAAAAGTATTTCGCTCCCTTAAGTTGATCAAATAGATCATCAATCCTAGGAAACGGATACCTATTCTTAATCGTAACTTTGTTCAACTCTCGGTAGTCGATACAAAGTCTCATAGAACCATCTTTCTTCTTTACAAACAGAACTGGCGCTCCCCACGGGGACACGCTCGGTCTGATATAACCCTTGTCTAGCAGTTCCTGCAGTTGCACCATCAACTCTTTCATTTCTACAGGTGTCATTCGATACGGCGGCTTCGATATTGGTGCGGTTCCCGGTGCCAAATCGATAACGAACTCGGTTTCCCTATCCGGCGGCAGTCCCGGAAGTTCCTCGGGGAAGACATCGGTGAAATCTCTCACGACTGGTATTTGACCCATTTCATCCCCGACCTGACGAGTATCAACCACATGGGCCAAATAACACTCGCAACCTTTCTTAAGTAATCTCCTTGTTTGCATCATAGTAAGACAACAAGATGGTTTTGGTGATTTGCTGCCATAGAATACCACCTTCGACTTATTAGAAGTCTTTAGGTGTACACATTTCTTCTTACAATCAATGACTGCTCCGTGAATTGATAGCCAATCCATTCCCAGGATTACGTCAAACTCTCCAGTCGAATTGGTATCAAATCCACATTGAGCTTAAATCCTCGCAATTCAGCACAACAATTCCTATGAATGCATTCTACGGGGATAATTTCCTTGTTTGCTACTTCTACGTTCATAGGGTGTTCTAACTTTTCACAAGGTACATTTAACTGACTAGCAAATTCTTCAGAAACAAAAGAGCAAGTAGCACCCAAATCAAATAGCACATATGCATTTATATCATTGATTGGGATGATACCTGACACCACGTCTTTGGATTCCATGGCATCCTGCACAGTCATGTTGAATGTGCGGGTTGTTGGCCTGTTGGCTTGACTGGATGGTGGCCCGTAGTTCAACCGGTTGCTATTTCCACTGTTGTTGTTGTTCCTGTTGCCACTCCCGGCGTCGCTTTTCCTCTTCGGACAGTCCTTGATCTGGTGGTCAGGAGATCCACAGGAGAAACAACCTCCTTTCGGCTTATTAGGGCACTGTGGGGCCATGTGCCCAGGTTGTCCACAACGGTAACACACGCTCTTCCCCTTCATGCATTTCCCCGTGTGGTTCTTGCCACAGTTGTTGCATCTGCCTGGCTTCTTCACCTCCCCTCCAGATTTATTTCCCCTAGAGGACTGACTCTCGACCCATTTCCGTTTGTTGGGATTACTGCCCCCGCTACTTCCTGCCTTCGGGCCCTCATGTCCCTTCTTCTTCTCTTGATTGTATTTTGCCAGGGCCTCACTGCCACCCTCTGCAATGATCGCCCTCTCTAACAATTCTGCAAATGTCTTGATTTTCAATACCGCAATAGAACGGTATAACCATGGTTTCAACCCTTGTTCAAACCTTCGAGCTTTTCTTTCCTCTGTGCTGACTTGGTGAGTTGCAAACCGTGCCAACTCATTAAACTTAGCTGCGTACTCGGCCACAGACATGTTCCCTTGTTTTAGTTCCAGGAACTTGATCTCCATCTCTTGCTTCATGCTCTCTGGAAAATAATTTTCCAAGAACATCTCTTTAAAGCGTTCCCACGCGACAATGCCTCCTTCCACTCGGCCCCTATTGGCCTTCCACCAGTAGTTCGCCTCGCCCTTTAACATGAAGGTAGCAAAGCTTGTTTTCTGTTCCTCTGCCACCCGTGCTACCTCGAATACCTTTTCTATCTCCTCTATCCAGGTCTGCGCTTCGATTGGGTTCAGAGTTCCCTTGAACTTAGGTGGTCCAACTAATTTGAAGTCTTTAAAATTTGCCAGATGATGCGCTGGCTCGGCTGCTGCTTGGGTTCCTCCTGGTGGCGGTCTTGATTGCATGGCTTCCGCCAGCATCTCCGCGAACATCCTCATTGGGTTGGATTGGTTCCCAACTTCACTTTCTGATTCTTCAACCTGTCGGTTTCGTGGTCGTCCTCTTGGCGGCATGTTTGGATAAGGAAAATCCGCTAACTTTTACCTATAGTTTTATATTTTACACAATATGTCATTAAAATAAGCAATCAAAGGTAAAATATCTATCAACACATTTGATTTAAGTGAAACATCTGCATTTATATTCATATACCACTGTTTTGTTACAAGACTAAACCTGTGGCATACTTCTATAAATGCGCCACTGTGTGCCTATCCATCAATAATCTTTTCCCCAAGACAAAAGTGGGGAATCCTAACCTTCCATCCCTCAAAACACAAAAGTTGGGGTTTAACTGCTACCCAAGTCTAAATACAATATAAAGTTTCACAAATCAAACATGAATACGTCCCTAATATAACAAAAGGTGGGACTGACTGAACTAAAGACAAAGTAACCATCATAACAAGTCATTGCATGTCGTGACGGATCCGAGCCTGCTGACCAGAGAATGCTCCATCCCCTACCCTGCGATGAACTGAGCGGCTAGACTCGCCTGCCTCAGACCGGGGCCTCCTGTAGGCTGCGTCTAGGGCATACCCTAGGGTCTCGATCCTCACCGCCCCAGCCTCTAACCGGTCCTCCAATAGGTCAACTCTACTTGCTGCTCTGACCCAGGCGTCCCTCACTCGGACATTCTCAGCAACCTCTAGCCCAATCTCGAACCCCATGGCCTCCTGCTTGGCCTTCAGGTGGGCGATCTGCAGATCCCTCTGTTCCAGCCTCTCTCTCAACTCAGCATTTCGGGCCACTAGCTGATGTAGCAGTGGTCCGATCTGCTGCGCTGAGGACTCGTAGCCCTGTAGCTGTGACTTCGCCACTCCCAAGTCGTGCTCAAGCTGATAGGCCAGGTCTCTATACTGGTCCTCTCGGATCTGGTGGGTCTAATTCTGCTCCTCCAGATGAGCTATCCGATCCTCCAGCTCCTCGGTCCTGCTGGTCAGTCCCTCAATAATATCGTCGGCAGTGGACCCCATGCCATCCACATAAGCAGGTGGCTCCTCTCCCTCGGTCTCGGGGTCCTCCTCCTCAGCATCAGGGTCCTGACTACCGGACCTCATCACCCTACCTACCACTGGCTCTGGTAGCTCCCTCTGGTAGTCCTCCTCCGGCTCGAACTCCTCTAGCGGTACCCCTGGGGCAGTAAGAGCATACCCCACCAGCTGCTCAACAACTACTGGGATATCTATGAATACCTCCTCCTCCTGGGTCCCACTAGTCCCTGCCCTGTCAGCCATCCTACAATCACACCGAAAATCAACATTAGTACAGCAATAAAATATATTCATTGAAGAAATGAAGTTATATTTCATTGGGTACTACTCGACTCGATGAATTCCCCAATTCATCAACACCACATAATTAAATCTCCTCGATTTATCTCCTAACACTCAATACGAGTTTACTACGAAGGTTATAACCTAGGTTTCGCGATCCTAAAGTTTATAACCTATAGCTCTGATACCAACCTGTGACGCCCCCAAATTCGGGTCTCCAAATACCCGGATCCGGTCATCACGATCCAATACAAACATTCACCTCTAACAACATATGGTAACTAAAATGCGGAATATAATAAACATACGTTGTTCTTTACAAGGTGTTTCTAGTCCCAGAATACAATAACCTTAATACATTCATGAATCCATACCCTAAGTAATAAGTAGGGTTTAATATTACATTAACAATGATTAACTGCACATAATGTTTAAGTTTGCTACATGAAGTTTATCACTTCATCTTTTCTTTCCCTTTGTTTTTCCCTGACGTCTCGGGTTTGGCTGCAATAAAGTCATGATATAGCAAGAATGAGCAACGAGTTTGCTCAGCAAGTTTAAAATACAATAATAAGGATATATCATGATGAAAGGAATATAGAAAAGGATTTCAACAATAGCATTATCAGAAGCAATAACAATGAATGCTTTTAGAACAATTGATAGTCAAGTAGACTTTGAACAATAACTTCCAAATGAGTCAATAGCTAGTTGACCCTCTGGTTACTGGCTACAGAATAAGTACTTGAGGGGATCAGCCTCGCGTACGCTATGTGTATGCATAATATTTAACTCTGTTATTTGTACCTTATTTACGGTACATGGGGTACTCCCCTATAATAAAGGGGTGTTCATACAGTCTAAGAATCCTTACCCTCGATTGGTTCGGATAGCTTTTATAAATTTTCACATACTTGTCTGACCGAACAAAGGTCCAGACTTAATTATGAATAGTCCCTAAATCTCGGAACTTTAATAAATATACGAGTTCAAATGCACGAATGCGAATGTCAATAAATACATAGAGGTGGAATAATTTTAAAAGTAATTAGACCACTTAAAGCATGCTTGGAGATAAGATTCAAGCTTAAGGAGTAACTTGCAACAATATATATATACTTGTTTGCACGAATTAAAACAGTGCATAAGGTTTAGAAATTTACTCAATGTAAAAGTTGAGTAAGGAAGAACTTGCCTGTTCGCTTAGCTACACATAAATTTTAGCTTTAATTATTTGATCTTGGATAACCTATCAGTTGATAAAGTTGGTTCATCCATTAGCATCGCAAAATTGTATATCAATACACTCTCTTATGCCATTTATTTAGCAGGTAGACAGTTCTCCATATACATTTAGTTATAAAATAAATAATAAACTTAACATGATTTGATAACAACTAAATAATAGTTGATCTTCTCACTAAATCTTTTATTTACTTAGTTACTATTCACCTTAAGGGCAATTGAGTAATTATTACACTTGGTTCTTTATTAAATATTCAAAGTATTAATTCTACACGCACTTAATTATTATTAAATATTTATTGAATAATTATTGAGTACTTATTATCTTTATCTATTAAGGGCCATAGATAATCTTATTAGTTTCACTTATACTTAATCATTATTTCATTAATGATTAAGTAATTATTATTCTCATTAGCTTTATTCATACCTAATTATTATTAGTTAATAATTAGATATTATCTTTATTTAGTACTATATGATAAAGAATAAATAACCATTTATTAACTTTCCTATACCTTGTAATAATTCAATGGTTACTATCTTTATTTGTTATTAATGGGTAAATAATTATTATGAGTTTTACTTAATTAAAATTAAATAATAATTAAATATTTATTAACCTTATTTATTATTTATGGTAAATAATTATTAACTTTACTTATATCTAATTATTATTAAATAATAAATAAATATTTATTAACTTTATTTATTATTTATGAATAAATAATAAATAATTTATTAACTTTACTTATACTTATCTATCATTTAAATAATAGTTAAATATTTATTACCTTTATCTATTATTTATGGATAAATAATAAATAATTATTTATCAACCTTGTTCATACCTATTTAATAATGGTTGAACAATAATCAAACGTTCATTAGCTTTATTTAGTATTTATGGATAAATAATAAATAATTAATTTATTAGTGTTATTCATACTTGATTATCATTTAATAGTAGTTAAACAATAATCAATTATTTATTAGCTTTATTTATTATTAAAGGGTAAATAATAAATAATTAAATTATTAACTTTATTTATATTTAACTATTATTTAAAATAATAATTAAATATTTATTATCTTTATTTATTATTTATTAATAAATAATAAATAATTATTTATTTAATCTTACTCATATTTAATATTTATAATCTTTATTTATTATTAGATATCAAATAATAAATAATTAATTTATTAATTTTACTTAATTATTATTTAATATTAATTAAATAATAATGACGTAATACTTATTTTTTTTTATTTGTGTATCAGTATAGTTAATAATTGGTTTCATGTTATTACAACATAACAGGGCTAGTGTTCGCTTCTAACAAGACTGTGAATCGGCGATATTGAACACTAGTTCATTCCTATACCCAATTTAGGCTACCCGAACCTTATGGTCCTCATACAGAGGTTCACAACACAACGCAACCCAACCAATTATCAAACCTTTAGTCCAATACAGATAAATAATTAACCCAACAGAGTTTTTTCCAAATTCAGAACCAACTCCCAAACGAAAGAAATCCAACATCAGTTTCTTATTCACAATGAACCAACCAAAATACAATGCAGTCTTGTAAACCTAAACAAGAACAACATAATACCAGTTTTCTCCGAATCAAAACCAACAAGATTAACATCATTCGATACCAGGTTTTTAAACCAAACAAAAAATATTATAATACACGGCTGAGTTTCACACCAAGGCACTGCTATAATATACAATGTATAACCTAAATTCAAACAACTATCACAGTCAATTGACTTCGTTTGATACCTTAGGTTTGATCGCGCTGCTGTCTTCCTTCTTCTTCCGCAATACACGACCCAACTGGACATCCCCTGTTGGCCTCCCCTGCTGCAACTTCTGTCCTCTCTCTAATTTGGAACCCCAAATGTCTAATTTCAAACCCTAATTTGGGACGCACAACAGATATTCGGCAGCTTGGTTTAGGGATTTGAGGGTCCAATTTATAGAGAAACTCTTGCCCTAATTATTTGGGCAATACCCTTAGTAGCTGGTCAATGACTGACGGTAAGGAGAGGGCAACAATCGGTCATCCCCATCAATCACCCAGCTAGCGTCGGCCGACACCCTCGAGCCGTGCGTCTCCACCAGTCGTGTCGCCGGATTTCTGGGACCTTTGGTCCAACCCGTGTTTGCTCGGTCGTCGACGCCCTTCTCTGCTCCAACCGTTGGTCACTCACGTTGTCGCCGGCTTCACCCTTCGACCGTCCGACTCGATTGATTTGCTTCGATCGTTCCTTGCTTGGCAGTTGATTTGAGGGCTTGACTCAATCGATTTTCCTTGGATTTGGTTTTTCCCCCAAATTGATTTCGTTTCTTTGAAGCCCTTCCCAACGAATTCGCCGGTTACTCCTTATTAAGCAAAACAGATCCAACCCGCCTTAACAGAAACGGGTTCGACCCGGATGGAAATGGTTTAACCCGGCTGGTTTAGAGGTTGGGCTCAGCTTATAATTGATTTTGGCCCAGCAGGGAATTAAAAATATGGACTCAGCCCAATAGGAAATAAAAGGAAATTTGGGTTCAACTTAGGAGAAAAGAAATGGGCCAAGCTAAGTAAAAGGTTAATGACCCAATTTAAAATTAACCACATGGCATTTCTAATATTCTAAATTAAATAACTAAACTAATTAATTAATTATTTAAAATATTTATCTTAACCATAATTCTTTATTCGAATTTATTTAATACGATAATGCTAAAATTATTTATTAACTTCCCAATTTTCTTGCAAATAAATTCTTAGGGTTAACTCACTAATTTATTTAAACTACCAGTGAGTCCCTTTAATGCACAAAAAATTATTGGATCACATATTTATATAATTAAATAATAATGCCCACATGGATCCAATCAAATTCGTAAAATTAAATAAAACGAATTTAATATGTTAAAATAAATTGTACAAGATTTTAAAAAAAAATCCTGGGCATTACAATGGGGCAGCGCGGCCGCACCCAATTTGAACTAGGTAGTAACGCGGTCGCGCCACACTTCAGAGCCAATTTTGTTCTGTCTGCCATAGCAGCGCGGTCGCGCCCCATTCCAGCTTATTTGAAGCGCGACCGCGCCGCTTCGGGGGTTGACTAGAGTTTACATTTATTTAAGTTGGGCAATTGATATGTAAATTATTTCCAAATTTCTAATTAAATTAGGATTCATGTCAGAAGCTATATATAGCTGTTTTAAGTCAGTTTTTGAGATACATTAAACTTAGTAGCAAAACCCTAGTTTTAAAAGTCAGTTTTAGAGATTTGAAGCAACTTGATAACAAGAAGGATTCATCCCAGGAGCTGAGGAGAGACACAAGGATTGCCCAGCAGTTTTTATTCTCTTCTCTATCCTCTACTTTTGTACCTTGAATGCTATTTAAATTATGGATTATGGATTTTAATTTAATTATGAACTTCTTTTTAAGATTACAATGGATCTTATTGCGTAACGTTTATTGGTGTGCTTCTTTCTTGATTATTGTTAAATACTGTCGGATTATCCATTATGATTTATGCTTAATTGTTTAATTGTCTGGCCAGTAATTACCGTGATAATCTATATGAATTCGAGAGATGGATTATAAATTTAGATCTGATTATAATAGCATGTGATTGTGTTTTCTGCATATGATGGAATTCATGATTTGTGTCTAGGATAGAGATATACCTATACGCCACATGTAATCTGATAGGGAACCTGAGCTTTAAATTCTTTTTAATTGTAATTCACATAGAGATTGTGACGCCCCCACATCCGTGTATCATCAAACACTAGATATAGTGCTCACAGTACTATACAACTCCATCTATCTAAGCATAACTTAAGGAATAACTTAAATAATATTAAAGATTACAATACCCATCGTCTAGTCCCAAGGCTCTTATAACCTTTAAAAGATACAAACATAACATCTATACATATTACAACAATCCAAATATTAAGTCTAATACATAACACATCCTATTCATGCACCTTTCCTTTGTCTTTGTTTTTGCCCGATCCTTCTGCCTTCTCATGTTTAAATGAAATGTTTAATTTAAGCAAGAGTGAGCACAAATTGCTCAGCAAGTAAATAAATAATTGGTTTAAGAACCGATATCAAGAATAGGATCATCTGTCTCTGCAATCTTCAACAATTGAAACAATTGTCGACGCCGGGAGGAATCGCTTACGCGGGGGTTGTAACCCTTTCCAATTTTAGCCTTTTCATTAAATGATTTTTTTGGAAAAGGTCGGCATTAATGTCGACGGGGTTTTTTAAAGATTGTTTTTTTATGATGAGCCAATTTAACCAGAGTCGCCAGTTGGTATATTTGAAATGGATGTACCAACTCATCCGAGTTTTCATTTTTATAAATCGCTGGCTCATATGTGACTCCGAATTAATTGGTCTGTGAATCGAGATTCATAGAGTTCGGGGGCTTGCTTAAGTGAGGGGAAGGTGTTAGGCACCCCTCGACTTCCGTGAAGCACGGTTACCGCAATCTTGATGCTTTCTTATCCTTTAATTCATGAAATGTGTGTGTGCGCGTGTGTGTGTGTGTGCCTATGTAAATGTTATGGTGAGTTTGCATAAAAGAATCATTTGGATTTTTTAGGGAAAATTGTGTTTTTCTTTTGAGAATGCCTTAGAATGTCCATCGGCTTAAACGAGAAAGCTTTATGAAAAAGGATTGATTTTATTTGGCAAAAACTATGAGATTTTCCTTAGGTGTCGTTTTGGCAAAACAAGAGTTTTAAACCTTCGTAAAAATAGGAATCGAAATCTATACGTTGCTTTCATAAAATGATGGGCAACTTCTAGGATATCTTTCACCCTACGCACCAAGATTTAATAAAACGTTGTTTTATTTTTATAAAACCATTTTTGTGACGTTTGAAAACGACTTTCTTTAGCCTTCTCGTTTAATAGAAACCGACATTCATTAACACCTCCAATTTTTTAGCTACGTGATGCTAACCTCCTAGTTTGCTTGATTTTAAGGAAAAACCTTCCTCGTTTAATCTTTGAAATCATTTTTTCGTGTTCCGAAATCCAATCAAGCATAAACACGCGTCGGGGCTATTCATGGGCATGTAAGCCATCCAAATAACCCCAACGCCCACAATCACATACTTCAATATTACGGGGCCTTAAACCCGATTCTCGCCTTGGCGTCGTTTTAAGGCCCGACGATTACATATTTACAATGACGGATACATCCACCCGATTACATACATTCAAAAATGTCCATCATCAGATTTGGACCACGGGGTCGCGTTCCTAGGCTCACATCCGAACTTATTGCACAAACAACCAAATGGATATAACGAAAATAAACAATAACGGGATGCCTAACACTCTAGGATGTCTTACAATGACGATCGAAATACACTATGAATGATACCATACCATAATAGCTAAGATTTGCACCAAACGGATATCATCGGGCTATTAGGGGGAATTTCATTCCGATGAGACCCTCACTAATAATCCCTAACCCATGGCTTCACAATAACATATAAAAAAACTACATTTAAGTTAATTCGGATGACCAAAAGATTAACAAAATGGTATAACAAAATGCTAAGAACAAAGGGTTTTTCACCTTGCAATTAATCCCCACAATATGTATGAATTCGTGTATTGAGTAGAGTAGAGAATATGGAATATAATCTCACAAATTTGGTACAATTCCTCACTCTTTTTCACTCTTTTTCTCTCCTAATTGCTCTTGTTTTGCTGCTGTTTTTTTGTTCCTACCGAGCTGCTGCTGCTGCTGAATGCTTCTCCCCCCCTTTTTTTCTTCCTGTATGCGAACTGGCCTAATAAAGCACTGCCAAGGGCAGCCGCAGATCTATCTGCGGCTGGCCGCAGATATATCTGCGGCTGGCCCTTGGTTCTCCCCCCAGCCGCGCTCGAGTCCTGTGCGCTTCGAGTCCCGTGCTGCCTCGAGTTCCGTCCTTGGCCGCGAATTGATCTGCGGCTAACTGTGCTGATTTTCTCGTTTTCCGTGCCTCGTCTCGATTTTCGTGTCGTACCGTTGGTTTCCGCTGACGGGTTTGCGCTCGGCAGTCCGGAACCCGTCGGGAAACGTGCCACGTCATCCGGGCAAGCACAATGATCAGTAACTGACTCTCGACATTCGCTTGTTGTCGTGTCGGCTTCAATATCATCCCGTCGTGGTGGTTTTGAGGGTTCGTCTTTATGTCCACCCTTTATTCTCGTGTGCTGGGTCAATTGACGATTTTGCCCTCCTGTCAGGGTTAGTATAGGAAATGCAAAAATCGGGTGTCTACAGCTGCCCATCTTTATCATGTTTATGAAATGATAAATGGAATGAACAGGATAAAGAATAGACACTCGATGTATGAATGACAATGCACAAGAATGACAATACATACGTGATGCAACACATATAATTCATGATGTAACACAAGGGGCAAAGCATGCAAAACATTCGTAAGGGTGTCAATGCCTCACGCCATCGTCTTGTCCGCGTCGGGTTTCGTATCCAGTCGCCCATCCTATAATCACCGGGTATCGTCGCCGGTTGATTGTCTGGATCTCAGCCCTTCCCAGGATGTTAGTGTTTGGATATCAGCCCTTCCCAGGGTGTTAGTTGTTTGGATCTTAGCCCTTCCCAGGGTGTTAGTTTGGATCTCAGCCCTTCCCAGGGTTTTGGTTTGTTTGGATCTTAGCCCTTCCTAGGGTGTTAGTTTGGATCTCAACCCTTCCCAGGGTTTTTGTTTTGGTTGGATGCCTTCCCAGGTTTGCTCACCACTCTGTCGCGGTTTGCTTGGATCTCAGCCCTTCCCAGGGTTTGTTGTTTTTTTGTCTTTTTTCTTTTTGTGGATATCAGCCCTTCCCAGGGTTGCTCACCATCTTGTTGTGGTTCGCGTGGATCTCAGCCCTTCCCAGGGTTTGCTCACCACTCTGTCGCGGTTTGCTTGGATGCCTTCCCAGGTTTGCTCACCACTCTGTCGCGGTTTGCTTGGATCTCAGCCCTTCCCGGGGTTTGTTGTTTTTTGTCTTTTTTCTTTTTGTGGATATCAGCCCTTCCCAGGGTTGCTCACCATCTTGTTGTGGTTCGCGTGGATCTCAGCCCTTCCCAGGGTTTGCTCACCACTCTGTCGCGGTTTGCTTGGATGCCTTCCCAGGTTTGCTCACCACTCTGTCGCGGTTTGCTTGGATCTCAGCCCTTCCCAGGGTTTGTTGTTTTTGTCTCTTTTTTTTTTGTGGATACCAGCCCTTCCCAGGGTTGCTCACCATCTTGTTGTGGTTCGCGTGGATCTCAGCCCTTCCCAGGGTTTGCTCACCACTCTGTCGCGGTTTGCTTGGATGCCTTCCCAGGTTTGCTCACCACTCTGTCGCGGTTTGCTTGGATCTCAGCCCTTCCCAGGGTTTGTTGTTTTTTGTCTTTTTTTCTTTTTGTGGATACCAGCCCTTCCCAGGGTTGCTCACCATCTTGTTGTGGTTCGCGTGGATCTCAGCCCTTCCCAAGGTTTGCTCACCACTCTGTCGCGGTTTGCTTGGATGCCTTCCCAGGTTTGCTCACCACTCTGTCGCGGTTTGCTTGGATCTCAGCCCTTCCCAGGGTTTGTTGTTTTTTGTCTTTTTTTCTTTTTGTGGATACCAGCCCTTCCCAGGGTTGCTCACCATATTGCTGTGGTTCGCGTAGATCTCAGCCCTTCCCAGGGTTTGCTCACCACTCTGTCGCGGTTTGCTTGGATGCCTTCCCAGGTTTCTGTCGGGTCTTGCCTTGATTCGTCGTGTTCGACGTCCGACTTATTCAGAATTTTGTATTTTATTTTCACATAACGAGTCATGTATGATGCATGCTTTTTATTCATGGATAGAGAATGACCCCTGTACAGTCTTTTTGATACTATTTTCCACAGGTGTCGTCGCCAGATGCCGTGGTATGCTTGGATCTCGATCCTCCCACAGGATTGGTCGGTGGCTTCTCCGCTGATTGGACGGTTTTGTCGCCGGGGGGTGACAGAGATATGGCAGATGATCTTCCGGAACGTTCCTGATCCTTATTATTCTTTCCGGTGTCGGCGGGCTTTGCGGAGGGTATTCTGAGCCATTAGGTCCCGGTCCATCCGGTGTTCACGCATCTCGATTACTACCGAGGCTGAGAGGTATGCTGCTCTTGTTGAGAGAGATGCTGCTATTCTGGCCAGGGATGTTGTTCATACTGATAGAGACGCCATTGTATCGCAGACTAAGGCAATTATAGATGCTCACTCTGAGACCGTTAGCCGAGCCATTGCTTATTGGATCGCGTCGACATGATGGGGCAACAGATTGCAGGGAATGCCGATGCCTCAGATCTATCCACCACTTAATCCATCCTGCTTTGATTAGTTTCAGATTGGTAGATCATTTTATTTCCTGCATAGACTATGTCAGTTTCATCGGTTATCAAAAAGAGAAACCTTGTAACAAAATGACCTATTTATATAGACAAGTATTTAGATTTAGTCGTTTTCCCCTTTTGTCGTATCGTTGCCTTTCATTGGACCCTCATTTTATCCAGCTAACCATGATTTTGATATTTCGCCTTCTTTCTCTTCTCAAGTCTTGATGGGGACTTGTCAGATATTGCCGCATATCCTGTCGATTTCATCGGCTGAGTCTTAGATTCGGGCTAACTGCTTGGTTGGGTTAGGGTTAGGTTATTTGAGATGAAACTGATCAGGTGGCTGGTTTCGGGGAGAGTTTCGAGGGTGTAGGAAGGTTTTCTGGCTGTTGGGAATCGGTTTTGATAGAAGAAAGGGTTATTTGTAAGGAATGGGACCGTGCCACAATGGCTGCCTACGTACCCCCACAAGTCGGGAGATCAGGTCCTACGTAGTTCGTTCTCCAAAACAGGGAGAGAAACGACGAGATTTTTTTTTTTTTTTTTTTTTTTTTTTTTTTATTATGCATAGAACCGCTTCACCGAGTCAGAATTTAGGGGCTGTGGGAACACCTCCCCGTCCATTTCTTGCAGTATGAGGGCTCCTCCGGACAGCACTTTCTTAATCACAAAAGGCCCCTCCCAGTTCGGGGCAAACTTCCCCTTGGCTTCGTCTTGACAAGGCATTACTCTCTTTAACACTAGGTCATTTTCTTTGAATTTTTGAGGTCTCATCTTCTTGTCGTATGATCGGGAGATCCTTTGCTGATATAACTGACCGTGCAACACAGCGGCCACCCTCCTTTCATCAATTAGGGCCAATTGGTCGTACCGACTTTGCATCCAATCCTCCTCGTTTATCCGAGCATCAATCAAGATTCTGAGGGACGCCATCTCAACCTCAACTGGCAGAACCGCTTCCATTCCGTATACCAGAGCGTACGAGGTTGCCCCTGTAGAAGTACGTACCGACGTTCTGTACGCCGGCAAGGTGAGAGGTAGCAGATCCGGCCATCCCCGATGATTAGCAGACATTTTTGCCATGATCTTCTTGATATTCTTATTTGCAGCTTCCACTGCCCCATTCATCTTAGGACGGTAAATGACAGAATTGAGGTGTTTGATCTTAAACTGGTCGCATAATCCCTTCATGAGGGTATTGTTCAAATTCTTGGCATTGTCAGAGACTAAAACCTCAGGTTGCCCGTATCGGCAAATGACATTATTCCTGATGAAACCGACGATGATCTCCTGAGTTACTTTGGGGGAAAGAAGCTGCTTCTACCCATTTAGTGAAGTAATCGATCATGACGAATATAAATCGGTGGCCGTTGCTTGCTTTGGGCTCTATTGGTCCGATCACATCCATACCCCACATTGAGAATGGCCAAGGGGGAGGTCATACAGTGCAGTTCATTGGGAGGCGCATGGATAACATTACCGTGCGCCTGGCATTGGTAACACCGCTTGACGTGATCATCACAGTCGGCTTTCAGCGTCAACCAGTAATGCCCCGTTCTCAAGATCTTCTTGGCCAGCATCGGGCCCACTCATGTGTGGCCCACACACTCCACCATGTATTTCGTCCATAATCTTTTGGGCCTGCATTTCATTTACACATCGTAGCAATCCCAAATTGGCATCCCTCTTGTACAGTGAATCTCCGCTCAGATAAAATTTCATTGCCATCTTTTGAATTCTCAACCTCTCCGCTCGGCTGGCTTGGTCGGGAATGGATCTATCCCTCAGATATTCCCTTATGTCGTGATACCAAGGCTGCTTTGGCAGAACCCCCTCGTCCGATAGTACCGCCACGTGCTCCTCGTATGCCGGGGCGTTCTGCACTGCTATCTCAATCTGTGGAACGTTCCTGCTCTTGATTGTGTGGACTAGAGAAGCTAAAGTCGCCAATGCATCGGCGAAATCATTCCGTCCCCGGGGGATGTGTCGGAAAGTGATATCTTCGAACTCTTGCATCAGTTGGATAACACAACGGTGGTATGGAAGCAACCGGAGCTCTTTAGTGCTGTACACCCCGATCGCTTGTCTGATTACCAGCTCCGAATCCCCGAACACTGCTAACCTTTTCACCCCCATATCGCGAGCCAAACGGAGTCCCAATATACATCCCTCATACTCAGCTGTGTTGTTTTGAGTTACTGAACTGTAATTTAGTGGCTACGGGGTATTGCTCTCCTGTGATAGAGACCAGGACTGCTCCGGCTCCTGCCCCCTCCGCATTCATGGCACCATCAAAATACAATTTCCAGAACTGCCCCTCGTCATCTTCTCTCGCGCGCAAGATCCAGAATACGTCTTCGCCCGGCAAAGGAGTGTCCTAAAGGCTCCATTCCCCCTGATGGTGGTTCTGCCAAGTGATCTGCCATTCCCTGCCCCTGCATGGCTGTCTGAGTTACGTATACAATGTCGAACTGCTGTAAGATTAACTGCCATCTTGAAAGTCGACAGTTCAGCATGGGCCGTTCAAAGATATATTTCAGGGGATCCATCCTTGATATCAGGTACGTGGTGTGCCCATGGAGATAATGCTGTAATCTTATTGCAGCCCAAGCCAAAGCACAACAGGTCCTTTCGATAGGGGTGTAATTCTGTTCACATCGGCTAAATCTCTTGCTGGGGTAATAAATGGCCTGCTCTTTGCCTGATTCATTCTTCTGCCCCAGCATACAGCCCATCGCAATGTCATTGACTGATATATACATGAATAGAGGGATCTCATCCTTCGGGGGTACCAGCACGGGTGCTTCCGTCAGCTGCTTCTTAATGATCTGAAAGGCTTCCTGGCATTGCTCATTCCATTCTTGGGAGACATCTTTTCTTAACAGCTTGAAAATTGGCTCGCACGTGGTTGTCAAATGGGATATGAAGCGGCTGATGAAATTTATTCTTCCCAGAAATCCTCTTATTTCCTTTTCAGTGCGGGGTGCCGGCATATCCACAATGGCCTTAATCTTGGCCGGATCCAACTCGATGCCACAATCACTAACCAGGAATCCCAAGAGTTTGCCCGATTGCACTCCGAAAGCACACTTTGCTGGATTGAGCCTTAAATTATATTTTCTGAGCCGGTCAAATAGCTTTTGGAGATGGGTCACATGATCAGATTCTATCTTTGACTTCACGATAATGTCATCCACGTAGACCTCTATCTCCTTGTGCATCATATCGTGGAACAGGGCCATCATAGCTCTTTGATAAGTAGCCCCTGCATTTGTGAGACCGAAAGCCAACCGTCTATAGCAGAAAGTGCCCCAAGGGGTGATGAAGGCTGTTTTCTCCCGGTCCTCCTCTGCCACCATTATCTGATGATACCCCGCAAAGCAATCAACGAAAGAGTACATCTCGTATTGGGCTGTGTTATCCACCAATATGTGTATAAAAGGTACTGGGAAATTATCCTTGAGACTGGCCTTGTTCAGATCTCTATAGTCAACACATACCCTCACCTTTCCTCCAGGCTTAGCCACTGGGACCAACACATTGGACAACCATTCTGGGTAGGTGGACACCATGATGATTCCAGCCCTGAACTGTTTGATGATCTCCTCCTTTACCTTCAAGCTCCATTCCGGTTTTAGCTTTCTTAGTTTTTGCTTGACGGGCTTGAAACCCTCCTTGATGGGCAGCTGGTGTACCACAATGTCGGTGGATAATCCGATCATGTCCTCATGAGACCAGGCGAACACATCCTCATACTGGCGTAGCAATTTGGTCATTTCTACTTTCTGGTTAGGGGTCAGGTCTGTCCCGATTTTGAGCTCTTTGGGTTGGTCAGGGGTTCCGATATTTATGGTGACGGTTTGGTCTAAGTTGGGTTTGGGTTTATCCTCGACCCACCCTTTGATCTCGTCAGGCGCGTCATCGTAATCTGTCTCGTCCTGCTCAATACCCATTAAATCGAAATCCAGCTCGATATCAAAATCATAGTCATCATTCAAATTTGAGGGATCGCTTGTTAAGCAAGGAATACTCAAATTGGTACACCTGACATTGAAACAAAATACTGTCATATATATAATTCATCTTTCCACAATGGTCGCTCTTAAAATAACATGACAAACTAACATAGTTATGCAAAATATAAAATAAAGAACCAAAACTGGTAGACATTTCATCCCCCACTCTCCGGGGTCTACCACCCCGGCACCATGTTTTACCCTTGTCTGGATATTATTGGCTCCACCGTCCAGTTATCGGTGGGGGTCAGATCAGTCGGGATGCGACATATGACAGACGGCTGTGTTCCAGGGACTTCCTTGACGACTACCGCCACATCGTATCCGTCCTCCCTCACAGCCTTATTAGGGATAACTAACCCTGCCCAATCGATGACAGGCACACTCTGTAGGGCTCCCGACGTTGTGGCCGTATCCTTCCCCTCTCCAATGTTTATTGATGGTCCAGAGATATAGCAATTTGGTTGTCGAACTGCTGCATGACCTCCCGCAGGAAACTCTTCCTTTTGACTGACTCATCATCCGCAGGAGTTAATTCTTTACCTTCTAATTCGGACACGGGCTTGTCTGTCCCTTGTTCATTGTGGACCTTCGGCATTAGGATTCCGGTCGATCGAAATGGGATTTCCCTTCGCGAGTGGTTCCGCTCTATGCCTCCATGATATCCCAACCCTGCCCTGCCTGTCTGGTTGGGCAGTTGAATAGGCGTGGAAATTCCTTGGCTGTCTTTTCCCAACCCCTGCCCAGGTTGAAACTTCATCTTCATCATTTTCTCTAGCAACGAAGGTGAGCTCAGGGGAGGCTTTCGATTTTATGGCTGGAGCTCCCAGACCTCTATAGTGGGGAGAGCTGATTTCCAGTGCTTGAAAACTGGCAGGCGCCGCGGGATTCGTCCACATTGATTACTGGCAGACCATTCTTGGACGGGAAAGGGTCATTACGCTCTGCGGAGATTGTTACCAAGATTCCCGCTGACGATGAACTTGATTTGTTGGTGTAGTGTAGAGGGAACTGCCCCAGCCATATGTATCCATGGTCTTCCCAATAACATGTTATAACTGGCGGAGATATCCAGGACCTGAAAGGAAATATCAAAAGTACACGGCCCTATCTCCACGGGCAACTCTATTTCTCCCAATGTATCCTTCCGGGATCCATCGAAGGCTCGCACCACCACGTGACTGGCCCGCAAGCGCTTGGGATTAATGTTCATTTTCCTCAGTGTACTGAGGGGACAAATATTCAGTGCTGATCCCCCATCAATCAGCACCCCATTCATGACATACCCTGATGAGATCACTGCGATGTGCAGCGGTCTCCGATGCCCCCTTCCCTCTTTCGGGATATCATCATCTGTGAATGATAGCACATTGTTCTCTAGCAGATGGTCCACTAGGCGGCCGAAAACTTTCTTGGCTAATTGTCTTGGGAATGTGAGCCTCCCCCAGGATTTTGGCCAAGATTCTGCAGTGGTCGCTGGACGATAACACCAAATCCATGATCGACGTTAGAGTCGATTCCTCGCTCACCGTCCTGATCCCCCTTACTTCCGGATGGTCCATCTTTTCCAAGAACTCCACGGCTTTTTCCTCGGATATCCTCTCGTTCTCTTTTCTCTTACTCTTGAGGACTCTTCCTGGAAGGTACAAGGGATTCCCCTTTGATGTTACGGAAGCACAACTGGCCGCCTCCTCTAATACACCCCCGTAGTTCCACGGTACTGTTTTTAGATTGCAAATAGGGATCTGTGGTCTTGCTGCGATGATGAGAGGTTTTGGAGCCGCTAACTTGATAGGCCCCCCTGTGATACTCCGGCTTGCACCCGTCAACCTAACCGGTGCCCCTTGCATATTCTCCTGAGTACCCGTCATGCCAACCATCTCATCAATCCTTGTCATATAATTTCGCCTTGGCGGTCCTTCGGTTTCGATGGCTTCCACCATATTGACCCCTCCCCCATCATGCTTCGGTAGGGGATTGATTTTAACATTCGGCGGCTCGGGCTGTTCCACCACGATTTCCCCGCTATCAATCAGGTTTTGAATTATGTGTTTCAGCGTCCAACATTCCTGAGTGTCATGACCCGGGGAACCCGAATGATATGCACACTTTTTACTCGGGTCAAATTTTCTTCCCTTCGGGTTACTTGGAGGTGCCAAATCGACAATCTTCCCCTGTGATATCAATATTGCCAAAATCTGCTCAAGAGGCTCCCCAAGCGGGGTGAATACCCGCTTCTGTGTGGTCTCAAACCTCCTTCGTTCGTCCGTTCTGGGATTAGGTTGCCGGGGCGGCACAAATCTCTGTATTTGCACAGGAGGGCTATTCTCCACTTTCCTAGATGTTCCCTGCAGCACGAGAGAGACATCTTCCTCTTTTCGCTTTTGGGGCCTGCGGGAAGTACTGCCATAATTCCCACTTTGGATTTGTTCCGCAGCCGTTTCAAGAGCTGTGAAGTCCCGGATTTTACCAGATTTCAACCCCATATCCACCATTTCTCCATGTTTTATCATCTCGGCGAAAGGTCTTCCAATCCCCGATATGACCCGCTCATAATAAGGTGCTTCCTGTATATCTACGAAGGTCATTACCATCTCTGACTCACTCATTGGAGGATTCACTTGTGCGGACATACCCCTCCATCGTTGGGCATAGTCCCTGAAGGTTTCCCTTGGTTGCTTCTTGATTTTTGTCATTTGATATCTATCAGGGGCCATCTGTGCCTGAAAGCTATACTGTGTCAAGAAGGTATGGGCCAGCTCCTCCCAATTATGAATCCGGGCATTATCGAGACGGGCATACCAGATCCTCGCCTCCCCCGTCAAGCTTTTCTAGAATAATTGCATCCTTAGTCCTTCGTCTTCCGCATAGGACCCCAGTTCTCCAATATATATTTTCAGGTGAGTGTAAGGATCCCCTTTCCCATTGTATTTCTCGAATTCGGGGATCTTAAATTTCTCTGGATATCTGGTTCCGGGGAAGACACACAAATCTGCATAATTAACCCTACCCAGGGAGCCTATGCCTTTTAGAGATTGGATGGTCTCCTCCATCTGCTTCATTTTCCTGCGAAGGTCATCAGTATCTCCCTCCTCTGGAATCGTGATTACTGTCTTGTTGAGGGCAGGAATGACCTTTGGGAGGATCGGCTCGTCCTTAAGCTGATGTTGGTTATTTTTGAATAGGATTGCATCATCCTTAGGAGGATTCTGGTCACCCCCTGGCGGTGGTACATTGTGCGGTCCCTGGTTTGACGGATCCTGTCTGATTAAGAACTGTTCTTTTAGCATTGTGGCCATTTCCATCATCTGCTTCCTAAAGTCATCAAACTCTTCCCGAGACACAGAACTATGATTGGGGAGATCAGCCATTTCAGAGGTAGAGACCTGGGCCTTTTTAGACTGCAAACGCGTTCGAGGAGCAATCCTGCAGGCAAACGGTTCGAAGTTTAGTCTTGGGCAATGAAAGGATGCGGATGCATGCTAAAGCTGTAAATTTTTTGTGTTTTGGGTTTTTTTTTTTTTTTTTTTAATCTTTTTCTGCAAAACAACACGTTAGCGGTTCTTTATTGGAATAATGCATGCTAGATACGATTTATTATGCTTCCCGTGCCGTTCCCTGCAAAACACAGAGGTTAGTATTTTCTCTTGACATAAAGGGGGAGCATATATGAATATGTTGCAATGGGATTATGACATTTATACGCATAAACGTAAAAGGGCATGAAGAGACTTTTCCTGTGTTGGGTTAATCTGGGGCTGACCTATCCTAGGGTTACTCTCACGGGCTTTTCGGCATGAAGGTCCCCAAATCTTCGCAATCTACTCGTCTGAATCCTTTCGATTGGAGCGGATTTGGGTGGTGCGTTTCCTGAGCCATCTCCGGGGAGCAGCCCCTTCGAGTCCAGTAATAAGCAACCGACGGGTTCGCCTCAGGAGGAGGTACTCTCTCAACATACATTCACATTCATCGTCCTCACCGTATGCAAATGATTACTTTGAAGTAAAGAAAAACCCATTCAATCATTCATTCATTGGACAACAACACACATTTACACGACAATAAATAAAAGACGTCAAAAATGTCGTACGCACATACACATTTATAAATTTTAAAGGATAGGATAGCATCAAGATTTGAACGCGGCTTAAGCCCTCTAATATCCCCAGCAGAGTCGCCAGCTGTCGACGCCGGGAGGAATCGCTTACGCGGGGGTTGTAACCCTTTCCAATTTTAGCCTTTTCATTAGATGATTTTTTTGGAAAAGGTCGGCATTAATGTCGACGGGGTTTTTTAAAGATTGTTTTTTTATGATGAGCCAATTTAACCAGAGTCGCCAGTTGGTATATTTGAAATGGATGTACCAACTCATCCGAGTTTTCATTTTTATAAATCGCTGGCTCATATGTGACTCCGAATTAATTGGTCTGCGAATCGAGATTCATAGAGTTCGGGGGCTTGCTTAAGTGAGGGGAAGGTGTTAGGCACCCCTCGACTTCCGTGAAGCACGGTTACCGCAATCTTGATGCTTTCCTATCCTTTAATTCATGAAATGTGTGTGTGCGCGTGTGTGTGTGTGTGCCTATGTAAATGTTGTGATGAGTTTGCATAAAAGAATCATTTGGATTTTTTAGGGAAAATTGTGTTTTTCTTTTGGAGAATGCCTTAGAATGTCCATCGGCTTAAACGAGAAAGCTTTATGAAAAAGGATTGATTTTATTTGGCAAAAACTATGAGATTTTCCTTAGGTGTCGTTTTGGCAAAACAAGAGTTTTAAACCTTCGTAAAAATAGGAATCGAAATCTATACGTTGCTTTCATAAAATGATGGGCAACTTCTAGGATATCTTTCACCCTACGCACCAAGATTTAATAAAACGTTGTTTTATTTTTATAAAACCATTTTTGTGACGTTTGAAAACGACTTTCTTTAGCCTTCTCGTTTAATAGAAACCGACATTCATTAACACCTCCAATTTTTTAGCTACGTGATGCTAACCTCCTAGTTTGCTTGATTTTTAAGGAAAAAACCTTCCTCGTTTAATCTTTGAAATCATTTTTTCGTGTTCCGAAATCCAATCAAGCATAAACACGCGTCGGGGCTATTCATGGGCATGTAAGCCATCCAAATAACCCCAACGCCCACAATCACATACTTCAATATTACGGGGCCTTAAACCCGATTCTCGCCTTGGCGTCGTTTTAAGGCCCGACGATTACATATTTACAATGACGGATACATCCACCCGATTACATACATTCAAAAATGTCCATCATCGGATTTGGACCACGGGGTCGCGTTCCTAGGCTCACATCCGAACTTATTGCACAAACAACCAAATGGATATAACGAAAATAAACAATAACGGGATGCCTAACACTCTAGGATGTCTTACAATGACGATCGAAATACACTATGAATGATACCATACCATAATAGCTAAGATTTGCACCAAACGGATATCATCGGGCTATTAGGGGGAATTTCATTCCGATGAGACCCTCACTAATAATCCCTAACCCATGGCTTCACAATAACATATAAAAAAACTACATTTAAGTTAATTCGGAATGACCAAAAGATTAACAAAATGGTATAACAAAATGCTAAGAACAAAGGGTTTTTCACCTTGCAATTAATCCCCACAATATGTATGAATTCGTGTATTGAGTAGAGTAGAGAATATGGAATATAATCTCACAAATTTGGTACAATTCCTCACTCTTTTTCACTCTTTTTCTCTCCTAATTGCTCTTGTTTTTGCTGCTGTTTTTTTGTTCCTACCGAGCTGCTGCTGCTTGCTGAATGCTTCTCCCCCCCTTTTTTTCTTCCTGTATGCGAACTGGCCTAATAAAGCACTGCCAAGGGCAGCCGCAGATCTATCTGCGGCTGGCCGCAGATATATCTGCGGCTGGCCCTTGGTTCTCCCCCCAGCCGCGCTCGAGTCCCGTGCGCTTCGAGTCCCGTGCTGCCTCGAGTTCCGTCCTTGGCCGCGAATTGATCTGCGGCTAACTGTGCTGATTTTCTCGTTTTCCGTGCCTCGTCTCGATTTTCGTGTCGTACCGTTGGTTTCCGCTGACGGGTAATCTAAAACTCCCACACAAGAGTCATGTGATTATTGTATTACATGCTGAATACTTATGTTTAAGGAAGCCCGAGTAACGTGTTAGGGTTTGTTTAAACAGATAATGCCGCCCAGACGAATCCTACGAAACCAAGGGGTCGAAGAGTCGGTTAACAATGCAGAGGGAACTCAACTAAACCCAATGCAAGACTTTATCAACATGATGGCTGAAGCTCTGCAGAATCAAACGACTACCGCAGGAAACTAGACGGGCAACCACTTAGCCAATTTTAAAGACTTCAAGGCAGTAGGGCCGCCGGAGTTTAGGGGAACAGCGAACCCGATAGAGGCCCAGTCGTGGATAAAGGAGATTGAAAAGGCCTTTGTCATCACTAGAGTCGTTGAGGAACAGAAGACAGTTTTTGCTACTTACTTAATGAAAGGTGAGGCTAACTTCTGGTGGGAAGCCAATCAGAACAAAGCTGGAACTGGAGTCGTGGCCTGGGAAGCATTCAAGACATTGTTTTTCGAGAATTACTTGCCCGAGAGTACGCAGGCGAAAATGGAAATCAAGTTTTTGGAATTGAAACAAGAAAATTTGTCAGTGTCAGAGTACGCTGCAAAATTCAATGAATTGGCTAGATTCGCCCCACATCAGGTGGACACTGAGGTGAGGTAGGCAAGGAGATTCGAAAATGGATTAAAGCCGTGGATCTACAGCAAGGTAGCGGTTTTGCAAATTACATCGTTCTCAACCTTGTAGGAGAAAACTCTCATTGCTGAAGGTGGGAGTGAAGCGGTTTCAAAATATAATCGGGAAAGGAACAAGAAGAAGGCAGAAGGAGGAAATGTGAATGTTAGCAGTGGTGGCAGCAACAACAAGAAGTGTCAATGGAGCAGTAGGGGTAGCAATTCTGGAATGCAGCAAGGGAGCATACAGCAGAAAAGGCAGGTATGTGGGAATTGCGGAAAGGGTCACTCGGGAGAGTGCATGAAGGGAAAGATGGTTTGTTATACTTGTGGACAAGAAGGGCATATCTCGCCCAATTGTCCTAAGGCGAACAAAGGAGGTTGTTTCAATTGTGGAGAGATAGGACATCGGAGCAAGGAATGTCCCCGAAAGAGAAACATGGATGGCAGAAATGGCAATAGGGGCAACAACTCGAGAGCAACCAGTGGAGGACCAGCCCAGCCAAATAAACCAACAGCAAGGACCTTCAACATGACAGTACAAGATGCTGTGGCATCCAGAGAGGTGGTGTCAGGTATTATTCCAATCAACAACATAGATGCCTATGTGCTATTTGATTCGGGAGCTTCATGTTCTTTTGTTTCTGATTAATTTGCTCAAAAACTTAATTTGCCTAATGAACTGTTAGAACACCCGATGAATGTAGAAGTAGCAAACAAAGAGATTATCCCCGTAAATTACATTTATAAGAATTGTTGTGCTGATGTGAGAGGGTTTAAGCTTAACGTGGACTTGTTGCCGATTCGTCTTGGAGAATTCGATGTAATCCTTGGGATGGACTGGTTAGCGAGCCACGGGGCGGTCATTAACTGTAAGAAAAAGTGCGTACACCTGCAGACTCCGGGGAAGTCGAAGGTGGTGTACTATGGTAGTAAATCGCCGAGACAATCTTGTTGTCTGACGATGATGCAAGCGAAGAGATTGCTTAAGAAGGGTTGTATAGGTTATTTGGCTCACGTGGTAGATACTCGACAGGTCGAGGGTGAACTGAGTCAGATACCCGTTGTAAGGGAATTCGCTGATGTCTTCCCAGATGAACTTCCGGGACTGCCGCCGGATAGAGAGATAAAATTTGTAATCGACTTGGTACCCGGGACGGCACCGATATCTAAGGCGCCTTACTGAATGGCACCAGTAGAGATGAAAGAGCTGATGGTTCAATTGCAGGAACTGTTAGACAAGGGTTATATCAGACCGAGCGTGTCACCATGGGGAGCGCCAGTTCTGTTCGTAAAGAAGAAGGATGGCTCGATGAGGCTTTGTATCGACTACCGTGAGTTGAACAAAGTTACAATTAAGAATAGGTATCCGCTGCCCAGGATAGACGATCTGTTTGATCAACTCAAGGGAGCAAAATACTTCTCGAAGATTGATTTAAGGACGGGCTATCATCAACTAAGGGTGAGGCAGGAGGATATCTCGAAGACGGCATTCAGAACTCGTTATGGACATTTCGAGTTTCTGGTTATGTCATTTGGACTGACAAATGCACTAGCAACATTCATGGATATGATGAATAGAGTGTTCAAGCAGTATTTGAACAAGTTCGTGGTAGTATTCATGGATGACATCTTGGTGTATTCAGTAACAGAGGAAGAACATGCTGAACATCTAAGGATTGCCTTGGAGGCATTAAGAAGGGAGAAACTGTACGCGAAGTTTTTAAAGTGTGAATTTTGGTTGCAGAGGGTGCAGTTTCTAGGACACGTCATTGACAGTAATGGTGTTTCGGTAGACCCAGCAAAGGTGGAAGCCATTATCAACTGGGAGCAGCCGAAGACGCCAACGGAGATCAGGAGTTTCCTAGGGTTAGCGGGTTACTATCGGAGATTCATCCAGGATTTCTCAAAGATAGCATCACCATTGACCAATCTAACCAGAAAGACGGTAAAGTTCGTTTGGACAGAGAAGTGCGAGGAGAGTTTCTTGGAGCTGAAGAAGAGACTTAGCCAAGCACCAGTGTTGGCATTACCGGACGACACTGGGGGTTTTGTAGTATACAGTGATGCGTCACACAAGGGCCTTGGTTGTGTACTAATGCAGTACGGTAGGGTCATTGCGTATGCTTCACGCCAGCTGAAGGACTATAAGAAGGGATACCCGACTCATGATCTGGAGTTAGCAGCAGTAGTGTTCGCTTTGAAGATCTGGAGGCACTACTTATATGGAGAGAGGTGCGAGATATATACAGATCACAAAAGTCTGAAATATATCTTCACTCAGAAGGAGCTGAATATGAGGCAGCGCCGATGGTTATAATTGATCAAAGATTACGATTGTGAAATTATGTACCATCCGGGCAAAGCAAATGTAGTAGCGGATGCCCTAAGTAGGAAAGGCAGAGAGAAATTGATGAGGCTTACAACTCAGGCAGAGCTGATAAAGGACTTTGGACGCCTGGAACTAGAGGTTAAGTATCCGATAGAGACGGGTGAAAAATTGTTCACCGTGACGGTGGGTCCGACTCTACTGGATAAGATAAAGGAGGCTCAAGAATTTGATGAAGAATGCATTGGCATTAAGAAGCAGCTATCGGAAGGAAAGACGTTGAAGTTCAAGGTTGACAGCACAGGTCTGCTGAGGTTCGAGGGAAGGATCTGGATACCCTATGTACCAGACTTAAGGGAAGAAATATTGCAAGAGGCCCATAATAAGAGATTTTCGGTACATCCGGGTAGCACCAAGATGTATCAAGATCTTCGTCAACATTATTGGTGGCCGCATTTGAAAGGGGAAGTTGCAGAATTTGTCAGCCGGTGTTTAACTTGTTAGAGGGTCAAGGCAGAGCACCAACGACCGAGCGGATTGTTGCAACCCTTAGAGATTCCCGAGTGGAAGTGGGAGCACATCACTATGGATTTTGTGGTAGGACTCCCGACAACACAAAAGGGTCTAGACGCCATCTGGGTGATCGTAGATCGGTTGACCAAGTCTGCCCATTTTCTACCGATCAAGATCAGGTACAAATTGGAGCAGTTGGCGAAACTCTACGTAAAGGAGATAGTATCGCGACATGGGGTGCCGGTTTCTATTGTGTCTGACAGAGATTCGCGCTTCACGTCAAATTTTTGGAGAAGCCTACAGGAGAGACTGGGAACACAGTTGAGAATGAGTACGACGTATCATCCTCAGACCGATGGTCAGAGCGAGCGAACTATTCAGACCTTAGAGGACATGCTCCGGGCAGTTGTGATGGACTTAGGTGGCAGCTGGGACGATCATTTGCCCTTGGTAGAGTTCGCTTACAACAATAGTTACCACGCTAGCATTGGTATGCCACCGTACGAAGCATTATATGGAAGGAAGTGTCGAACGCCGTTGTGTTGGGATGAAGTTGGTGAACGGAGATTGTTGGGACCAGAATTGGTACAACAAACCGTGGAATCATTAAAGTAATAAGACAGCGGTTAGTAGCAGCCCAGGATCGTCAGAAGAAGTATGCCGACCTACATCGTCAAAAACGAGACTTTGAAGTTGGTAGTTATGTGTTCCTGAAGGTATCTCCTTGGAAAGAGAAGATCCGTTTTGGGAAGAAGGGCAAGCTGAGCCCTAGATTCATAGGACCTTTTGAAATATTAAGGAGAATAGGCGAAGTGGCGTACGAGGTAGCATTACCTCCTGAACTTGAGCACATTCACAACGTGTTTCATGTATCAGTGTTGCGTCCGTATAAGCCAGATTACAAGCATGTCATTTCCTATGAGCCAATTCAAGTCGAAAAAGACTTATCGTACAAGGAGATTCTTGTCCAGATACTTGATAGGAAGGAGCAAACACTGAGGAATAAAACCATTCATTCTGTTAAAGTTCTCTGGAGGAATCACGCGGTGGAAGAAGCCACATGGGAACTCGAAGAGAAGATGAGAGCGAATTACCCCCAGTTGTTTGAGTCATCTTAGATCGAAATTCCGAGGACGGAATTTTTATAAGGGGGAGAGGATGTAATGTCCAGGAATTTCTAAACATTATATTGAATTATTTTAATATGTGAAATTCGTTTTATTTAATTTTACGATTTTAATTGGATCCATGTGGGTATTATTATTTAATTATATAAATACGTGGTCCAATAAATTTCTGTGCATTAAAGGGACTCACTGAGAGTTTAAATAAATTAGTGAGTAACCCTAAAGAATTTATTTGCAAGAAAATTGGGGAATTAATAAATAATTTCATCATTATCGGATTAAATAATTCGAATAAGGAATTATGGTTAAAAATAAATATTTTGAATAAACAATTAATTAGTTTAGTTATTTAATTAGAAATACAATGAGGTTAATTTAATTTGGGTCACTTTTCTTTTATTTAAATTGGCCTATTTCTTTTTATTTATTTCTGGATTGGACCCAAAACTTTATATAAGCTGAGCCCAAATTTTCTTTTAATTTCCTATTGGGCCCAATTCCCTTATCCTCTCCATTCATTAGCCGACCCAACCCCATTGGACTAAGCCCATTCCTTATCTCTGCCGGCTAAACCACTTTCTCAATCGGTAAAAACATTTGGGGAGGGGGTCAAACCGATCAAAGAGGCAGTCCTAAACCCTAGGCTCGACTCAGACAAACGGGAAGCAGGGATTTGGGGGAACTTCGATCGGTAGCAAATAGGGGAGTAGCCGAACCTAGCAACCCTAACATCTCAAATCAAATAGCCGAGCATCAGAGGTAGGGGTCGCTAGGGCTCGATTCAGTCGGACGGGACGGGGAAGGTGGGTCGCCAGGCATGCGCCGGTGAAAGCTTGCAGCGACCGTCGGACTAATTAAAGAACCGAGCATCTGTCGAAGAAACCAGGGGACTTGGGCGTCGAGCGACCGATCAACGGGAGTGCTCGAGGCCCTGCCGGCAAGTCACAACTGGAATTGGATGGGAGTGACGCAGACTACCAATCGATAGCCACCCTCTCCTACCGTCGGTCCTTAACCGACCAATTTAGGTAATACCAAGTTCATTGGGTAATCGATTTTCTATAAATTGGACACCCAAACCCCAAATTAGGCTGCTAGGATTTTTGCAATTCGAATTAGAGGGAAAATAATCACACAGAGAGAGATAGAAGGGAAGTCAGTCGCCGGCGTGAATTGGGAGAAGAAGGAAGGTGGCAATTCGAACGACAGGAAGGTATACGAGCTGTGATGAATTAGTTAGTCCATTTCATTTTTTTTTCTTCTTCTTTCTTCTGTGGATTGGACTGTGCTGCTCCCCTGTTTTGGGATAGTATTAAATGGTTGGGATTTAAACATCTTGTATTGTATTGATTCATAGTTGGGACTCTGTACATTGAAAAATCCTAAGGGATTTTGGTAGTTAATTTGTACTGTGCTAGGCTTGTATTGTATGGACATTTGGGATTTATTTGCAGGCATTGTTTTCGTTTGGTGTTGATCCTGTAGTCAGTACATATTGCTTATAGGAATCAAACTATAGTCTAGGTTGGTATTAGTTTATATTTTACATTTTTTTGGAACTGTATTGTATGGCTTGATTGGGAAAACCTGGTATTGTGTTGTTTTGGTAATATGAATTTACACTGCAATTAGGACAGTTTCGTGCTGTACAACGCATATCACATGTTTGTGGCAATGCTCAACCGAACTGTCCTCATTGCTAGGTATCAATTGTTTGACCAGCAATATGAATTGTAAATCGAACTTTGGTTTCTTTTGGGTGTGATAACTAGTGTTTGGGATTTGTTGTGTTGGGTGGAAATTTTGTTAGCTTGAAATGGAAGTTGCAGGGTTTGATGTACTACTTGTGCTATCATTGGCTCAAATTGGTTATTAATTTGGAGCTAATATTATACTTGTGAATTGAGTAGTTATTATAACAAAAAAAAAAAAATCAATCAAATAATTATTTATTATTTATCAATAAATAATAAATAAAGATAATAAGTATTTAACTATTATTTGATTAATATTAAATAATAATTAAGTACAAATAAATTAGTAAGTAATTATTTATTATTTATCAATAAATAATAAATAAAGATAATAAATATTTAATTATTGTTTAATTAATATTAGATAATAATTAAGTATAATTAAATATTAACAAAGTAATTATTTTTTTATCAATAAATAATAAATAAAGATAATAAATATTTAATTATTATTATTTGATTAGTATTAAATAATAATTACATATGAATAAAGTAGCAAAATAACTATTTAATAATTGATTATTTTAACTAATAATTTAGTATGAATAAAAGTAATAAAATAGCCTTACAAAATTTAATTCCGGAATATGCTAATATATTTTCCATATAAAATAAATTGTTTATCTATTTTAAACAATGATTTAGAATTGTGCATTAATTATTTATTATTGATTAACTGTAAATAATGAATAAATCTAATTGGTTATTATTATTAAATAATAACTAAAGATAAGTTCATTAATAATTCTTTGATTAACTTTAAATGATGAATAAACCTAATCAGTTATTATTTATTATTAGATGATAACTAAAGGTAACTCTTACTCACTAATTAATTATTTACTATTTGGTTAGCTTTAAATAATAACTAAACCTAATTAATTATTGTTTTAAATAATAATTAAAGGCGATTAAAGTTGATGATTCGATTATTATTTAATAATAAGTAAATATAATTGGTTATTAATTACTATTATTAGTAACTAAAGATAATTAATTACTATTTAACAAATATTAAATAGTAATTAAATAAAGATAAAGTTAATATAATAAGGAGATGTTAAATAACACAACAGTTATAATTAATTGTGTAAGGGTTAATAAATGAATATTACTTAAGAAAAAGTAATTAATTAAATAATTATAATTAATTGTTTAAGGGTTCAATCAGTGTTTATTACTTAAGGGATTCATGGTTGATTTATTTAAACCATCAACCTAAAAATCAATTAAGTGTCTTATAGGATTTACTATAGTTTATTTACTGTATGTTATGTGAACTGCTTAATTGTTAAATAAATAGCATAAGTAAGCGTATCGACGTACCACTACGCAGTACTAATTGATAGACCGACATTATCTATGTTAGGTTCTTCAAGGCTAAATAGTTAAAGCTAGAATCATTCGTAGCTGAGCATACAGGCAAGTTCCTAACCCTAAACTTCTTACATTATTGCAAATTTCCCTAACTCAATCTCGAGTTATTATTTTCGAAGCATGTTAGTGAATAATTATTGTTGATTATTCACATCTATACCGGTTATTGAGATTCGCACCTTGTGCAGTTGAATTCCTATTCTATTGTTATTGAACTGTGAATTAGATTTAAGTTCTTTCAAGCATGAATTGTTTATGAGGTAGATCTATGCTATTTGTATCAGCTAGATCAATCAGGTCTAAATTTGTTGAATCAAAGATATTTTAAAAGCTGTTCTTATTAAATTGTTATGGTAAGAACTCTTGGCTGAGAAAAGGATAAATTTAATTAAGGCATGATATCAATGCTGGTTTATTAAGTGTTTATGCATAAATCACGGGGTATGAGAGGCTGATCCCCTCGATTACCAAAACTTTTAAGAGGTCCAGCTTGCATGCTGAGAACCTTGGAAAACGTCCTTGGTTATTTCAAACCACTCAGTAATTGGCATTCAATTATTTGAATATTCAACTGTTGACTGATAATTCATATTTCTTCACAATTCTATACTGTTGTTGAACATTGAAAGCGAAATTTCCGTCTATTCATGATATATCTCCCTTGTGTATAAACTTGCTAAGCAAACTAGTTGCTTACCCTTGCTATATCATGATCTTCATTTCAGCTAAGGCAGAAACGTCTAGAGGAGACAAAGGAAAAGGGAAGGTGCAAGAATAGATGCCCGATAATGCCTATGTACTAGTTATTCCTGAATGTTGTTGATTAACTGAACCTTTTATTGTATTAAGGGTACGTTTTATGTTAAGGTTAAAGAACCTTGGGACCAAGATTTTAAGACTTTATTATTATTATTTCAATAAACAATGTATGTTTATTATTCCGCATTTAGTTAAAAAGTATGTTTGTCGTTGAGTATCGTGAGCACCGAATTCGAGGTTAGGAAACCCGGATTTGGGAGACGTCACACTGACCTTCCTATCCCTTGCTTCATTCTCTAGTTCGTGCACTTGGTTTACAGCCCTTTTACAGCATGTGACCTCTTCCTTCCAATAGGTTGAAATCACTTGCTTCTCTGATCGGAGACTCTAAACTTGTGTCCCCAATTCTGTCACCTTATTCTCCAAGGGTACCTTCTCTGCCCTCAGACTATCTACCTTGTGGTCCGATTCTTATAGCTTACCCACTAGCTCCGCGTTCCTAGCCAAAAGATGGTACACCAAATCACCTAACTAAACCGTAGCCTCCTGCCGCTCCTAGCACTGCTCTTCTAGTTCATGGATCCTATCCCCTAGCTCAGTGTTTTTGTCCATCAGTTCGGCTATCAAATCATCCTCAAATGAGGGTGCTCCATATGAGTCCTCCAGGGGCTCATCTTCTTCAGGGTCCTCCTCTGGTTCACTATCTGCTGCTACCTCGGCTATTGGCTTAGGTGCAACTATCAATTCTTCACTCACCATATAAATATCCCTAATTTCTTCTTCGCCTGACATCCTACAATCAAATTGAGAATAACTTAATTAGTATTTCTAAATAAACAACGGTGTTTCGAAATAAATATATTCTACCTCATCACTTAAAACTCTACATGAGTTCATCTCCTCCCTATCCACACTAATTTCACTATGGTTATATCCTACGGTACTCCCACATAGGGTTTATAACCTATCAGCTCTGATACCAACCTGTGACGCCCCCACATCCGTGTATCATCAAACACTGGATATAGTGCTCACGGTACTATATAACTCCATCTATCTAAGCATAACTTAAGGAATAACTTAAATAATATTAAAGATTACAATACCCATTGTCGACGCCGGGAGGAATCCGCTTCTTTCGCGATTATTGTTACCCTTTCCAATTTTAGCCTTTTTATTAGATGATTTTTGGAAAAGGTCGGCATAAGTGTCGACGGGGTTTTGAAAGATCATTTTTTATGATGAGCCAATTAACCAGAGTCGCCAGTTGGTATATTTGAAATGGATGTACCAACTCATCCGAGTTTCGTTTTCGTAAATCGCTGGCTCATATGTGACTCCGAATTAATTGGTCTGCGAACCGAGATTCATAGAGTTCGGGGGCTTGCTTAAGCGAGGGGAAGGTGTTAGGCACCCCCCCGCTTCCGTGAAACACGGTTACCGCAATCTTGATGCTTTTCCTATCCTTTAATTCTTGAATGTGTGTGCGCGCGTGTGTGTGCCTATATGAATGTCGTGGTGAGTTTGCATGAAGAAACCTTTTGGGATTTTTTGAAAAGTCGTGTTTTCTTTTGAGAATGCTTTAGAATGTCCTTCGGCTTATACGAGAAAGCTTTATGAGAAAGGTTTGATTTTAATTGTCAAAAACTATGAGATTTTTCATTAGGTGTCGTTTTGGCAAAAACAAGAGTTTTCTAAACCTTCGTCAAAATAGGAATCGAGATCTATACGTTGCTTTCGTAAATAGCATGATGGGCAACTTCTAGGATCTCTTTAACCCTATGCACAAAGATTTAATAAAACGTTACTTATTTTTATAAAATCATTTTTGTGATGTTTGAAAACGATTTTCCTTTAGCCTTCTCGTTAAATAGGAATCGACATTCATTAGCATTTCCAAATTTTAGCCTCGTGGTGCTAATAACCTACTTTGATTGATTTTATAGAAATCTTCATCGTTTAACTTGAAATCAATTTTTGTATCACAAATCAAACCAAACATTAAAATGCGTGGGGGCTATTCATGGGCATGTAAGTCATCCGAATAACCCCAACGCCCACAATCACATATTTCACTATATATTACGGGGCCTTAAACCCGATCTTCGACTTGATATCGTTTTAAGGCCCGACAATTACATATTTACAATAAAGGGTAGATCGGCTCTATTACATACATCCAAAAATGTCCATCATCGGATTTGGACCACGGGGTCGCGTTCCTAGGCTCACATCCAAAATTGCTACATTACTATAACGAGCTAAAAATCATCAAATGGATATCATCGGGCCATTAGGAAGAATTTCGTTCCATTTGGAACCCTCACTAATACTCCTCAATCCATGGATCCACAACAATATACAAGAATAGAAGATATATGATATATAATCTTACACAAAAGATATAATTCCTCATTTTTTTTCTCTCTTTTCTCTCTATTTTCTTGCAAATTCTTGCTATTTCTTCCTCTTTTTCTGAGTTGCTGCTTGCTGTTTTCTCCTTCCTCTCTCCGCCTTCTAACCTCCTGTATGCTGAATGAAGGAATGAGCTGAAATAGGTTGCCAAGGGCAGCCGCAGATTGATCTGCGGCTGGCTGGCCGCCCACCATCCACTCAGCTGATTTTCGGTTTCCGTGTTTCGAGTTCCATGTTTTCAAAAGGCACACTTATTGGCCGCAGATCAATCCGCGATTGGCTGGCTTGACTTTCTCGATTTTCGTGTCGTAACGTCGGTTTTCGCCGACAGGCTCGTATTTTGCTGTCCGGGAATTACTGGGAGACGTGCCACATCATTCGGGAATGCTCATTTCGGACAGCCTTGTTGTCACGTCGGTTTCGGTTGTAAATCGTTGCGGTGGCATCGAATGTCCGTACTTGTCCATCCTTTGCTCTCGCAGGATGGTTCATTTGCCGAATTCGCCCTCCTGTCAGGGTTAGTATACGAAGTGCAAAATTTGGGTGTCTACAGCTGCCCCTCTTTATCATGTTTATGAAATGTTAAATGAAATAAACAGGATAAAGAAATAGACACCCGATGCATGAATGACGGTGCATAAGAATGACAATACATACATGATGCAAACACATACAAATTATGATCCGACGCAAGATGTAAAGCATGCAAAACATTCGTAAGGGTGTCAATGCATCAACCCCTGACCGCACTTGTTAGTCGTCGGGTTCTGTCCTCTAATCGATCGTCTCATCGGCACCGGGTCTCGTATCCGGTAGCTCGCCTCGTAACCGCCGGGTCTCGTATCCGGTCGATTATCTTGTGAATGCCGGGTCTCGTCTCCGGTCGCTCATTTCGTAATCACCGGGTCTCGTCTCCGGTTGATTTTTTGGATCTCAGCCCTTCCTAGGGTGTTAGTTGTTTGGATCTCAGCCCTTCCCAGGGTGTCAGTTGTTTGGATCTCAGCCCTTCCCAGGGTGTCAGTTGTTTGGATCTCAGCCCTTCCCAGGGTGTCAGTTGTTTGGATCTCAGCCCTTCCCAGGGTGCTCACCATCTTGTTGTGGTTTGCTTGGATGCCTTCCCAGGTTTGCTCACCACCTTGTTGTGGTTTGCTTGGATGCCTTCCCAGGGTCCTCACCACCTTGTTGTGGTTTGTTTGGATGCTTTCCCAGGTTTGCTCACCACCTTGTTGTGGTTTGCTTGGATGCCTTCCCAGGTTTACTTCTTGTTTGGATCCCAGCCCTTCCCAGGGGTCATTGATTTTCAGATACCAACCTTTCCCAGGGGTCATTGATTGGTTGGATACCAGCCCTTCCCAGGGGTCATTGATTGGTTGGATACCAGCCCTTCCCAGGGGTCGTTGATTGGTTGGATACCAGCCCTTCCCAGGGGTCGTTGATTGGTTGGATACCAGCCCTTCCCAGGATCATTGATTGTTTGGATACCAGCCCTTCCCAAGGGTCGTTGATTGGTTGGATACCAGCCCTTCCCAGGGGTCGTTGATTGTTTGGATACCAGCCCTTCCCAGGGTCGTTGATTGGTTGGATACCAGCCCTTCCCAGGGGTCGTTGATTGGTTGGATACCAGCCCTTCCCAGGGGTCGTTGATTGGTTGGATACCAGCCCTTCCCAGGGGTCATTGATTGGTTGGATACCAGCCCTTCCCAGGGGTCGTTGATTGGTTGGATACCAGCCCTTCCCAGGGGTCGTTGATTGGTTGGATACCAGCCCTTCCCAGGGATCGTTGATTGGTTGGATACTAGCCCTTCCCAGGGGTCGTTGATTGGTTTGATACCAGCCCTTCCCAGGGGTCGTTCATTGGTTTTGAGTAATTTTTTTTGAAATGGGATGTGTGATCGGCTTCATGTCCTGGATCTCCCACCAACATCGTCCACGTACCATGCCGCAAAAGCCATCACTCTGATCATTTGTGAGGTTGAAAGCGACGTGCTTGTACTTTCCTGAAGATTTTCATTTTGATCGTACCTACATGCATGAAAAAGATGTTATGTATGATCTGGCAAATATGTTATGGGCAGATGCATGTGCACAACATATGTTTAGATAGAAATAACCCCTGTTCAGTCAAATGATACGATTCGACAATCGTCGTTGTTTGCCAAAATTTGACTGGATCACGCCTCGTCGTGAAGTGTAGTTTCTAGACTTCAACCCTGGTCTGGTACTCTGTCTGTTCTTGGTCGTCTTCATTTCATCGAGTTGAGGCAGTCTGTTTCGCTCTCTGTGATGACCGATAGCTATGTTGGGCTCTTTGGCCTTTTGATCATTTCTGACGGCCGATATGCTGTTGTCCCGCATTATATCATCCTTGTATATGCTCATGCACGTGGATCATTTGGATGTCGAGGCAGTGATAGTCAGGATTGGGGAGAGGCCCAATGATGAGAAGTTCTGTGCAGCCTCAGCTTCCTTCCATTTCACGATTCTTAACTGCCCCTGCCTTGGCGCGTGTCGCTACCAAGAATTTCTATCGAAAACTCGCGATGTTGACCGTGCTGAGTTATCCACAGCTCTAAAAGATCCTGCATATCAGATAACTAACAAATGCCAAAACTTGAAGGCTCGGGCCGTTAGTGTTAGTTCAACATAAAGATATTATAATCTCGACAAAAGAGTAAATGCAGTTAAAGCACATAAAATTGAATATATGTTGATCGCACAATCTAGCAAGTTGTGAACCGTGCATGTACTAGATTGGAAGTTATTTTCGATCCTTCGTGAGTTGATGATTTTCTATTTAACGAGTTATAAAATCGTAAGAAGACCTTCAAGCATTCATGGTAATTGTACGTGAGTAAGGTCGAATTCAAAAGAACTACCTTCCCTCGTCAAAGGTATTCTGTCTCCATTCTCGACAATGTCCTTAGCAGGATTAACGTCATATGACAAATGCACTGTGCGATGCAGCATTCAGTAGGGGTTTCTCTTTCATGACTTCTTGTTTAAGACCGAGAGCTTTTCGTATTATCTTTTCTCTTTATTAGCCCACTTCACTTGTCTCGTTTTCTTAGGCTATTCAAAGTTACCCATTTAACGAGTTTTGGACCAATGACTCCCAACCAGGCGGTTTTGGGGCATTAGGTGTACAGACACCCCTTCGGGTTTGTTTACTCGAGTAACAAAGGCCACGGTTCGAGACAAGCTGGTGGTCTGCACCATTCATTCTTTGCTTGACCTTGCGCAAGATTCATTTTCTTAGGCTTGAGTTACCCATGTAGCGAGTGTTAGGCCGGTGACTCCCAAACTAGACGGCTTTAGGGCACCAGATGTAGAGACACCCCATAGGCTTAATTACCCGAGTAGCCCATGCCACGATTCGAATCTGCTCGGGCCTCCTCTACTGTAATGCTCGTTTTCTTAGGCTCTGAGTTACTGATGAGTGTATTTTATACACACAATTTGGATACTTTTGGCCTTGATAATTTGCAAGTCTTTAGGTATTTTATGTGATTTTTATGTATTTTTATCTTATTTCTACATAAATTAGTTTTTAGTTATTTTTACATGTTTTATGTTGCTTTGATGCATTTTTATTACGTTTGTAGGAATTGAAATAAAGACCGTCCGGATCATCGTTTGGATTGACTCATTGTCCGTGTCTGGACGTCGGTGCCCGAAGGGTAATATGATGGATTGTGGTGATTGGCGGCGCCCGGTGCTTAATTTGACAATATCTGGCAGTTGGGCGTGCACGGCGTTGGATTGCGTGCACGGCGTTCGGCGTCGGCCAAGCCACGGGGGCATGCCCGTACTTGGATGTCCGTGCCCGAATAATAACACGGTGAGAAATTATGTTTGGCGATGCTCGGGACTTAATTTGATGACATTTGGAAGTTGGGCGTGCACGGCGTCGGAGTGCGTGCACGGCGTGCGGCGTCGACCAAGCCGCGGGCACGGCGTGCGCTGGGCGCTGGGCGCTCGGCAGCCTCGGCGTTGGGCGCGCGCGCGCGCGCGGGCGGCATGGGCGGCATGGCTCGGCAGCATCCAGGCGCATGGGCGCGGGCGCACGCCTGGGCGTGCGAGCGCACGGGCGGCCTCGGCAGCGCATGCGGGCGTGTGAGCGGCATGCAGGCGCCAGCATGCGGGCGCACGCCTGGGGCGCGCGGGCGCGCGCGCAAGCCTCGGCAGCGCCATGGGCGGCATGCAGGCGCTTGGGCGCGGGCGCACGCCTGGGCGTGCGGGCGCACGCCGCCGTGCTGAGTGCGATCTGACACACCTTCAGTGCGATCTGAGCTGCATTTTGTCCGATTTTGGCTAGGGTTTCTTGATGAAGACTATATATAATCTCTTCCAAGCCTCATATCAAATATCTAGAGAGAGGGAGACTACAAAATACATCAACCAACAGAGCTCAAGGCTGGAAATCAAGCTGAATCAAGCCAAAAAGCCAAGGAACTCAGTCAAGAAGAATTGCAAGGCCAAGGTGGAGAGCTAGAAACCATCAGCAACCAAAGGAACACCAGCTGAATAGCTTCAAAAGTGGTTTCATTTCTAGATTTCCATCTCCTTTGTAATTCGAATTTGACAATATATCAATTGAAAATGATGTTTATTGTAGCTATCATGAACTAACCTTCTATTCTAAGATTGTAATGGAACCCAACACTTAATTTGAATTGAATTCTCTCTCTATTGATTTTAGTTATGCATTTGTGAATTGATTGTCATAACCTTTGCTTCTAGATTAATTGCTTGGCCCGTAATTACCGTGGGAACCTATATGAACTTGACGAACGGATTATAGGTTAAGACCTAGTTATGATAACATGCGAAAGTATAGATTGTTGTGGGTTATTAATTGGATTAAGTGACGTGTGTCTTATTAATTATCTGCAATAATAGGTATCTTGATAGTAGTTGGGATAGATATATACCTAATTACCGCATGCAACTTATTGAGAATCTAGTCTTAATGACTTCCGAGGTGAAAGTTGGTAATGGAAGGGAGGATTAATTAGATTTGGTGACACGTGTCTATAAATCATTCTTGAAATTAGTCTCTTGATAGTGTATAGGATAGACATATACCTATGCACCGCTTAGGGAGATTCGTGATTGACCATCGACAAAGGCTCTTATGTAGTTTTGATTTCTCGGTTGTCAATTCGTATGCTATAATTGACTGAAAAAAGAGAGTTAGGAGATTTAAATGACGTGTTGGGGGAAATTGTAATCTTAGACCTTTCTATCTTGATATTTCATCGCATTTTACTCATTACTTAACTTGTGAACTCAACCAATCAACGAACAATCAAACCTTCATCGTTTAAATTAGATCAAATTGATATACGATTTGTACTTGGTTATTATTTGTCACAATTCCCTGTGGGTTCGACTCTTATCTTATCATATATTACTTGTGGGCCGTGTATACTTGCACGTGTGTTATCGATTGCGAAATCGACCAACAAGTTTTTGGCGCCGTTGCCGGGGAATTGTTCTAATAATTTTACCAATATTAATTTCAATCGAATTGATCTTGATTTAAACTTGTAAATACATTTATTTTTAACATTTTTTTTTATTTAATGCCTTATTCGTTACGAGGTACACCATGGCCAACTATAATTATCAATGGCCTCACACGGGAATGACCCAATCAGGAGCGGCATGGATGGATGGATTTCATGAGGTGGTGGCTCGTTTAGAGGAACTGTCAAGGAATGTTAACGCTCTAGTGGCCCAACGTACTCAAAGTGTTGCGGTGAATTGTGATTATTGTGATGGAAACCATCCGAGTCATCTTTGCACCATTAATTTCGAGTTGGCATGGTATGGTAGCAACGTCGGCGATTACTCCAACAGTTATGACTGTTCCGATGCTTATCACCAAGATTGGGGGTATCACCCAGATTCTACATGGAGCTACAATTATGAAGATCATTACTATGCTCCGAATCCAGCATATGCACCAGAATTCTCATGTCCACCTTCATTGCCACAAGAAGAAAATTTAAATGTGAAGGAACTTGGGTGCCAAACCAGAACATCGATTGAGGAGATTGTGAAAAGTCAGCAAATGTCGCTTCGAAATCTCGAGAACCAATTGGGACAACTTATTATCGCCTTCAACAATAGATATCAAGGCGAATGGGCCAATGAAATGGTTCCCAAAACGGATGGATTTCGCGTGCCAAAGCTGCAATCAGACGTGCGAATTGATGATGATTCTGATTTGGAAGAGACATGTGGGAAACAAGAAAAGGAGGTCGAGGATCTAGCCTTGAGCCCCAATAATGATGATGAGCTAATTTCGAGTGTATCCCATATACCTTCTCCTCCAAAGCTCAAGGATCTGGGTGGTTTTGCAGTCCCATGCCCATTGAGTAGTCATGTCATAGGCAAAGCTCTAGGTGACATGGGAGCTAGTTTACAGTTTGAGCCATGGCGTGATGAGGTTGAGGTTCATGAAAAGATCGCTGAGGATCCACTTGTGCTTGAGAAACTTAATGTCACTATGACATTCATAGACACAATTGAGCAAGCTCCTAGCTACTTTCAGTTCATACATGAGGATTTATATAAGAACAATAAGCTAGGTGAGCTTGAGACTATTGACCTCACCGAAGCAATGTCCTCAGATGTTTCACCCCTACTGAAAGATGAAGCGAATGAAGAAAGTTTCTTGTTGCTGATAGAAGAAACTGAGTTTGGGAGTCGCCTAGTATGCATGCATGCCATGCAAGTTAAGGAAATGACAGCACGAAGGCATGCTAAGGTCATTTTTGCAATCGTGCCGGACTAAAAGGAAACAGGAAGTTAGTCAGGCTGAGGACTTTAACTCAAGCGCTATTTGGGAGGCAACCCAAATCTCCATTTTATTTTTTTGAGCTATTTTGTTTTTATTTTTTTTTATTTTAATCTAAAAAAAAAAAAAAAAGTTTGGTGTGGTTTGGTTTTGATTTTATGTTTAAGTGTGTTTAATGTGTGTAATATTTCTTGCTGCAGTTTGATGCTTACGACCACCAGTGAAAACTATAGCAGAAGCACAACATCAGCACGTTGAGCAACAGGCACCAGCACGCTGAGCAACACAGTAGCAACACACTCTGCAGCGCGCATGCTAGCCATGACAGCCACCGGCAGCTTATATGCACCCATCAGCTCATTTCTATAGTCCAACTCATATCTCTCTTCTCCCACTCCAAAGCCAACTTACATGCATTTTTCCCAAACTCAAATTCGTGCCCCATCACTCCAATTGGGCATCCAATCTCTGCAATCCATCAGCATTGTCATCTTCTAACTTGAAATTCAACAAAGATTTAGCAGATTTTGAAGAATTCCCATGGCTTTTCATTAGTTTTCCAAGAAAAGGTAACAAGGTCTGTTTAATTTCAAATTTTACTTGCTTGGGACTATGCTTGGGTTGAGTTTTATTGCGAGGAACGCTCTATTTCTCCCATTGCAAGACTTTGTGGAGGGTTAGGCTTAATTCCAACTGCCACTGACAACTGAGATTTTGGGAGGTGCACACCACGTGTTTGATATTTGGCCTGAGAGAGTTTCTTAGCTAATATGGGTTGTTCTTCATGAGGCATTGTTCTGGTATGGCTTCCAAGCAACATGTGGGGCGAAGCTTCATCGTCCAAGCCAACCATAGACCATGACAAGAATTTTGTTAGTCCGAAAGCGTCCAAGCGACACCACACTATAATGATGTTGCTTGATTACCCTCAGTGAAGTTCTCTATTTTAATTCTGTCTATTATAAACATTGAGGACAATGTCAAATTTAAGTTTGGGGGTAGTACTTCGTATTTGCATATTTGTGTGTTTAATCTAGTTTTTTGCGTGATTTAAGTATGTTTTTTTTTTATTCAAAAAAAAAAATTTTTTTTTTTTTTTTTAGGATGTGTCCCTTGAGCATTGTTTTAATTTGATTTGAACTATAATCCATGGTCTATGATAATGGCTTATTTGAAGAGAATCTAACTTATGAGACGTAGACAATTGTTGCTTAGTCTTTGTGCTTATCGTTTATTGGTTATTATTTCACTCGCCTCGTAACCGCCGGGTCTCGTATCCGGTCGATTATCTTGTGAATGCCGGGTCTCGTCTCCGGTCGCTCATTTCGTAATCACCGGGTCTCGCCTCCGGTTGATTTTTTGGATCTCAACCCTTCCTAGGGTGTTAGTTGTTTGGATCTCATCCCTTCCCAAGGTGTTAGTTGTTTGGATCTCAGCCCTTCCCAGGGTGTCAGTTGTTTGGATCTCAGCCCTTCCCAGGGTGTCAGTTGTTTGGATCTCAGCCCTTCCCAGGGTGCTCACCATCTTGTTGTGGTTTGCTTGGATGCCTTCCCAGGTTTGCTCACCACCTTGTTGTGGTTTACTTGGATGCCTTCCCAGGGTCCTCACCACCTTGTTGTGGTTTGTTTGGATGCCTTCCCAGGTTTGCTCACCACCTTGTTGTGGTTTGCTTGGATGCCTTCCCAGGTTTACTTCTTGTTTGGATACCAGCCCTTCCCAGGGGTCATTGATTATTCAGATACCAACCTTTCCCAGGGGTCATTAATTGGTTGGATACCAGCCCTTCCCAAGGGTCATTGATTGGTTGGATACCAGCCCTTCCCAGGGGTCGTTGATTGGTTGGATACCAGCCCTTCCCAGGGGTCGTTGATTGGTTGGATACCAGCCCTTCCCAGGATCATTGATTGTTTGGATACCAGCCCTTCCCAGGGGTCGTTGATGATTGGTTGGATACCAGCCCTTCCCAGGGTCGTTGATTGGTTGGATACCAGCCCTTCCCAGGGGTCGTTGATTGGTTGGATACCAGCCCTTCCCAGGGGTCGTTGATTGGTTGGATACCAACCCTTCCCAGGGGTCGTTGATTGGTTGGATACCAGCCCTTCCCAGGGGTCGTTGATTGGTTGGATACCAGCCCTTCCCAGGGATCGTTGATTGGTTGGATACCAGCCCTTCCCAGGGATCATTGATTGGTTGGATACCAGCCCTTACCAGGGGTCGTTGATTGGTTGGATACCAGCCCTTCCCAAGGGTCGTTGATTGGTTGGATACTAGCCCTTCCCAGGGGTCGTTGATTGGTTGGATACCAGCCCTTCCCAGGGGTCGTTCATTGGTTTTGAGTGATTTTTTTTGAAATGGGATGTGTGATCGGCTTCATGTCCTGGATCTCCCACCAACATCGTCCACGTACCATGCCGCAAAAGCCATCACTCTGATCATTTGTGAGGTTGAAAGCGACGTGCTTGTACTTTCCTGAAGATTTTCATTTTGATCGTACCTACATGCATGAAAAAGATGTTATGTATGATCTGGCAGATATGTTATGGGCAGATGCATGTGCACAACATATGTTTAGATAGAAATAACCCCTGTTCAGTCAAATGATACGATTCGACAATCGTCGTTGTTTGCCAAAATTTGACTGGATCATGCCTCGTCGTGAAGTGTAGTTTCTAGACTTCAACCCTGGTCTGGTACTCTGTCTGTTCTTGGTCGTCTTCATTTCATCGAGTTGAGGCAGTCTGTTTCGCTCTCTGTGATGACCGACAGCTATGTTGGGCTCTTTGGCCTTTTGATCATTTTTGACGGCCGATATGCTGTTGTCCCGCATTATATCATCCTTGTATATGCTCATGCACGTGGATCATTTGGATGTCGAGGCAGTGATAGTCAGGATTGGGGAGAGGCCCAATGATGAGAAGTTCTGTGCAGCCTCAGCTTCCTTCCATTTCACGATTCTTAACTGCCCTTGCCTTGGCGCGTGTCGCTACCAAGAATTTCTATCGAAAACTCGCGATGTTGACCGTGCTGAGTTATCCACAGCTCTGCCAGATCCTGCATATCAGATAACTAACAAATGCCAAAACTTGAAGGCTCGGGCCGTTAGTGTTAGTTCAACACAAAGATATTATAATCTCGACAAAAGAGTAAATGCAGTTAAAGCACATAAAATTGAATATATGTTGATCGCACAATCTAGCAAGTTGTGAACCGTGCATGTACTAGATTGGAAGTTATTTTCGATCCTTCGTGAGTTGATGATTTTCTATTTAACGAGTTATGAAATCGTAAGAAGACCTTCAAGCATTTATAGTCATTGTACGTGAGGAAGGTCGAATTCAAAAGAACTACCTTCCCTCGTCAAAGGTATTCTGTCTCCATTCTCGACAACGTCCTTAGCAGGATTGACGTCATATGACAAATGCACTGTGCGATGCAGCATTCAGTAGGGGTTTCTCTTTCATGACTTCTTGTTTAAGACCGAGAGCTTTTCGTATTATCTTTTCTCTTTATTAGCCCACTTCACTTGTCTCGTTTTCTTAGGCTATTCAAAGTTACCCATTTAACGAGTTTTGGACCAATGACTCCCAACCAGGCGGTTTTGGGGCATTAGGTGTACAGACACCCCTTCGGGTTTGTTTACTCGAGTAACAAAGGCCACGGTTCGAGACAAGCTGGTGGTCTGCACCATTCATTCTTTGCTTGACCTTGCGCAAGATTCATTTTCTTAGGCTTGAGTTACAAATGTAGCGAGTGTTAGGCCGGTGACTCCCAAACCAGACGGCTTTAGGGCACCAGATGTAGAGACACCCCTTAGGCTTAATTACTCGAGTAGCCCATGCCACGATTCGAATCTGCTCGGGCCTCCTCTACTGTAATGCTCGTTTTCTTAGGCTCTGAGTTACTGATGAGTGTATTTTATACACATAATTTGGATACTTTTGGCCTTGATAATTTGCAAGTCTTTAGGTATTTTATGTGATTTTTATGTATTTTTATCTTATTTCTACATAAATTAGTTTTTAGTTATTTTTACATGTTTTATGTTGCTTTGATGCATTTTTATTACGTTTGTAGGAATTAAAATAAAGACCGTCCGGATCATCATTTGGATTGACTCATTGTCCGTGCCTGGACGTCGGTGCCCGAAGGGTAATATGATGGATTGTGGTGATTGGCGGCGCCCGGTGCTTAATTTGACAATATCTGCCAGTTGGGCGTGCACGGCGTTGGATTGCGTGCACGGCGTTCGGCGTCGGCCAAGCCACGTGGGCATGCCCTTACTTGGATGTCCGTGCCCGAATAATAACACGGTGAGAAATTATGTTTGGCGATGCTCGGGACTTAATTTGATGACATTTGGAAGTTGGGCGTGCACGGCGTCGGAGTGCGTGCACGGCGTCGAAGTGCGTGCACGGCGTGCGGCGTCGACCAAGCCGCGGGCACGGCGTGCGTTGGGCGCTGGGCGCTGTGCAGCCTCGGCGTTGGGCGCGCGCAGCGCGCGCGCGCGGGCGGCATGGGCGGCATGGCTTGGCAGCATCCAGGCGCATGGGCGCGGTGGCGCAGCCTGGGCGTGCGGGCGCACGGGCGGCCTCGGCAGCCAGCCTCGGCAGCCTCGGCAGCGCATGCGGGCGTGTGAGCGGCATGCGGGCGTGTGAGCGGCATGCGGGCGTGTGAGCGGCATGCAGGCGCCAGCGTGCGGGCGCACGCCTGGGGCGCGCGAGCGCGCGCGCAAGCCTCGGCAGCCTCGACAGCGCCATGGGCGGCATGCAGGCGCTTGGGCGCGGGCGCACGCCTGGGCGTGCGGGCGCACGCCGCCGTGCTGAGTGCGATCTGACACACCTTCAGTGCGATCTGAGCTGCATTTTGTCCGATTTTGGCTAGGGTTTCTTGATGAAGACTATATATAATCTCTTCCAAGCCTCATATCAAATATCTAGAGAGAGGGAGACTACAAAATACATCAACCAACAGAGCTCAAGGCTGGAAATCAAGCTGAATCAAGCCAAAAAGCCAAGGAACTCAGTCAAGAAGAATTGTAATTGCAAACAAGGCCAAGGTGGAGAGCTAGAAACCATCAGCAACCAAAGGAACACCAGCTGAATAGCTTCAAAAGTGGTTTCATTTCTAGATTTCCATCTCCTTTGTAATTCGAATTTGATAATGTATCAATTGAAAATGATGTTTATTGTAGCTATCATGAACTAACCTTCTATTCTAAGATTGTAATGGAACCCAACACTTAATTTGAATTGAATTCTCTCTCTATTGATTTTAGTTATGCATTTGTGAATTGATTGTCATAACCTTTGCTTCTAGATTAATTGCTTGGCCCGTAATTACCGTGGGAACCTATATGAACTTGACGAACGGATTATAGGTTAAGACCTAGTTATGATAACATGCGAACGTATAGATTGTTGTGGGTTATTAATTGGATTAAGTGACGTGTGTCTTATTAATTATCTGCAATAATAGGTATCTTGATAGTAGTTGGGATAGATATATACCTAATTACCGCATGCAACCTATTGAGAATCTAGTCTTAATGACTTCCGAGGTGAAAGTTGGTAATGGATTAATTAGATTTGGTGACACGTGTCTATAAATCATTCCTGAAATTAGTCTCTTGATAGTGTATAGGATAAACATATACCTATGCACCGCTTAGGGCGATTCGTGATTGACCATCGACAGAGGCTCTTATGTAGTTTTGATTTCTCGGTTGTCAATTCGTATGCTATAATTGACTGAAAAGAGAGAGTTAGGAGATTTAAATGACGTGTTGGGGGAAATTGTAATCTTAGACCTTTCTATCTTGATATTTCATCGCATTTTACTCATTACTTAACTTGTGAACTCAACCAATCAACGAACAATCAAACCTTCATCGTTTAAATTAGATCAAATTGATATACGATTGGTACTTGGTTATTATTTGTCACAATTCCCTGTGGGTTCGACTCTTATCTTATCATATATTACTTGTGGGCCGTGTATACTTGCACGTGTGTGTTATCGATTGCGAAATCGACCAACAAGTTTTTGGCGCCGTTGCCGGGGAATTGTTCTAATAATTTTACCAATATTAATTTCAATCGAATTGATCTTGATTTAAACTTGTAAATACATTTATTTTTAACATTTTTTTTTATTTAATGCCTTATTCGTTACGAGGTATACCATGGCCAACTATAATTATCAATGGCCTCACACGGGAATGACCCAATCAGGAGCGGCATGGATGGATGGATTTGATGAGGTGGTGGCTCATTTAGAGGAACTGTCAAGGAATGTTAACGCTCTAGTGGCCCAACGTACTCAAAGTGTTACGGTGAATTGTGATTATTGTGATGGAAACCATCCGAGTCATCTTTGCACCATTAATTTCGAGTTGGCATGGTATGGTAGCAACGTCGGCGATTACTCCAACAGTTATGACTGTTCCGATGCTTATCACCAAGATTGGGGGTATCACCCAGATTTTACATGGAGCTACAATTATGAAGATCATTACTATGCTCCGAATCCAGCATATGCACCAGAATTCTCATGTCCACCTTCATTGCCACAAGAAGAAAATTTAAATGTGAAGGAACTTGGGTGCCAAACCAGAACATCGATTGAGGAGATTGTGAAAAGTCAGCAAATGTCGCTTCGAAATCTCGAGAACCAATTGGGACAACTTATTATCGCCTTCAACAATAGATATCAAGGCGAATGGCCCAATGACATGGTTCCCAAAACGGATGGATTTTGCGTGCCAAAGCTGCAATCAGACGTGCGAATTGATGATGATTCTGATTTGGAAGAGACATGTGGGAAACAAGAAAAGGAGGTCGAGGATCTAGCCTTGAGCCCCAATAATGATGATGAGCTAATTTCGAGTGTATCCCATATACCTTCTCCTCCAAAGCTCAAGGATCTAGGTGGTTTTGCAGTCCCGTGTCCATTGAGTAGTCATGTCATAGGCAAAGCTCTAGGTGACATGGGAGCTAGTTTACAGTTTGAGCCATGGCGTGATGAGGTTGAGGTTCATGAAAAGATCGCTGAGGATCCACTTGTGCTTGAGAAACTTAATGTCACTATGACATTCATAGACACAATTGAGCAAGCTCCTAGCTATTTTCAGTTCATACATGAGGATTTATATAAGAACAATAAGCTAGGTGAGCTTGAGACTATTGACCTCACCGAAGCAATGCCCTCAGATGTTTCACCCCTATTGAAAGATGAAGCGAATGAAGAAAGTTTCTTGTTGCTGATAGAAGAAACTGAGTTTGGGAGTCGCCTAGTATGCATGCATGCCATGCAAGTTAAGGAAATGACAGTACGAAGGCATGCTAAGGTCATTTTTGCAATCGTGCCGGACTAAAAGGAAACAGGAAGTTAGTCAGGCTGAGGACTTTAACTCAAGCGCTATTTGGGAGGCAACCCAAATCTCCATTTTATTTTTTTGAGCTATTTTGTTTTTATTTTTTTTTATTTTAATCTAAAAAAAAAAAAAGTTTGGTGTGGTTTGGTTTTGATTTTATGTTTAAGTGTGTTTAATGTGTGTAATATTTCTTGCTGCAGTTTGATGCTTACGACCACCAGTGAAAACTATAGCAGAAGCACAACATCAGCACGTTGAGCAACAGGCACCAGCACGCTGAGCAACACAGTAGCAACACACTCTGCAGCGCGCATGCTAGCCATGACAGCCACCGGCAGCTTATATGCACCCATCAGCTCATTTCTATAGTCCAACTCATATCTCTCTTCTCTCACTCCAAAGCCAACTTACATGCGTTTTTCCCAAACTCAAATTCGTGCCCCGTCACTCCAATTGGGCATCCAATCTCTGCAATCCATCAGCATTGTCATCTTCTAACTTGAAATTCAACAAAGATTTAGCAGATTTTGAAGAATTCCCATGGCTTTTCATTAGTTTTCCAAGAAAAGGTAACAAGGTCTGTTAATTTCAAATTTTACTTGCTTGGGACTGTGCTTGGGTTGAGTTTTATTGCAGGAACGCTCTATTTCTCCCATTGCAAGACTTTGTGGAGGGTTAGGCTTAATTCCAACTGCACTGACAACTGAGATTTTGGGAGGTGCACACCACGTGTTTGATATTTGGCCTGAGAGAGTTTCTTAGCTAATATGGGTTGTTCTTCATGAGGCATTGTTCTGGTATGGCTTCCAAGCAACATGTGGGGCGAAGCTTCATCGTCCAAGCCAACCATAGACCATGACAAGAATTTTGTTAGTCCGAAAGCGTCCAAGCGACACCACACTATAATGATGTTGCTTGATTACCCTCAGTGAAGTTCTCTATTTTAATTCTGTCTATTATAAACATTGAGGACAATGTCAAATTTAAGTTTGGGGGTAGTACTTCGTATTTGCATATTTGTGTGTTTAATCTAGTTTTTTGCGTGATTTAAGTATGTTTTTTTTTTATTCAAAAAAAATAAATTTTTTTTTTTTTAGGATGTGTCCCTTGAGCATTGTTTTAATTTGATTTGAACTATAATCCATGGCCTATGATAATGGCTTATTTGAAGAGAATCTAACTTATGAGACGTAGACAATTGTTGCTTAGTCTTTGTGCTTATCGTTTATTGGTTATTATTTTGCTTATGCGTCCTTTCACTTTCATGCACTTATCCATGAGTATTAAGCTAGTTGTATGCTTAGTGAAGGCTTTTATAACCGAATGCTTGTGGAAAACATCTATAAATTCTAGAACTCGTTTAAACATCACTCGAACCAAGGTGTCCAAATTTGTTATGTTTGAATTAATGGTCATGTGGTGAGTTGAGATGGAGCGTAAAACGCACTCACTCATGGACACATGCGTAGGAGAGATAGAGCGTAAAACGCACTCTCTTAAAGTTGTGATTAAAGAAAAAAATTGTTTATTGCAAATTTTGCATGGGGTTGAGGTTGAGCGTAAAACGCACTCGCCCATATGAGCGTGCTTAAGGATCGAGATGGAGCATAAAATGCACTCACCTAGAGCCCTTGGTTCTCAAAATTTTTGGAATTGTGATTTGTACACCTTTGTATTAAGTGATGTGTTAAGCATGTTGTTTTGGGGTTTATTTTGATTATTTCATAAGGTAATGTGGTTGCTTAGTTCATCCGAGCTTGGTTGGTTTAGTGCTATTGGGTACTCACACACACACGGAAGGGGCCTTAAGCAAAAATATGACTAGCTAACTGAAAGTTTAGACTTGCAACACCTTGTTTGTTCTCTTGAGTTCTTTGTATTAATGCCTTTGTGACCATTGTCGGCTTATTAATTCATTGCTCAAGTTAGGTTATATTAGAAGTTTTTGAATTGTTTAATTTAGGTTTGTTTTGCTTGAGGACAAGCAAAGATTTAAGTTTGGGGGTATTTGATGAGTGTATTTTATACACACAATTTGGATACTTTTGGCCTTGATAATTTGCAAGTCTTTAGGTATTTTATGTGATTTTTATGTATTTTTATCTTATTTCTACATAAATTAGTTTTTAGTTATTTTTACATGTTTTATGTTGCTTTGATACATTTTTATTACGTTTGTAGGAATTGAAATAAAGACCGTCCGGATCATCGTTTGGATTGACTCATTGTCCGTGCCTGGACGTCGGTGCCCGAAGGGTAATATGATGGATTGTGGTGATTGGCGGCGCCCGATGCTTAATTTGACAATATCTGGCAGTTGGGCGTGCATGGCATTGGATTGCGTGCACAGCGTTCGGCGTCGGCCAAGCCACGTGGGCATGCCCGTACTTGGATGTACGTGCCCGAATAATAAAACGGTGAGAAATTATGTTTGGCGATGCTCGGGACTTAATTTGATGACATTTGGAAGTTGGGCGTGCACGGCGTCGGAGTGCGTGCACGGCGTGCGGCGTCGACCAAGCCGCGGGCACGGCGTGCGTTGGGCGTTGGGCGCTCGGCGGCCTCGGCGTTGGGCGCGCGCGCGCGCGTGGGCGGCATGGGCGGCATGGCTCGGCAGCATCCAGGCGCATGGGCGCGGGCGCACGCCTGGGCGTGCGGGCGCACGGGCGGCCTCGGCAGCCAGCCTCGGCAGCCTCGGCAGCGCATGCGGGCGTGTGAGCGGCATGCAGGCGCCAGCGTGCGGGCGCACGCCTGGGGCGCGCGGGCGCGCGCGCGCAAGCCTCGGCAGCCTCGGCAGCGCCATGGGCGGCATGCAGACGCTTGGGCGCGGGCGCACGCCTGGGCGTGCGGGCGCACGCCGCCGTGCTGAGTGCGATCTGATCTGCATTTTGTCCGATTTTGGCTAGGGTTTCTTGATGAAGACTATATATAATCTCTTCCAAGCCTCATATCAAATATCTAGAGAGAGGGAGACTACAAAATACATCAACCAACAGAGCTCAAGGCTGGAAATCAAGCTGAATCAAGCCAAAAAGCCAAGGAACTCAGTCAAGAAGAATTGCAAGGCCAAGGTGGAGAGCTAGAAACCATCAGTAACCAAAGGAACACCAGCTGAATAGCTTCAAAAGTGGTTTCATTTCTAGATTTCCATCTCCTTTGTAATTCGAATTTGACAATGTATCAATTGAAAATGATGTTTATTGTAGCTATCATGAACTAACCTTCTATTCTAAGATTGTAATGGAACCCAACACTTAATTTGAATTCAATTCTCTCTCTATTGATTTTAGTTATGCATTTGTGAATTGATTGTCATAACCTTTGCTTCTAGATTAATTGCTTGGCCCGTAATTACCGTGGGAACCTATATGAACTTGACGAACGGATTATAGGTTAAGACCTAGTTATGATAACATGCAAAAGTATAGATTGTTGTGGGTTATTAATTGGATTAAGTGACATGTGTCTTATTAATTATCTGCAATAATAGGTATCTTGATAGTAGTTGGGATAGATATATACCTAATTACCGCATGCAACCTATTGAGAATCTAGTCTTAATGACTTCCGAGGTGAAAGTTGGTAATGGAAGGGAGGATTAATTAGATTTGGTGACACGTGTCTATAAATCATTCCTGAAATTAGTCTCTTGATAGTGTATAGGATAGACATATACCTATGCACCGCTTAGGGAGATTCGTGATTGACCATCGACAGAGGCTCTTATGTAGTTTTGATTTCTCGGTTGTCAATTCGTATGCTATAATTGACTGAAAAGAGAGAGTTAGGAGATTTAAATGACGTGTTGGGGGAAATTGTAATCTTAGACCTTTCTATCTTGATATTTCATCGCATTTTACTCATTACTTAACTTGTGAACTCAACCAATCAACGAACAATCAAACCTTCATCGTTTAAATTAGATCAAATTGATATACGATTGGTACTTGGTTATTATTTGTCACAATTCCCTGTGGGTTCGACTCTTATCTTATCATATATTACTTGTGGGCCGTGTATACTTGCACGTGTGTTATCGATTGCGAAATCGACCAACAAGTTTTTGGCGCCGTTGCCGGGGAATTGTTCTAATAATTTTACCAATATTAATTTCAATCGAATTGATCTTGATTTAAACTTGTAAATACATTTATTTTTAACATTTTTTTTATTTAATGCCTTATTCGTTACGAGGTACACCATGGCCAACTATAATTATCAATGGCCTCACACGGGAATGACCCAATCAGGAGCGGCATGGATGGATGGATTTGATGAGGTGGTGGCTCATTTAGAGGAACTGTCAAGGAATGTTAACGCTCTAGTGGCCCAACGTACTCAAAGTGTTGCGGTGAATTGTGATTATTGTGATGGAAACCATCCGAGTCATCTTTGCACCATTAATTTCGAGTTGGCATGGTATGGTAGCAACGTCGGCGATTACTCCAACCGTTATGACTGTTCCGATGCTTATCACCAAGATTGGGGGTATCACCCAGATTCTACATGGAGCTACAATTATGAAGATCATTATTATGCTCCGAATCCAGCATATGCACCAGAATTCTCATGTCCACCTTCATTGCCACAAGAAGAAAATTTAAATGTGAAGGAACTTGGGTGCCAAACCAGAACATCGATTAAGGAGATTGTGAAAAGTCAGCAAATGTCGCTTCGAAATCTCGAGAACCAATTGGGACAACTTATTATCGCCTTCAACAATAGATATCAAGGCGAATGGCCCAATGACATGGTTCCCAAAACGGATGGATTTTGCGTGCCAAAGCTGCAATCAGACGTGCGAATTGATGATGATTCTGATTTGGAAGAGACATGTGGGAAACAAGAAAAGGAGGTCGAGGATCTAGCCTTGAGCCCCAATAATGATGATGAGCTAATTTCGAGTGTATCCCATATACCTTCTCCTCCAAAGCTCAAGGATCTGGGTGGTTTTGTAGTCCCATGCCTATTGAGTAGTCATGTCATAGGCAAAGCTCTAGGTGACATGGGAGCTAGTTTACAGTTTGAGCCATGGCGTGATGAGGTTGAGGTTCATGAAAAGATCGCTGAGGATCCACTTGTGCTTGAGAAACTTAATGTCACTATGACATTCATAGACACAATTGAGCAAGCTCCTAGCTACTTTCAGTTCATACATGAGGATTTATATAAGAACAATAAGCTAGGTGAGCTTGAGACTATTGACCTCACCGAAGCAATGTCCTCAGATGTTTCACCCCTATTGAAAGATGAAGCGAATGAAGAAAGTTTCTTGTTGCTGATAGAAGAAACTGAGTTTGGGAGTCGCCTAGTATGCATGCATGCCATGCAAGTTAAGGAAATGACAGCACGAAGGCATGCTAAGGTCATTTTTGCAATCGTGCCGGACTAAAAAGAAACAGGAAGTTAGTCAGGCTGAGGACTTTAACTCAAGCGCTATTTTGGAGGCAACCCAAATCTCCATTTTATTTTTTTGAGCTATTTTGTTTTTATTTTTTTTTTATTTTAATCTAAAAAAAAAAAAAGTTTGGTGTGGTTTGGTTTTGATTTTATGTTTAAGTGTGTTTAATGTGTGTAATATTTCTTGCTGCAGTTTGATGCTTACGACCACCAGTGAAAACTATAGCAGAAGCACAACATCAGCACGTTGAGCAACAGGCACCAGCACGCTGAGCAACACAGTAGCAACACACTCTGCAGCGCGCATGCTAGCCATGACAGCCACCGGCAGCTTATATGCACCCATCAGCTCATTTCTATAGTCCAACTCATATCTCTCTTCTCCCACTCCAAAGCCAACTTACATGCATTTTTCCCAAACTCAAATTCGTGCCCCATCACTCCAATTGGGCATCCAATCTCTGCAATCCATCAGCATTGTCATCTTCTAACTTGAAATTCAACAAAGATTTAGCAGATTTTGAAGAATTCCCATGGCTTTTCATTAGTTTTCCAAGAAAAGGTAACAAGGTCTGTTAATTTCAAATTTTACTTGCTTGGGACTGTGCTTGGGTTGAGTTTTATTGCAGGAACGCTCTATTTCTCCCATTGCAAGACTTTGTGGAGGGTTAGGCTTAATTCCAACTGCACTGACAACTGAGATTTTGGGAGGTGCACACCACGTGTTTGATATTTGGCCTGAGAGAGTTTCTTAGCTAATATGGGTTGTTCTTCATGAGGCATTGTTCTGGTATGGCTTCCAAGCAACATGTGGGGCGAAGCTTCATCGTCCAAGCCAACCATAGACCATGACAAGAATTTTGTTAGTCCGAAAGCGTCCAAGCGACACCACACTATAATGATGTTGCTTGATTACCCTCAGTGAAGTTCTCTATTTTAATTCTGTCTATTATAAACATTGAGGACAATGTCAAATTTAAGTTTGGGGGTAGTACTTCGTATTTGCATATTTGTGTGTTTAATCTAGTTTTTTGCGTGATTTAAGTATGTTTTTTTTTATTCAAAAAAAAAAAAAAAATTTTTTTTTTTTTTAGGATGTGTCCCTTGAGCATTGTTTTAATTTGATCTGAACTATAATCCATGGTCTATGATAATGGCTTATTTGAAGAGAATCTAACTTATGAGACGTAGACAATTGTTGCTTAGTCTTTGTGCTTATCGTTTATTGGTTATTATTTCACTCGCCTCGTAACCGCCGGGTCTCGTATCCGGTCGATTATCTTGTGAATGCCGGGTCTCGTCTCCGGTCGCTCATTTCGTAATCACCGGGTCTCGTCTCCGGTTGATTTTTTGGATCTCAGCCCTTCCTAGGGTGTTAGTTGTTTGGATCTCAGCCCTTCCCAGGGTGTCAGTTGTTTGGATCTCAGCCCTTCCCAGGGTGTCAGTTGTTTGGATCTCAGCCCTTCCCAGGGTGTCAGTTGTTTGGATCTCAGCCCTTCCCAGGGTGTCAGTTGTTTGGATCTCAGCCCTTCCCAGGGTGCTCACCATCTTGTTGTGGTTTGCTTGGATGCCTTCCCAGGTTTGCTCACCACCTTGTTGTGGTTTGCTTGGATGCCTTCCCAGGGTCCTCACCACCTTGTTGTGGTTTGTTTGGATGCCTTCCCAGGTTTGCTCACCACCTTGTTGTGGTTTGCTTGGATGCCTTCCCAGGTTTACTTCTTGTTTGGATACCAGCCCTTCCCACGGGTCATTGATTGTTCAGATACCAACCTTTCCCAGGGGTCATTGATTGGTTGGATACCAGCCCTTCCCAAGGGTCGTTGATTGGTTGGATACCAGCCCTTCCCAAGGGTCGTTGATTGGTTGGATACCAGCCCTTCCCAGGGGTCGTTGATTGGTTGGATACCAGCCCTTCCCAGGATCATTTATTGTTTGGATACCAGCCCTTCCCAGGGGTCGTTGATTGGTTGGATACCAACCCTTCCCAAGGGTCGTTGATTGGTTGGATACCAGCCCTTCCCAGGGTCGTTGATTGGTTGGATACCAGCCCTTCCCAGGGGTCGTTGATTGGTTGGATACCAGCCCTTCCCAGGGGTCGTTGATTGGTTGGATACCAGCCCTTCCCAGGGGTCATTGATTGGTTGGATACCAGCCGTTCCCAGGGGTCGTTGATTGGTTGGATACCAGCCCTTCCCAGGGGTCGTTGATTGGTTGGATACCAGCCCTTTCCAGGGGTCGTTGATTGGTTGGATACCAGCCCTTCCCAGGGATCGTTGATTTGTTGGATACCAGCCTTTCCCCGGGATCATTGATTGGTTGGATACCAGCCCTTCCCAGGGGTCGTTGATTGGTTGGATACCAGCCCTTCCCAAGGGTCGTTGATTGGTTGGATACTAGCCCTTCCCAGGGGTCGTTGATTGGTTGGATACCAGCCCTTCCCAAGGGTCGTTCATTGGTTTTGAGTATTTTTTTTGAAATGGGATGTGTGATCGGCTTCATGTCCTGGATCTCCCACCAACATCGTCCACGTACCATGCCGCAAAAGCCATCACTCTGATCATTTGTGAGGTTGAAAGCGACGTGCTTGTACTTTCCTGAAGATTTTCATTTTGATCGTACCTACATGCATGAAAAAGATGTTATGTATGATCTGGCAGATATGTTATGGGCAGATGCATGTGCACAACATATGTTTAGATAGAAATAACCCCTGTTCAGTCAAATGATACGATTCGACAATCGTCGTTGTTTGCCAAAATTTGACTGGATCACGCCTCGTCGTGAAGTGTAGTTTCTAGACTTCAACCCTGGTCTGGTACTCTGTCTGTTCTTGGTCGTCTTCATTTCATCGAGTTGAGGCAGTCTGTTTCGCTCTCTGTGATGACCGGCAGCTATGTTGGGCTCTTTGGCCTTTTGATCATTTCTGACGGCCGATATGCTGTTGTCCCGCATTATATCATCCTTGTATATGCTCATGCACGTGGATCATTTGGATGTCGAGGCAGTGATAGTCAGGATTGGGGAGAGGCCCAATGATGAGAAGTTCTGTGCAGCCTCAGCTTCCTTCCATTTCACGATTCTTAACTGCCCCTGCCTTGGCGCGTGTCGCTACCAAGAATTTCTATCGAAAACTCGCGATGTTGACCGTGCTGAGTTATCCACAGCTCTGCAAGTCCTGCATATCAGATAACTAACAAATGCCAAAACTTGAAGGCTCGGGCCGTTAGTGTTAGTTCAACACAAAGATATTATAATCTCGACAAAAGAGTAAATGCAGTTAAAGCACATAAAATTGAATATATGTTGATCGCACAATCTAGCAAGTTGTGAACCGTGCATGTACTAGATTGGAAGTTATTTTCGATCCTTCGTGAGTTGATGATTTTCTATTTAACGATTTATGAAATCGTAAGAAGACCTTCAAGCATTCATGGTCATTGTATGTGAGTAAGGTCGAATTCAAAAGAACTACCTTCCCTCGTCAAAGGTATTCTCTCTCCATTCTCGACAACGTCCTTAGCAGGATTGACGTCATATGACAAATGCATTGTGCAATGCAGCATTAAGTAGGGGTTTCTCTTTCATGACTTCTTGTTTAAGACCGAAAGCTTTTCGTATTATCTTTTCTCTTTATTATCCCACTTCACTTGTCTCGTTTTCTTAGGCTATTCAAAGTTACCCATTTAACGAGTTTTGGACCAATGACTCCCAACCAGGCGGTTTTGGGGCATTAGGTGTACAGACACCCCTTCGGGTTTGTTTACTCGAGTAACAAAGGCCACAGTTCGAGACAAGCTGGTGGTCTGCACCATTCATTCTTTGCTTGACCTTGCGCAAGATTCATTTTCTTAGGCTTGAGTTACCCATGTAGCGAGTGTTAGGCCGGTGACTCCCAAACCAGACGGCTTTAGGGCACCAGATGTAGAGACACCCCTTAGGCTTAATTACTCAAGTAGCCCATGCCACGATTCGAATCTGCTCGGGCCTCCTCTACTGTAATGCTCGTTTTCTTAGGCTCTGAGTTACCCATGTAACGAGTGTTGGGCCAGCGACTCCCAAACCAGATGGTTTTAGCGCACCAGGTGTAGAGACACCCCTCGGGCTTAATTACTCGAATAACCCAGGCCACGATTCGAGACATTAGCTTGATAATCATTTATCGTCTGACTTCTTGATATTAGCTCGATAATTATTAACTGTCTGACTACATGTTAATTGCCATCAACATCGTCATAGTTTTATACCCCACAACTGAAAGTTCGTGCAAATGCAAAGTGAAGACTGGCACATGAGGTCGATTCTGTCGCAAACGTTGCTTTGAATTAAGGCTTTGTACCCAATCAAAAGGTTGAATAGCTTTCTTCGTCTAATCATACTCACGATCGTGGTCCACGGTTGCTTGTCAGAATTAATCCGATTCCTATCAAGTCAAATAAAATCCCCTTTCACGCGGGTCATCGTATCCCGGAAAAACTACGCTTGACAAATGTCAGATGATTGTATCGTTGGATATTGAAATGACATGAGGTAGCATCGGATGATGATGGTGCATATTGATGGGATTGTTGCATGGGTGCCAATTTGCACGTCATCATTTCCTGGGTAGTTGCTAAATGCCCCAGTGTTAAGTTGCTTTTCTTGTGATCTCCCTCGTACTGGTTGCATCGGTATCTCGCTGGGCTGACAAAAGATCCGGTCCTTTGACTTGTTGAAAGGTTTGGGGGATTTTTTTTTTTTTGTAGATCACAGAGTTGTTTCACAGAGTCAGAATTAACGGGCTGGGGAACGCCTTCCCGTCCATTTCCTTGTAAGATGAGGGCTCCCCCAGAGAGGATTTTTTTATCGTGACGACTCCTTTTAATTTAGAGCGAAATTCCCCATAGCTTCGTCTTGGCAGGGCGCGATCCTTTTGAGGACTAAATCGTTTATTTTGAATTTCCGGGATCGTACCCTCTTGTCATATGCCCGGGAGATGCGTAAGGGGCTGCCCCTGCAAATATGCGAACTGAGGTTCGATAGGCAAACAGGGTGAGCGACAATAAATTCGGCCATCCCCGATGATTGGCGGACATTCTACCCATGATCGTCCTTGTGTTTTATTTGCAGCCCCCACTGCCCCATTCATTTTGGGCCGATAAATGACTGAATCAAAATGTTTGATCTTGAATTTGTCGTATATCTCCTCTTTGAGGGCATCGTTCAGATTTCTATAGTCGATGCGGCCCCTTACTTCTCCTCCAGGCTGTGGTACTGGGATTCTGTCGGAAAGCCATTCAGGGTAAATAGACACCGTGATGATTCCTTCTTTAAACCGCTTTGATAATCTCGTCCTTTACTTTCAACCTCCATTCAGGCTTCAACGTTCTCAACTTTTGCTTAATTGGTCGAAACCCTCCTTGATGGGCAGTCGATGTCCTATAACATCTGCGGACAATCTAATCACGTCGCCACGGGACCAAGCGAACATATCTCCATACAGGCTCAACAACTCGGCTATATTTTTTTTTTGGGTCGAATTTGCCCCTACTCCGGGTTCTTTGTGATCGTTAGGGGTTCTGATGTTTGATGGCGATGGTTTGGTCTAAGTCGGGTTTGGGTTTATCTTTGACCCCTCCTTTGATCTCGTCAGGCGTATTGTCGATATCTGTCTCGTCCTGCTCAATCCCCATCAGATCGAAATCTAGCTCTATACCAAAATCGTGATCCTCCTTCAAATTTGGCCTATCGCTTGTTAGGCTAGAATGCCTCAAATCGGGGTACCTGACATAAAACAAAAATGCTTGTCATATATATAAAACATTTCAGCATATGATCTTCTTTTTGGATAACATGACAAAATGACATGAGCGTGCAGGGATTTGAAATAAAACTCAGAATTTTAAAACCCATTGATCTTCTACTGGCCGGGATTCACTGCCATACTCCTGGATTTACCCCTTCCTGGATATCACCTGCTGCACGGTCCAACTGGCCACGGTGAGGTCAAGCAATGGAGCTCATTAGGAGGTGCATGGATCGCATTGGCATGGATCTGGCATTGATGGCATTTCCTGACATGAACATCGCAGTCAGTTTTCATGGTTAGCCAGTAGTGACCTGTTCACATGATTTTCTTTGCCGAAAATGTTCTGCTCATATGGGCTCCGCACACATCGCCATGTACTTCGTTCATTTGTCTGTGGCTTCTTCGGCTTCCAGATATCTCAGCAGTCCCGTAGCTAGGTCCCAATTATGCCCTTTGGTGCTATATATTCCCATGGCCTGCCGGATGACCAATTCGAGTCTCCAACTACTATCATTTTTTTTTCATTCCTAGGGCTAATCTCAGTCCTAAGATGAATCCCTCGTATTCGGTCGTATTGTTAGAGTGGCAGAATTGTAATTTCATGGCTATCGACCTCTGCCATTTGGATGGATGGAGTATGAACTTTACGTCCTCTTAGTTGGGTCGTAGGGGCAATCTCGCAAAACAAACAAGGGCCGTAGTTTAGTACTGTGCCAGTTACAAGTTGGCAGATGCATGTCAACACTGATGCATGATTATTATTTTTTCTTTTTTTTTTTTTGCTGGTCGAATATGCCCCTAATCTGGGTTCTTTGTGATCGCTATGCCTCGCTTTCACGGTTCTCTAATTTTATCCTGCAAAACAAGGTCACTGTTTGATGACAGGATAGTATTTAGAAGTTTTAGAAAACCTTGGTACGTGGCACGGATTGCCCTCCTGCAAAAACCATGTCAGTATTCTCTTTATATGTGCAGGTGATGCAATCACATGATACAGGACATATTTATTATGATGATGACGGTATGACAGTTGTATGCCATTTACATGACATTTATTTATTTGATTGAACGATAAAAAGGCATGAAGAAGCTTCCCTTTAGTTAGGTTTATCAGAGGCTGACCTACCCTAGGGTTACTCTCGCGGGCTTTTCGGCATGAAGGTCCCCAAATCTTCGCAATCTACTCGTCTGAATCCTTTCGATTGGAGCGGATTTGGGTGGTGCGTTTCCTGAGCCATCTCCGGGGAGCAGCCCCTTCGAGTCCAGTAATAAGCAACCGACGGGTTCGCCTCAAGAGGAGGTACACTCTTAACATACATTCATATTCATCGTCCTCACCGTATGCAAATGATTACTTTAAAGTAAAGCAAATCCACTCAACCATTCATTCATTGGTAAAACACATTCACACAACAACAGGTCAAAATATCGCACGCACACTCACCTTCATGAATTTTAAAGGATAGGATAGCATCAAGATTTGAACGCGGCCTAAGCCCTCTAATGTCCCCAGCAGAGTCGCCAACTATCGACGTCGGGAGGAATCCACTTCTTTCGCGATTATTGTTACCCTTTCCAATTTTAGCCTTTTTATTAGATGATTTTTGGAAAAGGTCGGCATAAGTGTCGACGGGGTTTTGAAAGATCATTTTTTATGATGAGCCAATTAACCAGAGTCGCCAGTTGGTATATTTGAAATGGATGTACCAACTCATCCGAGTTTCGTTTTCGTAAATCGCTGGCTCATATGTGACTCCGAATTAATTGGTCTGCGAACCGAGATTCATAGAGTTCGGGGGCTTGCTTAAGCGAGGGGAAGGTGTTAGGCACCCCCCCACTTCCGTGAAACACGGTTACCGCAATCTTGATGCCTTTCCTATCCTTTAATTCTTGAATGTGTGTGCGCGCGTGTGTGTGCCTATGTGAATGTCGTGGTGAGTTTGCATGAAGAAACCTTTTGGGTTTTTTTGAAAAGTCGTGTTTTCTTTTGAGAATGCTTTAGAATGTCCTTCGGCTTATACGAGAAAGCTTTATGAGAAAGGTTTGATTTTAATTGTCAAAAACTATGAGATTTTTCATTAGGTGTCGTTTTGGCAAAAACAAGAGTTTTCTAAACCTTCGTCAAAATAGGAATCGAGATCTATACGTTGCTTTCGTAAATAGCATGATGGGCAACTTCTAGGATCTCTTTAACCCTATGCACAAAGATTTAATAAAACGTTACTTATTTTTATAAAATCATTTTTGTGATGTTTGAAAACGATTTTCCTTTAGCCTTCTCGTTAAATAGGAATCGACATTCATTAGCATTTCCAAATTTTTGCCTCGTGGTGCTAATAACCTACTTTGATTGATTTTATAGAAATCTTTATCGTTTAACTTGAAATAAATTTTTGTATCACAAATCAAACCAAACATTAAAATGCGTGGGGGCTATTCATGGGAATGTAAGCCATCCGAATAACCCCAACGCCCACAATCACATATTTCACTATTACGGGGCCTTAAACCCGATCTTCGACTTGATATCGTTTTAAGGCCTGACAATTACATATTTACAATAAAGGGTAGATCGGCTCTATTACATACATCCAAAAATGTCCATCATTGGATTTGGACCACGGGGTCGCGTTCCTAGGCTCACATCCAAAATTGCTACATTACTATAACGAGCTAAAAATCATCAAATGGATATCATCGGGCCATTAGGAAGAATTTCGTTCCATTTGGAACCCTCACTAATAGTCCTCAATCCATGGATCCACAACAATATACAAGAAAAACTACATTTCACATAACCCAATTGACAAGAAGATTAACAAAATGATATACAAAAATTGCTATAGAAATGGTCTTTTCACCTTGCAAATAATCCTCACAATATGTATGAATTTCTATATTGAGTAGAATAGAAGATATATGATATATAATATTACACAAAAGATATAATTCCTCACTTTTTTTTCTCTCTTTTCTCTCTATTTTCTTGCAAATTCTTGCTATTTCTTCCTCTTTTTCCGAGCTGCTGCTTGCTGTTTTCTCCTTCCTCTCTCCGCCTGCTAACCTCCTGTATGTTGAATGAAGGAATGAGCTGAAATAGGCTGCCAAGGGAAGCCGCAGATTGATCTGCGGCTGTCTGGCCGCCCACTATCCACTCAGCTGATTTTCGGTTTCCGTGTTTCGAGTTCCGTGTTTTCAAAAGGCGCACTTATTGGCCGCAGATCAATCCGCGGCTGGCTGGCTTGACTTTCTCGATTTTCGTGCTACACCTCGATTCTCGTGTCGTGACATCGGTTTTTGCCGACAGGCTCGTATTTTGCAGTCCGAGAATTACTGGGAGACGTGCCACATCATTCGGGAATGCTCATTTCGGACAGCCTTGTTGTCACGTCGGTTTCGGCTGTAAATCGTCGCGGTGGCGTCGAATGTCCGTACTTGTCCATCCTTTGCTCTCGCAGGCTGGTTCATTTGTCGAATTCGCCCTCCTGTCAGGGTTAGTATACGAAGTGCAAAATTTGGGTGTCTACACCCATCGTTTAGTCCCAAGGCTCTTATAACCTTTAAAAGATACAAACATAACATCTATACATATTACAATAATACAAATATTAAGTCTAACACATAACACATCCTATTCATGCATCTTTCATTTGCCTTTATCTTTGCCCGATCCTTTTGCCTTCTCATGTTTAACTGAAATATTTAATTTAAGCAAGAGTGAGCACAAATTGCTCAACAAGTAAATAAATAATTGGTTTAAGAACCGATATCAAGAATAGGATCATCTGTCTCTGCAATCTTCAACAATTGAAATAATAATTGTGAAGTAATCTCGAATGACAAGAATAAACAGATTTATAATTTTTGTCAACATACTAAGCGGTAATAAATACCTTGAACAATGTTTTTATTTCATAGAAAACCATCATAACATTTGTCAATCACTAAGACTGAAAAATATTCTCCGCAAGTACTCTAATGGATCAACCTATCGTACCCTATATTGTGCATAACACATCAAGTTTTGACGCATAGCATAAATTCGGACTATATGCTCGACATCTGTTTTCCCGTTATTCGGGTTGTTCATCTTAGTTTTCATTTGAGACCGCACCAAAACAATTTGGATTGGTTGGTTTTAAATAGCTATAATAAGTCTGAACAATTCAATAATATATTGTTTCACATCAATAGTGTCTAGCCGAAGCAAATGACCAAGACTCATCTTTAAAAGCAGTTCATGAATAATTAAGAACTTTAAATCATAAGCACTTAGAATAATAATTGAATTATCATCAATAGAAAATTTCTCAATAAATAAGCTTGTATAAGCTATACCTTGCAATCTTAAGAAACTTGTACACAATAATAAATTGCACAAGTATGAAACTTACATTCAATGCAATAAAATGAATGAAGTTAGGGAACTTGCCTTATGCGTTCGTTAGTAATTACGCTAACTTGTTCTTCCAATATCCTACACAATTCATTCATGATAGCACAACAATTAGCCACATATAGACTATCATATATTGATTTATGTTAGTGTAGTATATGCTTGACTTAAAGTTTTAGTTTTCTAGAATTTTTCGATTGTTCGTCGATTTTAACATCCTTTCTTAAAAACTTCATAACTTGCTCATCCGGAGTCAGAATTAGTCCGTTCTGAAGGCTATGGAAAGCTTAAAACATGAACTACAACATTCCAATAAGTTCCAATTCTGATCACTGGGCGCAGGGCGCGCTACTAGCAGTGCGGGGCGCGCTACCCCGTCAGAAAAAAATTTTAGCATGCTCTGTTTTTTCCTACTTTGCTTAAAACTTCATAACTTTTTCATTTTAAGTCGGAATTATTCTGTTCCAGAGGCTATGAAAAGCTTAAAACATGCTCTACAAAACCTTAAGAATCTACCAATTTTTAGCATCATTAACAGATTGAAATTATGGCTCAAAAGTCCCTTGTGGTCAAGTTTTTCAATGTTAACATACTTCACCAAAAATTTCGCCATGACTTCGTTTCAAAACATTGTTACTCCATTCCACTTAGGTTAATCTCATGACTCCAAAGGTTATTAGTCTTTCAAAAATCAGTTTCAAAGGTTATTAGTCTTTCAAAAATCAGTTTCAAACCAAATTTCTATTCTTTCTTTCATTTAGGCATTATAACAACTACCTTACATGCATTCTTATAAACACATGAAGCACATATAATCTCCAACATCACAACCTTATAACTTAGGATCCTTCATGACCCCCATTAATAGATTATCTGTAATGTCCGAGAATTTTTAAACCTTGTTATCAATTTATGTTGATACATGAAATTTATTTTATTTAAATTTTACGGGCTTAATCGGATCCATGTAGGTATTGTTATTTAATTATAATTATATGACCTAATAATTTTCTTGCATTAAGGGGATTCACTAATAGCTTGAATAAATTAGTGATTTAACCCTAAGAGATTGTTGGCAAGGAAATTGGGAAAAATCTAAATAAATAATTCATTATATCATTATCGGATTAAATAATTCGAATGTGGCTTTATTGTTAAAATAAATATTTTAAGCAATTAATTAATTAAGCTGGTTATTGAATTTAAATATTAAAAGTATAGTGTTATTAATTCTCATAAATGAATTGGCCCATTTCTTTCATAAACCCAACTTCAATTCCATTTCCTATTGGGCCACCTTTATATTAATCTGGCCCAACTCCATTGGGTTGAGCCCATTCCTTTCCAGTCAGGTTGGATTTTTTCCTAATTGAATTGGGGCAATCGGTGGGTTAATTTGGGGATAACCGAGCAAAGGACTCAAACTCTCGCATCAGACAGAAACGGGAGGAAGGAAGAGGGGTTAAGCCGAGCCATAGGGGTCCTAGACCTAGCCTCAATCAGTCGAACGGGACGGGTGATGGCGTGAAGAGATCGGCCAGGGTTGTCAAGTGTCGGCGTCAGCAATGACCAGCCGTTGGGACTGAAGGAGAAGCTCGTCAACCGGCGGCTAATCAAGGGTTCGAGATGGGCGACCGGGCACGACCGTTCTGACCAAGGGGTTTAAGACGACCGGTGATTCGACCGATGAAACACGCGGCTCAAGGGTCGGCGACTGAACAGCTGACCCCCACTCCCTCCTACCTTTGGTCCTTATTTGATCAATTAAGGTAATACCCAGCTAATTGGACAAACAATCTGCTATAAATTGAAGCCCTAAAACCTAGCAAGGCTGCCGATAGTTGTAAGTCCAAATTAGAATATATATATATATATATATATATATATATATATATATAATCGCAGAGAAGAGAGAACAGGGGAAATTAGCCGTGGGTTAGCCGAGAGGTGGATGTCCGACTTTGTTTCTTATTTTGGAAGGAGAAGAAGGACGGCGGTTCGGTCAAGCTCAAGGTATAACAGTGAGCTGCTGTGGTTTATGTGATTTATGTTCTTTTTCTTTGTTTCTGTAATTGGTTTTGTGTTGATTGTATTGGGTGTGATTGTTGGTTTGAAAATTCTGTATATTGAAGGACCTTAAGGTCTTGGCAACTCGATTTTTACACTGCGATTAGGCCAGTTGTGTTGTAGAAGGCACACCATGTGTTTGTGATAATCCCCGAACGAAAACTGTTTTCAATATGGTAGCAAATGTCTGTTAGCAACATGGTTATAAAATCAAACTTTGGTTTTTTTTTCTTTCGATGTGATAATGTTTGGGCTGGTTACAGACTGTGAAATCAGTGTTGTATGCATATTGTTGTTAATTACAGCTTGTGTTATGAGTCCCAACTGTGGGTATTGAATGTGTTAGTGTGTGTTTTGCAAGCTTTGAAGCAGGAGGGTGTAAATTATATGGCAGCACTCTGCAAATTTTTTTTAAAATGTTTTGTGTGGCTGGGAATCGAACCCAGCTGTTGGGTAGGGACTTGTTGGGCAAACTGCTAACAATAAGTCAATAAAATAATTACTTATTATTTATTAATAAATAATAAATAAGATAATAAGTATTTAATTATTATTTAGTTAATATTAAATAATAATAAGGTTAATGAGATAATTATTTATTATTTACCAATAAATAATAAATAAAGATAGTAAATATTTAATTATTATTTAATAATAATTAAGTATGAATAACATTAATAAAATAATTATTTATTATTTATCAATAAATGATAAATAAAGATAATAAATATTTAATTATTATTTAATTAATATTTAAATAATAATTAAGTATGAATAAAGTTAGTAAATAATTATTTATTATTTAGCAATAAATAATAAATAAAGATAATAAATATGTAATTATTATTTAATTAATATTAAATAAGAATTAAGTATGAACAAAGTTAATAAAATAATTATTTATTATTTATTATTTATCACTAAATAATGAATAAAGATAATAAATATTTAATTATTATTTAATTAATATTAAATAATAATTAAGTATGAATGAAGTTAATAAAATAATTATTTATTATTTATCACTAAATAATAAATAAAGATAATAAATATTTGATTGTATTCAATTAATAATAATTAGGTATGAATAAAGCTAATAAGGATAACAATTACTTAATCCTTATTGAAATAATGATTAAGTATGAGTGAGATTAATAATTTAATTATTTTTGGCCCTTAATAAATAAAGATAATAAATAACTTAATGATTATTTAATTAATATTAAATAATAATTAAGTGTGTGGAGAATTAATACATTAAGTATTTTTGAATAAGGAACAAGGAATAATAATTACTCAATTACCCTTAAAGGTGAATAGTAATTAAGCGCAAATAAACTAAATAAGTAATCAATTATCATTTAGTTTCTATTAAACCATAATAAATTTATTATTTATTTTAAAAATAGTAAATAAGGATTATTAACCCATATTTAGAGACAAATAAGGGTGACAATCTGAGTATTCGAAGAATAAGTAATCATGATTAGCTATCATTTATTTTAATAGCTAAAGGTCATTAATTAATTTCTGTTTAGCTAATGTTAAATAGTAATTAAATGTAGATGATGAATTGTTTATCTGCCAAATAAATAGCATAAGAAGGTGTACCAATATACAACTATGCCATATTAACTGATAAGTTGACTTTATCAAATGATAGGTCATCCAAGGTCGATTAATTAAAGCTAAAATTTATCTGTAGCTGAGCAAACAGGCAAGTTCCATCTTACTCAACTTTTACATTGAGCAAGTTCTCTATCTCGAAACTTTAATTGTTGCAAATTTCTTTTCATTCGAGCAGGCTACTATTGCATTATAGCTTGAAATTTTATCCCAAGAATGCTTAAGTGGTTTAATTAATTTACGGTTAGTCCACATCGATATTATTGACACTCGCATTCGGTGCATTTGAATTCGTACATTTATTAAAGTTCTGAAATTCACGAACTATTCATAATTAAGTCTGAACTCTTGTTCGGTCAGGCAAGTATGTGAGAATTTATAAAAGCTATCCGAACCAATCGACGGTAAGGATTCTTAGACTGAATGAACACCCCTTTTATTATAGGGGAGTACCCCAGGTACCGTATATAAGGTACAAACAATAGAGTTAAATGTTATGCATACACATAGCGTACGCGAGGCTGATCCCCTCAAGTACTTATTATGTAGCCAGTAACCAGAGGGTCAACTAGCTATTGACTCCTTTGGATGTTATTGTTCAAAGTCTACTTGACTATCAATCGTTCTAAAAGCAATTATTGTTCTTGCTTCTGATAATTATATTGTTGAATTCTCTTTCTATATTCCTTTAATCATGATATATCCTTATTGTGGTACTTTAAACTTGTTGGGCAAACGTGTTGCTCACCCTTGTTATATCATGACTTTCATTACAGCTAAACCCGAGACATCAGGAAAAAGCAAGGGTAAAGAAAAGATGAAGTGATAGGATTCACGTAGCTGATTTTATCTTATGTGTAGTTAATTATTATTAATATAATTTAAACCCTGATAGTTATTTGGAGTATGGGTTTGTGTTAAGTATTTAAGGTTATTGTATCTTGGGACTAGTAACACCTTTCTAATGAACAACATATGTTTGTTATATTCCGCATTTTAGTCAATGTATGTTGTTGGAGGTGAATGTTGTATTGGATCGTGATGATCGGATCCGGGTAGTTGGAGACCCGAATTTGGGGGTGTCACATTATCTCCCACAACCAAGCATATACAAAAATAGAATTGTAGTATGGTTTTAGAATTCAAACATTATCTCTCACAACCAAACATGAACATCATCAATTTGTGATATAGTTTTAGAATTACCTCATGGATGATTCCTCCAAACTCAAGCTTGGTAGTATTCCTCTTCTTCCTTGTTTTCTTACTGAAATCTGCTAGCTACTTTGCTCTTTTTTCTTCTTCACAAGCTCTCTAACTCTCCCTCAATTTTCCTTATGTATATAGACTTTGCCCAAAAAATGCAAGGTTTTCAAAGTTAGAAGTATTTATAGAGGGACCAGTAGAGTCCGGGAGGAGGAGGAGGTATTCACCGATATACCTGTTGTTACCGAGCAGTTAGTGAGCTATGCACCTGTTGCCCCAGGAGTACTACTGGGTGGGCCTGACCCAGGGGAGGACTATTTGGAGGATCTAGTAGAGCCTGTCATAGGTGGAGTAATGAGATCCGACAGTCAGGACCCGGATGATGGCGAGGAGGACCCAGAGACTGAGGGTGATGAGCCCCCTGCATATATTGATGGTATGGGCTCTACTGCAGATGATATCATTGAAGGACTGACGAGTAGGAACGAGGAGCTCGAGAATAGGGTAGCTCATCTGGAGGAACAGAACCAGACCCATCAGTCGATGGAGGATCAGTATAGGGAGCTAGCATATAAGTTGGAGCATGAGTTGGGACTGTTGAAGGCACAACTGCAGGGTTATGAGGTCTCAGCACAGCAGATTGGACCACTACTACATCAGATGGTGGCCATGAATGCTGAACTGAGAGAGAAGCTGGAACGGAAGGATATGGAGATCGCCCATCTGAAGGCCAAGCAGGAGGCTATGAGGTTCGAGTTCGGGCTAGAGATTGCTGAGAGGATGCGGGTTAGAGATGCTTGGGTCAGAGAGGCAAGAAGAGTTGATCAGTTGGTGTTGATCGATTTCGCAATCGATAACACACACGTGCAAGTATACACGGTCAACGAGTAATATATAATAAGATATGAGTCGAACCCACAGGGAATTGTGACAAATAATAACCAAGTACCAATCGTCTATCAAATTGGTCTAATTTAAACAATGAAGATTTGATAATTAGTTGATTGGTTGAGTTCACAAGTCGGATAATGAGTACAATGCGGTAAAATATCAAGATAGAAGGGTCTAAGATTACAACTTCCCCCAACACGTCATTTGAATCTCCTAACTCTCTCTTTTCAGTCAATTATAGCATACGAATTGACAACCGAGAAATCAAAACTACATGAGAGCCTCTGTCGATGGTCAATCACGAATCTTCCTAAGCGGTGCATAGGTATATGTCTATCCTATACACTATCAAGAGACTAATTTCAGGAATGATTTATAGACACGTGTCACCAAATCTAATTAATCCTCCCTTCCATTACCAACTTTCACCTCGGAAGTCATTAAGACTAGATTCTTAATAGGTTGCATGCGGTAATTAGGTATATATCTATCCCAACTACTATCAAGATATCTATTATTGCAGATAATTAATAAGACACACGTCACTTAATCCAATTAATAACCCACAATAATCTACACTTTCGCATGTTATCATAACTAGGTCTTAACCTATAATCCGTTCGTCAAGTTCATATAGGTTCCCACGGTAATTACGGGCCAAGCAATTAATCTAGAAGCAAAGGTTATGACAATCAATTCACAAATGCATAACTAAAATCAATAGAGAGAGAATTCAATTCAAATTAAGTGTTGGGTTCCATTGCAATCTTAGAATAGAAGGTTAGTTCATGATAGCTACAATAAACATCATTTTCAATTGATACATTGTCAAATTCGAATTACAAAGGAGATGGAAAACTAGAAATGAAACCACTTTTGAAGCTATTCAGCTGGTGTTCCTTTAGTTGCTGTAGATTTCTAGCTCTCCTCCTTGGCTTTGCAATTCTTCTTGACTGAGTTCCTTGGCTTTTGGCTTGATTCAGCTTGATTTGCAGCCTTGAGCACTGTTGGTTGATGTATTTTATAGCCTCCCTCTCCCTAGATATCTGATATGAGGCTTGGAAGAGATTATATATAGTCTTCATCAAGAAACCCTAGCCAAAATCGGACAAAAAGCAGCTCAGATCGCACTGAAGGTGTGTCAGATCGCACTCAGCACGGCGGCGTGCGCCCGCACGCCCAGGCGTGCGCCCGCACGCCCAGGCGTGCGCCCGCGCCCAAGCGCCTGCATGACGCCCATGATGCTGCCGAGGCTGCCGAGCCAAGCGCGAGCGCCCGCGCGCCCCAGGCGTGCGCCCGCACGCTGGCGCCTGCACGCCCCACCTGCCTGCCGAGCTGCTGAGCCATGCGCGCGCGCCCCGCGCGGCCCAGGCGTGCGCCCGCACGCTGGCGCCTGCATGCCGCTCACACGCCCGCATGCGCTGCCGAGGCTGGCTGCCGAGGCCGCCCGTGCGCCCGCACGCCCAGGCGTGCGCCCGCGCCCATGCGCCTGGATGCTGCCGAGCCATGCCGCCCGCGCGCGCGCGTGCCCAACGCCGAGGCTGCCGAGCGCCCAGCGCCCAGCGCCCCGCGCCCAGCGCCCAGCGCCCAGCCGCACGCCGTGCACGCGGCTTGGTCGACGCCGCACGCCGTGCACGCCATCCAACGTCGTGCTCGCCCAACTTCTATATGTCATCAAATTAAGCCCCAAACATCGCCAAACATAAATTTTCATCGTCATAACCTCCGGGCACGGAAATCCAAGCACGGGCTTGCCTGGGTGGTTTGGCCAATGCCGCACGCCGTGCACGCCATCCGACGCCGCGCACGCCCAACTATCAAATATTGTCAAATTAAGCACGGGCGTCGCCAATCACCACAATCCATCACGTTACCATTCGGGCACAGACGTCCAGGCACGGACAATGAGTCAATCCAAACAACGATCCGCGCGGTCTTTATTTCAATTCCTACACACATAATAAAAATGCATCAAAGCAACTTAAAACATGTAAAAGTAACTAAAACTAATTTATGTAAAAATAAGATAAAAATACATGGAAACTTTATAAAATACTTAACGATTTGCAAATTATCAAGGCCAAAAGTACCCAAATTGTGTGTATAAAACACACTCATCAAATACCCCCAAACTTAAATCTTTGCTTGTCCTCAAGTAAACAGAGATATACTACTTTATATAAAATAAAATAAGAAAAATGCAAACACAACTGAATTTAGAGGAAAGTGACTCCACGAATTGGCCTCAAAGGAAAAATATCAAAAGGGGCCCAAGCAGACTGAAAAGTTACAATTTAACAAGAGTTCTAAGCACACGGCTACTCAAGATTCCAGTAGTGTGTGTGTGAGTACATGATATCTGTTTATGTAAGTTAGGAAAGAGCTAACGCATGACTCAACTCCCGAGGGATTATACTATGAATCTACAAACTCGTCGTTACCTAGAGAAAATCAAACAAGACGACCACATAAGAGAAAGGGGGGGGGGGTTCCAAGTACATTGATGGAGTAGTGAGTAATCACATTGGTGAGTGCGTTTTACGCTCCATCTCACCTTACTAATCGCATGACCGTGCAATGTCTAATCACATTAGGCTATTCAGAGCTACCCATGTAACGAGTGTTTGATCAATGACTCCCAAACCAGATGGCTTTAGGGCATTAGGTGTAAAACACCCCAAAGGGTCTATTAACTCGAGTAGCAAAGGCCACGTAATTAAACTTGGTCATTCATTTTTATTTTTTATTTTTTTTTTTTCAATTCATCCCCCCAAACTTATATGAAAGCCTAAAATGACAACACAAGATGCAGACATGAGTTCAGTACATTTCACGTATAATCGCCCAGACATTAAAGTAAATGAGATTTCTCAATACTAACTACTAACAGGCATGCTGAAAACGTGAGGAGCTAACGTAACCAAGAGTAGGGGAGTTAGCCATAATGTTAAGAAGTAACTAAGTCTGCTCGAGCCTTACTTTAGAAAGAACACCTTAACTAGCAGAATATCATTGGCCATTCTTGAAACACACAGACACAATATCATGACTAACTAAAACCAACACACACAATTAAACTAACACACACCCCCAAACTGAAAGTAAACATAGTCCTCGATGTTTAAAATAGACAGAATTGAAAAAGAGAACAGCACCGGGGAAATCAAGCAGCGTCATCGTCATTATTGCTAAAATGCGTGACTCCCCCCACTGGCATCATCATCCGAGTCAAAGCCATATTCCGGGAACATAGGTGTCATGGGAAATTGGACTGCATTGGGGCCGGTATTGGCCCCGCTGTTGTTGATCACCTGTGCAGTCGCGTTACAAAAATCGGTCGTGTAAATGCATAAGGAATTGACTTGCTGAATGGAGTGATCAAGGCGGCGGGACATGCGCCTATGCTCACGCTCCCACTCCTGCTCGTCCCACAGTCTCGCCTGCTCGTTCTGTTTGTATTTTTTCGGCCCTCATCGCCTGATTTTCACGACGAAGCTCCCGCAGCTCAGCAATAAGTAGGTCCATAGAAGAGCGAGGCGCCTCGGTGTGCGCAGTGCTTGGTGGTGGGGGTTCCGACACGTGCCTCGGGCTCGTGAGGCTGAACTAACGGTAAAAACCCAGCTCCATGTGGCTCCGGTGCCGCCCCCATCCAGACCTTGTAAAGGCCAATAGCTAGGCTGTCAATGGGTGTGAGTGGTTGTTGAAGTAACTCGTGAGCTTGCACCTTAACTTTGGCCCTCATGCACAACCCGCAGATTAGGGATGGGTGTGGCAACCCGCCTGAAGACTTCCCATTAACAAACTGAAGAATTGAGTTCCGAATCAACCGGCCCACACTAATGCTCCGCCCAGTGACCAAACAAAACAGGATAAGGGCCCGCATTGGAATTACTTGAGTTGCGTGTGTGGTCGGCCATAGCTTTGCATTGATGAAGTATAACCATGCTTTCCCATATTTTCTTAAGTCGCCTTGGCGAAAATGCACCGGCTCTCCCCTTGTCGTAGCCCAACGAGCACCGGGTTTGCATAATGTTGCAATCACTGCATCCCAGTCGGGCTTGTCGGCCCCATATTTAGTAAGGTCATCCTCACCATGGCTTTTAGGTAGGTTATAGTATTCTTCAATGCACCTTTTTCCAAATGAAACTTTCTTGCCCCTAACCGTTACCACAAAATTTTCAGCTTCTAATGCATTAGCGTAGAATTCCCTGACAAGAGGAATACACGCGGGCTCGGGCTGAGTGGCAAAAGTTTCCCATCCTCGTTCCCTAATTATTTCTTCCAACCCCCAATTATTTGTTGTGTCAGGAAGAATACCCCGTTCCGGAATCAAAGATTTTGTGACCATGGTGGTGTGGTAACGCTCGGAGGCTTCCGCACTGACAAACCTTTTCTTATCATATGCCCTGGATGAGGAAGGCTCACCCCTATGTTGTTTGGTGGCCATCAGGATCAGAGTTGCAAGCAAAACACTCAAAGTAGCCAAGAATTCCCTCACAGACAATTTGTCGAACAGTTGGCGTGCACTCCAAAAAATCACAAGTATAAGTGCAATGGGGACTAGGCCGAACCCTCCACAAAGCCTTGCAATGGGAGCTAGCTATGTACCTGCTAACCAAAATCACCAAAACACAGCACCCAAGCAAGAAAAATTGGAAATTTATAGCCCTTATTACCTTATCTTGGAGAACTTGTGAAAACCCAAAGAAATTCTTCAAAAACCTTCAAATTTTTGTTCAAATCCAAGATGGAAGGTGAAATTGATGATGGGATATCGCAATTGGATGCCAAAATGATGCAAGGGGTCACAAAATTAAGTTTGGGTAAGTTGTAAGCAAGTTGGCAAAGACGTGGGAGGAGAGAGATATAAAAATGGGGTGACAAAAAAAATGAGCCAATTGGTGATTTAAGGAACCCATCCAGCTGCCCAGGTGCGGCCGCACGGCCTGCTGTGCGCCCGCGCGCGCCTGGTGCCGCCCAGCGCGCCCAACTGCTGCGCCCCGCCTGCTGCGCCCGCCTGCTGCCGAACGTTGCGCCTGCTGCGCGCGCGCGCACGGCGCCTGGTGCGCCCGCACGCTGGCGCCTGCCTGGTGCTGCTGGCGTGCTGCTGCTGACGTGCCATCGGCGTTTCGCTGACACGCAACGCTCAATTGCCAAAATTGGATACAAATACCTACATGTAGCAACAAAATTAACAACATTAGAAACAATTAATCACTAAAAATCATCCTTTTGAATTTTTTTTTTTTTTTTTTTTAAATCAAGTATTAAGCATTAAAATGAAACATTGGGTTGCCTCCCAATTAGCGCTTGAGTTAAAGTCCTCAGCCTGACTATACCCCCTTCATATCAGATCAACGAGACTAATTGAGGTCTTTTGGCGCTCGATGTCGCCACCCCAATAGTGCTTAACTCTTTGCCCGTTCACCTTGAACAATTGGTTTGTCTTCTCATCCCGCAGTTCAATTGCACCATGCGGGAAAACACGGTTGATATAGAATGGCCCTGACCATCGTGATTTGAGTTTACCGGGGAATAGCTTCAACCGAGAATTGTAAAGTAGGACGGGTTGTCCAACCTCAAACTTTCGATCGATTATCTTCTTGTCGTGCCACCTCTTGACTTTTTCCTTATAGAGCTTTGCGTTCTCATAGGACTGGAGACGGAACTCATCCATCTCATTGAGTTGTAAGAGGCGTTTCTCTCCCGCTACATTCAAATCAAAGTTGAGCTTCCGGATGGCCCAATAAGCACTGTGTTCAAGTTCCACCGGTAGATGACATGCTTTCCCATACACAAGCTGATAAGGTGACATCCCGATAGGAGTTTTGTATGCCGTCCTATATGCCCATAAGGCGTCATCAAGCTTCAATGACCAATCCTTTCTATCCGGGTTGACAACCTTCTCTAAAATCCTTTTCACCTCTCTATTGGATACCTCCACCTGCCCACTTGTTTGAGGATGATAGGCCGTGGCAATCTTGTGAGTTACCCCATATTTAGCAAGAAGGGCATTAAAGTTCTTGTTACAAAAGTGCGACCCTTCATCGCTAAATATTGCACGCGGAGTTCCGAATCTTGTGAATACATTTTTTCGAAGGAACTTTAGTACAACTTTGGCATCATTGGTGGGTGTTGCAGCTGCTTCGACCCATTTTGACACGTAATCTACAGCCACAATGATATACAAATTGTTGAACGAAGAGGGAAACGGGCCCATAAAATCGATACCCCAGACATCAAATATCTCAACCTCTAAGATTGTGGTTAGTGGCATCTCATGACGCCTGGAAATGTTCCCTACTCTTTGACATCGATCGCATTTCAGCACAAACACATGGGCGTCCTTGAACAGCGTTGGCCAATAAAAACCAGATTGAAGCACCTTCGCCGCTGTTCTTTCTCCGCCATAGTGTCCACCAAAAGCTGAGGCATGACAATGTTGCAAGATGCTTTCCATCTCAGATTGAGGTACGCACTTCCAGATCAGTTGGTCAGCACATTGCTTAAACAGAAAAGGTTCGTCCCAGAAATAATGCTTCACATCGTGCAAGAATTTCTTTTTTTGTTGATAGCTCAGCTCGGGTGGTAGGACATGGCTCACCACATAGTTGACATAGTCAGCATACCATGGCACCTCATGTGTGATGGCGAAAAGCTGTTCATCCGGGAAAAATTCATTAATCATGACATCATCTCCCGCCTCATGGTCTGCATTTTCCAGCCTAGACAAATGATCCGCCACTTGATTCTCGATTCCCTTCTTATCTCTAATCTCAAGATCGAACTCTTGAAGCAATAAAACCCATCGAATCAAGCGTGGCTTTGTGTCCTTCTTTGCTATTAAGTACTTAATGGCAGAATGGTCCGTGTACACAATGACCTTGGTGCCAATGAGATAGGCACGAAATTTGTCAAAGGCATACACGATAGCAAGCAATTCCTTCTCCGTTGTTGTGTAATTAAGTTGAGCACCAGTTAGTGTCTTGCTAGCATAATATATCACATGAAAGACCTTGTCCTTGCGATGGCCCAATACAGCACCAATTGCAAAGTCGCTAGCGTCGCACATCAATTCAAACGGAAGATTCCAATCCGGGGCCACGATAATAGGTGCACTTACAAGCTTCTTCCTTAGTAACTCAAAAAGCCTCAAGACAAGCATGGTCGAAGACAAATGGAGTGTCTTTCTCAAGTAGACTACACAGCGGTTTTGCAACTTTTGAGAAATCCTTGATAAACCGCCTATAAAATCCAGCATGTCCAAGGAAACTACGGATTCCCTTGACGTTGGTTGGTGGAGGAAGCTTCTCAATGGTCTCGATCTTGGCCTTATCAACCTCCAGCCCCTTTGAAGATACTCTATGCCCCAAAATAATCCCTTCTTGCACCATGAAGTGGCATTTCTCCCAATTAAGCACCAAATTTGTCTCAACACATCGTTTCAGCACTTTCACAAGGTTTTCTAGGCATAAGTCGAATGAATCTCCAAAAACCGAGAAATCGTCCATGAAAAAACCTCCAGTCCTTGCTCAACCATATCAGAGAATATAGCCATCATACATCTTTGGAAGGTGGCGGTGGTGTGCGTTGCATAACCCAAATGACATTCTTTTGAAAGCAAATGTCCCATATGGGCAAGTGAACGTCGTTTTCTCTTGATCCTCGGGGGCAATGGCAATTTGGTTGTAGCCCGAGTATCCATCCAAGAGACAATAGAATTCATGTCCCGCCAACCTGTCTAGCATTTGATCAATGAATGGGAGCGGAAAATGATCCTTGCACGTAGTATTTTTCAAACCTTCTGTAGTCCATGCAAAACTCTCCATCCGGTGACAGTTCTAGTTGGGATCAACTCGTTGTTTTCATTAGACACCACTGTCATGCCCCCCTTCTTTGGAACACATTGCACTGGACTGACCCATGGACTGTCTGAAATGGGATAGATGATGCCGGCATCGAGCAATTTGATAATTTCCTTCTTGACCACCTCCTTCATGACGGGGTTCAATCTACGCTGATGCTCAACCACAGGTTTGGCCTCATCTTCCAATATGATCTTGTGCATACAAAAAGCGGGGCTAATTCCCTTGATGTCAGCAATGGACCAACCTAAGGCTGTTTTGTACTCCCGTAGCACTCTTAGCAATTTGTTTTCCTGCACATCATCAAGTGAAGCAGACACAATAACAGGCAAAGTACTAGCATTACCCAAATAAGCATACCTCAAGTGGATTGGCAATGGTTTGAGCTCCAAAGTAGGTGGCTCCTCCCATGAGGATTTTGCAATGGTACTAGAGCTGCTTGGTCTATCTAACGGTTCAAATAGTTGCTTAAACTTGATAAAACGTGGGGGGACATTCAGCACATTTACCATCTCGTTAGGAAACAGAGGTTCACTCTCAAGTGATTCTCCTAGCAATTCTTCAAAAGGGTCAACTTCATATGTTGCTGTGAACACCTCTTCCACCGCCTCGTCAATCAAGTCTATCCTGAAACATTCATCCTGCACATTAGGAAATTTCATTGCTTTAAAAACGTTAAAAGTTACCTCTTGGTCTTGGACACGCATGGTTAGCTCTCCTTTTTGCACATCAAATCAAAGTTCTGCCTGTGGCTAAGAATGGGGCGTCCAAGGATGATAGGTATCTCCCTGTCTTCTTCGAAATCAAGGACAATGAAATCCGCTGGAAAAATAAACTTGTCCACCTTGACAAGCACATCTTCTACTATGCCTCTTGGGTATGTGAGAGACCTATCCGCAAGTTGCAATGTAACATTTGTAGGTTTTGCCTCACTTAATCCCAGCTGTTGATAAATTGAGAGTGGCATTAGATTGATGCTTGCCCCCAAATCACATAGGGCCTTGCCAAAGAATTGGTTACCAATTGTGCAAGGAATCGTGAAACTCCCCGGATCTTTCAACTTTGGTGGTAACTTCCTTTGTAATACAGCAATACATTCTTCGGTTAGTGCCACCGTCTCAAACTCCTCAAGCCTTCTCTTTCTTGACAAGATTTCTTTCATGAACTTCACATAACTAGGCATTTGTTCCAATGCCTCAGCGAATGGGATGTTTATGTGCAATTTCTTGAAAACCTCCAAGAACTTAGAGAATTGCTTATCCAACTTTAATTTTTGCTGACGTTGTGGAAACGGGCATGGTGGATATATAGGGCTTTGCTTGCTCCCCGCTGGTTTTGGCACTGGCTCCTTTTCCTTTTCTTCTTCTTTTCTCTTTTCTTCCTCTTTCTCCCCATTCCCAACCTCAACCACCGCTTCAGCTGGAACCTCATTCACAACTTCCGGTAGCTCCTTCCCACTTCTCAAAGTCACAGCCTTGCAATGTTCCTTTCCATCTCTTTTCGGATTAACTTCAGTGTCACTAGGTAAGGCACCAGGGGGACGAATATTCATGGCGCTTGCAATTTGCCCAAGCTGAAGCTCAATATTCCGTATCGAAGCGCTATGTTGTGCAACCAATTGAGCCAATAACTCATCCCCACTAGGCTTTTTCTCCTGTTGTGGCAAAGGTGGGTTTGAGGCTTGTTGGTGTGATTGGGATTGATGGTGTGATTGAGTTTGATTTTGGAATCCTGGGGGATATTGATGCCTAGGAGCTGAATATTGGGTTTGGGTATTATTGTTGTTGCTCCATGAGAAATTTGGGTGATTTTTCCATCCAGGATTGTAGTGATTGGAGTGGGGGTTGTTTTGCTGTCTATTGTAATTACCAACAAACTGTACGGATTCTGCATTGATGGGACAATGCTCGGTAGGGTGATTTCCAACGCACAACTCGCAGGTCTCAGAAATGCTTTGCACAGATTGAACTCCTAAATTTTTCACTTCTTTTGAGAGCGCGGCTAGCTGTGCTGTAATTGAAGTGAGATGATCCACCTCAAATTTTCCTGCTGCCTTTTGTGGCATTTTCCTCTCCGAAGGCCATTGATAAATATTTGCAGCCATGGTTTCCAATAGTTTGTAGGCTTCCGCAAAATTCTTTCCCATTAAACTACCACCTGCAGCTGCATCAACACTAGATCGAGTGGCATTGGTTAGCCCATTATAAAAAATCTCAACTTGCAACCATTGAGGCAAACCATGGTGTGGACATCTCCTAATTAGATCCTTGAACCTTTCCCAAGCCTCATACAAGGACTCGGAATCATATTGAACAAACGATGTGATGTCATTCCTCAATCTTGCAGTTTTCGCGGGTGGGAAGAACTTTGCCAAAAATTTCTGGGCTAAGTCGTCCCACTTAGTAATCGAACCCGAGGGAAGCGAATGCAACCAACTCTTTGCCTTATCACGGAGTGTGAAGGGAAAAAGTCGGAGTCTAATTGCATCATCAGTCACTTGAGTGTACTTGAATGTGTCACAAATTTCCAGAAAACTCACCAAATGAGCATTTGGGTCGTCATTGGGCAACCCAACAAACTGCAAACAGTTTTGAACCATTTGGATGGTTCCAGGCTTAATTTCGAAGTGATTGGCCTCAATGGCTGGCCTAGAAATGCTTGAGTGCAAATCTGTGACAAGAGGCATGGCGTACTCCCTCAAGGTTTTAGGCTCCTCCTCAGCCATGGTATTTTGATTGGGTATACCCCGAACTCGTTCTCTACGTAGTCGTCGAATATTTCTCTCGATCTCGGGATCGTAAGGAATTAACTCAAGATCACGTGAGCGTGGCATACAAATCAAGAATACCTACAAAACAAAATGAAAATTATATACAAGTCTAAAAAGAGACCAAGTCGATTGGAATTAATATTGGCGTAATTATTAGAAAACAATTCCCCGGCAACGGCGCCAAAAACTTGTTGATCAATTTCGCAATCGATAACACACACGTGCAAGTATACACGGTCAACGAGTAATATATAATAAGATATGAGTCGAACCCACAGGGAATTGTGACAAATAATAACCAAGTACCAATCGTCTATCAAATTGGTCTAATTTAAACAATGAAGATTTGATAATTAGTTGATTGGTTGAGTTCACAAGTCGGATAATGAGTACAATGCGGTAAAATATCAAGATAGAAGGGTCTAAGATTACAACTTCCCCCAACACGTCATTTGAATCTCCTAACTCTCTCTTTTCAGTCAATTATAGCATACGAATTGACAACCGAGAAATCAAAACTACATGAGAGCCTCTGTCGATGTCAATCACGAATCTTCCTAAGCGGTGCATAGGTATATGTCTATCCTATACACTATCAAGAGACTAATTTCAAGAATGATTTATAGACACGTGTCACCAAATCTAATTAATCCTCCCTTCCATTACCAACTTTCACCTCGGAAGTCATTAAGACTAGATTCTCAATAGGTTGCATGCGGTAATTAGGTATATATCTATCCCAACTACTATCAAGATATCTATTATTGCAGATAATTAATAAGACACACGTCACTTAATCCAATTAATAACCCACAATAATCTACACTTTCGCATGTTATCATAACTAGGTCTTAACCTATAATCCGTTCGTCAAGTTCATATAGGTTCCCGCGGTAATTACGGGCCAAGCAATTAATCTAGAAGCAAAGGTTATGACAATCAATTCACAAATGCATAACTAAAATCAATAGAGAGAGAATTCAATTCAAATTAAGTGTTGGGTTCCATTGCAATCTTAGAATAGAAGGTTAGTTCATGATAGCTACAATAAACATCATTTTCAATTGATACATTGTCAAATTCGAATTACAAAGGAGATGGAAAACTAGAAATGAAACCACTTTTGAAGCTATTCAGCTGGTGTTCCTTTAGTTGCTGTAGATTTCTAGCTCTCCTCCTTGGCTTTGCAATTCTTCTTGACTGAGTTCCTTGGCTTTTGGCTTGATTCAGCTTGATTTGCAGCCTTGAGCACTGTTGGTTGATGTATTTTGTAGCCTCCCTCTCCCTAGATATCTGATATGAGGCTCGGAAGAGATTATATATAGTCTTCATCAAGAAACCCTAGCCAAAATCGGACAAAAAGCAGCTCAGATCGCACTGAAGGTGTGTCAGATCGCACTCAGCACGGCGGCGTGCGCCCGCACGCCCAGGCGTGCGCCCGCGCCCAAGCGCCTGCATGCCGCCCATGATGCTGCCGAGGCTGCCGAGCCAAGCGCGAGCGCCCGCGCGCCCCAGGCGTGCGCCCGCACGCTGGCGCCTGCACGCCCCACCTGCCTGCCGAGCTGCTGAGCCATGCGCGCGCGCCCGCGCGCCCCAGGCGTGCGCTCGCACGCTGGCGCCTGCATGCCGCTCACATGCCCGCATGCGCTGCCGAGGCTGGCTGCCGAGGGCCGCCCGTGCGCCCGCACGCCCAGGCGTGCGCCCGCGCCCATGCGCCTGGATGCTGCCGAGCCATGCCGCCCGCGCGCCGCGATGCGCGCGCCCAACGCCGAGGCTGCCCAGCGCCCAGCGCCCAGCGCCCCGCGCCAAGCGCCCAGCGGCCAGCCGCACGCCGTGCACGCGGCTTGGTCGACGCCGCACGCCGTGCACGCCATCCAACGCCGTGCTCGCCCAACTTCTATATGTTATCAAATTAAGCCTCAAACATCGCCAAACATAAATTTTCATCGTCATAACCTCCGGGCACGGAAATCCAAGCACGGGCTTGCCCGGGTGGTTTGGCCAATGCCGCACGCCGTGCACGCCATCCGACGCCGCGCACGCCCAACTATCAAATATTGTCAAATTAAGCACCGGGCGTCGCCAATCACCACAATCCATCACGTTACCATTCGGGCACAGACGTCCAGGCACGGACAATGAGTCAATCCAAACAACGATCCGCGCGGTCTTTATTTCAATTCCTACACACATAATAAAAATGCATCAAAGCAACTTAAAACATGTAAAAGTAACTAAAACTAATTTATGTAAAAATAAGATAAAAATACATGGAAACTTTATAAAATACTTAACGATTTGCAAATTATCAAGGCCAAAAGTACCCAAATTGTGTGTATAAAACACACTCATCAGTTGGAAGACAAACTAGAGGCAGGAGAAGTGAGGATAGAGACCTTGGGATTAGCTTTGGACGCAGCCTATAGGAGGCCTCGGACAGAGACGGGAGAGTCTAGTCGCTCGGTTCGTCGCCGAGTCATGGGTGGAGCATTTTTTTCAGGCCAGCAGGCGCGGATTCGTCACGACATGTAGTGACGTGTTAGGATGGATGTCTTGTCTTGTCTTGTCATGTTCATAGGTGCAGTAGGTCCCACTTTTTGTTATACTAGGGACACATGTGTGTTGTAAACCCCGTATTTTATAGCATGCTTGGGGTAGCAGTTAAACCCCAACTTTTGTTTGTTATGAGGGGTGGACAGTTATTATTCCCCACTTTTTGTCTTAGGGGATGGTTGGTGATTGATAGGTCATGCGGTAGCGCATTTATAGAAGTATGCCACAGGTTTAGTCCGATTGTAACGAAACAGTGGTATATGAATATAAATGCATTTGTTTATTTAAATCAAATGTGTTTGATAGATGCTTTTACCTTTAATTACTGAATTCCATGACATATGATGTGAAACCTAAAACTATAAGTAAAAGTCAGCGGTTTTCTTTTATCAGATCATGCCGCCGAGAAGACGACCGTGTAACCAGCGGGTCAAAGAGTTAGAAAGTGAGGTTGGGGATCAACCCCATCCAATGAGAATGTTCGTAGAAATGCTGGCAAAAGCCATGTAATCAAGACCACCACCAGTAGGGACCCAACCAGTACCAGAGCCAGTGCATCATTTGGCCAGTTTTAAGGATTTCAAACTGGTTGGACCACCCGAGTTCAAGGGAACTCTTAACCCAATAGAAGCACAGACCTGGATCGAAGAAATGGAGAAGGTTTTCAAAGTCGCGCGAGTGGCCGAAGAACAGAAAACAAGATTTGCCACTTTCATACTGAAAGGCGAGGCTAACTATTGGTGGAAGGCCAATAAGGGACGAGTAGGTGAGGGAGTCATCTCGTGGGACAGATTCAAAGAGCTATTCTTCGAAAATTACTTTCCGGAGAATACACAGCAGGACATGAAAGTGAAGTTCCTGGAACTGAAACAGGGGAATATGGCTGTCGCCGAGTACGCAGCAAAATTTAATGAGTTGGCCCGATTTGCCCCACACCAGGTGGACACCGAGGCCAGGAAGGCAAGAAGGTTTGAGTTGGGATTGAAACCATGGGTTCAGAAGTCAGTAGCGATACTGAAAATTAAGAATTTCTCGGAACTGCTGGAAAGAGCTATCATTGCGGAAGGGGGAAATGAAGCAGTGGCATGATTCAATCAGGACAGAAAGAAGAGTCAGGAAGTAGCCAAGGTGGGGAGCAGCGGAGGCAGCAACCCCAATAAGCGCAAATGGAATGAAAGCCAATCGTCCGAAGTAATAAATCCGGAGGAGAGGCTAAGAAGGGTGGAAGGTGCAGCAACTGCGAGAAGAATCACTCGGAGGAGTGTATGAAGGGGAAGAGCGTCTGTTACCGTTGTGGACAACCGGGGCACATGGCTCCTCAGTGCCCTAACAAACAGAAAGGAGGATGTTTCTCTTGCAGATCACCCGACCACCAGATTAAGGATTGCCCGAAGAGGAAGGGTGACGTCGGGAGTGGCAACAGGAGCAACAACAACAGCGGGAACAACAACCGGCTGAGCTATAGGGCACCAGCCAGTCAAGCCAACAGACCCTCAGCACGCACATTCAACATGACCGTTCAGGATGCAATGGAATCCAGGGACGTGGTGTCAGGTATCATCCTAATCAATGATATAAATGCATATGTGTTATTTGACTCGGGTGCTACCTGCTCTTTTGTTTTCGAAGAATTTGCTAGTCAGTTAAATTTACCTCGTGAAAAGTTAGAACACCTTATGAACGTAGAAGTAGCAAACAAGGAAATTATCCCTGTAGAATGCATTCATAGGAACTGTTGTACTGAATTGCGAGGAGTTAAGCTCAATGTGGATCTGATACCAATTCGGCTGGGAGAGTTTGATGTAATCCTGGGAATGGATTGGCTATCAATTCACGGAGCAGTTATTGACTGTAAGGAGAAATGTGTACACCTGAAGACTCCTAACAAGTCGAAGGTGGTATTCTATGGTAATAAATCACCAAGACAATCTTGTTGTCTTACTATGATGCAAACCAAGAAATTGCTTAAGAAAGGTTGCGTATGTTATTTGGCCCATGTGGTTAATACTCGTCAGGTCGGGGATGAGATGAGTCAAATACCAATCGTGGGGGATTTCACCGATGTCTTCCCAGATGAGCTTCCAGGACTACCACCGGATAGGGAAATCGAGTTCGTTATCGATTTGGTACCGAGAACCGCACCAATATCGAAGCCGTCGTATCGAATGGCACCTGTAGAAATGAAAGAGTTGATGGTTCAACTGCAGGAACTGTTAGACAAGGGTTATATCAGACCGAGCGTGTCTCCGTGGGGAGCGTCAGTTCTGTTTGTAAAGAAGAAGGATGGTTCTATGAGGCTTTGTATCGACTATCGGGAGTTGAACAAAGTTACAATTAAGAATAGGTATCCGCTTCCTAGGATTGACGATCTGTTTGATCAACTTAAGGGAGCGAAGTACTTTTCAAAAATCGACCTAAGAACAGGCTATCATCAGCTGAAGGTGAGGCAGGAAGATATCCCGAAGACCGCATTCAGGACTCGTTACGGTCACTTCGAGTTTCTGGTAATGTCATTTGGATTAACGAATGCGCCAGCGGCATTTATGGATATGATGAACAGAGTGTTCAAGCAGTACTTGGACAAGTTCGTAGTCGTATTCATCGATGACATTCTGGTGTATTCAGAGTCAGAGGAGGAGCATGCTGAACATTTAAAGATTGTATTGGAAGCTCTCAGAAAGGAGCAGTTGTATGCAAAGTTTTCTAAGTGTGAGTTTTGGTTGCAGAGGGTGCAATTTCTGGGTCACGTCATCGACAAAAATGGTGTTTCGGTGGACCCAGCAAAGGTAGAAGCAGTTATCAATTGGGAGCAGCCGAAGACGCCAACAGAGATCCGGAGTTTCTTGGGATTAGCATGATAGTATCAGAGATTCATACAGGACTTTTCAAAGATAGCATCGCCGTTGACCAATCTCACCAGAAAAACAGTTAAGTCCGTTTGGTCGGAGAAATGCGAGAAACGTTTTATGGAGCTGCAAAAGAGACTTAGCCAAGCACTGATGTTGACCTTACCAGACAACACTGGGGGTTTCGTAGTGTATAGCGATGCGTCACATGTAGACACCCAAATTTTGCATTTCGTATACTAACCCTGACAGGAGGGCAAATTCGGCAAATGAACTGGCCTATGAGAGCGAGGGATGGAAAAGTACGAACACTCGACGCCACTGCAAGGATTTGCAAATCAAAACCAACGTGACAGCAGGGCCGTCTGAAATGAGCATGCCCGAATGATGTGGCACGTCTCCCAGTGATTCCCGGACTGCAAAATACAAGCCTGTCGGCGAAAACCGACGTCACGACACGATAATCAAGGCGTGGCATGAAAAACAAGAAAGTCAAGCCAGCCAGCCGCGGATTGATCTACGGCCAATAGTGCGCCTTTTGAAAACACGGAACTCGAAACACGGAAACTAGGAAATTAACTGAGTGCGATGGGAGGCGGCCAGCCAGCCGCAGATCAATCTGCGGCCAGCCGCAGCGGCTGCCCTAGACCAGCCTATTTCAGCTCAGTTTCTTCATTTCATCCAAGGAGTTGGCAGCAGGCGGAGAGAGGAGTAGAAACCAGCAGCAGCTCGGAAATAGGGAGAAAAAATAGCAGAATTTGCAAGGAAAATAGAGAGAAAAGAGAGAAAAGAAGTGAGGAATTATATCTTTTGTGTAAGATTATATATCATATATCTTCTATTCTACTCAATACATAAATTCATACCTATTGTAAGGATTATTTGCAAGGTGAAAAGACTATTTCCATAGCAATTTTTGTATATCATTTTGTTAATCTTCTTGTCAATTGGGTTATGTGAAATGTAGTTTTCTTGTATATTGTTGTGGATCCATGGATTGAGGACTATTAGTGAGGGTTCCAAATGGAACGAAATTCTTCCTAATGGCCCGATGATATCCATTTGGCAATTTTAGCTTGTTTAATTTGTGTAGTATCCATTGCGTGGGTGTGTATAAATTGTGGATGTGAGCCTAGGAACGCGATCCCGTGGTCCAAATCCGATGATGGACAATGTTGATGTATGTAATCCTTTATTGTAAATTGTAATCGTCGGGCCTTAAAACGATACCAAGTTGCAAATCGGGTTTAAGGCCCCCGTAATAGTGAAGTATGTGATTGTGGGCGTTGGGGTTATTTGGATGGCTTACATGCCCATGGATAGCCCCAATGCATTTTAATGCTTGATTTGAGTTACGACCTAAAATTGATTTCAAAGCTAAACAATGAAGACTTTCATAAAATTCAATCAAATTAGGTTATTAGCTTCACGAGGATAAGAAATTGAAAGTGCTAACGAATGTCGATTCCTATTTAACGAGAAAGCTAAAGAAAAATCGTTTTCCAAAACATCACACAAAATGATTTTATAAATAAGTAACGTTTTATTAAACCGTTGTGCATAGGGTTAAAGAGATCCTAGAAATTGCCCATCATTTGAGTTACGAAGGCAACGTATAGATCTCGATTCCTATTTTGACGAAGGTTTAAAACTCTTGTTTTGCCAAAACGACACCTAATGGAAATCTTGCAATTTTGACAATTAAAATCAAACCTTTCTCATAGAGCTTTCTCGTGTATGCTGAAAAGACATTCCGAAGCGTTTTCAAATTAAAGCACGACTTTCCCTAAAAATCCAAATGATTCTTTCATACAAACTCACCATAACATTCATATAGGCACACACACACACACGCGCGCGTACATACACATTTCATGAATTAAAGGATAGGAAAAGCATCAATATTGCGGTAACCGCGTTTCACGGAAGTCGGGGGGTGCCTAACACCTTCCCCTCGCTTAAGCAAGCCCCCGAACTCTATGAATCTCGATTCGCAGACCAATTAATTCGGAGTCACATATGAGCCAGCGATTTACGAAAACGAAACTCGGATGAGTTGGTACATCCATTTCAAATATACCAACTGGCGACTCTGGTTAATTGGCTCATCATAAAAAACGATCTTTCAAAACCCCGTCGATACTTATGCCGACCTTTTCTAAACATCATCTAATAACAAAGGCTAAAATTGGAAAAGGACAAATATCGCGAAGGAAGCGAGAAAACCGGCGTCGACATCACACAAAGGTCTTGGCTGTGTGGTGATGCAGCACGGCAAGGTCATGGCGTACGCATCACGTCAGCTGAAGGACTATGAGAAGGGTTACCCGACTCATGACCTGGAGTTAGCCACGGTAGTTTTCGCCTTGAAAATTTGGAGGCACTACCTGTACGGGGAGAAGTGCGAGATATATACAGATCACAAAAGTCTAAAATATATCTTCACTCAGAAGGAGCTAAACATGAGGCAGCGCCGATGGTTAAAATTGATCAAAGATTACGAGTGTGAGATTTTGTACCATCCGGACAAAGCAAATGTAGTGGTTGATGCCTTAAGCAGGAAATGCATGGCAAAATTGATGCAGCTGACATTTCAAGAGGAGTTGGTAAAGGACTTTGAACGTCTGGAATTGGAGGTTAAGTATCCGATGGAGACGGACGAAAAATTATTTACCATAACAGCAGGTTCGACTCTACTGGATAAGATAAAGGAGGCTCAAGAATTTGATGAAGAGTGCATTGTCATTAAGAAGCAACTATTGGAGGGAAAAATGTTGAAGTACAAGATTGATAGCACAGGATTGCTGAGGTTCGAGGGAAAGATCTAGGTACCATATGTACCAGACTTAAGGGAAGAAATATTGCAGGAGGCCCATAATACGAGATTTTCGGTACATTCGGGTAGCACCAAGATGTATCAAGATCTTCGTCAGCATTATTGGTGGCCGCATTTGAAAGGAGAAGTTGTAGAATACGTCAGCCGGTGTTTAACTTGTTAGAGGGTCAAGGCAGAGCACCAGCGACCGAGCAGATTGTTGCAACCTTTGGAAATTCCAGAGTGGAAGTGGGAGCACATCACAATGGATTTTGTGGTAGGACTCCCGACAACTCAGAAGGGTCTAGACGCCATCTGGGTGATCGTAGATCGTTTGACCAAGTCTGCTCATTTTCTACCAATCAGGATCAGGTGCAAATTGGAGCAGTTAGCAAAACTTTACGTAAAAGAGATAGTATCGTGACATGGAGTGCCGGTATCTATTGTATCTGACAGAGATCCGCGGTTCACATCAAATTTTTGGAGAAGCCTACAGGAAAGAATGGGGACACAGTTGAGAATGAGTACGGCGTATCATCCTCAGACTGATGGTCAGAGCAAGCGAACGATTCAGACCCTGGAATATATGCTCCGAGCGGTCGTGATGGACTTAGGGGGCAGCTGGGACAATCACTTGCCCTTGATAGAGTTCGCTTACAACAATAGTTACCATGCTAGCATTGGCATGCCACCGTACGAAGCGTTGTATAGGAGGAAGTGTCGAACGCCGTTATGTTGGGATGAGGTTGGTGAACGGAGATTGTTGGGACCAGAATTGGTACAGCAAACCGTGAAAATCATTAAAGTAATAAGACAACGGTTAGTAGCAGCTCAGGATCGTCAGAAGAAGTATGCCGACTTACATCCTCAGAAACGAGACTTTGAAGTGGGCAGCTTTGTATTTTTGAAGGTATCTCCCTGGAAGGGGAAGATCCGTTTTGGGAAGAAGGGCAAATTGAGCCCTAGGTTCATAGCACCTTTTGAAATATTAAGAAAAATAGGTGAAGTGGCGTACGAGGTAGCGTTACCTCCTGAACTTGAGCACATTCACAACGTGTTCCATGTATCAGTATTACGTCCATATAAGCCAGACTACAAGCACGTTATTTCCTATGAGCCAATTCAAGTCGAGAAGGACTTATCATACGAGGAAATTCCTGTTCAAATACTGGATAGGAAGGAGCAGAAGCTGAGGAATAAAATCATTCATTCCGTTAAAGTTCTCTGGAGGAATCACGCGGTGGAAGAAGCTACGTGGGAACTCGAAGAGAAGATAAAGGCGAACTATCCGCAATTATTTGAGTAACCTTAGGTTGAAATTCCGAGGACGATATTTTTAAAAGGGGGAGAGGATGTAATGTCCGAGAATTTTTAAACCTTGTTATCAATTTATGTTGATACATGAAATTTATTTTATTTAAATTTTACGGGCTTAATCGGATCCATGTAGGTATTGTTATTTAATTATAATTATATGACCTAATAATTTTCTTGCATTAAAGGGATTCACTAATAGCTTGAATAAATTAGTGATTTAACCCTAAGAGATTGTTGGCAAGGAAATTGGGAAAAATCTAAATAAATAATTCATTATATCATTATCGAATTAAATAATTCGAATGTGGCTTTATTGTTAAAATAAATATTTTAAGCAATTAATTAATTAAGTTGGTTATTGAATTTAAATATTAAAAGTATAGTGTTATTAATTCTAATAAATGAATTGGCCCATTTCTTTCATAGACCCAACTTCAATTCCATTTCCTATTGGGCCACCTTTCTATTAATCCAGCCCAACTCCATTGGGTTGAGCCCAATCCTTTCCAGTCGGGTTGGATTTATTCCTAATTGAATTGGGGCAATTGGTGGGTTAATTTGGGGATAACCGAGCAAAGGACTCAAACCCTCGCATCAGACAGAAACGGGAGGAAAGAAGAGGGGTTAAGCCGAGCCATAGGGGTCCTAGACCTAGCCTCAATCAGTCGAACCAGATGGGTGATGTCGTGAAGAGATCGGCCAGGGTTGTCTAGTGCCGGCGTCATCAATGACCAGCCGTTGGGACTGAAGGAGAAGCTCGTCGACCGGCGGCTAATCAAGGGTTCGAGATGGGCGACCGGGCACGACCGTTCGGACCAAGGGGTTTAAGACGACCTGTGATTCGACCGATGGAACACGCGGCTCAAGGGTCGGCGACTGAACAGCTGACCCCCACCCCCTCCTACCGTTGGTCCTTATTTGATCAATTAAGGTAATACCTAGCTAATTGGATAAACATTCTGCTATAAATTGAAGCCCTAAAACCTAGCAAGGCTGCCGATAATTGTAAGTCCAAATTAAAAATATATATATATATATATATATATATATATATATATATATATAAAATCGCAGAGAAGAAAGAACAGGGGAAATCAGCCGCGGGTTAGCCGAGAGGTGGATGTCCGGCTTTGTTTCTTATTTTGGGAGGAGAAGAAGGACGGCGGTTCGGTCAAGCTCAAGGTATAACAGTGAGCTGCTGTGGTTTATGTGATTTGTGTTCTTTTTCTTTGTTTCTGTAATTGGCTTTGTGTTGATTGTATTGGGTGTGATTGTTGGTTTGAAAATTCTGTATATTGAAGGACCTTAAGGTCTTGGCAACTCGATTTTTACACTGCGATTAGGCCAGTTGTGTTGTAGAAGGCACACCATGTGTTTGTGATAATGCCCGAACGAAAACTATTTTCAATATGGTAGCAAATGTCTGTCAGCAACATGGTTATAAAATCAAACTTTGGTTTTTTTTTCTTTTGATGTGATAATATTTGGGCTGGTTACAGACTGTGAAATCAGTGTTATATGCATATTGTTGTTAATTACAGCTTGTGTTATGAGTCCCAACCGTGGGTATTGAATGTGTTAGTGTGTGTTTTGCAAGCTTTGAAGCAGGAGGGTGTACATTATATGGCAGCACTCTGCAAATTTTTTTTAAAATGTTTTGTGTGGCTGGGAATCGAACCCAGCTGTTGGGTAGGGACTTGTTGGGCAAACTGCTAACAATAAGTCAATAAAATAATTACTTATTATTTATTAATAAATAATAAATAAGATAATAAGTATTTAATTATTATTTAGTTAATATTAAATAATAATAAGGTTAATGAGATAATTATTTATTATTTACCAATAAATAATAAATAAAGATAGTAAATATTTAATTATTATTTAATAATAATTAAGTATGAATAACATTAATAAAATAATTATTTATTATTTATCAATAAATGATAAATAAAGATAATAAATATTTAATTATTATTTAATTAATATTAAATAATAATTAAGTATGAATAAAGTTAGTAAATAATTATTTATTATTTAGCAATAAATAATAAATAAAGATAATAAATATGTAATTATTATTTAATTAATATTAAATAATAATTAAGTATGAACAAAGTTAATAAAATAATTATTTATTATTTATCACTAAATAATGAATAAAGATAATAAATATTTAATTATTATTTAATTAATATTAAATAATAATTAAGTATGAATGAAGTTAATAAAATAATTATTTATTATTTATCACTAAATAATAAATAAAGATAATAAATATTTGATTGTATTCAATTAATAATAATTAGGTATGAATAAAGCTAATAAGGATAACAATTACTTAATCCTTATTGAAATAATGATTAAGTATGAGTGAGATTAATAAGTTAATTATTTTGGCCCTTAATAAATAAAGATAATAAATACTTAATGATTATTTAATTAATATTAAATAATAATTAAGTGTGTGGAGAATTAATACATTAAGTATTTTTGAATAAGGAACAAGGAATAATAATTACTCAATTACCCTTAAAGGTGAATAGTAATTAAGCGCAAATAAACTAAATAAGTAATCAATTATCATTTAGTTTCTATTAAACCATAATAAATTTATTATTTATTTTAAAAATAGTAAATAAAGATTATTAACCCATATTTAGAGACAAATAAGGGTGACAATCTGAGTATTCGAAGAATAAGTAATCATGATTAGCTATCATTTATTTTAATAGCTAAAGGTCATTAATTAATTTTTGTTTAGCTAATGTTAAATAGTAATTAAATGTAGAAGATGAATTATTTATCTGCCAAATAAATAGCATAAGAAGGTGTACCAATATACAACTATGCCATATTAACTGATAAGTCGACTTTATCAAATGATAGGTCATCCAAGGTCGATTAATTAAAGCTAAAATTTATCTGTAGCTGAGCAAACAGGCAAGTTCCATCTTACTCAACTTTTACATTGAGCAAGTTCTCTATCTCGAAACTTTAATTGTTGCAAATTTCTTTTCATTCGAGCAGGCTACTATTGCATTATAGCTTGAAATTTTATCCCAAGAATGCTTAAGTGGTTTAATTAATTTACGGTTAGTCCACATCGATATTATTGACACTCGCATTCGGTGCATTTGAATTCGTACATTTATTAAAGTTCTGAAATTCACGAACTATTCATAATTAAGTCTGAACTCTTGTTCGGTCAGGCAAGTATGTGAGAATTTATAAAAGCTATCCGAACCAATCGACGGTAAGGATTCTTAGACTGAATGAACACCCCTTTTATTATAGGGGAGTACCCCAGGTACCGTATATAAGGTACAAACAGTAGAGTTAAATATTATGCATACACATAGCGTACGCGAGGCTGATCCCCTCAAGTACTTATTATGTAGCCAGTAACCAGAGGGTCAACTAGCTATTGACTCCTTTGGATGTTATTGTTCAAAGTCTACTTGACTATCAATCGTTCTAAAAGCAATTATTGTTCTTGCTTCTGATAATTATATTGTTGAATTCTCTTTCTATATTCCTTTAATCATGATATATCCTTATTGTGGTACTTTAAACTTGCTGGGCAAACGCGTTGCTCACCCTTGTTATATCATGACTTTCATTACAGCTAAACCCGAGACATCAGGAAAAAGCAAGGGTAAAGAAAAGATGAAGTGATAGAATTCACGTAGCTGATTTTATCTTATGTGTAGTTAATTATTATTAATGTAATTTAAACCCTGATAGTTATTTGGAGTATGGGTTTGTGTTAAGTATTTAAGGTTATTGTATCTTGGGACTAGTAACACCTTTCTAATGAACAACATATGTTTGTTATATTTCGCATTTTAGTCAATATATGTTGTTGGATGTGAATGTTGTATTGGATCGTGATGACCGGATCCGGGTAGTTGGAGACCCGAATTTGGGGGCGTCACATTATCTCCCACAACCAAGCATATACAAAAATAGAATTGTAGTATGGTTTTAGAATTCAAACATTATCGCTCACAACCAAACATGAACATCATCAATTTGTGATATAGTTTTAGAATTACCTCATGGATGATTCCTCCAAACTCAAGCTTGGTAGTATTCCTCTTCTTCCTTGTTTTCTTACTGAAATCTGCTAGCTCCTTTGCTCTTTTTTCTTCTTCACAAGCTCTCTAACTCTCCCTCAATTTTCCATACGTATATAGACTTTGCCCAAAAAATGTAAGGCTTTCAAAGTTGGAAGTATTTATAGAGGCTTGATTATACTTGCCTTTCATCTCCCGTTTCTTCATCTTCTTAATCTTCAGTTCACAACTCTTCAACTTTCTCTTCATCAGACGAATTGAGTAATTGAATAAGGAGAAGATGGAAAGTTTGGGAATTGGAAAGGTTTCGGGAATTAATCCCTTTGTTGCTTCCTTCCCTTATTGCTGAAATGTCTATCTCTCTCTCTCTCTCCTCCAATTTGGTCTAATAATCAGTAGCCCTCATGGGCCCACTCTCATCTGATTTAATTCTTTCTCCTTATAATACCCATTTAGCCAATTAATGGCCCATTTTACCATTTTGGCATCCGAAAATCAATTTTTTCGTGAAGACAGTCGATTCCTACTAAAATCGACATTCTCATCGTCATGGGAATATTCATTTCGTCAAATTTATCTCCGAAATTCGAGTTTGACTTTTTATCGAAAAAGTCAATAAGTTGACTTTGACCAAAAAGTCAACCCCGACACAAAATGTGTATAGAGTTTATTCGGACTAATTTGGACGTCCCAGATTCAAATCCGGAGTCCGTTTCTCCAAATTCCATTCCAAAATCAAATTCGAATTTTAACCACTTAACTTGAAGCATTAGCTTCATTAGTAAGTTCAAACAATTAAATTAGTCTAAACCAACTATTAATATACATCTCATCACATAAAAATAAATATAAATATATATAACACATATAGATATTTATTAATTCACTTAAAAAATATATTTCACATAAAAATTCATTTAATTAATATACATCAAGCTACGTGTTAATCTCGGTTATTACAGAGATATAGTGAATTAGTTAACTAGGGTGTTCACCTTAATTTTATCATCTGTGGATTTAAGTTGATTCGTTTATGATACATCGAGAGATGATCATAAATATTGATGAGTTCTCGATTAACAATCCAGAATAGTTAGTGTAACTTAACAAGAAGTGTGTTGATCCAAGTGAAACAATAAGTAAAGTTGTAATCTTAAGTTTTCATATCTGTTTTCAATCTTGTGGTGATTAGCATTAGTTAATTAATTTCTTATTTTCATAAAATTCATAAATTACAAATCAGTTGTTAAATAAAATCGAGTTAAAACGAAATTGGTAGTAGTTAGTATAAAATACAGTTTTTCTCCGTGGGATCGACACCTTACATGCTCTATACTATATATTTAATCACGTATACTTGCTTGTTATGCTAGCATATATTTAGGCAAACAAGTTTTTGGCACCGTTGCTAGGAAACTATTTATGTTTTTAACTTTCAATATCAGATTAATTAATTCGGTTTTAGTTAAACAATTTTGTTTTTCTTTTTATTTCTTATTTCAGGTGATTTTGGTTCGTTTATGCAAACGCGGTCAAAACAATCGGAACTTGTGTAGTGCGAGGACGATATTGAGAAAAAGTTACGATAGTTGAGAAAGTTCTGCCAAGAGACACTCGAAAAAGAGAAAATGGCCAATGAAGAGCAGAAATCATTAAGGGTCTATGTCATGCCTAAGATTGATGAAATCAAGTCAAGCATCACGAGGCCAACTATCACTAATAATACTTTTGAGATTAAACCAAGTACAATTCAGATGATTCAGAACTCGGTACAGGGGGATTGGCCAATGATGATCCGAATGAACACTTGGTGAGCTTCTTGAGATTTGCGACACATTCAAATACCACAATGTTATGGATGATGCAGTGAGACTACGTCTATTTCCGTTCACACTAAGGGATAAAGTAAAAAATTGGCTGCATTGGCTTCCACCGGGATCCATCATTACCTGGGATGACCTAGCCCAGAAATTTTTAATGAAATTCTTTCCGTCGGCTAAGACTGCTAAGATGAGAAACAACATTACTACGTTTGAGCAATAACATGGAGAATCTTTGTATGAAGCTTGGGAGAGGTTTAAGGAATTATTGAGAAGATGTCCACATCATGGGCTACCCAAATAGGGTTAAGTAGTAATACTTGGACGAGCATAGATGTAGCTGCGGGGGGAGCACTCATGGCTATGAGTTTTAATGAGGCTTTTGATTTGCTAGAGACAATGGCCGCCAAAAATTATCAGTGGCCTACTACAAGGATGACACAGCCTAAGGCAGCCGGGGTATTGGAAGTAGATGCGGTAACAGCCCTGTAGCTCAAATTTTAGCTATTTCCAAGAAAATGAATGTACTTGGAGGAGCAAACATGCAACAAGTAGTGGTAGTATGCGAGTTCTGTGTAGGGGCACATCCGAGTGAGCAATGTGCGATTAACCCTAAAGCAGTGCAGTTTGTGGGGAATTTTAATATGCAGCAGCAATAGTTTGGCGGCAACTCAAACAACTATAATCAGGGGTGGAGGAATCATCCGAATTTCTCGTGGCGTGACAACCAAGCTTAATCTCAAGCGCCACGACCAGCGCAACCACCTGGTTTTTAGGCTCGTCAACAACAACAACCCCCACAATAGGGAAGGAAATCAAATTTCGAGGAACTCATGACAACATACATCAAGGATAACGAGACGTGGAAAAAAAGTCATGATATGGCCATGAGAAATTTAGAGAATCAGATAGGACAGTTGACAGTTGCTTTGAATAATCGTCCTCAAGGAACATTACCGAGTAACACAAAAGTCAATCCGAGGAATGATAGGAAAGAGTAGTGTAAAGCGGTGACACTTCGTAGTGGGAAACAGTTGGATGAGCAAAACGCAGGTAATCCGAAGAAGGTGCTAGAAAAAGAAGAGAAATCAGATGAAAATAAAGATAAAGAGAAGAAAGTGGAGGATGAACCAAAGGCAAGGGAGAAGGCAGAAAAACCAGCAGCAATTATTCTAGGAGTGCCATTTCCACAGTGGTTCCAAAAACAGAAGTTAGATAAATAGTTCTCCAAATTCCTCGAGGTGTTTAAGAAGTTATAGATCAACATCCCATTTGCAAATGCATTAGAGTAGATGCCTAGCTACGTGAAGTTTATGAAAGATATCTTGTCTACAAAGAAGAAGCTAGGTGACTTTGAAATAGTTGCTTTAACGGCAGAGTGTAGCACTATATTGCAAAAGAAGCTACCTCCCAAGCTAAAAGATCCGGGTAGCTTTACCATTCTATGCACTATAGGAAGCCAATTGTTTAACCAGTGTTTGTGTGATCTGGGTGCAAGTATAAATCTGATGCCATTATCGGTCTACCAGCTGCTTGGGTTTAAGGAGGCAGTACCTACTAATTTTACATTGTAGCTATTGATAAGTGGATTTTATACCTACGAATTAGATATATCTTTGACTTATTTCTTTACTATCCTTAAGTGTTTTTAGTATCTTTTTACTTATTTTGTGTTTATTTTGTAGGAAGTAGGCTGCAATTGAACCTTTTGTGTTTATGGATTAATTATCTATTTGATTCTAGTTATTATTTCATCTTGAGTTGGCTATCATATTTTGTGTTTATTGATTAATTGTTTGATCAACAATTAGCGGGATACTTTAGAAGAATTCGGAAGATGAAATCTAGGGTTAGATTTGGATGTGATAGCATGTATTCTTAATTATTTGCATGGGATGAATAAGTGGGATTGTGAAGTGAATAGGGATATCTCTTCGCTGCATGTAACTATTGGGAATTGGTCTCAATAAATTTAATTCTTTAGTTTTGCATAGGAATATTGCAGAATTAGTTGAGTTAGATAATTTTATTTGATCACTTGAGAAAGGGCTTATAAATAACTTGAATTCCTGTTAACAACTCTGTTGGATTTAATAATTGGATGAATTGGATACTTAGTTGGTATTACATAATTGAGGATATTGTAGTCTTAAGCTTTAAAAATCTGAATTTCAACCTTTGCGTTAGTTCTTATTCTAAGTTTTAATTTAATTAGCTTTACTCATTATTCTAATTGCGATTGTTTAAATAAAATTGAATTGATATAGTACTAGCAGTTGGGAATTATTGAACAGAGATTTCCTGTGGATTCAACACTCTATATTATCACTTTATTACTTGTTGATTGTGTATACTTGTACGTAATTGTTGATTGTGAAATCGGACAACAGTTAGCAGACCGATCGTTGACATATCCGAGGGGGATTGTGGAGGATATTTTGGTTAAAGTGGATAAATTTATATTTCCAGCCGACTTTATTGTGTTGGATTATGAGGAGGACTGTGACATTCGGATCATACTTGGGAGACCATTCTTGGCTACGGGTAGAACACTCATCGACGTGCAAAAAAGTGAACTTACTATGAGGGTTCAAGACCAAGAAGTAACATTCAACATTTTTAAAGCCATGAAATTTCCTAAAGACGAAGATGAGTGTTATCGTGTGGATAGGATTAAAGATGCGGTGGATAATGAGCTGTTAGTGATGAATTTCGATCCTTTGGAAACCACTTTGTTAGGGGACACCGATTCAGATGATCTGGAATTGTTAGAGTATTTATATATATTGAATGCATTGCCAAGGGTGATCAAATTCAGAAGTTCTTTTGAGTCGTTAGATTATGCAGAGAAAGCAACAGTTCGGATGAAATCGTCTTTAAAGGAGCCTCCTATATTGGAGTTAAAACCCTTACCTAACCATCTCAGGTATGCGTATTTGGGTAATTCTTCCACTTTGCCTGTTATTATTTCATCTGTAGTTAACGAATTGCAGGAAAGTAAGTTGTTACGAGTCCTTCACGAATATAAAACTGCAATCGGATGGACCATCACGGACATCAAGGGCATAAGTCCGTCATTCTGTATGCATAAGATCGTCTTGGAAGACGATGCGAAACTGACAATAGAACAATAGTGGAGGCTAAACCCAATCATGAAAGAAGTGGTGAAAAAGGAAATACTGAAATGGCTCGACGCTGGAATTATCTATCCTATCTCTGACAACACATGGGTGAGCCCAGTATAGTGTGTCCCTAAGAAGGGTGGTATGACGGTAGTAGCAAACGAAAATAATGAGTTGATACCGACGAGGACGGTGACCGGCTGGAGGGTTTGTATGGATTACCGAAAACTTAATAAAGCAACCCGAAAGGATCACTTCCCGTTACCATTCATTGATTAGATGTTAGATAAATTGGCTGGGCATGAGAACTACTGTCTCTTGGACGGATATTCGGGGTATAATTAGATTGCTATTGCTTCGGAAGATCGGGAAAAGACGACGTTCACCTGTCCGTATGGTACTTTTGCTTTTAGGAGGATGTTTTTCGGATTATGTAATACACCAGCGACTTTCCAAAGGTGTATGATGACGATTTTCTCAAATATGGTGGAACGTAATGTGGAGGTTTTCGTGGATGATTTTTCAGTCTTTGGGGATTCTTTTGATAGTTTCTTGGAGAATCTTGTCATGGTATTGAAAAGGTACATGAAGACCAACTTAGTGCTCAACTAGGAAAAGTGCTATTTTATGGTTCAAGAAGGGATCATCCTCGGGCATAAGTTGTTAACAAGGGGGTTAGAGGTAGATAAAGCTAAAATCGAGGCAATTAAGAATCTATCGCCACCGACTTCTATCAAGGGAATCCAAAGCTTCCTTGGTCATGTTGGGTTTTATCGAAGGTTCATCAGGGACTTTTCCAAGATCACTAAACCGCTGTGCAATTTATTAGATAAGGACGTGTTGTTTAAGTTTGACAAGGATTGTTTGGAAGCATTTGAACAGCTTACGAAGAAATTGATAACACCACCTGTAATAGTGGCACCAAATTGGACAATGTCGTTTGAATTAATATGTGATGCTAGTGACTACGCGATTGGTGTAGTCTTAGTCCAACGCAAGGACAAAGTTTTTCATCCCATTTATTATGCTAGCAAAACATTGTCTGATGCTCAACTCAATTATACCACTACCGAAAAGGAGTTGCTCGCGGTGGTGTATGCATTTGACAAATTTTGTTCGTACCTAATCGAAACTAAAGTGGTGGTGTTCACAGACCATTCAACGTTAAGATATCTGATTTCGAAGAAAGATGCGAAGCCGATGCTAATTAGATGGATACTTCTACTGCAGGAATTCGACTTGGAAATCCGGGATAGGAAAGGTACAGAAAATCATGTGGTGGACCATCTATCGAGGTTAGAGAACAATGAGCACGCAAAGGAAGACAACACTGTGATTAATGAGTTCTTCCCAAACGAGCAGTTATTCGTGATTAAAGCAGAAGTTTCGTGGTATGTAGATTTTGTCAATTATTTGGTTAGAAACGTACTACCTCCGGACTTGACAAGCCAGCAAAAGAAAAAGTTTATGCATGATATACGGAGGTATATATGGGATGAACCGTTCTTGTTCAAACAGTGTCCAGATTAGATGATAAGAAGGTGTGTTCTGCAAAATTAAGTAGAAAATATCCTACATCAGTGCCACGACTCATTGTATGGAGGACACTACGGAGGTGAAAGAACAGCTGCAAAGATTCTACAAGTAGGGTTCTACTGGCCTTCATTGTTTAAGGATGCCTACTAGTTCGTGCTTAGATGTGATCGTTGTCAACGGGTTAGGAAGATCTCGAAGCGCCATGAGATGTAACTTAATACAATATTGGAAGTGGAGATCTTTGATGTATGGGGCATCGATTTCATGGGACCATTTTCGACGTCCTTTAACAACGCATACATATTGTTGGCAGTAGACTATGTGTCTAAATGGGTAGAAGCAGTTGCATTACCTACGAATGATGTTAAGGTAGTACTGAAATTTCTATAGAAGAACATTTTTATAAGGTTTGGCACACCTAGGGCAATTCTTAGTGATGAAGGGAGCCATTTCTACAACAAAGCTTTTACAGCTTTCCTACCTAAGTATGGGGTGACCCATAGAATTGCTACCGCATATCACCCCTAGATAAGTGGCCAAGCTGAGGTGTCTAATCGAGAAGTGAAGAGAATTTTGGAAAAGATAGTGAATCTGAATCGAAAGGATTGGTCTTTGAAGTTAGATGACACTCTATGGGCTTACTATACTACTTACAAGACTCCAATTGGGATGTCACCGTACAAGCTTGTGTATGGGAAGGCATGTCACCTTTCAGTCAAACTTGAACAAAACGCTTATTAGGCCATCCGAAGATTGAACTTTGATCTAACAGCTGCAGGGGAAAAAACGACTTCTACAACTCAATGAATTTGACGAATTCCGCTTGCAAGCATATGATAGTTCAAAGCTTTATAAAGAAAAGGTCAAGTGATGGCATGATAAGAAGATTATAGAGAAAAAGTTTGAACCAGGTCAAGCAGTGCTCCTATACAATTCTCGATTGAGACTTTTTTCAGGCAAACTCAAGTCACGGTGGTCCGGGTACTTCACTGTCAAACAAGTATTCCCTCATAGCGCCGTTGAAGTATTTGGTCGTAATCCGGATGAATCGTTCAAAGTCAATGGACAGCGCTTGAAGCATTATTAGGGTGGTGATTTCGATCGCCAGAAGTCCTCAATCATTCCCGCACGCCGCGCCCATGCGCCCGCGCCCAGCGCCTAGGCCACACGCTGGCGCCACCCGTCTGCCGCACGCCGTGCCCACGGCTTGGTCGACGCCGCACGCCGTGCACGCTCAACTTCCAAATGTCATCAAATTAAGCCCCGAGCATCGCCAAACATAAATTTTCACCGTGTTATCATTCGGGCACGGATATCTAAGCACGGGCTTGCCCTCGTGGCTTGGCGGACGCCGCACGCCGTGCACGCTTCCCGACGCCGTGCACGCCCAACTACCAAATGTTATCAAATTAAGCACCGAGCGTCGCCAAGCACAAATTTCCATCATACTACCATTCGGGCACATGCGTCCAAGCACGGACATTGAGTCAATACAAACAACGATCCGAGCGGTCTTTATTTCAATTCCTACAAACATAATGAAAATGCATCAAAGCAACATAAAACATGTAAAAATAACTAAAAACTAATTTATGTAGAAATAAGATAAAAATACATAAAAACCACATAAAATACCTAAAGACTTGCAAATTATCAAGGCCAAAAGTACCCAAATTGTGTATAAAATACACTCATCAAATACCCCCAAACTTAAATCTTTGCTTGTCCTCAAGCAAAACAAACCTAAACTAAACAATTCAAAAACTTCTAATATAACCTAACTTGAGCAATAAATTAATAAGCCGACAATGGTCTCAAAGGCATCAACACAAAGAACTCAAGAGAACAAACAAAGCGTTGCAAGTCTAAAATTTTAGTTAGCTAGTCATACTTTGCTTCAGGCCTCTTCCGTATGTGTGTGTGTGAGTACCCAATAGCACTAAACCAATCAAGCTCTAATGAAACTATGCAACCACATTACCTTATGAAATAATCAAAATAAACCCCAAAGCAACATGCTTAACACATCACTCAATACAAAGGTGTACAAATCACAATTCCAAAAATTTTGAGAACCAAGGGATCTAGGTGAGTGCATTTTATGCTCCATCTCAATCCTTAAGCACGCTCATATGGGCGAGTGCGTTTTACGCTCAACCTCAACCCCATGCAAAATTTGCAATAAACAAAATTTTTTTTTAATCACAATTATAAGAGAGTGCGTTTTACGCTCTATCTCTCCTACGCATGTGTCCATGAGTGAGTGCATTTTACGTTCCATCTCAACTCACCACATGACCATCAATTCAAACATAACAAATTTGGACACCTTAGTTCGAGTGATGTTTAAACGAGTTCTAGAGTTTATAGATGTTTTTCACAAGCATTCGGTTATAAAAGCCTTCACTAAGCATACAACTAGCTTAATACTCATGGGTAAGTGTATGAAAGTGAAAGGACGCATAAGCAAAATAATAACCAATAAACGATAAGAACAAAGACTAAGCAACAATTGTCTACTTCTCATGAGTTAGAATTTCTTCAAACAAGCCCTTATCATAGACCCTGGATTATAGTTCAAATCAAATTAAAACAATGCTCAAGAGACACATCCTAAAAATAATTTTTTTTTTGAATAAAAAGAAAAACATACTTAAATCACACAAAAACTAAATTAAACACATAAATACGCAAATACGAAGTACTACCCCCAAACTTAAATTTGACTACCACCCAGCACTTGTTGGTCGATTTAGCTATCGATAAACACACACGTGCAAGTATACACGGTCCACAAGTAATATATGATAAGATATGAGTCGAACCTACAGGGAATTGTGACAAATAATAACCAAGTATCAATTGTATATCAATTTGATCTAATTTAAACGATGAAGGTTTGATTGTTTGTTGATTGTTTGAGTTCACAAGTCGAGTAATAAGTAAAATGCGGTAAAATATCAAGATAGAAAGGTCTAAGATTACAATTTCCCCCAACACGTCATTTGAATCTCCTAACTCTCTCTTTTCAATCAATTTATAGCATACGAATTGACAACCGAGAAATCAAAACTACATAAGAGCCTCTGTCGATGGTTAATCACGAATCTTCCTAAGCGATGCATCGGTATATGTCTATCCTATACACTATCAAGAGACTAATTTCAGGAATGATTTATAGACACGTGTCACCAAATCTAATTAATCCTCCCTTCAATTACCAACTTTCACCTCGGAAATCATTAAGACTAGATTCTCAATAGGTTGCATGCGGTAATTAGGTATATATATATATCCCAACTACTATCAAGATACCTATTATTACAGATAATTAATACGACACACGTCACTTAATCCGATTAATAACCCACAACAATCTATACTCTCGCATGTTATCATAACTAGGTCTTAACCTATAATCCGTTCGTCAAGTTCATATAGGTTCCCACGGTAATTACGGGCCAAGCAATTAATCAAGAAGCAAAGGTTGTGATAATCAATTCACACATGCATAACTAAAATCAATAGAGAGAGAATTCAATTCAAATTAAGTGCTGGGTTCCATTGCAATCTTAGAATAGAAGGTTAGTTCATGATAGCTACAATAAACATCATTTTCAATTGATACATTGTCAAATTCGAATTACAAAGGAGATGGAAATCTAGAAATGAAACCACTTTTGAAGCTATTCAGCTGGTGTTCCTTTGGTTGCTGTAGGTTTCTAGCTCTCCTCCTTGGCCTTGCAATTCTTCTTGACTGAGTTCCTTGGCTTTTGGCTTGATTCAGCTTGATTTGAAGCCTTGAGCACATTTGGTTGATGTATTTTGTAGCCTCCCTCTCTCTAGATGTCTCTTTGACAAGGCTTTCCTTCTTAGTTCTTTGGCTTTGGCTGAGTTTTCCTTGTATTGCAACACCTTTGCTCTCTATTTTGATGTTTTAGTCTAGCCTCCCAATCCCTGGATTTCTGATATGAAGCTTAGAAGAGATTATATATAGCCTCCATCAAGAAACCCTAGCAAAAATCGGACAAAATGGAGCTCAGATCGCACTAAAACTGTGTCAGATCGCACTCAGCACGGCGTTGGCGCGCCCGCACACCAGTGGGGGCTCGCAGCTCGAGGGTTTGCCGGCAAATCGCGGCTTGGGTTGATGGGTTGATGTGAACAATTGACAGGCTACACCTCCTACCGTTGGATAATGGTTAGGTCAATTGGGATATTGCCCAACAATTGGGTAACCAATTTCCTATAAATTGAAGGTCCAAGCTGCCGATTCCCTGTCCTTGCGAGTCACAGTAGAAAAAAAAAATATATATATATATATACAATAGAAATCGCAGCAAGAAGGCAGGGGAGGCCAACAGTGGATGTCTGAATTCGTTTCCTATTTTGGACGTAGGAGAAGAACTGCAGTTCGAACCACCCAAAGGTATATCGAGCTGCCGAATTTCTTGTGGGTTGGTTTCTTTGAAATTTTCCTCTATATTAGGATAAATTGTTTCTCTGTACTAGGCAGTTGGTTTTCTTATGATGGGATAAACTGTTTTAGGATTGTGTTGGGTTCTAGCAGCCGATGAAATTAGTTTTAATATGCATTATTGGGATTGACAAGTCTGATATTGTAATATACTGATGGATTCGTAATTTCCCCTCTGTGTTGTTATAGTATATAATGTGTTATGATGTTCTTGTTGGGTTTCATTGAACTATTCTGTATTGGGAAATTGTTTCTCTATACTGGATTCAATTGTTTTTGGGTAATGTTTGTATTTCTTTCTAGCAGTTGAGGGCGTTGGTTCATACTGCATATTGCTTTTAAAACTGTGTCGTATGGCCTTGTGAATTGGAAAGTTGTGTATGTTAAGGGATCATAGGTTCTGGTAAATGGGTATTTTTGGTTATAATGCTTGAACAGTCTGTTTTCATGTTTGGGTATAAACTGTTCGATTGGTAATATGAATCAAGGGGCAAACTCTGGGTTCTTATATGGGATAATGTTGGGCTAAACACAGTATATCATATGGCCTGATGCCTGTTGTACTGGATAATAATGATTTTGGGTTTGGATTGAAAATAATTAAGCAGGAATAAAGTGATAAATAATAATTATTTATTAGTTATCACTAAAACTAAGAGGTATTTAATTACTGTTGAAATGAACTAGTATGAATGTTAACAAGTATAAAGATAATAAATATTTGGTTATTGTTTAAATTCATAATAACTAGGTATGAATAAAGTTAATTATTTATTATTCATCAATAAATAATAAATAGAGATAATAAATATTTAATTATTGCTATTCAATAATTAATTATGTATGAACGAGGTTAATAAATAATTATTTATTATTTATCAATAAATAATAAATAAAGGTAATAATTATTTAATTATTATTTAATTTTAAATAATAATTAAGTTTAAGTAAAGTTAATAAATAATTATTTATTATTTGTCAATAAATAATAAATAAAGGTAATAAATATTTAATTATTATTTAATCTTAAATAATAATTAAGCATAAGTAAAGTTAATAAATAATTATTTATTATTTATCAATAAATAATAAATAAAGGTAATAAATATTTAATTATTATTTAATCTTAAATAATAATTAAGTATAAGTAAAGTAATAAATAATTATTTATTATTTATCAATAAATAATAAATAAAGATAACGAAGGTTTGCTTAATTTACAAAAATAATAATAATAATAATAATAATAATAAAGTATGAGTATTATTATAAGTAAAGATAGTAATACCTACTGATTATTTAATTAATAATTAATTGTGTGTGAATTAATACATTAAGTATTTAATTAATGTTGAATAAGGAACAAGGCATAATAATTACTCAATTATCCTTAAGGGTGTATGGTAATTAAGAGTAAAACCAAATAAGTGATCAATTATTTTCTGTTGTTAGTAGACCGGAATAAATTTATTATTTATCTCATAAATAATAAATAAGGACTTTTAACCCATATTAGAGACGACTAAGGGTAATAATCTTGGTGCTCGAAGGATAAGTGAACCTGATTAGCTATTATTTTCAAAACTAAAGGTCAGTAATTAATCTCCGAATAGCTAATGTTAAATAATAATTAGATAGAGATGGTGAGTTGTTGATCTGCCAAATAAATAGCATAAATGGGTGCATCGATATACTGCTATACAATGCTAATGGATAAATCGACTTTACCAAATGATAGGTCATCCAAGGTCGCTTAATTAAAGCTAAAATTTATTGTAGCTGAGCAAACAGGCAAGTTCCCTAACTTCATTCTTTCAGTATATTGAATGCAAGTTCTTCCTCACTCAACTTTTACATTGAGCAAGTTTCTAAACCTTATGCATTATTTTTAGTTCATGCAAAAAGGTATATATTATTGCAAGTTATTCTTTAAGCTGGAATCTTATCTCCAAGCATGCCTTAAGTGGTTTAATTACTTTTAAAATTATTCCACATCTATGTATTTATTGACATTCGCACTCGTGCATTTGAATTTGTATATCTATTTAAAGTTTCGAAATTTATGAACTATTCATGATTAAGTCTGAACCCTTGTTTCGGTCAGGCACGTATGTGAAAATTTATAAAAGCTATCTGAACCAATCAATGGTGAGGATTCTTAGACTGAATGAACACCCCTTTTATTATAGGGGAGTACCCCATGTACTGAAAATAAGGTACAAATAGCAGAGTTAAATGTTATGCATACACATAGCGTACGCGAGGCTGATCCCCTCAAGTACTTATTCTGTAGCCAGTAACCAGAGGGTCAACTAGCTATTGACTCCTTTGGAAGTTATTGTTCAAAGTCTATTCGACTACCAATTGTTCTAAAAGCATTGATTGTTATTGTTTCTGATAATTGCTGAATTCTCCTTCTATATTCCCTTCATCATGATATATCCTTATTGTTGTACTTTAAACTTGTTGAGCAAACTCGTTGCTCATTCTTGCTATATCATGATTTTATTGCAGCTAAACCCGAGACGTCAGGGAAGAACAAAGGAAAAGAAAAGATGAAGTAATAGACTTCATGTAGCAGATTTTAAATTCACGTATAGTTAATTGCTGTTAATGTAATTTAAACTCTGACATTTATTTAGAGTATGGATTTCGGTAAGTGTTTAAAGTTTTTGTATTCTGGGACTAGTAACACCTTGTAATGAACAACGTATGTTTATTATATTCCGCATTTTAGTTGTCATATGTTGTTAGAGGTGAATGTTTGGATTGTATCGTGATGACCGGATCCGGGTATTTGGAGACCCGAATTTGGGGGCGTCACAATTTTAATGAGGAACTATTACTAAAACTAATATTTTAAATAATTAATTAATTGAATTAGTTATTTAATTTAATTTAAAAATAAATAAATAAATAATATAGGAACATAAGGTTATTAATTGGGTCATCCCTCTCTCTTTATTTTACCTGACCCAAATTTTAGTGGATTGAGCCCAATTCCCTTTTATTTTTCTATTGGGCCACTTAAATTTTTCAGCCGACCCAACTCCCCTTGGGTTGAGTCCAAGCTCTTGTTCAGTCAGGTTGAATCATGGGGCACGGGTCGGATCCCTTCCTAACTGATGTGGGAAATTGGTAGCTTATTTGGGGACACTGGTTATAGGAGTTGAGATTCAGCTGAGCAAAAAGGGGGAAAATCCTAGCCCTAGACCCAACGCAGACCCAACCATTCAATCAAACCAAGCATAGCGATTTCAGGGGAAAAATCGACTGGGTGCAGAGCAGGGCTAAGACCCTATCAAACCCAAGCCATCGATCAATCGAGTGGACGGGAAAGGAGGTTGGCGCGGTGATGTGAGGGAATCGACCGGTTAGGCTAAGGGAGGAGCGTCGACTGGCGGATAACCAAGGTTTGAGGCGGTCAATCGATGTAACCAAGCGCTCAGTCGAGCGGACCAAGGGTTCAAGGGGCGTGGAGATTTGACCGGCAAGGACGCGCGGCTCAAGGGACTGCCGGCAAGTCATGATTTGCTCGGATGTGGCTTGACTGGGACAACCGACTGCCGACTCAACCCCCCTCCTACCGTTGGTTTTTGACTGACCCATTCAGGTAATACCCAGCTGTTTGGGTAAATGTCTGGCTATAAATTGGGGCATAAATCTTAGCTAGCTGCCGATTTGGTAAGTCGAGATTGAGAGAGAGAGGAATTTCAGAGGAAGAGGGCTAGCTGTGTGAATGTCCGATTTCGTCGACTATTTTGGACGAAGAAGGAGGGCTGCCGTTCGCACCACACTGAGGTATAGCTATAGGGTCATCGAGCCACTGTGAAGGTTCCTATTTGGTTTTGTACGAATTTTTCCATACTTGAATTGGTATTGTCAACTATGTGTATGGTATCAAATTGAGAACTTTCTTTGTATTGGGTTAATTGTTCTCTGTATTGGGGTACTTCATTTCTCTGCATTAGATTAAAATAGTTCGTTGGAATTGTTGGGTTGCTATTGTTTGGGTTGTACTGAGTTGATTAACTTCCCTTCTGTGTTGGTGGTGTTATACCCTTTATTAGGTTTGTATTCCTTTGAATTGAAACTCGAACATTGTATTATCTTGATTTGGGTTTGAAAATCTGGTATGGTACTGTGTGATACCTTGTTGAGAATTTGGATTGTGTTGCTCGACTATATTGAGTTTGTGCAGTTTCATTGATGGAACTCTGTTTTACTAAAAGACCCTAAGAGGCTCAGGCTGCGTTAATTAGTACTGTAAATAAGCTAAGGTCGAATTTAGGATGCCCAACATGTGTTTGCTGTATTGCCAAAGAAAAGAGACTGTTTCATTTTGGTATTAAATGTCTGTCCACAATGTGGTTCATATATAAATTAACCTTTGGCTGTTTATAGAAACTGGTAACAATAATAAAATAATTTTTATTATGTATTAATAAATAATAAAGAAGATAATAAGTCTTTAAATTATTATTTAGTTAATACTAAATAATAAAAAAGGGTTAATGAGATAATTATTTATTATCTACCATTAAATAATAAACAAAGATAATAAATATTTAATAATATCTAGTTATTATTCTATTTATATTGAATAATAATTAAGTACAAATAAAAGTTATAAATTTATTATTCGACATTAAATAATAAATATTTAATTATTATTTAATTTATATTAAATAATAAGGTAATAAATAATTTTTTTATTAAATAAAGATAGTTAGTTATTACTCAATAATAAATAAAATTAATAATTATTTATTATTTGATAATAAATAAAGATAATACATACTTAATTATTGTTAAATAATAATTAAGTATGAACAAGGTTAATAAATTAACTGTTTATTATTTATTCTTAAATAATAAATGAAGCTAATAAATATTTGATTATTGCTTAACTAATATTAAACAATAATCAAGTATGAATTAAGTTATTTAATTATTATTAAATAATAATTAGGTATAAATAAAGTTAATAAAGTAATTATTTATTATTTATCTTTAAATAATAAATAAAGATAATAAATATTTAATTATTAATATTGAATAATAATTAAGTATGATTAAGTTAACAAGATGATTATTTATTATTTATCATTAAATAACAAATAAAGATAATGAATATTTAATTATTATTTAATTAACATTAAATAATAATAATAAAGTATGAGTATTATTATAAATAAAGATAATGGTTACTTAATTATTATCAATTAAGTATGGGTAGAGTTAATGCATTAATTATTTTAAATAAAAACTAAGGGATGATAATTACTTAATTATCCTTAAAGTTGAATGGTAATTAAGCGCAAGTAAAACTAATAAGTGATCAATTGTTATTTGGTTGCTATTAAACCATAATATAGTTATTATTTATATTATAAATAATAAATAGAGATTATTAACCCATACTTAGAGACAATTAAAGGTCATTAACTAATTTCCGTTTAGCTAATGATTAGATAGTACTTAACTGTATATGGTGAACTGTTTACCTGCTAAATAAATAGCATAAGTGAGTGTATCGATATACAGTTATGCAATGCTAATGGATAAACCAACTTTATCAACTGATAGGTTATCCAAGATCAATTAATTAAAGTTAAATTTTACCTGTAGCTGAGCAAACATGCAAGTTCCCTAACTTTATTCTTTCAGTATATTGAATGAAAGTTCTATCTTACTCAACTTTTTAGATTGAGCAAATTTCTAAACCTTATGCATTATTTTTAATTCATGCAAAAAGGGTATATATTATTGCAAGTTATTCTTTAAGCTGGAATCTTATCTCCAAGCATGCCTTAAGTGGTGTAATTATTTTTAAAATTATTCCACGTCTATGTATTCATTGACATTCGCACTCGTGCATTTGAATTCGTATATCTATTTAAAGTTCCGAAATTTATGAACTATTCATGATTAAAGTCTGAACCCTTGTCTCGGTCAGGCACATATGTGAGAATTTATAAAAGCTATCCGAACCAATCAATGGTGAGGATTCTTAGACTGAATGAACACCCCTTTTATTATAGGGGAGTACCCCAGGTACTGTATATAAGGTACAACTAACGGAATTAAATGTTATGCATACACATAGCGTACGCGAGGCTGATCCCCTCAAGTACTTATTCTGTAGCCAGTAACCAGAGGGTCAACTAGCTATTGACTCCTTTGGAAGTTATTGTTCAAAGTCTACTTGACTATCAATTGTTCTAAAAGCATTTATTGTCTTGCTTCTGATAATTCTATTGTTGAAATCTCTTTCTATATCCCTTTCATCATGATATATCCTTATTGTTGTACTTTAAACTTGCTGAGCAAACTCGTTGCTCATCCTTGCTATATCATGACTTCATTGCAGCTAAACCCGAGACGTCAGGGAAGAACAAAGGGAAGGAAAAGATGAAGTAATAGACTTCATGTAGCAGATTTTAAATTTATGTGTAGTTAATTACTGTTAATGTAATTTAAACCCTGACATTTATTTAGGGTATGGATTTGTGTAAGTGTTTAAGGTTATTGTATTCTGGGACTAGTAACACCTTTGTAATGAACAACGTATGTTTATTATATTCCGCATTTTAGTTACCATATGTTGTTAGAGATGAATGGTTGTATTGGATCGTGATGACCGGATCCGGGTACTTGATGACCCGAATTTGGGGGCGTCACAGGTTGGTATCAAAGCAATAGGTTATAAACTTTAGAATCGCTAAACCTAGGTTATAACTTTAGCATTAAACTCGTATTGAGTACGCTAGGATATGAATCAAGGAGATTCAGGTAATGGTCTTGTCTGGGGTGGATTGTGGAAATCTGCCAAGCCGAGTTGTACATGATAAAATATCATTTCATTCTATCAATGAACATATTTTATTATGATACTGATATTTGTTATCTCTGTCTGTGTTTGTAGGATGGCTGACAGGGAAGGGACTAGTGGGACCCAGGAGGAGGAGACATTCCTAGATATACCAGTAGTTGCTGAGCAGTTGATAGGGTATGCTCCTATTGCCCCAGGGGTACAACTGGAGGAGTCCGAGCCAGAGGAGGACTATCAGAGGGAGCTACCAGAGCCTGTTATAGGTAGGGTGATGAGATCCGGTAGTCAGGAGCCGGATGATAGTGAGGAGGACCCCGAGACCCAGGGAGAGGAGCCACCTGCTTATGTTGATGGCATGGGGTCCACTGCCGACGATATCATTGAGGGACTGACCAGCAGGAACGAGGAGCTGGAGGCTCAGATAGCTCATCTGGAGGAGCAGAATCAGACCCACCAGATCAGAGAGGACCAGTATAGAGACCTAGCCTATTAGCTTGAGCATGAGTTGGGAGTGGCGAAGGTACAGCTACAGGGTTACGAGTCCTCAGCGCAGCAGATCGGACCACTGCTACATCATTTGGTGGCCCGAAACGCTGAGTTGAGACAGAGGCTGGAGCAGAAGGATCTGCAGATCGCCCATCTGAAGGCCAAGCAGGAGGCCATGAGGTTTGAGTTTGGGCTGGAGGTGTCTGAGAGGATGCATGTCAGAGAGGCCTGGGTCAGGGAAGCCAGGAGGGTTGACCAGTTAGAGGACCAGTTGGAGGCCAGAGCAGTGAGGATAGAGACCCTAGGATATGCTTTAGATGCAGCCTACAGGAGGCCCCGGACTGAGGTAGGGGAGTCTGGCTGCTCTGTTCGTCGCAGGGTTGGGGGTGAAGCATTCTCTTCTGGTCAGCAGGCACGAATTCGCCACGACGTGCAGTGACGTGATATGATGGTTGCTTTGTCATTAGTACAGTCAGTCCCACTTTTTGTTATATTAGGGACGTATTCATGTTTACCTTGTGAAACTCTATATTTGTTTTCATGTTTGGGGTAGCAGTTAAACCCCAACTTTTGTTGTTTTGAGGGATGGAAAGTTAGGATTCCCCACTTTTGTCTCAGGGGAATGATTAATGATCAATAGGGCACACAGTGGCGCATTTATAGAAGTATGCCACATGTTTAGTCTTTGTAACAAAACAGTGGTATATCAATATAAATGCAGTGGTTTCAATTGAATTAAATGTGTTGATAAATGTTTTCACCCTTGATTGCTGATTGTAATGTCATATTGTGTAAAATATAAAACTATAGGTAAAAGTCAGCGGTTTTTCTTATCAAATCATGCCAGCAAGAGGACGACCACGTAACCGGCAGGTTGAAGAGTCAGAAAGTGAGGTTGGGAATCAATCCAATCCAATGAGAATGTTCGCAGAAATGCTGGCAGAAGCAATGCAATCAAGACCGCCACCTGGAAGGACCCAACCAGCACCCGAGCAAGTGCACCATCTGGCAAATTTTAAAGATTTCAAATTGGTTAGGCCACCCGAGTTCAAGGGAACTCTTAACCCAATCGAAGCACAGACCTGGATCGAAGAGATAGAAAAAGTCTTCGAGGTCGCACGGGTGGCCGAGGAACAAAAGACAGGATTTGCCACGTTCATGCTGAAGGGCGAGGCTAACTATTGGTGGAAGGCCAATAAGGGCCGAGCAGGTGAGGGAGTAATTCCATGGGATAGATTCAAGGAACTGTTCTTCGAAAATTACTTCCCAGAGAATACACAGCAGGACATGGAAGTGATGTTCCTGGAACTGAAGCAGGGGAATATGACTGTCGCCGAGTATGCGGCAAAGTTCAATGAGTTGGCCCGATTTGCCCCACATCAAGTGGACACCGAGGCCAGGAAGGCAAGAAGATTTGAATTGGGGCTAAAACCGTGGGTACAGAAGTTAGTTGCGATATTGAAGCTTAAGAACTTCTCGGAACTGTTGGAGAGGGCTATCATTACGGAAGGAGGCAATGAAGTCGTGGCCCGATTCAACCAAGAAAGAAAGAAGAGTCAGGAAGTAGCCAAGGCGGGGAGCAGCAGAGGCAGCAACCCCAATAAGCACAAATGGAATGAAAGCCAATCGTTCGGGAGCAATAAATCCGGAGGAAACCAATCTGGAGGGGAGGTGAAGAAAACTGGCAGGTGCAGCAATTGTGGGAAAAACCACACTGGGGAATGCATGAAAGGGAAAAGTGTTTGTTACCGGTGTGGACAACCGGGGCACATGGCTCCCCAGTGTCCGAACAAACAGAAAGGAGGATGTTTCTCTTGTAGAGCACCCGACCACCAGATTAAGGACTGTCCGAAGAGGAAGGGCAACGTCGGGAGTGGCAACAGGAGCAACAACAACAGCGGGAATAACAACCGGTTGAACTACGGGGCACCAGCCAGTCAAGTCAACAGGCCAACAGCCCGCACGTTCAACATGACTGTTCAGGATGCCATGGAATCCAAAGACGTGGTGTCAGGTATCATCCCAATCAATGATATAAATGCATATGTGTTATTCGATTCGGGTGCTACCTGTTCTTTTATTTTCGAAGAATTTGCTAGTCAGTTAAATTTACCTCGTGAAAAGTTAGAACACCCTATGAACGTAGAAGTAGCAAACAAGGAAATTATCCCCGTAGAATGCATTCATAGGAATTGTAGTGCTGAATTGCGAGGATTTAAGCTCAATGTGGATTTGATACCAATTCGGCTGGGAGAGTTTGATGTAATCCTGGGAATGGATTGGCTATAAATTCACGGAGCAGTTATTGACTGTAAGAAGAAATGTGTACACCTGAAGACTCCTAATAAGTCGAAGGTGGTATTTTACGGTAGTAAGTCACCAAGACAATCTTGTTGTCTGACTATGATGCAAACCAAGAAACTGCTTAAGAAAGGTTGTGTGTGTTATTTGGCACATGTAATTGATACTCGTCAGGTCAGGGATGAGATGAGTCAAATACCAATCATGAGGGATTTCGCTGATGTTTTCCCCGATGAACTTCCGGGACTGCCGCAGGACAGGGAAACCGAGTTCGTTATCGATTTGGCACCGGGAACCGCACCAATATCGAAGCCGCTGTATCGAATGGCACCTGTAGAAATGAAAGAGTTGATGGTGCAACTACAAGAACTATTAGATAAAGGTTATATCAGACCAAGCGTGTCCCCATGGGGAGCGCCAGTTCTGTTTGTAAAGAAGAAAGATGGTTCGATGAGACTTTGTATCGACTATCGGGAGTTGAACAAAGTTACGATTAAGAATAGGTATCCACTTCCTAGGATTGACGATTTATTTGATCAACTTAAGGGAGCAAAATACTTTTTGAAAATCGACCTAAGGACAGGCTATCATCAGCTGAAGGTGAGGCAGGAAGATATCCCGAAGACTGCATTCAGGACGCGTTACGGGCACTTCGAGTTTCTGGTAATGTCATTTGGATTAACGACTGCACCAGCAGCATTCATGGATATGATGAACAGAGTGTTCAAGCAGTACTTGGACAGGTTCGTAGTCGTATTCATCGATGACATTCTGGTGTATTCAGGGATGGAGGAGGAGCATGCTGAACATTTGAAGATTGTATTGGAAGCTCTCAGGAAGGAGAAGTTGTACGCAAAGTTTTCAAAATGTGAGTTTTGGTTACAGAGGGTGCAATTTCTGGGTCACGTCATCGACCAAAATGGTGTTTCGGTGGACCCAGCGAAAGTAGAAGCAGTTATCAACTGGGAACAGCCGAAGACGCCGACAGAGATCCGGAGTTTCTTGGGATTAGCGGGATACTATCGAAGGTTCATACAGGATTTTTCAAAGATAGCATCGCCATTGACCAATCTCACCAGGAAAACAGTTAAGTTCATTTGGTCGGAGAAATGTGAGGAAAGTTTCATGGAGTTGAAGAAGAGACTTAGCCAGATAACACTGGGGGTTTTGTAGTGTATAGCGATGCGTCACACAAAGGTCTTGGCTGTGTGCTGATGCAGCATGGCAAGGTCGTGGCATACGCATCACGTCAACTGAAAGACTATGAGAAAGGTTACCCAACTCATGACCTGGAATTAGCAGCGGTAGTTTTCGCCTTAAAGATTTGGAGGCACTACCTATACGGGGAGAAGTGCGAGATGTATACAGATCACAAAAGTCTAAAATATATCTTCACTCAGAAGGAGCTAAACATGAGGCAGCGCCGATGGTTGGAATTGATCAAAGACTACGACTGTGAAATTCTGTACCATCCGGGCAAAGCAAATGTAGTGGATGATGCCTTAAGCAGGAAGGGCAAGGTGAAATTGATGCAGCTGACAGTTCAAGAGGAATTGGTAAGGGACTTTGAACGTCTAGAATTGGAGGTTAAGTATCCGATGGAGACGGACGAAGTACTATTTACCGTAACAGCAGGTCCGACTCTGCTGGATAAGATAAAGGAGGCTCAAGAATTTGATGGAGAGTGCCTTGTTATTAAGAAACAACTATTGGAGGGAAAAACGTTGAAGTTCAAGGTTGATAGCACAGGGCTGCTGAGATTCGAGGGAAGGATCTGGATACCCTACGTACCAGACTTAAGGGAGGAGATATTGCAGGAGGCCCATAATACGAGATTTTCGGTACATCCGGGTAGCACCAAAATGTATCAAGATCTTCGTCAGCATTATTGGTGGCCGCATTTGAAGGGAGAAGTTGCAGAATACGTCAGTCGGTGTTTAACTTGCCAGAGGGTTAAGGCGGAGCACCAGCGGCCGAGCGGATTGTTGCAACCTTTAGAGATTCCCGAGTGGAAGTGGGAGCACAGCACAATGGATTTTGTGGTAAGACTTCCAACGACACAGAAGGGTCTAGACACTATATGGGTAATCGTAGATCGTTTGACCAAGTCTGCCCATTTTCTACCGATCAAGATCAGGTACAAATTGGAGCAATTAGCGAAGCTTTACGTGAAGGAGATAGTATCGCGACATGGAGTGCCGATATCTATTATGTCTGACAGAGATCCGCGCTTCACGTCAAATTTTTGGAGAAGTCTACAGGAAAGAATGGGAACACAGTTGAGAATGAGTACGGCGTATCATCCTCAGACTGATGGTCAGAGCAAGCGAACAATCCAGACCCTAGAGGACATGCTCCGGGCAGTCGTGATGGACTTAAGTGGCAGCTGGGACGATCACTTACCATTAGTAGAGTTCGCCTACAACAATATTTACCATGCTAGCATTGGTATGCCACCGTACGAAGCGTTGTATGGAAGGAAGTGTCGAACACCGCTGTGTTGGGATGAAGTTGGTGAACGGAGATTGTTGGGACCAGAATTGGTACAACAAACTGTGGAAATTATTAAAGTAATAAGACAGCGGTTAGTAGCAGCCCAGGATCGCCAGAAGAAGTATGCTGAGTTACATCGTCAGAAACGAGACTTTGAAGTTGGTAGCTTTGTGTTTCTAAAGGTATCACCCTGGAAAGGGAAGATCCGTTTTGGGAAGAAGGGCAAATTGAGCCCTAGGTTCATAGGACCGTTCGAGATTTTGAGGCGGATAGGCGAAGTGGCGTATGAGGTAGCATTACCTCCTGAACTTGAGCACATTCACAATGTGTTCCATGTATCAGTGTTACGTCCATATAAGCCAGACTATAAGCATGGCATTTCCTATGAGCCAATTCAAGTCGAGAAGGACTTGTCATACGAGGAAATTCCTGTTCAAATATTGGATAGGAAGGAGCAAAAGCTAAGAAATAAAATCATTCATTTGGTTAAAGTACTCTGGAGAAATCACGCGGTCGAAGAAGCCACGTGGGAACTCGAAGAAAAGATGAGAGCAAATTACCCCCGGTTATTTGAGTAACCTTAGATTGAAATCCCGAGGACAGAATTTTTATAAGGGGGAGAGGATGTAATGTCCGAGAAATTTTGTAACTATGCTATTAATTATTTCTTAAATATAAAATCTTATTATCTATGAGATTATTTTATGCGCTTACTCAAGTGTGTATTATTACTTGATGGAATAATCATGTAATCTAATTTGTAATGTTAAGGGGTTAAATAATAAATTTCACCTCAACATAACGTTAAATTCAAGTTATCGAATTATATAACTTGAATGAATATTTAAAACAGTTAAATAATTATACCAATTATTTAATTGTAATATTAGGAATTTTAATGAGGAACTATTACTAAAACTAATATTTTAAATAATTAATTAATTGAATTAGTTATTTAATTTAATTTAAAAATAAATAAATAAATAAATAAATAAATAATATAGGAACATAAGGTTATTAATTGGGTCATCCCTCTCTCTTTATTTTACCTGACCCAAATTTTAGTGGATTGAGCCCAATTCCCTTTTATTTTCCTATTGGGCCACTTAAATTTTTCAGCCGACCCAACTCCCCTTGGGTTGAGTCCAAGCTCTTGTTCAGTCGGGTTGAATCATGGGGCACGGGTTGGATCCCTTCCTAACTGATGTGGGCAATTAGTAGCTTATTTGGGGACACAGGTTATAGGAGTTGAGATTCAGCCAAGCAAAAAGGGGAAAAATCCTAGCCCTAGACCCAACGCAGACCCAACCATTCAATCAAACCAAGTATAATGATTTCAGGGGAAAAATCGACTGGGTGCAGAGCAGGGCTAAGAACCTATCAAACCGAAGCCATCGATCAATCGAGCGGACGGAAAAGGAGGTCAGCGCGGTGATGTGAGGGAGTCGACCGGTTAGGCTAAGGGAGGAGCGTCGACTGGCGGATAACCAAGGTTCGAGGCGGTCAATCGATGTAACCAAGCGCTCAGTCGAGCGGACCAAGGGTTCAAGGGGCGTGGCGATTTAACCGGCAAGGACGCGCGGCTCAAGGGACTGCCGGCAAGTCATGATTTGCTCGGATGTGGCTTGACTGGGACAACCGACTGCCGACTCAACCCCCCTCCTACCGTTGGTTTTTGACTGACCCATTCAGGTAATACCCAGCTGCTTGGGTAAATGTCTGGCTATAAATTGGGGCATAAATCTTAGCTAGCTGCCGATTTGGTAAGTCGAGATTGAGAGAGAGAGGAATTTCAGAGGAAGAGAGCTAGCTGTGTGAATGTCCGATTTCGTCAACTATTTTGGACGAAGAAGGAGGGCTGCCGTTCGTACCACACTGAGGTATAGCTATAGGGTCATCGAGCCACTGTGAAGGTTCCTATTTGGTTTTGTACGAATTTTTCCATACTTGAATTGGTATTATCGACTATGTGTATGGTATCAAATTGAGAACTTTCTTTGTATTGGGTTAATTGTTCTCTGTATTGGGGTACTTCATTTCTCAGCATTAGATTAAAATAGTTCGTTGGAATTGTTGGGTTGCTATTGTTTAGGTTGTATTGAGTTGTTTAACTTCCCTTCTGTGTTGGTGGTGTTATACCCTTTATTAGGTTTGTATTGCTTTGAATTGAAACTCGAACATTGTATTATATTGATTTGGGTTTGAAAATCTGGTATGGTACTGTGTGATACATTGTTGAGAATTTGGATTGTGTTGCTCGACTGTATTGAGTTTGTGCAGTTTCATTGATGGAACTCTGTTTTACTAAAAGACCCTAAGAGGCTCAGGCTGCGTTAATTAGTACTGTAAATAAGCTAAGGTCGAATTTAGGATGCCCAACATGTGTTTGCTGTATTGCCAAAGAAAAGAGACTGTTTCATTTTGGTATTAAATGTCTGTCAACAATGTGATTCATATATAAATTAACCTTTGGTCGTTCATAGAAACTGGTACCAATAATAAAATAATTTTTATTATGTATTAATAAATAATAAAGAAGATAATAAGTCTTTAAATTATTATTTAGTTAATACTAAATAATAAAAAAGAGTTAATGAGATAATTATTTATTATCTACCATTAAATAATAAACAAAGATAATAAATATTTAATAATATCTAGTTATTATTCTATTAATATTGAATAATAATTAAGTACAAATAAAAGTTATAAATTTATTATTCGACATTAAATAATAAATATTTAATTATTATTTAATTTATATTAAATAATAAGGTAATAAATAATTTTTTTATTAAATAAAGATAGTTAGTTATTACTCGATAATAAATAAAATTAATAATTATTTATTATTTGATAATAAATAAAGATAATACATACTTAATTATTATTTAACAATAATTAAGTATGAACAAGGTTAATAAATTAACTATTTATTATTTATCCTTAAATAATAAATGAAGCTAATAAATATTTGATTATTACTTAACTAATATTAAACAATAATCAAGTATGAGTTAAGTTATTTAATTATTATTTAATTAATATTAAATAATAATTAGGTATGAATAAAGTTAATAAAGTAATTATTTATTATTTATCTTTAAATAATAAATAAAGATAATAAATATTTAATTATTAATATTGAATAATAATTAAGTATGAATAAGTTAACAAGATGATTATTTATTATTTATCATTAAATAACAAATAAAGATAATGAATATTTAATTATTATTTAATTAACATTAAATAATAATAATAAAGTATGAGTATTATTATAAATAAAGATAATGGTTACTTAATTATAATCAATTAAGTATGGGTAGAGTTAATGCATTAATTATTTTAAATAAAAACTGAGAGGTGATAATTACTTAATTATCCTTAAAGTTGAATGGTAATTAAACGCAAGTAAAACTAATAAGTGATCAATTGTTATTTGGTTGCTATTAAACCATAATATAGTTATTATTTATATTATAAATAATAAATAGAGATTATTAACCCATACTTAGAGACAATTAAAGGTCATTAACTAATTTCCGTTTAGCTAATGATTAGATAGTAGTTAACTGTATATGGTGAACTGTTTACCTGCTAAATAAATAGCATAAGTGAGTGTATCGATATACAGTTATGCAATGCTAATGGATAAACCAACTTTATCAACTGATAGGTTATCTAAGATCAATTAATTAAAGTTAAATTTTACCTGTAGCTGAGCAAACAGGCAAGTTCCCTAACTTTATTCTTTCAGTATATTGAATGAAAGTTCTATCTTACTCAACTTTTTAGATTGAGCAAATTTCTAAACCTTATGCATTATTTTTAATTCGTGCAAAAAGGGTATATATTATTGCAAGTTATTCTTTAAGCTGGAATCTTATCTCCAAGCATGCCTTAAGTGGTGTAATTATTTTTAAAATTATTCCACGTCTATGTATTCATTGACATTCGCACTCGTGCATTTGAATTCGTATATCTATTTAAAGTTCTGAAATTTATGAACTATTCATGATTAAAGTCTGAACCCTTGTCTCGGTCAGGCACGTATGTGAGAATTTATAAAAGCTATCCGAACCAATCAATGGTGAGGATTCTTAGACAGAATGAACACCCCTTTTATTATAGGGGAGTACCCCAGGTACCGTATATAAGGTACAACTAGCGGAATTAAATGTTATGCATACACATAGCGTACGCGAGGCTGATCCCCTCAAGTACTTATTCTGTAGCCAGTAACCAGAGGGTCAACTAGCTATTGACTCCTTTGGAAGTTATTGTTCAAAGTCTACTTGACTATCAATTGTTCTAAAAGCATTTATTGTCTTGCTTCTGATAATTCTATTGTTGAAATCTCTTTCTATATCCCTTTCATCATGATATATCCTTATTGTTGTACTTTAAACTTGCTGAGCAAACTCGTTGCTCATCCTTGCTATATCATGACTTCATTGCAGCTAAACCCGAGACGTCAGGGAAGAACAAAGGGAAAGAAAAGATGAAGTAATAGACTTCATATAGCAGATTTTAAATTTATGTGTAGTTAATTACTGTTAATGTAATTTAAACCCTGACATTTATTTAGGGTATGGATTTGTGTAAGTGTTTAAGGTTATTGTATTCTGGGACTAGTAACACCTTTGTAATGAACAACGTATGTTTATTATATTCCGCATTTTAGTTACCATATGTTGTTAGAGGTGAATGGTTGTATTGGATCGTGATGACCGGATCCGGGTACTTGAAGACCCGAATTTGGGGGCGTCACAGCTATCTTATGTCCTTAATACGCTTATCCCTGCAATGGTTGCAGACAATGCCTCTGAGGAAGAGATTGCTACTTTTAGAAAGTAGTAAGATAATGCACAGTTGGCTCAAATGCATCATGCTCGCATCCATGAGTAACGAGCTTCAGCGTCAGCATGAAACTATGGATGCTCCTACTATACTCCTGCACCTTCAAGGAGTTGAAGTGTGAGAAAAGTAAGACTATTAGATATCAGATATCTAAGGAGCTCTTCTGATCTAGAATGACCGATGGCACTACAGTATAGACAAATGTCCTAAAATGATCAATATGATTGACAATTGGGACAACTGGGTTTTAATGGATGGAGAGTTGATCTAAGATTTGAGCTTACAATCACTTCCGGATTCTTTCTCACAAATTGTTGTGAATTTCACATGATAAGCTATATGTCAGCCTGCCTGAGTTGCTTAAACATGTTGAAAACAGTAAAGAGTCATTTTTCAACCAAGAAAGACCAAGTCTTACTGGTAGATGATTCTTCCGGATAGCGGAAGAGGGCCAAATGATCTTCTAAAAAGAAGAACAATTCAAAGAAGGTATATGGAAAGGCAATAACTAAGGACACTAAGAACAAAACTGATGCAAATAGCAAAGGAGTTTGCTTCCAATGCAATAAGCCTGGACACTGGAAAGGAAACTGTAAGGAGTATCTTATAGAGGCTAACCAAAAGAAGCTTAATGAAGCTTCGGTTACATATATGGGTTTGTTCATAATTGAAATAAATTTTTTTTATAAGTCAAGGTTCTACTTGGGTATTGGATACCGGTTGTAGTTCTCACGTATGCAATCCAATGCAGAGACTAAGCAGAAGTAAAAAGCTAAACAAAGAGTAAGTAATCTTATGTGTGGAATGGAGCAAAGGTTGCTGCATTAACCATAGGAACTTATAGTTTAGCATTGCCTACGGGCAAGTCTATTAAGTTAATAAAGTTGTTATTATGTTCCAGTTCTCTTTAGAAACATTATTACTTCCGTTGTTGGACAAGGAAGTTTTTGGTATTATATTTAAGAACAATGGTTGTTCTATTTATAATGATAATGTTTTGTATGAAACTGAAATATCACTTGATAGACTTTGTAAACTTGACTTACATGAAAAATAATTTTGCAAATTGAACAAACTAGTAAAAGAAAAAGGAGATGATCATTCAAAAAGTTGAATATGTGTATTTGATGAAATACAAGTCTGAATCATTTGAAAGGTTCAAAGAATTCAGAAGTGAAACAAATTGACAAACTATTAAGATTCTTTGATCAGATCGAGAAAAAAGAATACTTGTGCAATGAGTTTCTAGATCATCTCAAAATGGTATTTTCTCATAATGGACACCTCCTGATACGCAATAATTGATTGGTGTATCTAAAAGGAGAAATTGTACCTTGTTGGACATGGTGCAGTCCATAATGATTTTTACTGACATTCTAGTATCCATATAGGGTTATGCCCTAGAAACGGCTGCATATCTACTAAATAAGGTAACCTCAAAAATCCGGCCCCAAGACTCCATAAAGGTTATGGATAGGGAGGATTCCTAGTCTTAAGTATGTTAAGATAAGGGGTTGTCCAGCTTATGTGAAAAGGTTTCAAAGATAAGTTTGGGACAAAATCTGACAAGTGCAGATTTGTGGGATATCCTAAAGAAAGTTTAGGGTATTATTACTATAATCCTACACGCTGCCTTCTTAGATAAAGGTGTTTATCATTGAAGGAGCTAGTGGGAGGGTAATAGATCTTGAAGGAGTTCAAGAACCACAAAGCACTTTAAGTCGAAACGAGGAACCTGTAGATAGACCTATTATACCACAACCAAATCGTAAATCTGGAAGAGTACCGAAGATACCTGGGAGGTATGGATTCATCATAGAGGATGATGATGAGGTACGCATCATAGAGGATGATGATCCAGTTATATACGATGAGACTATGAGTAGAAGACACTTAGAGAAATGGCAGATGGCCATGAAATCTGAAATGGACTCCATGTATGAGAACCAAGTATTGACTCTGGTTACTCCACAAAAGGGCATAGTGCCTAGAGTGTTAATATTGGTCTTTAAGAGACAGACTGGGGCAAATGGCAAGGTGAACACCTATAAGACCAGACCTGTTTAAAAGGTTTTTCAAGTCAAGGAGTTGACTGTGATAAAACCTTATTACCGGGTAATGCTCAAGTCCATTTAGATTTTTCTTGTGATTGCAGCTTATTATGAAATCTGGCAAAATGGATGAGGAGACGTCCTTCCTCAATGAAGACTTGAGGAGAATGTATGTATGATACACACTGAACGTGGCTCGCTAAGGAATACCTAATGGAGTTTTACTCGCCTGTCAATAGGAATTCCTCTAGTGATAGTAGTACAAGTGATCCTTGGACTTGAGATCATCATAGTATCTTGTGTATGATGAGTTATACTTTGACATGTCCCTCAAGATCTTTAGGGTATATCAAAGGGTATGATTGGGTATAATAAGTTATACATGGAGAAAGGTGAATGATTAACAAAGAATCTACCACTTCTAGTAAAAGGAGAGAATGTCCTATGTGATTCGATAAATGACGAGTCAGAAGTCTTTAGCCAAAGCAGAATGAAATTTGAAAGGAGTTTCTAATATACATTATCAGAGTTGTGCATTTGAAATCGAAATACATATAATTAAATAAAATAAGACTTGACAGTAATTCAATGTCTTATATTTAATTGGGACATTGTATGGTAGAAAGATTGAATTATACGGTAACTATTCACTGAAAGGTTCTTTTGTGATTAATGTTGAAATCTATATTATCTGGAAAGTCGTTGATCGCTAATGGGGCTTACCCTTATTATAGAATAAATATTATTTATTTAAATGATTAAATAGTTTAATTTATTTATTTAAATAATATTAGAATTGTTCTAATTGATTTATTCACAACCGGTTTAATATGGAGAACCTAAATGGTCACACCGCAAAAGGAAAATATTTGTTTAAGAAGTAAATGGCATAATTGTAATAATAAGTTAAGTGTATTTAATTTAATCTATGGAGATAGAATAAATTAAATAGCTTAATATTTATTATTTAATATTTTGAAAATATTAAATATAAATTAATAAGAGGAGTCTTATTATTATTATTACTATTACTATTATTTAATTCCTAATAGAGATTGGGAATTAATTAATAGAAGTACTCTCTCATAAATTCTTAATTGGATTAGAAGTTTAATTAATTAAAGGAGTTTAATTGAAATAAAAACCCTAATCCTAAATAGTTTAGGAGGGTTCCATATATCTATAAATAAGAGGAGTCTTATCATGATTTAGGGTTAGACAGTTACACACTCTTCCATATGAATTGGAAAGAGAGAGAGTACTTGCAATTTCTATAGAGATAGAAACTAGGGTTTTGCCAACACCCATCTTCTTGAACAACTATTATTCCTTGGTGGATCACCTCTAGAGGCCAAACACTTGGGTGGCTAACGTTGATCAAAGGAAGGAATTTAATCGGTGGAATTCAAGGAGAACGCGAAGGATTTGGAGGTGAACTCATACATGTGGAAGCATGGTTCTACAAGGGTATGATTCTCATACTTTATCTCTTTCGTTTAATTGATAATTGAGCACATGGATGATCATGGTGATGGTTTGTATGAAAAATTTTAAAATTCGTTTTATTGTGCTTCCGCACTATTTATGTAATTTGATTGCATGTTCGCGCCATATACAAACCTAACACTATTTACTATACTAGAAACCTTGATCAGCAGTCAAGGGGAAGTACATAGGAGGGAGATAGAATGTACATTAAGAAATATTAGAGAAGACGAGGTATGCATACCCCATTTATAAAAACCCATTCATTCAAGCATTCTCTAAAATAATTCCAATCATGCATTAGTCAGTAGTCCATAATCAATCCCTATTTATTATCATACATATCTTCATATGCGTCAATAAATAACATTCATCTCATGAATAATAAAACCATTCCATATATGCATTGATATCAATTAATGGGCAAACGTTTTGCTAATATTTAGTTTTTTTGAAACAAAATAAACTCTTTTATTTTAATCAAAAAACCAAATCCAAATTAAACTCCTTTAAGTTTTAACAACCTGAAATCCTATTCCAGATAAAATAAACATCTTTATTTTAAACTTTTATCAATTAAATAAACCATTTATTTTAATTGAAGGAAAAAATAATTTTTCAAAACCTGCAAACCGGCGCGGCCACACTCCAAATTGAACTAGGAGCAGCGCGGCCGCGCTGCACCCCCAGAAACGTTTTCTGGGTTCAGGCGCGGTCGCGCTTCATAATGAACTCGAAGCGGCGCGGCCGTGCCGCGATGCAGATTCAGGAAAAATTTTTTGCCCAAAAATCCGATCATATCGCATATCAATTCATACATGGAATCATCAAAATCAATAATTAACACAAGGATTAGGCTCTGATACTACTGTTAGGTTTGTATATTACACAAATATGCAATCAAATTACACAAATATAGCGAAAACGCGATAAAACGGATTTTAAAATTTTAATACAAACCATCACCATGATCTATCCTTGTATTCAATTATCAATTAAACGAAAGAGAAAGAGAATAAGAATTATACCCTCGTAGATTAAAGCTTCCTCGGGTACAAGTTCAACTCCTAGTCCTTCGTGTTCTCCTCGAATTCTACCGATGAGATTCCTTCCTTTGATCAACGTTAGCCACCCAAGTGTTTGGCCTCTAGAGGTGATCCACCAAGGAAGAATAGGTATTCAAGAAGATGGGTGTTGGCAAAACCCTAGTTTCTATCTCTATATAAATTGTAAGTACTCTCCATAATCTAATACAAGAGTGTGTAACCCTAATCTATGATAAGACTCCTCTTATTTATAGATATAGGAAAACCCTTCCCTAAACTATTTAGGATTAAGATTAATATTATAATTAAACTCCTTTAATTAATTATGCTCCTAATCCAATTAGGAATTCTTGTGAGAGTATTTCTATTAATTAATTCTCAATCCCTATTAAAAATTAAATAATAGTAATAGTAATAATAATAATAATAAGACTGTTCTTATTAATTTATATTTAATACTTCCAAAATATTAAATAATAAATATTAAGCTATTTAATTTATTCTTTCTCCAAAGACTAAATTAAATACACTTAACTTATTATTACAATTATGCCATTTACTTCTTAAATAAATATTTTTCCTTTTGCGGTGTGACCCTTTAGGTTCTCCATATTAAACCGGTTGTGAATAAATCAATTAGAACAATTCTAATCTTATTTAAATAAATAAATTAAACTATTTAATTCATTTAAATAAATAACATTTATTCTACAATAAGGGTAAGCCCCCTTAGCGATCAATGACTTTACAAATAATATAGATTTCAACATTAATCACAAAAGAACCTTTCAATGCATAATTACCGTACAAATCAATCCTTCTACCATACAATATTCCAATTAAACATAAGACATGGAATTTCTGTCAAGTCTTATTTTATTTAATTATATGTATTTTGATTCCCAAATGCACAAATCTAAATAATACAAATTAGAAACTCCTTTCTAATTTCATTCTGCCTTGGCCAAGGACTACTGAGTTGTCATTTATCGAATCGCATAGGACATTCACATCTTTTACTAGACGTGGTAGATTCTTTGTTGATTATTCACCTATCTCCATGTACAACTTATTATACCCAATCATACCCTTTGATATACCCTAAAGGTCTTAAGGGATATGTCAAAGTATAACTCACCATACACAAGATACTATGATGATCTCAAGTCCAAGGATCACTTGTACTACTATCACTAGAGGAATTCCTATTGACAAGCGAGTAAAACTCCATTAGGTATTCCTTAGTGAGCCACGTTCAGTGAACTTATTCTCCAATAAGCACCTACATACTTGCTTTAGTGTCTCCACACAAATGATTATGAGATCAATCATCCTCTTCCTAAGAGCAAGCAATGTATGTACTAATCTATCCAGATTCACTAATCCCATTTTTAGTAATACTACGATTAGGAACGATTTTAGTTTGTGAGCTATCTTGAATTTAGATCTCATTAGCATGATCACCATCATGATTCTAAAAGCATTGCTCAAAACTATGGGTTTATCACATTTAATATAACTGTACCATGTAGATAATGTAAAATGCCTTTTAAGAAAATCAATTCTTTTATTAATAAATGAATAAGATTACAAAGTATATGATACATCATATCAAATATGATTGGCTTGTGTGCATTGTAGACACCCAAATTTTGCACTTCCTATACTAACCCTGACAGGAGGGCAAATTCGTCCACGGACCCGGCCCACGAGAATGGAGGGAGGACATAAAGATGAAACTCAAAGCCATCTCCACTGGACGAGATCGAGGCCGACACGACGACGCGCAAATGTCGGGAGTCAGTTACTGATCGCTGCGCTTACCCGGACGGCATGGCACGTTTTTCGGCGATTTCTGGACTGCAGAATGCAAGCCCTTCAACGGAAATCAACGGTACGGCACGGAAATCGAGACGAGGTGCGAAAAATGAGAAAATCAGCACAGTCAGCCGCAGATCAATCCGCGGTCAAGGACGGAACTCGAGACGGCACGGGACTCGAGCGCACGGGACTCGAGCGCGGCTGGGGGGAGAACCAAGGGCCAGCCGCAGATCAAATCTGCGGCTGCCCTTGGCAGTCCCTTATCAGGCCATTTCGCATACAGGAACAAAAAAAAAAGAGAGAGGAAGAAGAAAAAAAAATCCAGCAGCAGCAGCTCGGGAAGGAAGAAAAAACAGCAACAAAACAACAAGAATTAAGAAAGAAATGAGTGAGAAATAGTGAGAAATTGTACCCATCTTGTGAGATTACATCTCATATTTTCTACTCTACTCAATACACAAATCCATACATATTGTGGGGATTATTTGCAAGGTGAAAAATCATTTGTTTTAGCATTTTGTTACACCATTTTTTGCCAAGTTTTTTTGTCATCCGAATTATTTTGAATGTAGTTGTTCTTGAACATTGACGTGAAATCACGGATTAGGGATTATTAGTGAGGGTTCCATCGGAACAAAATTCTTCCTAATAACCCGAGGATATCCAATTGGTGTAATTTCTAGCTTATTTATGGTGATTTATTGGATGTAATTTATTTAGATTATCATTTTTCGGATATCATGGTGTATTAGGCAAATCCGTGTTGTTTAGTTTTGTAGTATTCATTTTGCCGGTATGTAGTAATCTCGGGTGTGAGCCTAGGAATGCGACCCCGTGGTCCAAATCCGATGATGGACGTTTTGATATATGTAATGGATGCAAGGTACTCGTTTTGTTGTAACATGTAATCGTTGGGCCTTAAAACGAACGCTAGAGCGAGAATCGGGTTTAAGGCCCCGAAATAGTGAAATTTGTGATTGTAGGCGTTTAGGGGATATTTTGATGGCTTACATGCCCATGAATAGCCCCCTACGCGTTTGATATTTAGTTCGATTTGTGACACCCCATAAAAGGATTTCAAAGCCAAAACAATAAAGATTTTGCTAAAATTAATCAAAGTAGGATATTAGCATCACGAGGCTAAAAAATGGGAAGTGCTAATGAAAGTCGATTCCTATTTTACGAGAAAGCTAAAAGGAAGTTGTTTCCAAATGTCACAAAAAATGGTTTTATAAAGAGAAGTAAACGTTTTACTAAACCTTGATACATAGGGCGAAAGAGATTCTAGAAATTGCCTATCATTTATGAAAGCAACGTATAAATCTCGATTCCTATTTTGGCTAAGGTTTAACAAACTCACGTTTTACCAAAACAAACACTTAATAAAAATCTCATAGCTTTTCTCAATTTAAAATCAAATCTTTCTCAATAAGAAAATAAGGTTTTCTCGTAAATACCGAAAAGACATTTTTTAGCATTCTCAAAACTAAAGCACGATTTTCCCTAAAAAATCCAAATGATTTTTTCATACAAACTCACCACAACTTTCATTTAGGCACACACACACACACACGCACGCATTTACGTTTCATGAATTAAAGGATAGGAAAAGCATCAAGATTGCGGTAACCGTATTTCACGGAAGTCGGGGGGTGCCTAACACCTTCCCCTCGCTTAAGCAAGCCCCCGAACTCTATGAATCTCGATTCGCAGACCATTTAATTCGGAGTCACATATGAGCCAGCGATTTATAAAAAAACGAAAATTCGGATGAGTTGGTACATCCATTTCAAATATACCAACTGGCGACTCTGGTTAATTGGCTCATCATAAAAAACGATCTTTCAAAACCCCGTCGACATCAAGGCCGACCTTTTCCCCCAAATCACCAAAACCAAAAGGCTAAAATAGGAAAAGAAAAAGAGACGAGAAAAACCCGGCGTCGACAGCTGGCGACTCTGCTGGGGAACTAGAGGGCTTAAGCCACGTTCATTTCTTGATGCTATCCTATCCTTTGAAATTCATAAAAATGTGTATGCATGCGATATTTTGATTTTTTTGTTTCTTTTGTTGTGTGATTGTGTGTTTTGTCCAAATAGATGAATGATTGAATAGAATTGCTTTACTTTTAAGTAATCATTTGCATACGGTGAGGACGATGAATGTGAATGTATATTGAGAGAGTACCTCCTCCTGAGGCGAACCTGTCGGTTGCTTATTACTGGACTCGAAGGGGCTGCTCCCCAGAGATGGCTCAGGAAACGCACCACCCAAATCCGCTCCAATCGAAAGGGCTCAAACGAGTAGATTGCGAAGATTTGGGGACCTTCATGCCGAAAAGCCCGTGAGAGTAACCCTAGGATAGGTCATCCTCAGATTAACCCAACGCAGGAAAAGTCTCTTCATGCCTTTTTACGTTTATATGTCTAAAGGTCATGATCTCATTCAATATTCATGTACCCCTTTCCCGTGTCAAAAGAGATTACTAACCTCTGTGAATTGCAGGGAATAGTTGGGGAAGCATAATAAAGCATGTTTAGCGTTGGTTATTGTATTAAAGGACTACTAACTTTCTGTTTTGCAGGGAAAGATTAAAAAACCCAAAGCACAAAAAGTTACAGCTTTTGCATGCATCCATATCCTTTCATTTCCCCGGACTAAACTTCGAACCGTTATTTTGTAGGATTGCTCCTCAAACCCGTTCGCAGTCTAAGAAAGCCCAAAATTCTACATCTGAAATGGCTGATCTTCCTAATCATGGTTCCATATCTCGGGAAGAGTTTGATGACTTCAAGAAACAGATGATGGAAATGGCCACGATGCTAAAAGAGCAGTTCTTACTCAGACAGGATCCGCCAAGCCAAGGACCACATAATATTCCACCACCAGGGGGTGACCAGAATCCTCCTAAAAATATTGTAAACCTGGGTAAAGATGACCAACCCCAACTCAAGGACGAGCCAGTCATTACAAGGGCCGTTCTCATACCTAACAAGACAGTGATTACTATCCCAGAGGAAGGGGACACTGACGACCTTCGGGAAAAAATGAGACACAGGGAGGAGACCATCCAATCTCTGCGAGGCATAGGCTCCCTGGGTAGGGTCAATTACTCGGATCTGTGTGTTTTCCCCCCCCGGAACCAGATATCCAGAAAAGTTCAAAGTCCCCGAGTTTGAAAAATACAATGGAAAGGGAGACCCCTACACGCATTTGAAAATATACATTGGAGAACTCGGATCTTATGCCGAGGACGAGGGGTTGAGGATGCAGCTATTCCAGAAAAGCTTAACAGGGGAGGCGAGGATCTGGTATGCCCGCCTTGACAACGCCCGAATCCACAACTGGGAGGAATTGGCCCATACTTTCTTAACCCAATACAGCTTTCAGGCCCAGATGGCCCCTGACAGGTACCAAATGACAAAAGTTAAGAAGCAGCCTAGGGAATCCTTCAGGGAATATGCGCAACGATGGAGGGGCATGGCCGCGCAAGTGAACCCTCCGATGAGCGAATCGGAGATGGTGATGACTTTTGTAGACATTCAAGAGGCTCCGTATTATGAACGAGTCATATCAGGGATTGGTAGACCTTTCACCGAAATGTTAAAACACGGAGAAATGGTGGACATGGGTTTGAAATCCGGCAAAATTCGGGATCTCACGGCTTTGGAAACGGCTGCCGAACAGATCCAAAGCGGTAATTATGGCAGCACTTCCCGAAGGGTGCAAAAGAAAAAAGAGGAGGACGTTTCCCTCATCCTTCAGGGCTCGTCCAAAAAGGCAGAAAGCCATCTTCCGGTACAGGTGCAGAGGGTAGGGCCATCCCGGCAGCCCAACTTCACAGATCAAAGAGCAGAGGGACGAAGGAGATATGAGGCCTCGCAAAATCGAGTATTCACCCCGCTCGGGGAGCCACTTGAACGAGTATTAGCGGAGGTATTAGTAGCCCAAAAGAAAATAGTTGGTCTGGCACCACCGAGTGACCCAAAGGGTAGAAGGTTTGACCCGAGCAAGCGATGTGCATACCACTCCAGTTCCCCTGGCCATGATACACAAGACTGTTGGACGTTGAAGCATCGAATCCAAAACCTGATTGACAGTGGGGAAATTGTGGTGGAACAGCCAGACTCCCCGAATGTTAAAGCAAACCCCCTGCCAAGACATGATGGAGGGGGGGTCAATATGACGGATGACAGTGAAGTCGAGGGGCCGTCAAGGCTGAACTATGTGCAGAAAATGGATGAAATGACCAACGTGATAAGCAGTCATGGGAATGCACGGGGAGTGCCCATTCGATTGATGGGTGTAAGTGGAAATACCCCGGAGGGACCCGTCAAATTGGCGGCACCGAAACCCATCATTCTGGCAGCAAGACCGCAAATCCCTATCAGTAGTCTAAAGACGGTACCCTGGAATTATGGGGGAACGCCAGAGGAAGCGGCCAGTTGTGCTTCTGTGACGACAAAGGGGAACCCCTTATACCTTCCCGGGCGAGTCCTTGAGAACCAAAGGGAAAAAAATGAAGAGATTTCCGAAGAAAGGGCCATAGAGTTCTTAAAAAGGATGGATCACCCGGAAACGAGGGGGATTCAGATTTTAAATGAGGAGTCAACCTTAACATCAGTCATGGACCTGGTGTTGTCATCCAATAAGCATTGCAAAACTTTGACGAAGGTTCTGGAGGAGGCATACGTGCCCAAGGAAATTAGTGAGGAAGGTTTCGGCCAGCTGGTGGGCCATTTGATGGAGAGCGACGTGATATCCTTTGCAGATAAGGACATACCCAAGGAAGGAAGGGGACACCAGAAACCGCTACATGTTGCGGTAATCTCCTCGGGGTATATCATGAATGGGGTATTGATTGATGGGGGATCGGCATTGAATATTTGTCCCCTCAGCACATTGCAGAAGATGAACATTAATCCCAAGCGCCTACGGGCCAGTCACGTGGTGGTGCGAGCTTTCGATGGTTCCCGAAGGGATACAATTGGGGAAATAGAATTACCAGTGGAAATAGGTCCCTGTACTTTTGATATATCTTTCCAGGTCCTAGACATCACCGCCAGTTATAACCTGCTGCTGGGGAGGCCGTGGATACACATGGCCGGGGCAGTGCCTTCTACGCTCCATCAACAAATCAAAGCTAATCATCAAATGGGAATCTGGTAACAATCTCGGCCGAATGTGATGACCATTCTCCTCCCAGGGGTGGCCTACCAGTGATCAATGTGGATGAGTCGGCGGCGGCACCAGCCAGTTTTTCAGGCACTAGAGATTAGCACTCCCCAATACAGATGCTTGGGGGCTCCGGCCGTGAAGCCAAGGGTCTCTCCAGAACTTACTTTTGTTGCAAAGGAAATGATAAGGATGAAGTTTCAGCCTGGACAAGGGTTGGGAAGAAGCAGTCAAGGAATCACCAAGCCCATTCAACTGCCCCATCAGATAGGCAAGGCCGGTTTGGGATATCATGGAGGTATAACATGGAGAGGCCGTCAGGGCATGGGCCCGATTCGATTGATTGGCAGCCCGGTGACCCCGGTCAACAATAAGCAGGGGACTAGCGAGCCTGTGACTAGAACAGGGGGTGAAGATTTGTCCCCCACAAATGATGAATTAGCCAAAAGGGAAAGTTTCCTACAGGAAATCGCGGAAGAGTTCGAAACCCAGTGCTATATCCCCGGACAATTGATAAGCAATGAAGAGGGGACGAATGTTGCCACACCAGGAGCCCAGCAAAGTGTGCCTATCATCGATTGGGCAGGGTTGATTATTCCTAAGGAGGGTATGAAGGGAGACTCGGGCGATGTGGCCGTGGTCATCGGGGAAGTGTCCGGTATAAAGCCACCTCTCATCAAGCACATATCGTCTGACCTGACCATCGACAATTGGACAGTGAGGCCAATAATATCCAAACAAGGGTAAAACCCGACGTCAGGGTGGTGGACCCAGAGGATGGGGGAAGGAAGAAGTTCTATTTTTGTTGTTGTTTTATTTCTGCATAATTATGTCGTTCGTTCGTGTTATTTGAAAATGCGATCATCGTGGAAAATGATTTATATATGACAAGTATTTTGTTTCATGTCAGGTGTACCAAATTGAGTAATCCTTGCCTAACAAACGATCTTTCAAATTTGAATGAGGATTATGATTTTGACATTGAGCTGGATTTCGATTTGATGGGCATTGAGCAAGACGAGACAGATTACGACGATGCGCCTGACGAGATCAAAGGATGGGTCGAGGATAAACCCAAACCCAATTTGGACCAAACCATCACCATTGATATTGGAACCCCAGACAAGCCAAAAGAACTCAAGATAGGGATAGACCTCACCACCAGCCAAAAAGTAGAAATAGCTGAGTTGCTAAGCCAATATGAGGATGTCTTTGCCTGGTCGCACGAGGATATGATCGGATTGTCCACCGACATCGTGGTCCCACCGGTTGCCCATCAAGGAGGGTTTCAGGCCTGTCAAGCAGAAGCTAAGGAAGTTGAAACCTGAGTGGAGCTTAAAAGTAAAAGAGGAGATCATTAAACAATTCCGGGCCGGAATCATTATGGTGTCCACTTACCCGGAATGGCTATCCAATGTAGTCCCAGTGGCCTAAACCTGGAGGAAAGGTGAGGGTATGCGTAGACTACAGAGATCTAAACAAGGCCAGTCTCAAGGACAACTTCCCGGTGCCTTTCATACACATCCTGGTGGATAACACAGCCCAGTACGAAATGTACTCTTTTGTGGATTGCTTCGCGGGATATCATCAGATAATGGTGGCGGAGGAAGATCGGGAAAAGACCGCATTCATCACCCCTTGGGGCACGTTTTTGCTATAGACGATTGGCTTTTGGTCTCACAAACGCAGGGGCTACCCTATCAGAGAGCTATGATGGCCCTGTTCCATGACATGATGCATAAGGAGATAGAGGTCTACGTGGATGACATTATTGTGAAATCGAAGGTAGAGTCTGATCATATAACCCACCTCAAAAAGCTGTTCGATCGGCTCAGAAAGTATAATTTGAAACTCAATCCAGCCAAGTGTGCTTTCGGAGTACAATCGGGTAAGCTCTTGGGATTCCTGGTTAGTGATCGGGGCATTGAGTTGGATCCGGCAAAGATTAAGGCCATTGTGGATATGCCGGCACCTCACACAGAGAAAGAGATGAGAGGATTCCTGGGAAGAATAAACTTCATTAGCCGTTTCATATCCCACTTGACAACCACGTGCGAGCCAATTTTCAAGTTGTTGAGGAAGGGTGCTTCCCAAGAATGGAATGAGCAATGTCAGAGGGCCTTTCAGACCATTAAAAAGCAGCTGACTGAGGCACCGGTGCTGGTACCCCCAAAGGATGGGATCCCCCTGTTTATGTACATATCGGTCAATGCCATCGCGATGGGGTGCATGCTGGGACAAAAGAATGAGGCAGGTAAAGAGCAGGCCATCTATTACCTCAGCAAGAGATTTAGCCAATGTGAACAGAATTACACTCCCATCGAGAAGACCTGTTGTGCTCTGGCCTGGGCTGCAGGGAGATTACAGCATTACCTCCATGGGCATACTACATACCTGATATCGAGAATGGATCCCCTGAAATATATTTTTGAAAGGCCCATGTTCAATTGTCGACTATCAAGATGGCAGTTAATCTTACAGCAGTTCGACATGGTATACGTAACTCAGAAAGCCATGAAGGGGCAAGGAATTGCAGATCAGTTGGCCGAGACGCCGTCGGGAGGGGTGGAACCGTTAGAAACTCCTCTACCGGGCGAAGATATATTTTGGGTGTCAGATACGAAATGCAATGATGAGGGACAATTCTGGAAGCTGTATTTTGATGGTGCCATGAATGCTGAAGGGGCAGGAGCCGGAGCAGTCCTGGTCTCTATCACCGGAGAACAATACCCCGTGGCCACTAAATTGCAGTTCAGTAATTCGAATAATACAGCTGAGTACGAGGGATGTATTTTGGGACTCCATTTTGCACGCGATATGGGAGTGAAGAGACTGGCGGTGTTTGGGGATTCAGAACTGGTAATCAGACAGGCGATCGGGGTGTACAACACGAAAGAGCTCCGGTTGCTCCCATACCACCGATGTGTTGTCCAATTAATGCAAGAATTTAAAGATATCGCTTTCCGACATATTCCCCGCGGACGGAATGATTTTGCCGATGCATTGGCAACTTTGGCTTCCTTGATCCATATCATCAAAAGAAGGGACGCTCCACAGATTGAGATAGCAGTACAGAATGCCCCGGCATACGAAGAGCATGTTGCAGTATTATCAGGCGAGGTGGTTCTGCCAAAGCAGCCTTGGTATCACAACATAAGGGAATATCTAAGGGATAGATCCATTCCCGACCAGGCGAGTCGAACTGAGAGGATGAGAATTCAAAAAATGGCGATGAAGTTCTACTTGAGTGGGGATTCACTCTACAAGAGGGATGCCGGTTTGGGACTGTTGCAGTGCGTGGATCAGGCGCAGGCCCAAAGGATTATGAACAAAATACATGGTGGAGTGTGTGGGCCACACATGAGTGGACCGATGCTGGCCAAAAAGATCTTGAGAACGGGGCATTACTGGTTAACATTGAAAGCCGACTGCGATGATCATGTCAAACGGTGTTATCAATGCCAAGCGCACGGTAATGTGATCCATACGCCCCCCAATGAACTGCACTGTATGACCTCCCCTTGGCCATTCTCAATGTGGGGAATGGATGTAATCGGGCCAATAGAGCCCAAAGCAAGCAACGGGCACCGATTCATTTTCGTCATGATCGATTATTTCACCAAGTGGGTAGAGGCAAGCCTCTTTCCCCAAAGTCACTCAGGAGGTTATCGTTGGGTTCATCAGGAATAATGTCGTTTGTCGATACGGGCAACCTGAGGTTTTGGTCTCCGACAATGCTAAGAATTTGAACAACGCCCTCATGAAGGGATTATGCGACCAGTTTAAGATCAAACACCTCAACTCTGTCATTTACCGTCCCAAAATGAATGGGGCAGTGGAGGCTGCCAATAAGAACATCAAGAAGATCATGGCAAAAATGTCTGCTAATCATCGGGGATGGCCAGATCTGCTACCCCTCACCCTGCTGGCATATCGAACATCAACGCGTACTTCTACAGGGGCAACCCCTTACGCTTTGGTGTATGGAATGGAGGCCGTCCTGCCAATTGAGGTTGAGATGACATCCCTCAGAATAATGATCGATGCTCAGATAAGCGAGGAGGATTGGATGCAAGATCGATACGACCAGTTGGCCCTAATTGATGAAAGGAGGGTGGTTGCTGTTTGGCACGGTCAGTTATATCAACAAAGGATCTCCCGATCATATGACAAAAGGATAAGACCTCGGAAATTCAAGGAGAATGACCTGGTGCTAAAGAGAGTCATGCCTTGCCAAGACGAAGCCAAGGGGAAGTTTGCCCCAAACTGGGAGGGACCTTTTGTAATTAAGAAGGTGCTATCCGGAGGAGCCCTCATATTGCAAGAAATGGATGGTGAGACATTTCCACAACCCCTAAATTCTGACTCAGTGAAGCGATTCTACGCTTAAATCATCAATTTCCTTTCTCCTTTGAGGAGCGAACTACGTAGGACCTGATCTCCCAACTTGTGGGGGTACGTAGGCAGCCATTATGGCGCGGTCCGATCCATAAAAAAAAATAATAATCCTTCCCCTAAAACAAAGTCAATTCCCAACAGCCAGATAAACCTGCCTAAACCCTCAAAACTTTCCCGAAACCAGCCAACCAATCCTTTCCATACCAAATTGACATAACCCCGATCAAACCAAACAGTTAGCCAAAGTCTGAAACTCAATCCAATGAAATCAACAGGGGTACGGCCATATCTGTCAAATCTCCATCAAGACTTGAGAAGAGAAAGAAAGCGAAATGTCAAAATCATGATCAACCGGATAAAATGATGATCCAATGAAGGGCAACGATACAACAAAGAGGGAAAATGACTAAATTTAAATACCTGTTTACATATATAAGTCTTTTGTTACAAGATTTCCTTCTCAATAACCGATGAAATTAACATAGTCTATGCAGGAAATAAAACAATCTACAAATCTGCAACTAACTGAAGCAGGATGGATAGGGTGGTGGATAGATCTGGGGCATCAGCATCCCCTAAAATCTGCTGTCCCATCATGTCGATGCGGTCCAACAAGGCAGCGGCCCGGCTGATAGTCCCAGAGTGTGCATCTATGACTGTCCTAGCCTGAAGAGCAATGACATCTCTATCAGCTATGGCAGCATCTCTGGCTAGAATAGCAGCATCCCTCTCAGCAATGGCGGCATCCCTCTCAGATTCAATAGCCATCAAAGACAGTCAGATCCGGCTATGTTCAGTGTCATGACTAGGGAGAGAGTCGGCTGAGATCGAGTGATGTATGGTATCGTCTGGGAAAGTCACTCCAGAGTCATCAAAAGTCCCAGTCTGACTCACACCAACCGCATCCGAATCTCCGCGCAACCATTGCACATAAGCGAATGTCTGGATGGGGCAACTATCATTATACTCGGCTAGGATCCTACGAGGCCAAAGATCATATACCCGCAGTAGGTCTCTCTCTGTCTGGGATGATATAGGGAATCGGTAGTCGGCCGCGCCCGTGAAGAGGTGGAAATCCTGTGTCTGATCAAACTGCCCCATCACCGCCATGGGATGATAAGTCGTCACACCCCTCAAGCCAGCAATGGGAATGAAGTCCAGGTCGGGCACATGAGTCAAGAAGCTCATAAAGGAGCAATAACCTGAATAAATCAGGAGATGAAAGGGATCCTCGATGACCGACAGAAATGCTGTCCAGGAGGCCGCATCAGTACAGCTCACAGGACGAAATGAAAACTGCGTGGTTATGTCATGACTGAAGCAAAACCCTTGGCGACGGTGATGGCCGATGGGACTAAGATGACTCATGAACCACACATACAACAAAGTCGAGCTCCCTCGGAATACTCTGCCTCGGAAGGACTGACAGTATGAGGCTGACATGTAAGTATCCGCCAATATCATGGGAAGAATGGTGTGATCCTCCTGAAGGGCCCTGACGGCCGTGACCACCCGCATGTCCAAATGATCAGGTCCCGCGGGCAAGTACAGAACTGAGATGATACAGGCCATCAGAACGTCTAGCCTCAGAACGCCCCAGCGCTCCTCCGATACAGAAAAATCCCCAGGAAAGTGGCGAAAACTGTTAGGAGAGCCGAATCGGTCAATCAAAAAATGAAGAGGAACCAGGTGATCTGATGTGATCGCCGATAGCAGAACCGCCCTCCGCAACCCAGTAAAAGTCAAGAACTGACGGCGCATGGGACCAGACGTGACCCGGACACAGGGTCTATCCAAAGGCAGGCCGGTGAAACGAGCATACTCCTCAAGGGTGGGGGTCAGCTCTACTGTCCCTAGCCTGAACACTTGACGAACAGGGACCCAATATCTCAAAATACCATCCACAAAGCCCGCTGGCACCTGAAAGGTTAATAAGGACCGAGAATGTCCCAAAAGACCATCTGCGATGACCCTGTTGGCCGGCGATAAACCGTCTAACCAATGGAGGAGGCTGCCAACCAACCCTGTAGGAGGAATGGAATCCAAGCATACCACGACATCTGAGGACGTCATCTGTGAAAATAGTATCAAAAGGACCATACAGGGGTCATTTTCTATCCATGAATAAAAAGCATGCATCGTACAGTCAATAATAAAGCATATGAATTTCATGAGGATAAAAGATAAAGAACTGTGCATAAATAAATAAATGAGTTCAGTACATAGTGCATGAAATGAAAAATAAATCTAAACAGGTACTGGTACGAAAAGCCCTATCCTATCCTGATCTAGATAAAGTCAATCTCATCTATGAAGGCGGGATCCTCAAACTGATCCCCCGGGGTCGCCGAAGTCGAGGGCCCAAAGTTCATGTCGGGGATGTATGGCCGCGCGGTGGCATCAGATGAGCTCGGCCCCGCATCATAACCCGTACCATCAGGATCATAGGTGTAAGCATCCTCTGGAGTCCGGCCCAGCACCCGAAGATATAGGGACAACTGGTCTACCTGACGGGTCAGAGTGGCAATCTGCTCGGCATGGGTAGGGCTCCGAACGCAGGCTGCCCAGTCAGTCATCATCACCGAGCCAGGGACCATGTCCCCGAGGAAGAATGTGGCCCGGGTCTGAGGACCGATAGTGCGGGGCACCCACCAAGTACGGAAAGCATCACTCGTACTGGGACCCGTAGAAAGCATCCGGCCGTCCTCCCCTGCAAGCATGATCCCTGAGGGCTGAGAGTCCAGCGGCCAGGAGGTAATGAAAGGAAGGGAATGCGGGATCCGGATCTCTCCTGTGACGCATCTGAATACGCGCTCCCCCAGATACATAACCCATCCTCCAATACTCTGCAAAGTGAGGCGCCGGGTGGAAAGCTCGAACTCCGGACCAGAGGGGTTCCCAGCATCAAACCCCGCAGCCAAATACTCGGAGAGGTAGGGAATCCAGACGACATCTACCGCAGTGATCAGCTCCAGCTGGATGCGGCAGTGTGCAAAGCTGCCTGATATCGGGACCTCCTCCAGAGTGCTGTGATGCCACCGTCGGCCCCGGGGATAAGTATCAAGGCCGAGAGTAGTGACAGGCCTCAGGCATGGAAGACGCTCGTAGGCCCAGAACTGCGAACAGAAACAGTGAAAGGCATGAGTAACCGACAGACGCAGAAAGAAAAGAAATGAATTGACGGGAAATACATTAAGAAAAAAGAAAGAAGTCTCACCAGCAGAAAATGATAGAATCCGAGCCAAGCGTCTGTCTGGCCCTCCGAGCGTAGACGCATGCCATGGAGGAAATAGGCAAAAGTGAATGACCCCTAGTCATAGTCACCGATGCGGTCCACGTCTCTGACCGCTCCTACGACGCTGAAATGAATGGTGGAGGAGTTGTTCCCCAGAAAACAACCCCTCATGATGGTCAGGAACAGGCGTCATAGCAGAATGTCCCTGGTGCCCTGATCCGCTGGAATGGGCAGTGCGTACAGACCCCCAACAACATCGACAGCCAAAGCACCGGATCGAATGCTACGGGCCTTAAAGACCCGATCCTCAGCACCGAAGCCCAATAAAGCCCGGACCTCCACAGGAGTGATGTCGAGATCTAGAGGAACGCGGGACCCGGCAGACTCTATGCCCGTAATGTATCTCCAATCCCAGGGGGTCAGCACAACCTCGCAGTCCAGAAGGTGAAGAGACTGCGTCTGGTGGAACCAGCGCTCTGATAAGGCCCTCATGTAACCCCAGGGGCACTGCCGGGGAATGATGGTAAAGAAGTGACGAAAGCCCCAAGAATCCACCACCGCCCGGTAGTCACTGTGCAAAGCCGTGTAAAGGGAGTAGATGTTGAACCAGTTGCCCCTCGGCTGAGTAAACTCGGGTACCTGGGGCAATCACCAATGGGTCAGTCCGGATAAAAGGAGAATTGGGAAATTGAGAATAAAATCAGAATAGAACCGAATATACCTCGTTAGCCACGAGAGATGCCGAGGGATGACGACTGAGATCCCGACCCAATAGATCGGGGATCTGCACAGATGCGCCAGACGGGGCACTATGAGGAGCTGGAGCCGGTGTGCTGGAGGATGGTCCCTCTGCCGCGACCTCTGGAGGAGCAGCCTCCTCAACGTCCGGATGAGCAGGACGAATGACAGCCTCCGCCAAGCGGCGAGCCTGACGGGTCCGAGGAGGAACGGGGGCAGGTGCAGCCCTACGACGACGAACACCTGAGGTCCGTGACACGGAGGAGCTACTATGAGCATCGGGATCCATAGCTGGACAGAACATGCAAGGAGGAAGGTAAGTTCCCTTTTGAATTATGTAACGAATATTCTAATTCCTACCCACATCATATAATTAATGCAACATGATGCATGTTTATGGTATGTAAAAAAAAAAAAAAAAAAAAAAAAAAAAAAAATTCGGCAGAGTTCCGTTTGTAAAATGGACATCCCAGCATAAGCCAAACGTGTTTTCAATCAATCCAAGCCTCAAACAGATCAAAATTGCATTCATATGTGTAGCTACAACATGTAAAGTACAGTAATGCATGATTTTCTTGTAGAAAAGGAATAACAGTATGTGGGACCACATCATGAGCATAAAATAGGACTCACACAATTGCTACATAGCATGCATATATGATAATACATAGCATAGCATTGTAAAGCATACATTTCTATCTCTAAACATGCAAATAGCCAAATGTATAGTAAAACGCTGACGAAATTGAAAAGTGAACGGTCAAAGTGTTACCTGTAGCGCGTAGGGCGATCCTACCGGAGCGGTTTTGCAGAAAAGTTGGAGAAATCGACAAAAGGCCTTTGCAAACGAGCAAAATCTCAAGAATCTATGTGGGGTACGAAGTTGAAAGTGACAGATCTGGAGGCGGCGAGCCGCTTAAGAATCCCGATCTTGGCCGCAGATCTATCTGCGGCTGGCCGCAGATCAATCTGCGGCTGGCCGCAGATCCATCTGCGGCTGGCCCTGGTGGGTCCCCTTGGCTCCCTTGCAACCGTTTGATGTGTCTAGTGAAAATGAATTGCGAAATGGGTGACCGGCGACGATACCCGGCCCCGACGAGACGATCGACCGGCGACGATAACCGGCGATTACGAGATGGATGTCCGGCGACGAAAACCGGCTCCGACAAGATAACCAACCGGCGACGATAACCGGGGGTTACGAGATGGGTGACCGGCGACGATACCCGGCCCCGACAAGACGATCGACCGGCGACGATAACCGGCGATTACGAGATGGATGTCCGACGACGAAAACCGGCTCCGGCAAGATAACCAACCGGCGACGATAACCGGGGGTTACGAGATGGGTGACCGGCGACGGTAACCGGCCCCGACGAGAGGATCGACCGGCGACGATAACCGGCGATTACGAGATGGATGTCCGGCGACGAAAACCGGCTCCGACGAGATAATCGACCAGCGGCGATAACAGGCGATTTCGAGATGGATGTCCGGCGACGATACCCGGCCCCGACAAGACGATCGACCGGCGACGATAACCGGCGATTACGAGATGGATGTCCGGCGACGAAAACCGGCTCCAGCAAGATAACCAACCGGCGACGATAACCGGGGGTTACGAGATGGGTGACCGGCGACGATACCCGGCCCCGACGAGACGATCGACCGGCAACGATAACCGGCGATTACGAGATGGATGTCCGGCGACGAAAACCGGCTCCGACAAGATAACCAACCGGCGACGATAACCGGAGGTTACGAGATGGGTGACCGGCGACGATACCCGGCCCCGACGAGACGATCGACCGGCGACGATAACCGGCGATTACGAGATGGATGTCCGGCGACGAAAACCGGCTCCGACAGGATAACCAACCGGCGACGATAACCGGAGGTTACGAGATGGGTGACCGGCGACGATACCCGGCCCCGACGAGACAATCGACCGGCGACGATAACCGGCGATTACGAGATGGATGTCCGGCGACGAAAACCGGCTCCGACAAGATAACCAACCGGCGACGATAACCGGGGGTTACGAGATGGGTGACCGGCGACGATACCTGGCCCCGACGAGATAATCGACCGGCAGCAATAACCGGCGATTACGAGATGGATGTCCGGCGACGATAACCGGCTCGACAAGATAACCAACCGGCGACGATAACCGGGGGTTACGAGACGATCATCCGCATTGCGTTGATACCCTTTTACGAATATGATTGCATCCATTGCATCATACGTTGCATCGTAAGGCATATGTGTAGCATCACGTATGTATTGTCATCCATGTGCATTGTCATTCATGCATCAGGTGTCTATTCTTTATCTTGTTCATTTTATTCATCATTTCATAAACATGATAAAGAGGGGCAGCTGTAGACACCCAAATTTTGCACTTCCTATACTAACCCTGACAGGAGGGCAAATTCGTCCACGGACCCGGCCCACGAGAATGGAGGGAGGACATAAAGATGAAACTCAAAGCCATCTCCACTGGACGAGATCGAGGCCGACACGACGACGCGCAAATGTCGGGAGTCAGTTACTGATCGCTGCGCTTACCCGGACGGCATGGCACGTTTTTCGGCGATTTCTGGACTGCAGAATGCAAGCCCTTCAACGGAAATCAACGGTACGGCACAGAAATCGAGACGAGGTGCGGAAAATGAGAAAATCAGCACAGTCAGCCGCAGATCAATCCGCGGTCAAGGACGGAACTCGAGACGGCACGGGACTCGAGCGCACGGGACTCGAGCGCGGCTGGGGGGAGAACCAAGGGCCAGCCGCAAATCAATCTGCGGCCAGCCGCAGATCAATCTGCGGCTGCCCTTGGCAGTCCCTTATCAGGCCATTTCGCATACAGGAACAAAAAAAAAAAGAGAGAGGAAGAAGAAAAAAAAATCCAGCAGCAGCAGCTCGGGAAGGAAGAAAAAACAGCAACAAAACAACAAGAATTAAGAAAGAAAGGAGTGAGAAATAGTGAGAAATTGTACCCATCTTGTGAGATTACATCTCATATTTTCTACTCTACTCAATACACAAATCCATACATATTGTGGGGATTATTTGCAAGGTGAAAAATCATTTGTTTTAGCATTTTGTTACACCATTTTTTGCCAAGTTTTTTTGTCATCCGAATTATTTTGAATGTAGTTGTTCTTGAACATTGACGTGAAATCACGGATTAGGGATTATTAGTGAGGGTTCCATCGGAACAAAATTCTTCCTAATAACCCGAGGATATCCAATTGGTGTAATTTCTAGCTTATTTATGGTGATTTATTGGATGTAATTTATTTAGATTATCATTTTTCGGATATCATGGTGTATTAGGCAAATCCGTGTTGTTTAGTTTTGTAGTATTCATTTTGCCGGTATGTAGTAATCTCGGGTGTGAGCCTAGGAATGCGACCCCGTGGTCCAAATCCGATGATGGACGTTTTGATATATGTAATGGATGCAAGGTACTCGTTTTGTTGTAACATGTAATCGTTGGGCCTTAAAACGACGCTAGAGCGAGAATCGGGTTTAAGGCCCCGTAATAGTGAAATATGTGATTGTCGGCGTTAGGGGATATTTTGATGGCTTACATGCCCATGAATAGCCCCCTACGCGTTTGATATTTAGTTCGATTTGTGACACCCCATAAAAGGATTTTCAAAGCCAAAACAATAAAGATTTTGCTAAAATTAATCAAAGTAGGATATTAGCATCACGAGGCTAAAAAATGGGAAGTGCTAATGAAAGTCGATTCCTATTTTACGAGAAAGCTAAAAGGAAGTTGTTTCCAAATGTCACAAAAAATGGTTTTATAAAGAGAAGTAAACGTTTTACTAAACCTTGATACATAGGGCGAAAGAGATTCTAGAAATTGCCTATCATTTATGAAAGCAACGTATAAATCTCGATTCCTATTTTGGCTAAGGTTTAACAAACTCACGTTTTACCAAAACAAACACTTAATAAAAATCTCATAGCTTTTCTCAATTTAAAATCAAATCTTTCTCAATAAGAAAATAAGGTTTTCTCGTAAATACCGAAAAGACATTTTTTAGCATTCTCAAAACTAAAGCACGATTTTCCCTAAAAAATCCAAATGATTTTTTCATACAAACTCACCACAACTTTCATTTAGGCACACACACACACACACGCACGCATTTACGTTTCATGAATTAAAGGATAGGAAAAGCATCAAGATTGCGGTAACCGTATTTCACGGAAGTCGGGGGGTGCCTAACACCTTCCCCTCGCTTAAGCAAGCCCCCGAACTCTATGAATCTCGATTCGCAGACCATTTAATTCGGAGTCACATATGAGCCAGCGATTTATAAAAAAACGAAAATTCGGATGAGTTGGTACATCCATTTCAAATATACCAACTGGCGACTCTGGTTAATTGGCTCATCATAAAAAACGATCTTTCAAAACCCCGTCGACATCAAGGCCGACCTTTTCCCCCAAATCACCAAAACCAAAAGGCTAAAATAGGAAAAGAAAAAGAGACGAGAAAAACCAGGCGTCGACATGCATACTACTTTCATGTACATCTGTATCTCTCTCTACCAACAACCCACGACTCACACTCTAAACCCTATTCCCCCATACTTCCCCCACGATCCCCATTCTCAACCTTGTCATTACCTCACCAAACCACCGAATCAACATGCACTTCTCCACGTTGAAAGACCTAATCTATTCCACCATCACTTACACACGGATAATAGGATCAAAGGTTGAAGAGCAGTGCACTACGGTTTGGGGATAGCATAACTGTAAGGAGGCACCTCAAGTGGAATCCCGCATGCCTCAGTAATTACTAGATTATGTGTTGTTGCTGGGGTTCAATGTGATGATGGTGAGCCGTTGCAGCTGTTGATGAATACAATTGACCATGCCACCATCTAAAAGTACAAGGTGTAGGAAGGTGGCCAGTCTCATTCTCGAGGGACAGGCTTTATCCTTTCTGGTCAGAGCGAGCGTGAGGAGGCATCCGACCAGCCTATGGCAGATCCAGAACGACTAGTGGATGCATGCCAGGCATGGTTGGACCGGATGGAACGATGGATGCAGAGGAAGATGGATGCCATCTACAGTAGAGTAGATGAGATCAGGACATTTACTGTGACATCTCGAAATTTTTGAATTTATTAAATAAGAATTTTAATTTTAATTCTTATTGTGTGGCATGATTAAATTGAATACATGAATATTGTGTATCTGTGAATAGTGTGATATTTAATATTTTAATTATGTGAATATTTTGCTTCGATGTAATAGCATAATATTTAAATTATTAATTACGTGATATATCAAAGGAAGTTCAATATATTTATGTGTATATTGGTAATGAATAGGTAAATTTATTCGTAAGGAATAAATAAGGAATATATTAAATTATATATTTAATATAGTAAATAAATTATTAAAATCAATTTATAGAATGAAGTAAATGATTTTATTAAAGAATACAAATGATGTTGTATATATTGAATGAGAGAATTTAAAATAATTAAGCAAATATTAATTATTTTACTATATTAATTATGTTAATTGGTCCGTTACGTTAAATAAGTGAATTAGAATAATTAATTTAATATTAATTATTTTAATATAATTGTTCCGTTCCACCAAATGTATTGTTTTATTTAACGCATTAATTCTATTTTTATTGGACGGAATATGCAATTACAATACATTAACTAAAATGTATGTTGAAATATGATGTGTATTATGTAATAGGTATGGGATTAATATATATATATATATATATATATATATATATATATATATATATATATATACACACACACACACACGTAATATATCTACTATGTATGTATCAGGTATAAGTATGGTTGTATATGTGGTATATCATGTATGTTAAGTTATTAAATTAACCATGTATACTAAGGTCAAGTATTGAAGTAAGATGTAAGGAAGCATACTGGGATTTAAGTGTGCAGAAAAAAAAGAGGGGCTGAGTCATACAGAGAGCAGGAGGTGGAATAATATTAGACTAGTAGACTTCCATTAAGCACATTTGAGGTTTGATGAATCAAGAAGCTAGGAATCTATTAGCTTTAACCATTCCCAGCTCTCTCAAACTCCATTTCGTCCCAAAATAACTTCAGGCCAAATTCTCTATACCCAAATCATCAAGTCTATCAAAATGTCACCAAACGCTCAAGAATTGAAGTTATAAACGGAATTAGAAGAGGAATTGGAATAAGAAATATCTAAGGAAGAATTCAATTCTCTGCAATTAATCAAGGTAATAATCTAAGTCAAATTCATTATGAGAATTAGATTAAAAATTCTATCTCTTCCTTTTCTCCTAAGTGTAGACTATAAAGTAACTGATTTCTATGCTTGGTCATGTAATTGGTTATTGTGAATTGTGAATAGAAACTTAGAATCAAGGAGATAGGTTTGGTTGTGCGAAGATATAAGGAGACTAAAGTGGAGTTATAACACAAAGAAATAGTTATGACATGAAGGCTTCAAAATAGTGCATACATAGTGCTTGGCAAAATTCCTCAACGGACTGTTTTGGTTAAAAACCAAGTAATATACAAAACCAAGGCTTGGGTTAGATATATATATTGTATATAATGATAATTAAAGAATTTGGGCAGAGTAAATTAAAGAGGGAAGCAATTTTAAAGCTAAAACGAAAAGTTGTAAATTAATGCGTCAACCCATCTTTGAGCAATGTTTTGGGCAGCTTAAAGAGTCCGAAATAAAGAGTTTATAATTTTTAAATATAGTCTCATATGCTATATATAACATATTTAAAATTTGTTGTAATCTGTCGTATAAGCTAGAAATAATAAAGTCAAGAGGTTAACATGTTGTGTGCAAGGCTGCTGCCCATGACAGCAGCAGCCGTTGCAGGGCTAGCGGGGTGATTTTGGTGAGCAAGTTAGTTCGCATAGCGTGTTTATTTGTTGCAGCTGTTATTGCATGTTAATACGTGTAATAGGACGAGTTAATTAAGTCGTGATTCTGGAGACAAAATCCTTTTAAGGGGGGAAAGATGTGACGAACGAGAATTTTGTAATTTAACTTAAATATTTATTGAATTGAATAAATATTTTTCGATGATTTGATTGTTGAATTAATTGATTAATTGATGAAATTGTGGTAGATTAATTTAATTATATGTGCTACATTAGTAAATCAATGTGGGGAATTTTTATATTTAAAGTATGTGTTTAATTGAATTTATTTGATTAAATGCATTATTTAAATAAGTATAATGTTATTTCTAATTAATTTAATATTAATTAGAGATTTAATAATTTGTCATTACTAATAAAGGAGAATTTTTATTTATGTGACTATGTGATTTAATGTAGAATTATTCTATTTTATTTAATTGATTTAAATGAGATTATTTAATTAATTTAAATATGTGACATGAACTATATTATAAGCTATTTATTAAAATAAACTAGAAGGGGAATAAATGTGTTAACCAAACAAAGCCTTAAGCGAGGTTGGAGTCAGTTAACCCATTATGGGATTAACTGACACCCATGCTGCCTGTTTCATGTTATACGTGTTTTATTTCATCAGTTCCTAATAGCTAATACAGAGAGAAAAAGAGAGAGATTTGAGAGTGGATATTAAGGAAAACGTGATGACAATAGATCTGATCCCAATCAAACTTGGGGAATTTGACGTTATTTTGGGTATGGATTGGCTATTCAATTATGGAGCGATAATTGATTGCCAAAAGAAACGTATTAACCTTTTGACTCCGTCAAAGGTAGTATTTTACGGCAGTAAATCGCCTAGACAAGCGAGTTGTCTGACGATGATATAGGGCAGGAAGTTGTTAAGACAAGGCTATGTAGGATACTTAGCCTATATAGTTGATACTTGAAAAGAAAGTTCGAAATTAGAAGAGATACTTGTCGTAAGGGACTTTGAAGACGTCTTTGCAGACAATTTGCCAGGACTTTCGCCAGATAGGGAAGTTGAGTTTGTAATCGATTTGGCGCCAGGAACTGCACCGATATCAAAAGCTCCGTACCGTATGGCCCCAGTAGAGATGAAAGAATTGATGGTACAACTTCAAGAACTTTTAGATAAGAAGTATATTCAACCAAGTGTATCGCCGTGGGGAGCGTCGGTATTGTTTTTTAAAAAGAAGGACGGATCGATGCGACTCTTCATTAATTATAAGGAGTTAAACAAGGTCACGATTAAGAATAAATACCCGATGCCAAGAATCGACGACTTGTTTGATAAATTGAAAGGAGCTAGATATATCTCAAAAATAGATTTGAGGAGTGGTTATCATCAGTTGAAGGTAAGGAAGGAAGATGTACTGAAGACAGCGTTCAGGACTCGTTATGGTCACTACGAGTTTCTGGTGATGTCATTTGGTCTGACAAATGCTCCTGCAGCATTTATGGACCTAATGAACAGGGTGTTTAAGCCGTTTTTTGATAAGTTCGTAGTAGTATTCATTGATGATATTCTAATTTATTCCAAAACTAAGGAAGAGCATACAGAGCATTTGAAGTTGACATTGGAAGCATTAAGAAGAGAGAAGTTGTACGCTAAATTTTCAAAGTGTGAATTCTGGATAGAGCGAGTACAATTTCTTGGATATGTGATTGACAAGGATGGGATTTCGGTGGATCCGTCAAAGGTTGAAGCAGTGCTTAACTAGGATCAGCCGAAAACACCATCGGAAGTAAGGAGTTTCCTCGGATTGGCAGGTTACTACAGGAGATTCATTCAGGATTTTTCCAAAATCGCGACTCCGTTAACGAATTTGACTAGGAAGACGGTGAAGTTCGTTTGGACGGAGAAGTGTGAGGAAAGTTTTCAAGAATTAATGAAGAGGTTGAGTACGGCGCCTGTGTTGTCTTTACCGGATAACACAGGAAATTTTGTGGTGTATAGTGATGCATCACATAAAGGACTAGGCTGTGTGCTTATGCAGAACGGTAAGGTCATTACGTATGCGTCACGACAATTAAAGGACTATGAGAAGGGGTATCTTACCCATGATTTGGAATTGGCTGCGGTAGTGTTTGCTTTGAAGATATGGAGGCACTATCTTTACGGAGAGAAGTGTGAGATATATACGGACCACAAGAGTGTGAAATATATTTTTACACAAAAGGATCTGAATATGCGACAGGGGAGATGGTTGGAATTGATAAAAGATTATGAGTGCGAAATTTTATACCATCCGGGTAAAGCGAACGTTGTGGCCGACGCCTTAAGCAAAATGGGACGGGAGAAACTGTTTATGTTAACCGCTCAGGAGGAGTTAATTACAGCAATGGCAAAATTAGAATTGGAGGTGAAATATCCGGAGGAGTGTAACGAAAAATTATTTCAATTGAGAATCGGTTCAATTTTGGTGGATAAGGTTAAGGAAGTACAAATTCAGGACGAAGAATGTGAGAAAATCAGGAAAAGAATACCTGGAGGTGATGAAATGAAATTCAAAGTGGATGACGAGGGAGTATTAAGATTCGAGGGAAGAATTTGGGTTCCACCAGTACAAGAGGTTACGGAGGAAATTTTGAGCGAGGCTCATAATTCTAGATATTCGATTCATCCGGGTAGTACGAAGATATACCAAGATCTCTGACAGCATTTTTGGTGGCCGAATATGAAGAGAGAGATTGCTGATTGTGTAGCCAAGTGTTTGACATATCAGAAAGTTAAAGCTGAACATCAGAGGCCAAGTGGGCTATTACAACCGTTAGAATTCCCAGAATGGAAATGGGAGCACATCACAATGGATTTCGTAGTAGGTCTTCCGACGACTCAGAAAGGTTTCAACGCAGTATGGGTTATCGTGGACCGACTGACAAAATCATCACATTTCTTACCAATCAAGATCAGATTCAACTTAGATTAGCAGGCAAAGTTGTACGTAAAAGAGATTGTTTCGAGGCACGATGTTCCAATATCTATTGTCTCATATAGGGATCCGCGCTTTACATCGAACTTCTGGAAACGACTACAGGAATGCATGGGAACGCAGTTACGTATGAGTACAACATATCATCCACAGACCGACGGACAGAGCGAAAGAACGATTCAAACATTGGAAGATATGTTATGAGCTTGCATTGTGGACTTCAAAGGAAATTGGGACGATCATCTACCGTTGGTGGAATTTGCTTACAATAACAGTTACCACGCAAGTATTGGCATGCCGCCTTACGAAGCGTTGTACGGCAGAAAGTGCAGAACTCCATTATGCTGGGATGAAGTTGGCGAACGTCAATTGCTAGGACCAGAACTAGTACAACAGACTGCCGAAATCGTCAAAGTAATCAAGGAAAGATTGATAGTAGCTCAGGATAGATAGAAGAAATATGCCGATCAACATCGTAAGAATCGAGAGTTTGAGTCTGGTAGCTACGTTTTCTTGAAAGTATCTCCCTGGAAAGGGAAGATTCGTTTTGGTAAGAAGGGAAAACTGAGCCCGAGGTTCATTGGACCCTTCGAGGTGTTAAGAAAAATTGGTGAGGTCGCGTATGAGGTAGCTTTACCTCCGGCACTGGAACACATCCACAATGTCTTTCATGTCTCAGTGTTACGACCATACAAACCCGACTACAAGCATGTCATAGAGTATGAACCCCTGCAAGTTGAAAAAGATTTGTCTTACGAAGAAGAGCCTGTTCAAATAGTTGACAGGAAAGAGCAAGTGCTACAAAATAAAATTATACCTTCTGTTAAGGTGATCTGGAGAAATCACAACGCTGAAGAAGCTATGTGGGAACTCGAAGATCAGATGAGGAGAAATTATCCACAGCTATTTGCTTAATCTATGTGTAGCGATTCTGGGACAGAATCTTTGTAAGGGGGGAGAATGTAACGGGGCGAGTTAATTGAGTCGTGATTCTAGAGACAGAATCCTTTTAAGGGAGAAAGATGTGACGAACGAGAATTTTATAATTTAACTTAAATATTTATTGAATTGAATAAATATTTTTCAATGATTTGATTGTTGAATTAATTGATTAATTGATGAAATTGTGGTAGATTAATTTAATTATATGTGCTACATTAGTAAATCAATGTGAAGAATTTTTATATTTAAAGTATGTGTTTAATTGAATTTATTTGATTAAATGCATTATTTAAATAAGTATAATGTTATTTCTAATTAATTTAATATTAATTAGAGATTTAATAATTTGTCATTACTAATAAATGAGAATTTTTATTTATGTGACTATGTAATTTAATGTAGAATTATTCTATTTTATTTAAGTGATTTAAATGAGATTATTTAATTAATTTAAATATGTGACATGAACTATATTATAAGCTATTTATTAAAATAAACTAGAAGGGAGGAATAAATGTGTTAACCAAACAAAGCCTTAAGGGAGGTTGGAGTCAGTTAACCCATTATGGGATTAACTGACACCCATGCTGCCTGTTTCATGTTATACGTGTTTTATTTCATCAGTTCTTAATAGCTAATATAGAGAGAAAAAGAGGGAGATTTGAGAGAATTAGAGAATCGAGAAGAAATTTCCATTCAATTGTTGCATAATCCAAGCACTAATCAAGGTAACTCCTTGATTTCAGACTTTAATTTATATTCTTATGAGTTTATTCCATGAACGATATACTGTATTTATGCATTCTAAATCTTTAATAAATTGATGTTAGATGCTTGTAAGCATGCATAAATGTGTTTTATATGATTTATATGTGATTTAGATTAAGCAAATTCATGGAGTGATGTTTTTATTAAAGTTCTGAAATTTATAGAAGAACAGTGTTTAAATATGACTTATCTGTATGAAACATTCATGCTTGTTTTGCATATTAATAGGTTAAATTGATGATTAATTATGTTTATGCATGTAAAAATGAAGAAAACAAGATTTAAACGGATTAATTTGGTGTTATAACGAACCTGTTATGTGTGATTTCATGGAATTTGAAGAAACTTTGATAAAATGATAAAAACCTCAAATTTTGATTCTTAGATTCATGGTTTATGCGATTTAAGTTGTTACAATCATGCTAGAAGGCTTGGGTAATGATTATATATGAATCATAGTAATTGGGTATGTTTAATTTGATGTAAGAATAAGAAGATTAGAAATTTTTGGCCTGCTTCATAATGTTATACTTACTTGAACAAGTTCTTAATTCTATTTCATTCAATTTCATGGATTCAAATGAAATATGTTAATTTCCTCTGTGGAATACTTCAGTCATATAGAATTTATTCAATTATATCTCTTATGAGATTCAATCTTTAATTCTCGAACATTTATTATATCTTATTGAACCTTGATTGACTAGCGAACCCTTATTGATTCGACTAGTCCATAGTTGATGAGCGTTCTAAATTCTAGAAACGTTATTGAAGTAAATCCAAGCCAAACTTCCTTTGGTGCAGACTCCGATGTCAAATTGAGATGAACAACCCTTATATAGGGGCTTTTATTTACGCATTAGCGTTAAAATGTTATGCACATACATGGTACAAAGGGCTGATCCCCCTGAGTACGAGAAGTAAGGTCCATATAGTCTTACGACTGTTAAAGGTTTAAAGTAGAAATACTTGATAACCTAGGACATAGTTCATGGTCTTAAGACCCTAAGATGTTCTTTTGAATCTTGTCTTATAATCTTGACTCAAAAGTGAATCTTCGATTATTCAATACCCGTTGATTGTTTCGCATGTTATTATTATTGTTGTTGTTGTACTTGATGGGCAATCATTGCTCACCCTTGCATAATAACATTGCAACTAAAGTTGAAAGAGTTGATGAACCATCCACTAGTAAGGGCAAAGGAAAGGCAAACAAGTGATGAAGACTTGTTTTATTTGTTTAAACAATGTTTATGTAATAGACTTGATTATATTTCCGCATTTGATATTTTATTAAGGTTAGATGACCTGAGATTTATTTATTAATGATGTTGTAACCCTTTAACGGGAGATTTCTATTTTATTTAAGAATTTTCATTTATATTGAATGGGTAGTTAGATGTGATGTGATGTATATTCGGATAGTGAACACCAAATCCTGTGGAAACGAAGTACCCGGATTTGGGGGTGTCACAATATGTGGTTGCATCACCTATAGCATATCAAAAGTTCATGGTGATTGAACTATTAAACTAGGAAATGAAGTTGCGCAAAGTAAGGAGCAGGGGAAAGGGCTGCTGCCTAATGGCAGCAGTAGGTAGCAGCAAATAGCTGCTATAGCAATTTTGGACGGACTATTTTGGCTTCATGATGTAGTTTGAGAATTTAACCATAAAGTTTGGTTTAAAATTTTCTAAATAAACAAGTATATAAAATCTATAATAAAGTTACAATTCTATATAATTGAATTGATATTATAAAGGATAAAAAAAAATTTAAAAGCATGGGTGTAGTGGGTTTAGGGGGCTGTTTTGACAATGTGTTGAAGTGTGTTGGTTTTTAACGCATTAGCTTATAAGAATGAATCTATAAAATGATTTGGTAACTATAGTTTCCCTATTTTATCTATAACTACACCCAATACACAAAATAAGCTACGAGTTCACCTTAAATATCTAAGTTATGTATAAAAGGATGAAATACCAATGTATTTAAATTACAAGTGGTTTATAAACTAAAATTGTGAGGTATTCATGAACTAAAATCACGTCAAAATTTATTAAAGCGACAAATGACTATCGTGATTAAAAGAATAAGTGTTTTTGAAAAGAATATAAGAATTTTTCAAAAAAAAAACAAGAATGAAAACTAATGATATGGCCAATGCAGATATTTAATATACAAGCTATATGTTATGGATATATGGCTAATACATTCATATATGTGAATATGATTACATAGGGTTCGGGCAAGAAAGTTAAGTTGAACTTTATTCCAATAATCAACAGTCAAGGCAAATATCCTAACCTTGTTCTATAATTTAAAGGAGCAAGTTCCAATGCTTGTCCAAATCTTATGCAAGATCTCTATCCTTGTGAAATGCTTGTTTACATTCAAGTATATGAACTTCACTCTTTTACTGATGCAAGTTCTTTGTCCTTGCTCAATAATTGATCATATGCAAGTCTCCTGACTATGCAAATATTCTAAATTCATTCTACTCATATATCAAATGCAAATATCTTGAATTATCAATGATTGTGCCATAATGCACTTCTTTAAAGCATGAATATGCATAAACTGTTTAAGAAGAAGTCTATGCCATTTGAATCGGCTAGACACATGTTTCATTGCTTTCAATTTAAGTCTTTGAAATATTATTGATGCTAAATAGAGCTGTTCAAGTAAATTGCTTTCGTTTGAACTCAAGACTGAGCATGAACATCCCTTATTTGGGAAAGTTTTAATTTTGTTGAAAGGCAGTTACGCAGAACGCAATGTCGTTATGATAAGATAGTGTTGATCAACGTAGGGCATAACGGGCTGATCACCCACCGTGCCTGTAAGACTAGACGGTTTGTGGATGAATGTCAATAAGAACCTTTTTGAAAAGAAAAAGTTCGTGATCTTTTGACCGCTCAGCAAAGTCAATATGTCGTTTCGAAAATACAAACAAGTCATGTTATTTATAAACGTTTCAGATGCTTTACAGTTTTGTTCCACTGTAAAAGCATATCTTAAAGAAAGCATTTAATCCTTGCGATATGTTGTTTATTAACTGTGAATACTTGCTGGGAAATTAAATGCTCATCCTTGCTTTGAAGTTAAATGTTTTCAGTGAAATCCAAACGTGTAGAAGGCTCAGGAATAGACAAGGGGAAAGGAAAGTTGAACGAGTAGTCGACAAGTGTTTATTGTAATAAACGAATGTTATGTAATAATACTTGAATTATTATTAGTAACATGTAATGAAGATTTCTAGAGGTCTTAGAACCTGGGATTGTAATGAATAAATTTATAATAATATTAGTCACCTTCATGTTGATTATTTCTGTATAGATAGATACATGTGAATGATTAGTACCGTGTAGCACCGAATACGGGTTTGAAGGTATCTGGATTTGGGTGCATCACATTTACGGCTCAATTTTTCATGTCCTTATCTCAGGCTTTTACTTAACTCGGTGCGCCAGTTCAGTTTCCTACGTATGGAGCCACCCCAACTTATCCTCCCACGGACACACCTTCCGACGATGATGATGGGGAGGACATCGATGCCGCTTCAGATTAGGGGAGTTCTTCTGCTCTTTACTTTTTGTTATCCAATGAGGGCATTGTCTTTAATAAGTTTGGGGGGATTTCCTTTGTCATGTGTTTCTTTGTTTTGTGTTACATATTAGCTTGTAGTTTAGTTTAGCATTGATTGTTCATAGTATCTGTTAGCATGATTGAATCTAGTAGTTGATAGTTATTTGCATGTCTATTTGCGGTAAATATATGCATATAGTTTGTTTGCATGAATCCAAGCAATAGATTGGTTTGATTTTGGCTCGGCTGATGATTAGATTGGTATTGCATGATAACTTGAGCAGTGTTGATGATTAATGCTTAGTTATAATTTTAATCATGAGGGTAGTTTATGCCTCGCTGAAACTTATGTTAACCGGATAACACTTGAAATTTGACTGTTTTGATAAACTTAGTTCACGGGTTCATAATTAGCTTCTGATGGGAAAGTTTTGGTTGAAGTTAAGGAAATTAGTAAATTGACAATAAAGGCTAAAACGAGGTGAAAACTTAAGTTTGGGGGAATCTAGGGGGTATTATTATTATTATTATAAAAAAAGTAGAAAATTCAGAAAATGAAGATATATATATATATATATATATATATATATATATATATATATATATAAATACAGTGACTAGTTTGGTTCTGTGGCCTTTGTTACTCGGGTAATTAGATCTGTAGGGGTGTCTTAACACCTAGTGCCCTAAAGCTAACTAGTTTGGTAGTCACTGATTGAAAGCTCGCTACATGGGTGACTTTGAAAAGCCTAAGAGAGCCCGACATTGCACAGTCAAGTATAAACACGAGATGGAATGTAAAACGCACTCGTGAAAGAATAAAGATAGAAATAAACCTCGTAGGGACCCCTAGACTTAGTGATTACTTAGTTTTAGCCGGAATTGTCATGTTTGCAGAGAATGCAGTGGAACTAGATCTTTCTTTCTAAGGAGTTGGTTATGTGGCTATTCTTGATCTATGGTTTGTTAAAATGGTTGATGAGCACACACACATAACATAAGTGATGACAGGTCTGGGTTGTCTGATTGATTGAGTTATTGACTTTGCATTGATTGGATTTATTGTTTAAAGTACTTTGGTGATATCTTTGAGGCTTATTGTTAAGTATCGTACCATTTATTTGCTGGATTCGTAGGCATGTTAGATAGTAGTTTGTATTCCAGTCATTGGGTTTGTAACGACCGAGAATTCTGGAATTTCCTTATAATTCGAATTTTTGAATATTAATGAATATTTTATATTTATTAATAATATATTTGTGTAACGTGTTTAAAGGTTGTGTGACAACCTGGATTATGTGAATGCATGAAATTTTATGTGTTATAATTTTATTTCAATGAATAATTGATTTCGCGTAGCATCGCTAAATCACTATTCACGAGGCACGTTTCTCGAGGCACTATTCACGCCATAATATTTTTGTGTCTTTTTCGATGTTAATAAATTTCATAAATACGTGTATGTGTACGAATAATTTTTCCAAGCGTCGAAAATTTTATTTGAGCTGATACGTGATTTTATCCGTATCCGAAATGTATTAAATGGGTGTTCCAAATATTTGGACAAATCCCATAATAATTATTTTTACCCATCCCAATATTAATGGTAATACCCATTTTAATTTTGGGTAGAGTTATTTACCAGTTTCGGTACAAAAGTGGGAGTTTTCGGATATATTTTTGGTATTTTCGGGTATTTATTTTGGCTTGTTATTCCAAGTGGGAACCACCCAACCACTTTAAACCAATCAAATTGCTAGGAAATGAGGAGAGAGAAATGAGCTTGCCGGCAAGTTTGAATTGTGGCCTCCTTGAGCCACAAACCCATTTTATTCCCTAAATGCCTCCCCACTTCTCTTCCATTTCATTTCCTCCCATGCCACTTCCCTTGCATTCCATTCCTAGTTGGTCCCTCAGCAGATAGAGAGCAAGAGAGAGTGAGAGAGAGCAGCTGTTAGAGAGAGAAGGAAGAAGGAGGAAGGAAGAAGGAGAAGTCTAGAGAGAGAGAGGTGGTGCACGGGTGAAGAAGAGAAGGAAGCCAAAGCAAGAAAGAAGGACTCAAAGCAAAGCCTAGCCATCTTATTAACCTCTAGCAGAGATTTGTAGAGGTAAACAAGCAATCAAAATCGTTTCCATTTGATTTTTGTAAAGATTTTCGAGTTTTAAAGGTTGTTGAGCTCTTGAGCTTGTGATTCAATTTTCTTGCGATTCTTGTTGTTGTTATTTGTTTTGGATGTTTGTAAATGTTGTTAAGAGACTATAGAAGCCATTAATAACATCAAAGTGGAACAAAAATAGAAGAAATCCGTACCTATGCATAAGGAGGATGAAGAACATGAAGAACAATGGACTTTTTAGACATTCGGACTTTTTAGAGGACTATAAAGCTATGATTTCGTGTTTGTTAATTTTATTTGTTGTTATGGTATTGTAGCTCCATGGGTTACGAAGCTAACCCAGCTGGAATCGAGTAAAAAGATGTAAAAATGAAGATTTGGTGTTGATTTTAGTGAAGAACACTTAGAACACCTAAACAGAGTATGAGCCTAGTACTTTGGCCTAATATTTGGCCATGTTAATGTTTATGGGTACTTCTAAATTTTTGATATGTTGTAGCCCCATGAGTTAGGAGTCCATAGAGTCCGAAATGAACCAATTTGAACGTGTATGGAAGGAGTTATGGAGATCGGAGTGGAAAGAGGTCGAAAATTCACGTCCGAAGATTTCTGCAGATTGTGGCCTGTATGCATGGCGAAGCTGCGCTGTTCATAAGGCCAAAAGGGGCGCAGCTGCGCCGTACACGTGTCAGGCGCAGACGTGCCCGAGTAGACTACTTTGACCTCCTGTAGTAAAATGTCCATAACTTTTGCATACGAACTCGGATTGAGATGATTCAAGATGATTCGGAAAGAGAACGAGTAGCCCTACAACTTTCGTTCTTTACCTTTTTCGATTTGAGGTCTGTATCATGGTGTAAATTAGCCATTTATAGGAATGATGCGTAATTGAGGTCAATCGGAGGACGTCGGGCATGCGCATTTGCACACGTGATGCCCCCGACCCTGTAAAGTGATGTTCTAACCTTTATAACATGATTATTATGATTTATAATGATACTTAGCATTAACCAATAAGTACTAGATAAATCGAATGGGCGTGTTAGACGTACGCAATTGCATGTGGCTTGGGCATTCGAATAGGCAAGTTGGGTGTATAGACGTGCAAGCGTCGTAACGCCGTAACTAGTGGGCATAACCTTGTTTAATATTTTGTTTCTTATTTGAATGGGACATTATAGAGTTGTGTAAACAAATATTTGGTATTCCGTATGTGACTAATTGTATGTGAATATGTACCTAATTGTGTAGGATATTAAGGAGCGTGTGTTGTAATACTGTAGCAGCGCTTCAGGCAAGTTTCCTAAAGCTTGTCTAACCCTTGTGTTGGGCAAGTTTCCTTAACCTTACTCGAATTATATTTTGAGCAGGTTTCATATTTTATACAGGTGTTGTATATTGTTACAAGTTTCATGACTCAAATGGAGTTATTACTTTTGAATCATATTAGTGGATTAATTATTGTTAATTACTCCACCTCCAAGATAATTATTGATATTCGCAGCTTATGCATTTGAATTCATTATCTGTTGTTGGATTGTGAAGCCTGTAAGTTCTTCATTCGTGAACTGTTTAAGGAAATAGTCTACGCCATTTGTTTAGGCTAGATATGTACAGGTTATTATTTTAAAAACTATCCAAACCAGTAGTTGGTATGGATTCTTGGACTGAGAGAGCAACCCTTATTAGGGGATTATAATGTGTCGGTTGTTCGATGCAGTCAGAGTTAAATGTTATGCATATACATGGTGTACAAGAGGCTGATCCCCTCAAGTACAACTGACGGGGCCAGGATTTTAAAGGAGTTAGTTGAATGATTGACTCTTTGGCCAAAAGTTCATGGTCGGTTGGACCACTCAGCAGTAAATAATCATTATTCATTGATTCATTTGGACTTTGATTATGTCATTTCAGCTATTTCATCAATGTTCATAAATTGTTGATCTATGCAGCTATTATTCTTATTCATTCATGATATATCTTCATTCTTGCTTTTAAACTTGCTGAGCAAAGTAGTTGCTCACCCTTGCTATATCATGAACCTATTGCAGTTAAGCCGGAGAGTTCCAAAGCGGGCAAAGGCAAAGAAAAGCTTAAGGAATAGTTATATGTACTATCCCGTTATGTAATCGTGGAATAGTTTTGTATTACTAATGTATTCTGTGATGTATTTATTTAAGGTTATAGACCTTGGGACCGTAGTAAACCTTTTGTAATGAACAACATATGTTTATTTATTCCGCATTAGTTAATTTATGTTGTTTAGAGGTGTATGGATGTATTTTATCGTGAGCACCAAATTCGAGGTATTGGTACCTTAATTTAGGGGTGTCACTGATTGGTATCAGAGCTGTAGGTTATAAACTTTAGGATTTGAGAAACCTAGGTTATAACCTTAGTATTAAACTCGTATTGAGTACGCTAGGTGATGGATCGAGGAGATTCATTTGATGGTCATGACTGGAGGTGGATTGTGGAAATCCATCGAGCCGAGTTGTGCATGATAAAATATCATTTCATTTTATCAATGAATATATTTTATTGTGACACTGACATCTTGCTGTCTATTTGTTTCTGTTTGTGGCTGTAGGATGTCTGAGATGGGAGAGTTCAGTCCTGCTAGAGAGGTAGAGTTCACAGACATTCATGTGGACGCAGGGCAGTTAGTGGAGGTGCAGCCGAGTGAGCCAGAGATGATGGACACTAGGGATGAGTCTGAGGCCGAGTATGGTTCCGAGGAGGAGCCAGTTACCGGTGGAGTGCTGAGGTTGTTGAGCGATGAGGAGGAGGATGAGGACCCCGAGGAGGATCCAGCGACGAAGGATGAGGACCCCGAGGAGGATCCAATGACGGAGGATGATGAGCCACCTGAGTATGTTGATGGCATGGGCACTACTGCTAGTGACATCATCGAGGAGCTGACAAATAGGAACGCAGAGCTCGAGAATCGAGTGGTCCATTTAGAGGATCAGAATCAGGATCACCAGGACCGAGAGGAGCAGTACAGGTCATTAGCGTATCAGACTTTGGGGGAAAAGGTAGAGTTGACCCAGAGGCTGCAGGAAAAGGGTCAGAGGATTGCAGAGCTGGAGACAGAGGTTCACGGTCGGCATGGGACGTCTGTTCAGCTTGGTGTGATGGTTTATGACCTCCTAGAGAGGAATGTGATGCTTGTAGGACAGATGGAGCGGGTAGAGGATCAGCTAGAGGTTACTCGTCTGGAGAGAGATGAGGCTTTAGAGCGGTTAGCATCCCTGACTGCAGAGAATGATTCCCTCAGGATAGGCTTGACCACTTCCATTGGCAGACTGAGGGACAGGGTGAGAAGGTACCCCAGAGAGGAGGGTAGTAGCAGGCGCGTGATTAGGCGCTGAGTGGTCGATAGGCTAGCCCGACGGGTGCTCCGAGTTGCACTCCGCCGTAGCAGGCGGTGATGTGTATTTTTAGCATTATGTTTGTAGTAGGTCCCACTTTTGTTGTATTAGGGGCTTACTTATGTTGTAAATCCCTCTGCTTGTAGCGTGCGTGGGATAGTAGTTGAACCCTCAATTTTGTTCCTGATAGAGGGGTTGAAGGTTATTATTCCCCAATTTTGTTCTTTAGGGGATAGTTAATGGTTGGAGGCTTTGTCATTTAGCATTTTTAGAAGTATGCCACATGTTGAGTCCGGTTGTATTAAGACAGTGACATATGGTTATAAATGCAGTTATTTTATTTAAATCAAACGTGTTTGATAGATGCTTTTACTTTTAATTGTTAACTTAAATGACTTATTGCATGAGGCCTAGATCTATTAGTAATAGCCGACGGTTTTCTTTTAACAGATCATGGCGCCAAGAGGACGACCGTGTAACCAAAGGATTGAGGAGTCGGTGAATAACGAGGAGGGTCAGGCAGACCCTATGAGGACTTTTGTTAACTTATTAGCAGAAGCAATGCAGGGCAGACAAATCGCTGCGGTTGATCAGCCAGGAAGTCACATGACGAACTTTAAGGACTTCAAATTAGTAGGACCGCCATAGTTTCGCGGGACTACAGACCCGATAGAAGCCCAAACATGGGTGGAAGAAATGGAAAAGGTGTTCGAGGTCGCAAGGGTGGCCAAAGAGCAGAAGACATCGTTTGCCACTTTCATGATGAAAGGTGAGGCAAATTACTGGTGGAAGGCGAACAAAGATCGAGCCGGGGAAGGCACGATTGCATGGGCTCGTTTCAAGGAGCTGTTGTTTGAAAATTACTTTCCAGGGAGCATGCAGGCAAGCATGAAGATAAAGTTCATGGAACTAAAGCAAGGAAGCATGTCAGTTGCGGAGTATGCCGCAAAATTTAACGAGTTAGCTAGGTTTGCTCCACATCAGGTGGACACCGAGGCTAGGCGAGCAAAGAGATTTGAACAAGGACTGAAACCTTGGGTGTATAGTAAGGTTGTGGTTTTGCAGATCAACACATTTTCTACGTTACTTGAGAAAGCAATCATTGCTGAGCGAGGAAGCGAAGCTTTGGCCAGGAACAACCAAGATCAGAAAAAGAAAAAGAGTCATGATGGTCATAAGGAAGGTAGCAGCGAGGGAAGTAACCCAAATAAGAGAAAATGGAACGACAGTCAGATGACAAGAAGCAAATCCGGAGGGGATACAAAGAAGGGTAATAAATGCGAGAAATGTGGAAAGAATCACTTTGGAGAATGCATGAAAGGAAAAGGAGTTTGTTTCAACTGTGGTCAACCAGGGCACTTTACCCCACAATGCCCAAAGGCAAAGGCAGGAAGTTATTTTTCTTGTGGCGCTTCAGATCATCAGAAGAAGGATTTCCCAAAGAGGAAGAGTGATGCAGGCAGTGCTAACCAAGGGAACAACAGTAAGCTGACTATCGGAGGACCAACACAGCAGAACAGACCAGTAGCACGCACCTTCAACATAACAGTGCAGGATGCGATGGAATCAAAGGATGTGGTGTCAGGTATTATTTCGATCAATAATATTAATGCATATGTATTATTTGATTCGGGAGCTACCTGTTCATTTGTGTCGGATGAATTTGCTAAACGGCTAAACTTACCTCGTGAGAAATTAGAGAATCCAATGAATGTGGAAGTAGCTAATAAGGAAGTTATTCCTGTAGAACATATTCATAGAAATTATTGTGCTGAGATAAACGGGTATAAACTGAGCGTATATTTGATTCCGATACGACTAGGAGAATTTGATGTAATTCTTGGGATGGATTGGTTGTCTAGTCACGGGGCTATGAATGATTGTCAGAAGAAAAGTATACACCTAAAAACTTCGAATAAGTCGAAGGTCGTATTTTACGGTAGTAAATCGCCGAGACAATCTTATTGTCTGACGATGATGCAAGCGAAGAAATTGCTACGGAAAGGTTGTATAGGTTATCTGGCTCATGTGGTTGATACCCGAAGAGTAGAGGGTGAGCTGGGTCAGATACCTGTAGTAAGGGAATTCCCAGATGTTTTCCCAGATGAGATACTGGGGTTGCCGCCGGATAGAGAAGTGGAATTTGTGAACGACTTAGTACCGGGAACCGCACCGATCTCAAAGGCACCGTACAGAATGACACCAGTGTAAATGAAAGAACTGATGGTTCAATTGCAGGAGTTGCTAGATAAAGGGTATATTCGTCCAAGTGTATCTCCATGGGGAGCGCCAGTACTGTTCGTAAAGAAGAAAGACGGATCGCTTAGGCTTTGCATTGACTATCAAGAGTTGAACAAAGTCACGATTAAGAACAAGTACCCGTTGCCCAGAATTGATGATTTGTTTGATCAATTAAAAGGAGCGAAATACTTCTCGAAGATTGACTTGAGGACGGGATATCACCAACTGAAGGTGAGGCAGGAGGATATTCCAAAGACAGCATTCAGAACTCGATATGGACACTTTGAGTTTTTGGTGATGTCGTTTGGGCTGACGAACGCGCCAACAGCATTTATGGACATGATGAACAGAGTGTTCAAGCAATACCTAGATAAATTTGTCGTCGTTTTCATAGATGACATTCTTGTCTACTCTAAGACGGAGGAGGAACACGTCGAACATTTGAAGATAGCCCTGGAAACACTGAGAAAGGAGAAGCTTTATGCAAAGTTTTCTAAGTGTGAATTTTGGCTACAAAGGGTGCAGTTTTTGGGGCACGTAATTGACAAGGATGGTGTATCAGTGGATCCTGCCAAAGTAGAAGCAGTAATAAACTGGGAGCAGCCAAGGATGCCGACAAAAGTCCGATGTTTCTTGGGATTAGCAGGTTACTATCGGAGGTTTATTCAGAACTTTTCAAAGATAGCGACACCGTTGACAAATTTGACAAGGAAGATTGTGAAGTTTGTATGGACGGATAAGTGCGAAGAGAGTTTCTTGGAGTTGAAGAAGAAACTTAGTGAAGCACCTGTGTTATCACTGCCAGATAATACAGGGGGATTTGTGGTGTACAGTGATGCATCACACAAAGGCCTTGGGTGCGTACTGATGCAGCATGGGAAGGTCATTGCATACGTGTCACGGCAGCTGAAGGACTATGTGAAGGGATATCCGACTCATGACCTGGAACTAGCGGCAATGGTGTTTGCTCTAAAGATTTGGAGGCACTATCTGTATGGGGAGAAGTGTGAAATATACACAAACCACAAAAGTTTGAAGTATATCTTCACTCAAAAGGAGCTAAATATGAGGCAACGACAATGGTTGGAGTTGATCAAGGACTATGATTATGAGATTCTATACCATCCCGGTAAAGCCAATGTGGTAGCCAATGCTCTAAGTAGGAAGGGCAGAGATAAGTTGATGATGCTGACAGCTCAAGAGGAACTGATCAAGGATATGGAAAGACTGGAGTTGGAAGTCAAATATCCGACGAATGCAGATGAGAAACTATTCGCAGTGGAGGCGAGTCCGACTTTATTAGACAAGATAAAAGAGGTTCAAGAAAAGGATGATGAATGTATCGCCATAAAGAAGCAAATCTCAGAAGGAGAGGAATTAAAGTACAAAATTGATGGCACAGGACTGCTAAGGTCTGAAGGGAGGATCTGGATACCGATGGTTCCGGAGTTGAGAGAAGAGATTCTGCAGGAAGCTCAGTCTACAAGGTATTCGATACACCCTGGTAGTACCAAGATGTATCAGGATTTGCGCCAACATTTTTGGTGGCCGAACATGAAGAGGGAGGTCGCGGAATGTGTTGGACGATGTTTGACATGTCAGAGGGTAAAAGCACAACATCAGAAACCGGGTGGACTGCTACAACCACTGGATATTCCGGAGTGGAAGTGGGAGCATATAACGATGGATTTTGTGACGGGGCTTCCACCAACTCAGAAGGGTTACGACGCAATCTAGGTGATCGTGGATCGTTTAACTAAATCTGCACATTTTCTACCGATCAAGAAAAGGTACAATTTGGAGCAGCTAGCAAAGTTATATGTGAAAGAGATTGTGTCACGACATGGAGTACCAGTATCTATTGTATCTGACAGAGATCCGCGCTTCACGTTGAATTTCTGGAAGAGCTTACAAGAAAGGTTGGGAACCTAGTTGAGGTTGAGTACGGCATATCATCCTCAAACTGATGGGCAGAGCGAACGAACGATTCAGACGCTTGAGGACATGCTTAGAGCATGTGTGATGGATTTTAAAGGCAGCTGGGACGATCACCTACCGTTGGTGGAGTTTGCCTATAATAACAGTTATCATGCGAGTATTGGAATGCCGCCATACGAAGCATTATACGGAAGGAAGTGCCGAACACCTTTGTGTTGGGACGAAGTCGGTGAACGGAGACTGTTGGGACCTGAATTGGTACAATAGACTGTGGACGTCGTCAAGGTGATAAGAGCTCGATTGGTAGCGGCCCAGGACCGACAGAAGAAATATGCCGATTTGTATCGTCAGAAACGAGACTTTGAAGTTGGCAGCTTTGTGTTTTTGAAGGTATCTCCCTGGAAGGGGAAGATCAAATTTGGAAAGAAGGGGAAATTGAGTCCTAGGTTCGTAGGACCTTTAGAAATTTTGAAGAGGGTAGTTGAGGTGGCGTATGAGGTAGCTTTACCTCCTGAACTGGAGCATATTCATAATGTGTTTCACGTTTCTGTGTTGCGACCATATAAACCCGACTACAAGCATGTGATATCCTATGAACCAATTCAAGTTGAGAAGGACTTGTCATATGAAGAGATTTCTGTCCAGATATTAGATAGGAAAGAGCAGACGTTAAGAAACAAGGTTATTCATTCGGTCAAAGTACTTTGGAGGAACCATGCAGCTGAAGAAGCTACGTGGGAGCTAGAGGAGAAGATGAGGAGGAATTATCCGCATCTTTTCGAGTAAACCCATGCTAAGTTTTCTGTACCTAGACTGTAATTCTAGGGACAGAATTCTTATAAGGGGGGGGGGAGGATGTAACGACCGAGAATTCTGAAATTTCCTTGTAATTCGAATTTTTAAATATTAATGAATATTTTATATTTATTAATAATATATTTGTGTTACGTGTTTAAAGGTTGTGTGACAACCTGGATTATGAGAATGCATGAAATTTTATGTGTTATAATTTTATTTCAATGAATAATTGATTTCGCGTAGCCTCACTATTCACGAGGCACGTTTCCCGAGGTACTATTCACGCCATAATATTTTTGTGTCTTTTTCGATATTAATAAATTTCATAAATACGTGTATGTGTACGAATAATTTTTCCAAGCGTCGAAAATTTTATTTGAGCTGATACGTGATTTTATCCGTATCCGAAATGTATTAAATGGGTGTTCCGAATATTTGGATAAATCCCATAATAATTATTTTTACCCATCCCAATATTTATGGTAATACTCATTTTAATTTTGGGTAGAGTTATTTATCAGTTTCGGTACAAAAGTGGGAGTTTTTGGATATATTTTTGGTATTTTCGGGTATTTATTTTGGCTTGTTATTCCAAGTGGGAACCACCCAACCACTTTAAACTAATCAAATTGCTAGGAAATGAGGAGAGAGAAATGAGCTTGACGGCAAGTTTGAATTGTGGCCTCCTTGAGCCACAAACCCATTTTATTCCCTAAATTCCTCCCCACTTCTCTTCCATTTCATTTCCTCCCACCCCACTTCCCTTGCATTCCATTCCTAGTTGGTCCATCAGCAGATAGAGAGCAAGAGAGAGTGAGAGAGAGCAGCTGTTAGAGAGAGAAGGAAGAAGGAGGAAGGAAGAAGGAGAAGTCTAGAGAGAGAGAGAGGTGGTGCACGGGTGAAGAAGAGAAGGAAGCCAAAGCAAGCAAGAAGGACTCAAAGCAAAGCCTAGCCATCTTATTAACCTCTAGCAGAGATTTGTAGAGGTAAACAAGCAATCAAAATCGTTTCCATTTGATTTTTGTAAAGATTTTTGAGTTTTAAAGGTTGTTGAGCTCTTGAGCTTGTGATTCGATTTTCTTGCGATTCTTGTTGTTGTTATTTGTTTTGGATGTTTGTAAATGTTGTTAAGAGACTATAGAAGCCATTAATAACATCAAAGTGGAACAAAAATAGAAGAAATCCGTACCTATGCATAAGGAGGATGAAGAACATGAAGAACAATGGATTTTTTGGACATTCGGACTTTTTAGAGGACTATAAAGCTATGATTTCGTGTTTGTTAATTTTATTTGTTTTTATGGTATTGTAGCTCCATGGGTTACGAAGCTAACCCAGCTGGAATCGAGTAAAAAGATGTAAAAACGAAGATTTGGTGTTGATTTTAGTGAAGAACACTTAGAACACCTAAAACAGAGTATGAGCCTAGTACTTTGGCCTAAGATTTGGCCATGTTAATGTTTATGGGTACTTCTAAATTTTTGATATGTTGTAGCCCCATGAGTTAGGAGTCCATAGAGTCCGAAATGAACCAATTTGAACGTGTATGGAAGGAGTTATGGAGATCGGAGTGGAAAGAGGTCGAAAATTCACGTCCGGAGATTTCTGCAGATTGCGGCCTGTATGCATGGCGCAGCTATGCTGTTCATAAGGCCAAAAGGGGCGCAGCTGCGCCGTACACGTGTCAGGCGCAGACGTGCCCGAGTAGACTGCTTTGACCTCCTGTAGTAAAATGTTCATAACTTTTGCATACGAACTCAGATTGAGATGATTCAAGATGATTCGGAAAGAGAACGAGTAGCCCTACAACTTTCGTTCTTTACGTTTTTCGATTTGAGGTCTGTATCATGGTGTAAATTAGCCATTTATAGGACTGATGCGTAATTGGGGTCAATCGGAGGACGTCGGGCATGCGCATTTGCACACGTGATGCCCCCGACCCTGTAAAGTGATGTTCTAACCTTCATAACATGATTATTATGATTTATAATGATACTTAGCATGAACCAATAAGTATTAGATAAATCGAATGGGCGTGTTAGACGTACGCAATTGCGTGTCGCTTGGGCATTCGAATAGGCAAGTTGGGCGTATAGACGTGCAAGCGTCGTAACGCCGTAACTAGTGGGCATAAACTTGTTTAATATTTTATTTCTTATTTGAATGGGACATTATAGAGTTGTGTAAACAAATATTTGGTATTCCGTATGTGACTAATTGTATGTGAGTATGTACCTAATTGTGTAGGATATTAAGGAGCGTGTGTTGTAATACTGTAGCAGCGCTTCAGGCAAGTTTCCTAACGCTTGTCTAACCCTTGTGTTGGGCAAGTTTCCTTAACCTTACTCGAATTATATTTTGAGCAGGTTTCATATTTTATACAGGTGTTGTATATTGTTACAAGTTTCATGACTCAAATGGAGTTATTACTTTTGAATCATATTAGTGGATTAATTATTGTTAATTACTCCACCTCCAAGATAATTATTGATATTCGCAACTTATGCATTTGAATTCATTATCTGTTGTTGGATTGTGAAGCCTGTAAGTTCTTCATTCGTGAACTGTTTAAGGAAATAGTCTACGCCATTTGTTTCGGCTAGATATGTACAAGTTATTATTTTAAAAGCTATCCAAACCAGTAGTTGGTATGGATTCTTGGACTGAGAGAGCAACCCTTATTAGGGGATTATAATGTGTCGGTTTTTCGATGCAGTCAGAGTTAAATGTTATGCATATACATGGTGTACAAGAGGCTGATCCCCTCGAGTACAACTGACGGCGCCAGAATTTTAAAGGAGTTAGTTGAATGATTGACTCTTTGGCCAAAAGTTCATGGTCGGTTGGACCACTCAGCAGTAAATAATCATTATTCATTGATTCATTTGGACTTTGATTATGTCATTTCAGCTATTTCATCAATGTTCATAAATTGTTGATCTATGCAGCTATTATTCTTATTCATTGATGATATATCTTCATTCTTGCTTTTAAACTTGCTGAGCAAAGTAGTTGCTCACCTTGCTATATCATGAACCTATTGCAGTTAAGCCGGAGAGTTCCAAAGCTGGCAAAGGTAAAGAAAAGCTTAAGGAATAGTTATATGTACTATCCCGTTATGTAATCGTGCAATAGTTTTGTATTACTAATGTATTCTGCGATGTATTTATTTAAGGTTATAGACCTTGGGACCGTAGTAAACCTTTTGTAATGAACAACATATGTTTATTTATTCCGCATTAGTTAATTTATGTTGTTTAGAGGTGTATGGATGTATTTTATCGTGAGCACCAAATTCGAGGTATTGGTACCTGAATTTGGGGGTGTCACAGGGTTATATTTTGTTGCATTGTATTGCTTGGGGACAAGTAATGGTTTAAGTTTGGGGGTATTTGATGAGTAGGTTTCATATCTACGAATCAGGTATCATTTGATTTGGATTATTGTTTATTTCCTTGGGTTTTTGTTACTTTTCATGCATTTTATGTTGTTTTGTAGGATATGTGCTTTGGGATTGGATTGGTAATGATTGGATGAAAGTAGTAGCAAAAAGATCAAAAGTGCAGAAGATGGAGTAGCGCGGTCGCGCCCAATTTGAATTAGGGAGCAGCGCGACCGCGCCACACTTTAGAGCCAATTTTATTCTGTCTGCCATAGCAGCGCGACCACGCCCCATTCCAGCTTATTTCAAGTGCGGCCACGCTACTTCGAGGGTTGACCAGAGTTGACTCTTTATTTAAGCTGGGCAATTGATGTATGATTTATTTCCAAACTTCTAATTAAATTAGGATTCATGTCAAAAGCTATATATAGCTATTTTAAGTCAGTTTTTGAGATACTTTGAACTTAGTAGCAAAACCCTAGTTTTGAAAGTCAGTTTTGGAGATTTTAAGCAACTTGATAGCAAGAAGGATTCATCACAGGAGCTAACGAGAGACACAAGGATTGCCCAACAGTTTTTATTCTCTTCTCTATCCTCTACTTTTGTATCTTGAATGCTATTTAAATTGTGGATTATGGATTTTAATTCAATTATGAACTAATTTCTTTTTAAGATTATAATGGATCTTATTGCATAACTTTTATTAGTATGCTTCTTTGTTGATTATTGTTAATTATTGTCGGATTGTCTATTATGATTTATGCTTAATTGTTTAATTGCTTGGCCAGTAATTACCGTGATAATTTATATGAACTAGAGAGATGGATTATAGTTAGATCTGATCATAATAGCATATGATTGTGTATTTTGTATATGATGGAATTCATGATTTGTGTCTATGATAGAGATATACCTATACGCCGTGTGTAATCTGATAGGGAACCAGAGCTTTAAATCCTTTTTAATTGTAATTCACATAGAGATATAGTGAATTAGTTTACTAGGGTGTTCACCTTAATTTTATCATCTGTGAATTTAAGTTGATTCGTTTATGATACATCGAGAGATGGTCATAAATATTAATGAGTTCTCGATTAACAATCCGGAATAGTTAGTGTAACTTAACAGAAAGTGTGTTGATCTATGTGAAACAATAAGTGAAATTGTAATCTTAAGCTTTCATATCTGTTTTCAATCTTGTGGTAATTAGCATTAGTTAATTAATTTTTTATTTTCATAAAATTCATAAATTACAAATCAGTTGTTTAATAAAATCGAGTTAATACGAAATTGGTAGTAGTTAGTATAAAATACAGTTTTTCTCCGTGCGATTGACACCTTGTTTGCTCTATACTATATATTTGATCACGTATACTTGCGTGTTGTGCTAGCATAGATTTAGGCAAACAAACATATATAGCATATATAACAATATATAAAGATAGAATGGAAATGACATAAAGTAAATGACACAAGCTGTTTTAAGTGGTTCAGAGACTAAATAACTCCTAATCCACTCTTCCACTCCAACGAGCAGGATATCCACTAAGGATAAGGTTACCGAGACCATTTACAACTGAACCACTAAGGTTCTTTCAAGTCACTTAGTCTCGACAATTCGGTTACTTAGACCAAGACACGTAGACCTCTTCATATTTCTTCAACTTGGCAATTCGGTCACTAAGACTAGGTCACTCAGACCTCAGTTCGGTCACTAAGACTAGGTCACTCAAACCTCTGAATCCTTAGGATTCCTTCAAGTTACTCAGACTTGGAAGTTTGGTCACTAAGACCAAGACACTCAGTCCTCTAATGATTGATTGTTGTAGTTGAGAGTTGTTAGATGTGCTGCTAAGATGGCGTTTAAGCTCTTTCATCTTCTAGTACTTAGCAACTTGGTTGTGATCATCTTCTGGGTGCTGCTGATCTTTAACGTTGATGCTTGACTTTTTTTGGTTTTCAGCAGCTACTCATGATCATCCTCGAAGTGCTGCTAACCTTTGTAGTTCAGCTTGACATCGTCTTGTACTTAACAACTTTAAACACTTGTTGAATTGTAGAATACAATTATTCTACGTCTTCATCTCTTCTGTTCTAAGTGTTCTTTGTGAATTGTAGAGTGGTTCTTCTGATCTGCCACTCTTACTTCACCTTTATTAACTTCTTGACATCTTGGCACTTCGGCTCTTAGCTCTGCCAAGTTCTCATCATCTTGGCACTTTGGCTCTTCGGCTCTCCAGTTCTTTGGCTCTGTGCTATTTGGCTCTTCATTTCTTGGCTCTTTGCTCCTTGCTCTTCAAAATTTTGATTCTTTTTGTTAGCATTGTCGAGCTCTACAACTCATTTCTGCACTCTTCTTGGCATTACAGCTTTAGTTCTTGTGCATTCTGTCACACTTACTTTTGCACTTGGGCCAGCAATCCTGATTTTTCATTTTGTGTTACGACTCTTTTATTTGGTGCGACAGCTCACCTTGAATTTGAATTCTAGAAGTTATTTATAGTCTTTCAAAAGACTTCCTGTTGCAAAGTGTCCGTTGGGGCATTAATGACATAGATATCTCAGTATCCTTGATGTTGACTTTTCAAGACTTGTGTCAGGTTACTTTTCGTCTTGTCACATTAGACTGCAGCTTTGTCTACAATCTGGCAGATGTCTCTTTCAATCAAACTAGTTGTTAGACACAACGGTCTGATCTTTGATCTTGTTCAAGGATACACTGTTGGATGCCTCGGGACCTTCAATTTGGCATTATTCCATTTATCAGTCTTCTTTGCCAGACGTGACTGTGCTTTACGAACTTTGTTGATACTAGACTCATGAAAATCGTAAAGTTGAGCTTTGCATCTTGCTTTACGATTATGGCTTTACTTCTATTCTACTATCTGCTCTATTGTCTACTCTACAAATGGGTACTTCATGATGCTTGGGCAGACTTGCAGACTTCTCTTTATTCTCTGAATGCCTTAGCAGCTCTACGATGCCGAGGACAGCTCTACGATCTGGTCTGTCTCTTGTTGCTTTACAATACCAGTTGCTGCTATACGAAATCTTGGTTACTCTACAAACTGACTTATTCTTTATGACCAGATAGAGTAATTTTGCAATTTATCCTTTGTAGATATATTCCAGAGATTCCTTATGATTAGGACTATACTCAATCATTTTTAAAGTATATCCTTTTGTGATCAGCTTCCTATTGACCGATCTTCAACTCATCTTCATGATATATGAGATGAAGCTTTACTATCAGCTTTTTGTTTAGCTCGACGATTAGCCTTACGACCTTTTGAGCAGACCCTGTCGTCTTCTCTTGACCCTAATATTTTATTGATAGCTCTAAGATCTATTCGACAATTTTGAAGCTGACTTTGTGATCATCTGATTACTTTGAAGATTTGTCATTACTTTGAGGTGAAAGCTTTGCGATCCATCTTTCTTGTTAATTGAACTGAACTCTACAATTTGTGCGACTACTCTACTATCCATCTGATGTGCTACGAGCAGGAGTTAACTCTGCGATCTATCTTGTGCTTACGAACTGGCAGAGCACTTTAAGATCAAGGAATTCCTATTAATTATACATCAGATTTGTCTAGTAAGATCAACTTAACATTTTGATCTTTCTAATATAAGTCCTTGTACATATACTTCATTAAAGGACTTTACAAAACTTACTTATACAAATATACATTTATCATTTTGTTTTCTGAATGCTTAGTTTACTCTGCTTACATTACGAACGTGCGGAGTAACTTTATGATAAGATCAACCTAACAACCTTAATCTTTTAGTTCGAAGTCCTTGTAAAAGTATTTCTTTTTATAAGGACTTTACAAAGCTTAAATATACTTTAATCTTTGATTAATTATTACACAAAGCAGTTATCATCAAACTACATTAATCAACTATAAGTATACAACTCTTAATATTTAGCATTTAGTTACATAAACAAATCTTACAAACAGATCACATACATTTTTCAATAACTCACACTTATCATCACATACTCATATAATCACATAGTCATACAAGCACGTAGATATACATAATCACATCAGTCATCATCATCAAATCAAACAGACTCCAACAATCTCCCCCTATTTGATGATGACAAAACTATTATAACATATCATTCAACCAATTTAGTAAAATACAGATGCATGAGTATGAATGTGACTTAAGATACAGTAAGTTACTGTATTGCTAAACCAACAGATATGAATATAATGATGTGCATTCAACATAGGCATTTATCCATTAAAACAAACATACCAAAGGTATCAAATATGATTGGCTTGTGTGCATACTACTTTCATAGATCCTCTTTTAAAAATTACTTTGTTAAGATTATAACCAAAATATTTGTTAATCAGATTTAGATTAAGCACAGCGGAATGTGTTTTTGAAAAAAAAACCCTTGTAGATAATGGCTAGATCTCAGTTCTTGATTTAGATTTGGTTCTAAGCCACACAAATAAAGTAAAATGATATGCATAAATGTAAAATAGGAAAGTAAATGACGTAGAGAGATTTTTAAGTGGTTCAGAGACTGAGCAACTCCTACTCCACTCTTTTACTTCAACAAGTAGGAATTTCACTAAGAATTTAATCACTTTGATCAGGACACCTTGCCCCTTTCAAGCCCAGTAGACTTGGCTTTTAGTCACTGTAGACACCCAAATTTTGCACTTCGTATACTAACCCTGACAGGAGGGCAAATTCGTCAATTAACTCAGCCTACGAGAACGAAAGGTGGACATAAGTACGAACACTCAAAGCCACCACAACGACTTACGATCAAAGCCGACACGACAACGAAAGGATATCAGGAATCGACTAATGGCCAATACGCTTACCTGCTCGCCGGTGAGCTAGTGGGGTCGGGGGGGGGGGGGGGGCAGCGCCCCCTGGAAACCAAGCTCCAAATAAAAATCCTGTGACATGTCGCAGCAATTTGAAACGAGCATTCCTGAATGACATGGCACGCTTTCCAGTGGTTCCCGGACTGCAACATACAACCCTTTCAGCAAAAACCAACAGTACGACACGAGAATCGAGGTACGGTACAAAAATCGAGAAAATTAGCCCAGCCAGCCGCGGATTGATCTGCGGCCAATGATGGGAAGACTGAAGTGCGCGGCGGGCGCGGAGAAACCAAGGCTAGTCGCAGATCAATTTGCGGCCAGCCGCAGATCAATCTGCGGCTGCCTCTGGCAGCCTTTATCAATGCGGTTCTTCATTTTCATCCGAGAGCATACAGGAGGTTTTTTTGGAAAAGAAAAAGGGAAGAAACAGTAGCGGGAGAGGAGAAAAAAGAGAGAAAAAAAGTGAGGATTTATACCCCTTTTCTTAGATTGTATCACATACACTTTCTACTCTAATTAATATACGAGTTTATACGCATCGTGGTGTCATTTGCAAGGTGAAGAGCCCCTTTTTATAGCATTTTTGTTATATCATTTTGTTAAATTTGTTGTCATTCGGGCTATATTAAATGTATTTTTTCTTGTATATTATTGAGGATCCAAGGATTAAGGACTATTAGTGAGGGTTCCAACGGAACGAAATTCTTCCCTAATGTCCCGATGATATCCATTTGGTGATTCTTTGTCGTTATGGTAATGTGTTATGCGTAGTGTATTTAGATTGCTATTTTAGGATATTGTGGTGTGTTAGGCAACCCAGTGTTGTTTATTTTTATAGTATCTATTTTGTGGGTGTGTAGCAATTTCGGATGTGAGCCTAGGAACGCGACCCCGTGGTCCAAATCCGATGATGGACATTTTTGGATGTATGTAGTAGGGTCGATGTACCCTTTATTGTAAATATGTAATTGTCGGGCCTTAAAACGATATCAAGTGAAAGATCGGGTTTAAGGCCCCGTAATAGTGAAATATGTGGTTATAGGCGTGTGGGGTTATTTTGATGGCTCACATGCCTATGAATAGCCCCCGCGCATTTTAATGCTTGATTTGATTTACGACACAAAAAACTGATTTCAAGGCTAAACGATGAAGATTTCCATAAAATTAATCAAATTAGGTTATTAATCGTATAAGTCGAAGGACATTCTAAAGCATTCTCAAAACAAAACACGACTTTTCATAAAAAATCAAATGGTTTTGTCATGTAAACTCACCACAACATTCACATAGACACACACGCGTGCATACACACATTTTAAGAATTAAAGGATAGGAAAAGCATCGAGATTGCGGTAACCATGTTTTACGGAAGTTGGGAGGTGCCTAATACCTTCCCCTCGCTTAAGCAAGCCCCCAAATTCTACGAATCTCGGTTTGCAGGCCAATTAATTCGGAGTCACATATGAGCCAGCGATTTACGAAAACGAAGCTCGGATGAGTTGGTACATCCATTTCAAATATACCAACTGGCGACTCTGGTCAATTGGCTCATCATAAAAAAATGATCTTTCAAAACCCCGTCGACATTTGTGCCAACCTTTTTCAAAAAATCATCTAAAAAGGCTAAAATTGGAAAGGGTAATAATTAGCATAGAAGCGATTCCCGCGACGTCGACAGCTGGCGACTCCGCTGGGGACATTAGAGGGCTTAAGCCGCGTCCAACCTTGATGCTATCCTATCCTTTAAAAATTTATGAATGTGTATGTACGTGCGATATTTTGACCTGTTTTACTTGTTGTTGTGTGAATGTGTGTTTTTGTCCAATGAATGAATGATTGAATGGAATTGCTTTACTTTAAACTAATCATTTGCATACGGTGAGGACGATGAATGTGAATGTATGTTGAGAGTGTACCTCCTCCTGAGGCAAACCTGTCGGTTGCTTATTACTGGACTCGAAGGGGCTGCTCCCCGGAGATGGCTCAGGAAACGCACCACCCAGATCCGCTCCAATTGAAAGGATTCAGACAAGTAGATTGCGAAGATTTGGGGACCTTCATGCCGAAAAGCCGCGAGAGTAACCTTAGGGTAGGTCAGCCTCAGATTAACCCAACGCAGGGAAGGTCTTTTCATGCCTTTTTACGTTTACGCGTATAAATGTCATAGTCCCGGTTCAACATGTTTATATATACCTATCCGTTTTGTCAAAAGAAAGTACTAACCTCTGTGTTTTGCAGGGAATAGCTGGGAAAACATAATAAATCGTGTCTAGCATTTATTATTGCAATGAGGGACTGCTAACATTTTGTTTTGCAGGGAACGATTAAAAAACCCAAAAACATAAAAATTACAGCTTTAGCATGCATCCACATCTTTTATTTCCCAAGACTAAACTTCAAATTGTTTTCCCTGTAGGATTGCTCCTCAAACGCGTTTGCGATCTAAGAAGGCCCAGGATTTTACATCTGAAATGGTTGATCTTCCACCTCCTAATCCTGGTTCCATATCTCGGGAGGAATTCGATGATTTTAAAAAAACAGATGTTGGAAATGGCCACGATGCTGAAAGAGCAATTGCTACTGAGATAAGATCCGCCAAACAAGGATCCGCCTAAGGATGATCAACCCCAGCCTAAGGGCGAGCCAGTCATTCCTACACCTAACAGGACAGTAATCACTATGCCAGAGGAGGGAGACACTGATGATCTTCGAAAGAAAATGAAGCAGATGGAGGAGACTATCTGTAATGTCCAGAAATTTTAAACATTGTATCGAATTTATTTTAATAAATAAAATTTATTTTTATATATTTTTACGAATTTAATTGGATCCATGTAGGTATTTTATTTAATAAATACGTGGTCCAATAATTTTCCTTGCCTTGAAGGGACTCACTAATAGGGTGAATAAATTAATGAGTCTAACCCTAACAATTTGATTAGCAAGAAAATTAGGATAATTAATAAATAATTTTTATCATTGTCGGATTTAATAAATTCGAATGGATAATTATGGTGAAAATAAATATTTTAAAATAATTAATTTATTGGATTAGTTACTAAATGTAAATATTAGAAATATAATATTAATTAAATTAAGTGGGTCACTTTTCTCTCATTTGGTTTGGCCCATTTCTTCTTCTGTTATTTTATTTCTGGATTGGGGACCAAATTCCTTTTATTTTCCTAATTGGGTCAAACTAGTGGGCTGGTCAAATTAAATCAATTGTGTCAAAGCCCAATTTCCTTCTTTTGCTTATTGGGTCACTTGTAATCAGCCGGCCCAACTTCAATTTGGTGAGCCCATTTCCAACCGGGTCGAACCATTTCGAACGGGTTGAACCGTTCCTATACAATTTGGGGCTAATAGGACTTCAGGCCAAATCAGATGAAATTGGGGAAAACGATCGAGCGAGAGAAAAGAGGAAGCAAACCCTAACGATCTCACGCCCCAATCAGTCAAGCCACTGCCGAAGCTTTCAGTCCATCAATCGATAAAGGACGGAGGGAAAAGGCGCCGGCGAAGGTTTAGGTCGACTGACGACGTGAAGAAGACCAGTGGTCGGAGCGGAGTTGTCACGGACGACCGAGCTAACGCAGCAAGGACCAGGGGTCCCAGGTTTTTGGCGACGTGATCGACGGGACGGCGCGACTCAGAAGGTTGGGCGACAGCTGGGTTTGGAGGGGTTGGAGTAGACGCCGGTCACTGCCCCTTCCTACCGTTGGTCCCTGTTGAGCAATGAAGGTAATACCCATCTAAATTGGACAAACGATTTCCTATAAATTGGGTGTCCAAACCCTAGCCAGTTACCGAGTTCTGTGAAGTCCAAATTGGGGAGAGAAAAAAAAAAAAAAAAACAAGTCACAGAGAGGAGCGACTGTAAATGTCCGTCTGGGTGGAGTATTGTGGACGACGACGAAGAACGGCAACTCGAACCACACACAGGTATACCAACGAACGTTTGTGATAGTTCTAGGGGTATTGTATAAATTTTTCTTTTCTTCTGTACAAGTTTTTCTCTGTATCTGGATTGGTATTGCCAAACGTGTTGTGTGATTACACTGTGTTTGGCCAATTGGTTCCGAAACTGGTATTCAATTGTGTGAACACATTGGGTAATTATTCTGGGTTTTGTATGGAAATATCCCTCTGAATTGGGAAATCTGTATTGTATTGGGATATTTGTTTCCACAATACTAGATTGTGATGGTTTATTGTTAGTCTTAAATTTTCCCCTGTGATCGAATGGGTTATACAATGTACTGAACAATTACTGTGGTAAACTGGTGTGGCTCTAACAGTAGATAAATTTTGCATATGCTATACATTCGTTTGGAATTTAAAATTTGAAATTGCTTGGGTCCCTTTTGTTTCTTCTTTCGAATTGGTTTATCTGTGGCTGGAATATGTTGCAGTATAATTTTCCTCTGTTGTTGTTGCTGTGATTTGGGGATTTTGGGGTATTGTACATGTTTTGCAAGCCTAAAAACAGGGGAGGATATATTGTGAAGCTGTACTCTGCAAAAATTTTTATTTAGGTGACTGGGAATCGAACCCAGGTACTGAATAGTGAATGTTTGGGCAACTGTTAAGGGACAAAGCTAATATAATAATCATTATCTATCAATAAATAATAATAATAAATATTTAATTATTATTTAATAATAATAATAATTAAATATGAGTAAAGTCAATAAAATAATTATTTATTATTTATTAATAAATAATAAATAAAGATAATAAATATTTAATTATTATTTATAATAATTAAATATGAATAAAGTTAATAAAATAATTATTTATTATTTATTGATAAATAATAAATAAAGATAATAAATATTCAATTATTATTTATAATAATAATTAAATATGAATAAAGTTAATAAAATAATTATTTATTATTTATTGATAAATAATAAATAAAGATAATAAATATTCAATTATTATTTATAATAATAATTAAATATGAATAAAGTTAATAAAATAATTATTTATTTATAAATAATAAATAAAGATAATAAATATTTAATTATTATTTAATAATAATAATAATTAAATATGAGTAAAGTTAATAAAATAATTATTTATTATTTAATAATAAATAAAGATAATAAATATTTAATTATTATTTAATAATAATAATAATTAAATATGAGTAAAGTTAATAAAATAATTATTTATTATTTAATAATAAATAAAGATAATAAATATTTAATTATTATTTAATAATAATAATAATTAAATATGAGTAAAAGTTAATAAATTTTTTTTTTAATAAAGGTACTAAGTATTTAATTATTATTTAATAATAATAATAATTAGGTATAATTATTGAGTAAGAAGGAAATTAACTACTTAATCATTAATGAAATAATGATTAAGTATAAGGGAGATTTATAAGTTAAATATTTAGCTGTGGCCCTTAATAAATAAAGATAATAAACACTTAGCGATTATTAATATTAAATAATAATTAAGTGTGTAAATTTATACATTAATTAATGTTGAATAAAGGACAAGTACAACAATTACTAAATTACCCTTAAGGTATTGGCAATTAAGAGTAAGGCAACTAAATAATTGATTAATGGTTTTCTGTTATCTTTAAACCAAAATAAATTATAAGGATTATTAAAGGTAATAATTGGAGTATTCAAATGATAAGTGACCCTGATTAATTATTATCTGTTTAAATAATAAATAGAGGTCATTAAATTTTTGTTAGCTGATGGCTAGGTAGTAATTAAGTTCGGTGAATTATTTATCTGCTAAATGGATAGCATAAGTGGGTATAATTACGCAATGCTAATGGATAAACCAATTCTACCAACTGATAGGTTATCCACGGTCAAGTAATTAAAGCTAAGATTTAATTGTAGCTGAGCAAACAGGCAAGTTCCTAACCCTAAACTTCTTACATTATTGCAAGTTCTTCCTTACTCAACTTTTTACCTTGAGCAATACTTCTAAAACCTTATGCAGTATTTTAATTCATGCAAAAGGTATATATTATTGCAAGTATTCTTTCAGCTTGAATTTTATCTCCAAGCATGCTATAAGTGGTCTAATTACTTTTAAAATTATTCCACATCTGTGTATTTATTGGCATTCGCACTCATGCATTTGAATTCGAATATTGAATTAAATTCAGAAGTTTTATGAACCATTCATGGTTAAGTCTGAACCCTTGTTCGGTCAGACAATTTTGTGAGAATTTATAAAAGCTATCCGAACCAATCAATGGTAAGGATTCTTAGACTGTATGAACACCCCTTTATCTATAGGGGAGTACCCCACGTACCGTATATAAGGTACAAATAGCAGAATTAAATGTTATGCATATACATAGGGTACGCGAGGCTGATCCCCTCAAGTACGTTATTCTGTAGCCAGTAACCAGAGGGTCAACCAGCTATTGACTCCTCTGGAAGTTATCGTTCAAAGTCTATTTGACTATCAATTGTTCTAAAAGCATTTAATGTTCTTGCTTCTGATTATTCTATTGTGGCAATCCCTTTAATATCCCTTCATCATGATATATCTCTATTGTTGTACTTTAAACTTGCTGGGCAAACTCGTTGCTCATTCTTGCTATATCATGACTTCATTGCAGCCAAACCCGAGACGTCAGGGAAGAACAAAGGGAAAGAAAAGATGAAATGATAGATTTCTCGTAGCAGACTTTAGATTTATGTGTTGGCTAATTTTCTGTTAATGTAATTTAAACCCTGATGGCTATTTAGGGTACGTACTGTGTAAATGTTAAAGGTTAATCGTATTCTGGGACTAGTAACACCTTGTAATGAACAACGTATGTTTATATATTCCGCACTTTTAGATATCATATGTTGTTAGAGGTGGATGTTTATGTTGAATCGTGATGACCGGATCCGGGTATTTGGAGACCCGAATTTGGGGGCATCACACTATCCAGTCTCTGAAAGGCATAGGTTCCCTGGGCAGGGTAAATTATTCAGATCTGTGTGTCTTTCCAGGAACCAGGTATCCAGAGAAGTTCAAGATCCCCAAATTTGAGAAATATAATGGGAAGGGAGACCCTTATACACACCTAAAGATTTACATTGGGGAACTTGTGTCTTATGCAGAGGACGAAGGACTGAGGATGCAGTTATTCCAAAAGAGCCTAACGGGAGAAGCAAGAACTTGGTATGCCCGCCTTGATAATGCTCGGATCCACAACTGGGAGGAGTTGACCCATACTTTCTTGACACAATATAGCTTCCAGGCACAGATGGCCCCTGACAAATATCAGATGACAAAGGTCAAGAAGCAACCAAAAGAATCTTTTAGGGATTATGCACAGCGGTGGAGGGGTATGGCTGCACAGATGAATCCCCCAATGAGCGAGGCGGAGATAGTAATGACCATTGTGGATATTCAGGAGGCGCCCTATTATGAGCGAGTGATAGCGGGGATTGGAAGACCTTTTGCCGAAATGATAAAACATGGAGAAATGGTTGACATGGGGTTAATGGGAGCTATCGTTTTACACTCCAAAATTAATACCTTACTAACACTCTTCTAGCACAAAACTCAGTATAATGACAAGCAAGGATCGATCCCACAGAGAAGTGAATTAGTCTTTTACTTATTCTAATATTCCTGTTATTTCTATTAATGGGGGGTTTTGAGTTTGTTTCACTAAGCTAACACAGGTAATTAAGAATGATCAATGAATAAAAAGCTTCAGTTCTTCAGTTCAGTATCACCTCATCACAATCATGGAAAAGTCAAGTTTGATAATATTTACCCTTCAATGAGATTAATAACCCTAGATAACCGCAATCGCTAATTATTCGAAATTCTCCTTATGTGTAAATCTAATGTGACAATCGCCTCAAAAGACTCTAACTATTATATAACCTAGAACTATCAGTCTAGATTTAATATAACAGCAGCATGAAGAATTAGAGAATTAGGTTATTCCAAGCAACAATTACACAATCAGGAATTATTTAACTTGCCTTCTAATAATCTTAATAATATTCAAAAGCTTGTCCACAATTAAATACTATTAATCACTACCTATGATCAGATATAATATCGTTTACTTAATACTATATCTTAATCTAGCAGATGATATTAATCAAATTAATTCAATTGGCCAAATCAAATTAAAAGATTAAATAACATATAATCAGTTAAAACATATTATCAGAATAAATCTCATGCAAGAAGGAATAAAATAAATAAAACCTGATTAAACCATTAATTATGAATAAGGTTCAACATCCCTTAGAACTGAAAGTAAGAGTCTAGCCTGACATGCCTTCAATCTTCTCCAATTAAGGTTACAATTGTAGTTGTCAAGATCCCCCTCTAATAAATTAAAAACATCTATTTATAGTCCTAAGATAATATCCTAAGTCCTTAATAATTAAGAATCCAATCTGAATTAGAAATCCTCAAAAATTACAAAAAGTCAAAGTAGGTCAAACTTGGTCAACGCCGCCTTTCTCGCCGGGGCGAGGATTTTATGCCTGATTTTCTCGCCGGGGCAAACTCCCACCGGGGCGAGGATTTTTGCACTGAGTTTCTCGCCGGGGCGAGAAACTCCAGAATGGTGTTGGGCCGGGGCGAGCTCTGGATCAGCTGGGGCGAAGATGTGCAGAAGGTTTCTCGCCGGGGCGAGAAACTCCAGTACAAAGTTCTCGCCGGGGCGAGAACCACAATTTTCCAATTTTTCAACTTTTCTCGTTTTGGCTCCGATTTTCCATCTTTTTCCACTTTTGACTCTGAATCCTCCTGAAATCAATAAACAATCTAATAAGTGCATAATCACAATAAAACATGCAATAAACTAAATATAAAGGAATGAAAACAAATGAGTATTATGCACTTATCAAATTCCCCCACATTAGTCTTTACACGTCCTCGTGTAGACTAAAACAAAAGTTATATTGAAATCATTGGAATTCCATTCAACCAAACTCCCAAAGGTTCAAATTCAATTAGCATCCATGAATACTAACACCAATCAACAAAAATTCGATTAATACCTCATCAATCAACTCATAACAATAATCCCATCATTCCCCACTGAACATCTCTAAATCAAATTGAAACTACATTTGCATCTCCTATGAGTAACACAAATACTCAACTTAGGTCATATGGAATAACAACAACCGTGCACACCGACTCAAAACCAGAACATGTTTTTTCTCTTTTCTTTCTGCTGTCCATTTTTTTTCATTCAGGTGAATGCATTTTATGCTCCATTTCACCTCTTCTCATTCTTTTCTTAAGTGAGTGCATTTTATGCTCCATCTCACTTTTCTTCTCACCAACGAGTGCGTTTTACGCTCCATCTCGTTGCATGTGTTTATGGGTGAGTGCGTTTTACGCTCCATCTCAACCCACCACATGTTTTTCTTTTGAGACAAAATTTTTCAGTTTTTACTCTCAATTCTTTTTCAAATTTCCAATTTTTTCACATGGTCCTGCAAACAAGATAAGCAGTTACACAGTTCTAAATCATGAAATCAGTGCACAAAGTCAACTCCATAACTAACTCAGTCAAATAAACATGTATCTCATACTCAAGTACTCATGCAATACCAACTCAATTCAAATCTGTCAACTATGGGTCCTAACTTCATTATCATCATTTACCAATTAATTTAGCATCAAACAAATTCAATCAATGGCATCAATCTTCATTTTAAAACCAAAAACCTTTGAAAACTTAACCAAACACAAAATTTTTTAAGATTTTTTCAAAACAACGCAGATTCTTAAACTAATCCTAAACCTAAACCCCTCCCCCACACTCAAACCTTACATTGTCCCCAATGTAAGATAATCATGCAAAGATGAAGTAACTACTAACTATCATGCAACTAATAAACTAAAAAGGGAAGAGATAGAAAAAATCAAATCTGAGATCATGGGTTGCCTCCCAAACAGCGCATTTGTTTTATGTCGTTAGCCCGACATCGATTCTCCTCAATCACTCAAAACTCAGATCCACTAAGTCTATCATCTCCACACTCTCCATCGGAAATCCGTCACGAAAAAGTTTCAGCCTATGTCCATTGACCTTGAATACTTTCCCTGTCTTTGGATTCTGTATATCTATAACACCATGAGAGAACACATTAGTAATAACAAATGGACCTTCCCAACGAGAGCGCAACTTACCTGGAAATAACTTCAGCCTCGAATTAAGTAGGAGAACTTGTTGTCCAACGGTGAAATTTTTCCTCAAAATATGCTTATCATGGAAGGCCTTTGTCTTATTCTTGTATAGTCTAGAACTCTCATACGCTTCATTCCTCATCTCTTCTAATTCCTGTAACTGGAACTTCCTATGCATCCCCGCTTCATCCAAACTCATATTACATTGCTTGATCGCCCAAAAAGCTCGGTGTTCTAACTCCACGGGTAGATGACATGGCTTCCCAAAGATCAATCTGTATGGAGACATACCAATGGGAGTTTTGTATGCAGTTCTATACGCCCACAATGCATCTTCTAACCGCAGGCTCCAATCTTTTCTGCTTGGCTTGACAACCTTCTCCAAAACGGATTTCACTTCACGGTTAGATACTTCAGCCTGACCATTGCTTTGCGGATGATAAGATGTAGAAATCTTATGCAAAACATTGTATTTCCTGAAAAGTGCTGCTAGCATCCTGTTGCAAAAGTGAGTTCCTCTATCGCTGATAATAGCTCTCGGAGTTCCAAATCTGACAAATATGTTAGTTTTGACAAAATCTGCAACCACTTTAGAATCATCAGTCCTGGTGGCTTTAGCTTCCACCCATTTAGAAACATAGTCAACAGCCAAGAGAATGTAAATATTACCATGAGAAACAGGAAAAGGTCCCATAAAATCAATACCCCAAACATCAAAAATCTCAACAATTAAAATGGGAGTTTGTGGCATTTGATTTCTATGTGATATGTTACCTGCTCGTTGACAATTCTCGCATGATTTACAAAATAGATATGAGTCTTTAAAAATTGTTGGCCAATAAAAACCACTTTCTAAAACCTTATGAGCCGTCAATTTGGGTCCAAAATGACCTCCACAAGCATAGGAATGGCAAAAAGTTAGAATAGACAATGTTTCGGTATTAGGCACACATCTACGGATTATCTGGTCAGCACAAAATTTCCAAAGATATGGATCATCCCAAACATAATGTCTAGCATCACTCCTAAGCTTGTCCTTCTGGTTTTTAGAAAAGTCATTGGGAATATACGCACTTGCTAAATAATTAACAATATTCGCATACCAAGGCAATTCCTCCTAAATAGAAAAGAGATGCTCATCTAGAAAGGAATCATGCAAAGGGAGTGCCTCCTCATCTCTCATCCATCGACTCAAGTGATCTGCTACCAAGCTATCAGCTCCCTTCTTATCCTTGATTTCCAAGTCAAATTCCTGCAACAGCAGAATCCATCTGATAATCCTGGGTTTAGAGTCCTTCTTGGTCAACAAATACCTAAGAGCTGCATGGTCAGAATAAACGACAACTTTAGTGCCAAGTAAATAAGATCGAAATTTATCTAAAGCAAAAACAACAGATAAAAGTTCTTTTTCTGTTGTCGAGTAGTTAATCTGAGCTGCATTCAATGTTCTAGAGGCATAATAGATGGCATGGACAGCTTTGTCAACTCTTTGGCCCAAAACAGCTCCAACTGCATAATTGCTTGCATCACACATTATTTCAAAGGGAAGATTCCAATTTGGCGGTTGAATCACAGGTGCGGAAGTCAATAGGCTCTTCAACATGTCAAATGCCTCCTTGCACGCTTCATCGAACTGGAATTCCACATCTTTTTGCAGCAATTTACATAATGGCAGAGCTATTTTGGAGAAGTCTTGGATAAATTGCCGATAGAAACCTGCATGTCCAAGAAAAGAGCGAATCTCCCGCACACTAGCGGGGTAAGGCAAAGCAGACATAATATCTATCTTAGCTTTATCAACCTCTAAACCTTTAGCTGACACAACATGACCAAGCACTATACCCTGTTCTACCATAAAGTGACACTTTTCCCAATTAAGAACAAGATTAGTTTCCAAGCATCTATCTAGCACACGCGTTAGATTTTCCAAGCACAAATCCAAAGAATCACCATGTACTGTGAAATCATCCATAAAGACCTCGATGCAACTTTCCAAAAGATCAGAAAAAATGCTTACCATGCATCGCTGGAAAGTACCTGGTGCATTACAAAGTCCAAACGACATCCTCCGGTATGCAAAAGTACCAAATGGACACGTGAATGTGGTCTTTTCCTGGTCTTCGGGTGCAATCACGATCTGATTATAACCTGAAAAACCATCTAGAAAGCAATAATAAGTATGCCCCGCTAATCGTTCTAGCATTTGATCAATAAAAGGAAGAGGAAAGTGATCTTTTCTGGTTACAACATTTAGTTTCCTGTAGTCAATACACACTCTCCATCCTGTTTGTATCCGTGTGGGCACCAACTCATTATTGTCATTCGTGATGACAGTTATTCCAAACTTCTTCGGAACTACCTGTACCGGACTCACCCACTGACTATCGGAGATGGGGTAGATTATGCCTGCATCAAGTAATTTAATCACCTCTTTCTTGACTACCTCCATCATGGGTGGATTTAATCTTCGTTGTGCTTCTCTCGTGGGCTTTGCTCCGTCATCCAAAAGAATCTTATGCATGCACATCGCGGGGCTTATACCTTTGATATCTGCTATCGTCCAACCAAACACTGTGACATGATCTCTTAGAACTCTCAACAATTTCTCTTCCTGCACTTTGGTTAGATTACTAGCAATAATCACAGGTAAAGTTTCATTAGTCCCTAAATATGCATATTTCAAGTGAGCAGGTAAGGGTTTCAATTCTAAGATTGGAGCTTGCTCCACAGATGGTAACAATTTTTTATGAGAAATAGGCAATTGAATTGATTGAACTGCATACTTATTTGTGAATTTTGGTAAAGAGTGCAATGCAGCCACAACTTCCTTCAATTCTTGATTCTGGTCAAATTCTTCCTCTTTATCCATGTCCAAGTTGTTAGCAATAGCCGTCTCCAAGCTTTCCCTGTGGTCTTGTTCAAAAGATCCCTGCACCATAGAAACAATGATGTCAATGGCAAAAACATAATCAACATCACTAGGGTACCTCATGGCGTCATATATATTGAACTGAATTTTCTCTCCATCAAATTCCATGGTCAAGGTCCCATTGTGCACATCAATCATTGTCCTTGCTGTTTTCAAGAATGGCCTTCCTAGCAAGATGTGCGAGGGATTTGGAGATCTGTCATCTTCCATATCCACAATGTAAAAATCTGCAGGAAATATTAACTGATTCACCTGCACTAAGACATCTTCAATTACCCCTTGAGGGTAAGTGTTAGTACGATCAGCAAGTTGAATGATAACACCAGTTTGTTTCAAAGGTCCTAGATTTAAAGAAGCAAATACAGATAATGGCATAACATTTATTGACGCTCCTAAATCTAGCATGGCTTTCTCAAATCTGGTATTACCTATTCTGCATGGGATTGTAAACATTCCTAGATCTTTACATTTAGGAGGCATTTTTCTTTGAAGCACTGCTGACACATTTTCTCCTACAGTGACTTTTTTATCATCTTTCAATTTTCTTTTGTTAGTGCACAATTCTTTCAAAAATTTTGCATACCTGGGCACTTGTTTGATAGCCTCCAAAAGAGGAATATTGACTTCTACCTTCCTGAAGGTTTCCAAGATTTCCTTGTCCTTTTCCTCCTTCTTTGAAGTCTTGTGTGTTCTAGGTGGAAACGACAACGGTGGGGTCTTAACTGGAGTAGATAGGGTAACAGTTTCCCTCGGTGTCTCTATCTCATCACTAGCCTTCGCCTTTTCAATTTCCGTCACTGTTTTGGGTACTTCCAACTCTTTTCCACTCCTTAGTGTAATCGCACTAGCATTCTCCCTTGGATTGACAACTGTTTGGGAGGGCAATTTTCCCGAACCCTGAGCATCCAACCTCCCCACTGTGGTGGCAAGTTGTCCTATCTGATTTCTCAAGTCTTGAACATAATTTTTCGTTTCCTGCTGGAACTGCTGTGTCTGACTCATGAATGTCTTGAACATGTCTTCCAAAGATGTTCCAGAATTTGCAGGAGCTGCCGGTCTAGGTTGATATTGATGTGGAGCTGGTTGAGAGTCTTGTGGGAACCCTTGTTGTCTAACCGGATACATGCTCTGCGCTGGTGGCCTATTTCCTCCATAACTAAGGTTAGGGTGATCCCTCCATCCTGGATTGTAAGTATTTGAATATGGGTCATACTTCCGCTGCGGTTGTGCTTGATAATTTCCCACTGCATTAGCTTGCTGTGCGGTTTCATCCTCTTGCAATGTCGGACAAGAATCAGTACTATGACCATTCATTAAACAAATCCCACAAACTTTTGCTGCTGGTGTATTTCCTGTAGCCAATTGTCTAACCATCGCAGTCAAATCAAAAATTTGTTGTTCAAGATTGCTCGTGGTAATCTCATTCACTTTTACAGGTGCACGATCATTCCTTGTCCCATACTGCTGAGAATTAGCAGCCATATTTGCAATTAAAGTCCTTGCAGCCTCCGGTGTCTTATCTACTAGTGCTCCTCCAGTTGCAGCATCGATCATACTCCGATCCATTGGTAATAATCCCTCTTAAAAGTACTGAATCAGGTGTTGATCATCTATTTGATGGGGAGGACAACTGGAACACAGTTTTTTAAATCTTTCCCAATACTCATACAGTGTCTCTCCGTTGAACTATCGAATGTCGCATATCTCCTTTATGATGTTGGCAACTCTTGAAGCAGGAAAGTACTTCTCCAAGAACAGCCTTTTCATGTCATTCCATGACTGTATTGACCCTGAAGGAAGATAGTACAGCCAGTCCTTCGCTAGATCTCCCAATGAGAATGGAAATGCCCTTAGCTTGATTTGATCCTCTGTTATTCCATGTGGCTTCATGGTGGAACACACCACATGGAATTCCTTCAAGTGCTTGTACGGATCTTCACCTGTGAGACCACGAAAAGTAGGCAAAAGATGAATTAGTCCCAATTTAAGTTCAAAAGCAGCAGTTAATGTAGGATATTCAATGCATAAGGGTTGTTGATTGAGATTAGGAGTGGCTAATTCTTTAAGTGTTCTATTGTTATTTGGCACCGCCATTTCTTCTTCTTCCTCTGAATCGGTGGATGATGTATTCGACAGTAATTCAAGTGCTATGTTGAGTCCCGGTGATGGAATTTCGTCTGACTCTGCAGTGATGCCTCGAGCTTGACGAGCTTCTTTCCTTAGCATGCGTGCAGTTTTCTCAATTTCTGGATCAAAATTCAAATCACCGGATTGAGAGGATCGTGTCATAAACTACAATAATAAACAAAAATAAAATGAAATTAAGTAAAATGAAGAATAAATAAAGATAAATAACACTTCCCCGGTAACGGCGCCAAAATTTGGGAGCTGTCGTTTTACACTCCAAAATTAATACCTTACTAACACTCTACTAGCACAAAACTCAGTATAATGACAAGCAAGGATCGATCCCACAGAGAAGTGAATTAGTCTTTTACTTATTCTAATATTCCTATTATTTCTATTAATGGGGGGTTTTGAGTTTGTTTCACTAAGCTAACACAGGTAATTAAGAATGATCAATGAATGAAAAGCTTCAGTTCTTCAGTTCAGTATCACCTCATCACAATCATGGAAAAGTCAAGTTTGATAATATTTACCCTTCAATGAGATTAATAACCCTAGATAACCGCAATCGCTAATTATCCGAAATTCTCCTTATGTGTAAATCTAATGTGACAATTGCCTCAAAAGACTCTAACTATTATATAACCTAGAACTATCAGTCTAGATTTAATATAACAACAGCATGAAGAATTAGAGAATTAGGTTATTCCAAGCAACAATTACACAATCAGGAATTATTTAACTTGCCTTCTAATAATCTTAATAATATTCAAAAGCTTATCCACAATTAAATACTATTAATCACTACCTATGATCAGATATAATATCGTTTACTTAATACTATATCTTAATCTAGCAGATGATATTAATCAAATTAATTCAATTGGCCAAATCAAATTAAAAGATTAAATAACATATAATCAGTTAAAACAGATTATCAGAATAAATCTCATGCAAGAAGGAATAAAATAAATAAAACCTGATTAAACCATTAATTATGAAAAAGGTTCAACATCCCTTAGAACTGAAAGTAAGAGTCTAGCCTGATATGCCTTCAATCTTCTCCAATTAAGGTTACAATTGTAGTTGTCAAGATCCCCCTCTGATAAATTAAAAACATCTATTTATAGTCCTAAGATAATATCCTAAGTCCTTAAGAATTAAGAATCCAATCTGAATTAGAAATCCTCAAAAATTACAAAAAGTCAAAGCTGGTCAAACTTGGTCAACGCCGCCTTTCTCGCCGGGGCGAGGATTTTATGCCTGATTTTCTCGCCGGGGCGAACTCCCGCAGGGGCGAGGATTTTTGCACTAAGTTTCTCGCCGGGGCGAGAAACTCCAGAATGATGTTGGGCCAGGGCGAGCTCTGGATCAGCTGAGGCGAAGATAGGCAGAAGGTTTCTCGCCGGGGCGAGAAACTCCAGTACAAAGTTCTCGCCGGGGCGAGAACCACAATTTTCCAATTTTTCAACTTTTCTCGTTTTGGCTCCGATTTTCCATCTTTTTCCACTTTTGACTCGAATCCTCCTGAAATCAATAAACAATCTAATAAGTGCATAATCACAATAAAACATGCAATAAACTAAATATAAAGGAATGAAAACAAATGAGTATTATGCACTTATCAGTTAAAGTCTGGCAAGATCCGGGACTTCACAGCTCTAGAAACAGTTACGGAGCAAATCTAGAGTGAAAACTATGGTAGTACTTCCTGCAGGACCCAAAAGAGAAAGGAGGAAGATGTTTCCCTCATCCTGCAGGGATCATCTAGGAAGGTGGAGAATAGCCCTCCAGTGCAAATACAGAGAATTATGCCACCTCGACAACCTAATTTCAATAATCAAAGGACGAACGAACAAAGAAGATTTGAGACCACAAGAGATCGGGTATTCACCCCGCTTGGGGATCCTCTTGAACGGATTTTGGCAGTATTAATAGCACAGAGAAAGATAATCGATTTGGCACCCCCAATTGACCCGAAAGGAAGAAGATTTGACTCGAGTAAGAAGTGTGCGTACCATTCGGGTTCCCCTGGTCATGATACTCAGGAATGCTGGGCACTGAAGCACAAGATTCAGAACATGATCGATAGCGGGGAGATCGTGGTGGAACAACCAGAGTCACCAAATGTTAAAGTCAATCCCCTGCCTAAGCATAATGGGGAAGGGGTCAATGTGGTGGAAGCCAGCGAAGCCGGAGGACCACCAGGGCTGAATTATATAAAGAGGATCGATGAGATGATTTGCATGACAAGTGATGAGGAGAATATACGAGGGACACCGATTAGGTTGGCGGGTCTGAGCAGGGGTATCACAGAGGCGCCTATCAGGTTAACGGCTCCGAAGCTTCTCACCATTGCAGCAAGACCACAAATCCCCATTAGCAGTCTAAAAACAGTACCGTGGAATTATGGGGGAGTATCAGAGGAGGCGGCCAGTTGTGCTTCTGTAACATCAAAGGGGAATCCTTTATATCTTCCAGGACGAGTCCTTGAGAGAAAAGGGAAGAAGAACGAAAAGATATCCGAGGAGAAAGCTGTGGAATTCTTAAGGAAGATGAATCATCCAGAAGCAAGGGGGGTCAAGGTATTGAGCGAGGAATCAACTCTGACATCGATCATGGATTTGGTATTATCATCTGACGATCACTGCAGAATTCTGGCCAAAGTCCTGGAAAGGCACACATTCCCAGGGTGATTAGCAAAGAAGGTTTCGGCCATCTAGTGGACCATCTATTAGAAAACAATGTAATATCGTTCATAGATGATGATATCCCCAAAGAGGGAAGGGGGTATCAGAAACCGCTGTACATTGCGGTAATCTCTTCAAGATATGTTATGAATGGGGTGCTAATTGATGGGGGATCGGCATTGAATATCTGTCCATTCAATACATTGGAAAAAATGAACGTCAATCCTAAGTGCCTGGGGCCAATTATGTGGTGGTACGAGCCTTTGACGGATCCCGGAAGGATACGATGGGGGAGATAGAATTGCCTGTGGAGATAGGGCCTTGTACCTTCGATATTTCATTCCAAGTCCTGGATATCGCGACAAGTTATAACATGTTATTGGGAAGGCCATGGATACACATGGCCGGGGCAATTCCCTCTACACTACACCAGCAAATTAAGTTTATCATCGACGGGAATCTAGTGACGGTCTCTGCAGAGCGTAATGTCTCTTCTCCTTCCAGGAATGGCCTGCCGGTGATTAATTTGGACGAATCGGTGTTACCCGCCAGGTTTCAGGCGCTAGAAATCAATACTCCCCACTATCGATGTCTGGGGGCTCCAGCCGTAAAACCTAAGGTCTCTCCTGAACTTACCTTTGTTGCTAGGGAAATGATGAAGATGAAGTTTCGACCTGGGCAAGGGTTGGGAAAAAACAGTCAAGGAATTACTGAGCCTATTCAACTGCCCAATCAGATAGGCAAGGCAGGGTTGGGGTATTATGGAGGCGTAGAACAAAAACACTTTCAAGGGGGGACCCCAACTCGACTGGCCGAAAGTCTGATGCCGAAAGTCAACAATGAACAAGGTACTGGCAACCCTGTGTCTACGACAGGAGGTGGAAAATTGACCCCCACGAATGATGAGTCGGCCAAAAAGGAGAGTTTCCTGCAGGAGGTCATGCAACAGTTTGAAACCAAGTGTTATATCCCTGGACAGTCAGTAAGCAGTGGAAAAGGGAAGGATGTTGCCACGCCGTCAGGAGCCCAACAGAGTGTGCCTGTCATCAATTGGGCGGGCCTGACTATTCCTGAAGAGGTTATGAAGAAGGACCAATGCAATGTGGCTGTAGTCATCGAGGAAGTTTCCGATGCGAAGCCGCCTTTCATCTGTCGCATTCCGGCCGATCTGACCACCGACAACTGGACAATGGAGCCAGTAATATCCAAACGAGGGTAAAATATGGCGTCAAGATGATAGACCCCGGATGGTGGGGGATGAATAAATACTAGTTGTTGTCCCTTATTTTGAATTTTGCAAGGTTATGTTATTTTGTCATGTTATTTTAAAGATGATCATTGTGGGAAAATGACTTTTATATATGACAAATATTTTTGTTTCATGTCAGGTGTACCAATTTGAGTATTTCTTGCCTAACAAACGATTTTTCGAATCTGAAAGATGACTATGATTTTGATATTGAGCTGGATTTCGATTTAATGGGCATTGAGCAGGATGAGATAGATAATGACGACACGCCTGACGAGATCAAAGGATGGGTCGAAGACAAACCCAAACCCAAATTAGACCAAACCATCACCATAAATATCGGAACCCCTGACAAACCCAAAGAGCTCAAGATAGGGACAGATCTGACCCCTAGCCAGAAAACAGAAATAACTGAGTTGTTAAGCCAGTATGAGGATGTTTTTTCCTGGTCTCATGAGGACATGATCGGATTGTCCACCGATATTGTGGTACACCGGTTGCCCATCAAGGAGGGTTTCAAGCCTGTCAAGTAGAAACTAAAAAAGCTAAAACCGGAGTGGAGCTTGAAGGTGAAGGAAGAAATCGTCAAACAGTTCAAGGCTGGAATCATTATGGTGTCCACTTACCCGGAATGGTTGTCCAATATAGTCCCAATGGCTAAGCCTGGAGGGAAGGTGAGGGTATGTGTCGACTATAGAGATCTGAATAAGGCCAGTCTCAAGGACAACTTCCCAGTGCCCTTTATACACATATTGGTGGATAACACAGCCCAATACGAGATGTACTCTTTTGTTGATTGTTTTGTGGGGTATCATCAGATAATGGTGGCGGAGGAAGACCAGGAAAAGACCGCTTTTATCACCCCTTGGGGCACCTTCTGCTACAGACGATTGGCCTTCGGTCTCATAAATGCGGGGGCTACTTATCAGAGAGCCATGATGGCCCTGTTCCACGAGATGATGCACAAGGAGATAAAGGTCTACGTGGATGACATTATCGTGAAATCGAGGGTAGAATCTGATCATATAACCCATCTCAAGAAGCTATTAGTTTGGCTCAGAAAATATAATTTGAAGCTCAATCCGGCAAAGTGTGCTTTCGGAGTGCAGTCGGGCAAGCTCTTGGGATTTCTGGTTAGTAATCGGGGCATTGAGTTAGATCCGGCGAAGATTAAGGCCATTGTGGATATGGCAGCACCTCACACAGAAAGGGAGATAAGAGGATTTCTGGGAAGAATAAACTTCATCAGCCGCTTCATATCCCACTTGACGACTACATGCGAGCCGATTTTTAAACTGCTAAGGAAAGATGTCTCCCAAGAGTGGAATAAGCAATGCCAGAAAGCCTTTCAGACCATTAAGAAGCAGCTGACAGAAGCACCGGTGTTGGTACCCCCGAAGGATAGGATCCCTCTATTTATGTATATATCGGTCAATGCCATTGCGATGGGATGTATGTTGGGACAGAAGAATGAATCAGGCAAAGAGCAGGCCATCTATTACCTCAGCAAGAGATTTAGCCGATGTGAACAGAATTACACCCCATCGAAAGGACCTGTTGTGCTTTGGCGTGGGCTGCAATGAGATTACAGCACTATCTCCATGGGCACACTACGTACCTGATATCGAGAATAGATCCCCTGAAGTATATCTTTGAAAGGCCCATGTTGAACTGTCGATTGTCAAGGTGGCAGTTAATCTTATAGCAATTCGACATCGTATACGTAACTCAGAAAGCCATGAAAGGGCAGGGAATTACAGATCAGTTGTCGGAAGTGCCAGCAGGGGGGATGGAGACTTTAGAAACTCCTTTGCCAAGCGAAGATGTATTCTGGGTCTTACACACGAGATGTGATAACGAGGGGCAGTTCTGGAAGTTGTATTTTGATGGTGCCATGAATGCTGAAGGGGCAAGAGCCGGAGCAGTCCTGGTCTCTATCACCGAGAGCAATACCCCGTGGCCACTAAATTGTAGTTCAGTAATTCGAATAACACAGCTGAGTATAAGGGATGTATATTGGGACTCCGTTTTGCCCGTGATATGGGGGTAAAGAGACTAGCGGTGTTCGGGGATTCAGAGCTGGTAATCAGACAGGCGATCGGGGTGTATAGCACTAAGGAGCTCCAGTTACTTCCATACCACCGATGTGTTATCCAATTAATGCGAGAATTTGAAGTTATCGCTTTCCGACATATCCCCCGGGGACGGAATGATTTTGCCAATGCATTGGCAACTCTGGCTTCCTTAATCCACATAATCAAAAGTAGGGACGTTCCGCAGATTGAAATAGCGGTACAGAATGCCCCGGCATACGAGGAGCATGTGGCAGTATTGTCGGAGGAGGTTGTTCTGCCAAAGCGGCCTTGGTATCACAACATAAGGGAGTATCTGAGGGATAGATCCATTCCCGACCAAGCAAGCCGAGCTGAGAGGTTGAGAATCCAAAAGATGCAATGAAATTTTATCTGAGCGGGGATTCACTGTACAAGAGGGATGCCGGGTTGGGATTGTTGCGATGTGTAAATGAAATGCAGGCCCAAAAGATTATGGACGAAATACATGGTGGAGTGTGTGGGCCACACATGAGTGGACCGATGCTGGCCAAAAAGATCTTGAGAACGGGGCATTACTGGTTATCACTGAAAGCCGACTGCGATGATCATGTCAAACGGTGTTACCAATGCCAGGCACACGACAATGTAATCCATGCACCTCCCAATGAACTGCACTGTACGACCTCCCCTTGGCCATTCTCAATGTGGGGTATGGATGTAATCAGACCAGTAGAGCCCAAAGCAAGCAACGGACACCGATTTATCTTCGTCATGATCGATTACTTCACTAAATGTGTAGAAGCAGCTACTTTCCCCAAAGTAACTCAGGAGATCATCGTCCGTTTCATCAGGAATAATGTCATTTGCCGATACGGGCAACCTGAGGTCTTAGTCTCTGACAATGCCAAGAATTTGAACAATGACCTCATAAAGGAATTATGTGACCGGTTTAAGATCAAACACCTCAATTCTATCATTTACCGTCCTGAGATGAATGGGGGCAGTGGAGACTGCAAATATGAATATGAAGAAGATCATGGCAAAAATGTCTGCTAATCATCGGGGATGGACGGATCTGCTACCTCTCACCCTGCTGGCGTACAGAACGTCGGTGCGTACTTCTATAGGGGCAACTCCTTACGCTTTGGTATACAGAATGGAGGCTGTTCTGCCAGTTGAGGTTGAGATGGCGTCCCTCAGAATTTTGATTGATGCTCAGATAAACGAGGAGGATTGGGTGCAAAGTCGGTACGACCAATTGGCCCTAATTGATGAAAGGAGGGTGGCTGCTGTTTTGCACGGTCAGTTATATCAGCAAAGAATCTCTCGATCGTACGACAAGAAGATAAGACCTCGAAAGTTCAAGGAAAATAACCTAGTGGTAAAGAGAATCATGCCTTGTCAAGACGAAGCCAAAGGGAAGTTTGCCCTGAACTGGGAAGGACCTCTTGTGATTAAGAAAATGCTGTCCAGAGGAGCACTCATATTGCAAGAGATGGACGGTGAGGTATTCCCCCATCCCATCAATTCTGACTCGGTGAAGCAGTTATACGCCTAAAAAAAATCATCATCATCATTTTCTCCTCTTTCTTTGAAGAATAAACTACATAGGACCTGATTTTCTGACTTGTGGGAGTACGTAGGCAGCCGTCAGGGCACGGTCCATTTCTTTACAAAATAATACTTTCTCTAACCAAAACCGATTCCCAACAGCCAGAAAAACCTTCCTATACCCTCGAAACCTTCCCAAAACCAGCCACCTAATCATTTTCATCTCAAATGACATAACCTTAACCCAACCAAGCAGTTAGCCAAAATCTAAGACTCAGTCCGACGAAATCAACAGGGTGTGTGGCAATAACTGTCAAATCTCCATCAAGACTTGAGAAGAGAAAGAAGGCAAAATATCAAAATCGTGGTTAGCTGGATAAAATGAGGATCCAATGAAAGGCAACGATACGATAAAAAGGGAAAATGACTAAATTTAAATGCATGTCTACATATATAAGTCATTTTGTTACAAGATTTCTCTTTCGATAACCGATGAAACTGACATAGTCTATGCAGGAAATAAAATGATCTACAAATCTGAAACTAACTGGAGCAAGATGGATAAGGTGGAGGATAGATCTGAAGCATCGGTATCCCCTGCAATCTGCTGGCCCATCATGTCGATGCGATCCAATAAAGCAGTGGCTCGGCTAACAGTCTTAGAGTGAGCATCTATAACTGCCCTAGTCTGCAATACAACGGCGTCTCTGTCAGTGAGGGCAGCATCTGCGGCCAGAATAGCAGCATCTCTCTCAACAAGAGCAGCGTCCCTCTCAGCCTCAGTAGTAATCAAGGCCAGTCGGATCCGGCTATCCTTAGTAACTCGACTAGGGGCAAAATCAGCTGAGATAGAATAAGGAATATGGGCGGGAGTGGAGAAGCCTTCAAAGTCATATCTGGACGTCATCTCTGTAGACTTAGGAGGAATAAATACCTCTGGGGTGGTATCATCTGTGAAAATCACTCGAGAGTCATCAAATACTCTAGCATGACTCAAACCAACCATATTAGAGTCTCCGTGCAACCATTGCACATAAGCAGATGTCTGAATGGGGCAACTCTCACTATATTCGACAAAGATCTTGCGAGACCAAAGATCATATACCCGTAGTAGATCTCTCTCGGTCTGGGGTGATATGAGGAATCGGTAGTTGGTTGCGCCCGTGAAAGGGTGAAAATTCTGTATCTGATCAAACTGCCCCATAACCGCCAAGGGATGATAAGTTGTCACGCCCCTCAAGCCAGGAATAGAGATGAAATCCAAGGTGGGCACATGAGTCGAGAAGCTCATGAAGGAGCAATAACCCGAATAGATCAAGATATGAAAGGGCTCCTCAATAGTCGATAAGAATTCTATCCAGGAAGCCGCATCAATACAGCTCACGGGACGGAACAAAAATTGCATGGCTATGTCGTGGTTGAAGTAAAACCCATGGCGACGGAAATGACCGATGGGGCTGAGATGGCTCATAAACCACACATACAACAAAACAGAGCTCCCTCTGAATACTCTGCCTCGAAAAGACTAACAATATGAGGCTGACATGTAAGTATCTGCTAGTATCATGGGAATAATGGTATGATCCTCCTGAAGGGCTCTAGTGGCCGCAATAACTCGCAAATCCAACAGTTCGGGTCCGCCTGGCAGATACAAAACTAAGATAACACAAGCCATCAAAACATCTACTCTCAAAGCGCCCCAGCGCTCCTCAGATACGGAAAAATCACCAGAGAATAGATGAAAACTGTCGGGTGAACCGAATCGGTCAATCAGGAAATGAAGGGGAACTAGATGGTCTGATGTGATCACCGATAATAGGACTGTCCTCCGCAAACCAATAAAAGTCAAGAACTGACTGCGCATGGGACCAGCTGTGACCCTGGCACAAGGACCATCCAAAGAGAAGCCGGTAAAGCGAGCATACTCCTCAAGAGTGGGGGTCAGCTCCATTGTCCCTAATCTGAACACCTGACGGGCAGGGGCCCAATAGCTCAGAATACCCTCCATAAAGCCCGCCGGCACCTGAAAGGATAATAAGGACCCGGAATGTCCTAGAAGACCATCTGCAATAACCCTGTCGGCTGGCGACAAACGGTCCAACCAGCGAAAAAGCCTGCCAACCAACCATGTGGGAGGACTGAGATCCAAACGTACCACGGCGTCTGGTGACGACATCTGTGAAAAATAGTATCAAAAAGACTGTGCAGGGGTCATTATCTATCCATGAATAAATAGCATGCATCATACGGTTAATAATAGAGCAATTGAATTGTCGTAATGATAAAACTGTGCATAATTAAATAAAGGAGTTCAATACATAGTGCATGAAATGGAAAAAAGGAAATTGAACATATTCAAATACAAAAAAGCCCTATCCTATCATGATCTAATCGAAAGTAATGTCGTCTAAGAAGTCGGGATCCTCACACTGATCCCCTAGAGTAGAAGTCGAAGTCGAAGCCCCGAAGTTAATATCTGGGATATATGGGGGCACTGGGGCATCAGATGAGCTCGGGCTTGCATCGAAACCCGCACTGTCAGGGTCGTACGCATAAGCATCCTCTAGGGTACGGCCTAACACCCGAGGATATAAGGATAGTTGGTCCACCTGGCGGGTCAGAGTAGCAATCTGCTCAGCATATGTAGGAGCCCGAACATAGGTAGCCCAATCAATCATCATCACCGATCCAGGGACCATATCCCCGAGGAAGAATGTGGCCCGAGTCTGAGGACCGATAGTGCGGGGCACCAACAGGTACGGAAAGCCTCACTCGTGCTGGGACCTGAAGAAAGTGTCAGGCCATCCTCTCCCTCCAGCATAATCTCTGAGGGCTGAGAATGCATCGGCCAGGATGTAGTAAAGGGGAGGGAGTGCGGAATACGGATCTCTCCAGTTACGCATCTGAATGCGCGCTCTCCCAAATACATCACCCATCCCCCAACACTCTGCAAAGTAAGGCGACAGGTGGAAAGTGCGAACTCTGGGTCGGAGGGGTATCCGTCTGTAAACCCCACAGTCAGATGCTCAGAAAGATAAGGAGTCCAGACGGCGTCAGCGGCGGTGATCAACTCCAGCTGAATACGACAGTGGGCGAAGCTTCAAGACACCGGGACCTCCTCCAAAGTACTGTGGTGCCGCCGCCGACCCCTGGGATAGGTATCCAGACCGAGAGTCGTGACAGGCCTCAGGCATGGGAGTCGCTCGTATGCCCAGAACTGTGAACAGAGACAAGAAATGACATGAGTAACCGGCAGATGCAGAGAAGGAAAATGAAATGATAGGAAGTGCAGTAGGAAAAGAAGGATTACTAGCAGAAAGGGGTAAAACCCAAGCCAAGCATCTGTCTGTCCCTCTGAACGAAGACGGAGACCATAGAGGAAATAGGCGAAAGTGAAGGACCCCCAGTCATAATCACCGATCCGATCCACATCCCTAATCGCTCCGATAACGCTGGAATGAATGCTAGAAGAGTTGTTCCCTAGGAAACAACCTCTCATAATCGTCAGGAACAGACGCCGGAGCAGAATGTCACGAGTAGCTCAGTCTGCAGGGAAGGGCGTCGCATAGATACCTCCAACAGCATTAACAACCAATGCTCCGGACTGAATGCTGCGGGCCTTGAAGATCCGATCCTCGGTGGCGAAACCCAATAGAGATCGGACCTCCGTCGGAGTAATATCGAGATCTAGGGGAACACGGACCCCGGTGAACTCGATGCCGGTAATGTACCTCCAATCCCAAGGAGTCAGCACAACCTCGCAGTCCAAGAGATGAAGGGACTAGGTCTGGTGGAACCATCGCTCAGACAAAGCCCTCATATAACCCCATGGGCACTGACGGGGAATGATGGTGAAGAAAGAACGAAAACCCCAGGAGTCCACCACCGTGCGGTAATCAGCGTGCAGTGCTGTGTAGAGGGAATAGATGTTAAACCAGTTATCCCTCGGTTGAGTGAACTCGGGAACCTGTGAAAATCACTAATGGATCAGTCCAGATACGAACAGAGATTGGGAATGAATTCAGAGGAGTAATGAGTATACCTCATTAGCGACGAGAAATGCTGAGGGGTGACAGTTGAGATCTCGACCCAACAGATCGGGCACCTGGACAGAGGCACCGGGTAGAGCGTGGCGAGTAGAGGGAGCTGGTGTGCCGGAGGGCGGCCCCTCTGCCTCAATGTCTAGAAGAACGGCCTCGTCAACCTCAAGATGATCAGGCCGGACGACAGCCTCCGCCAGTCGACGAGCCTGGCGAGTCTGAGTCAAAACCGGGGCAGGTACAGCCCTACGGCGGTGAACACCCAAACACCCAAAGCACGGGCAGTGGAGCTGCTGGGAGCGTCAGGATCCATAGCTGGAACGACACATTCAAAGAGGGAGGTACATTATATTTCAAATTGTGTCACAAACATTTTATTTTCCTATCTTCATCGTAGAATTAATGCAGCATGATGCATGGTTACTATATATGCATAAATTAGATTTTAGGGGGAGACCCGGTACCGACGAGACGATCAACCGGAAATGAGATCCGATACAGACGAGTCGACCAATCAGAGACAAGAACTGATGCAGACGAGTCGACCAATCGGAGACGAGAACCGATACAGGTAAGTCGACCAACCAGGAACGAGACCCGGTGCCGACGAGACGATCAACCGAAAATGAGACCCGTTGCAGACGAGTCGACCAATCGGAGACGAGAACCGATACAGACGAGTCGACCAATCGGAGACGAGAACCGATACAGGCGAGTCGACCAATCGGAGATAAGAACTGATACAGACGAGACAACCCATCGGAGACCAGACCCTACATTTATGAGACGATCGATCGGGTATGAGACCCGATAGTTATGAGACGACGGCGATACCAAGATGACGACGATTACGAGACAGAGCATGACATCTGCGATAACGATTATAGCAACGACTGTCAGAGACGGAACCCGACAACAACGATGCGATCAGCGATTGAGTCCTGTTGAGATCGATACTCATAATAAATTTACGATTGCATGATGCAATAACACCTTTACGAATGTTTGCATGCCTTGCATCTTGTGTTGCATCATAAGCTATATGTGTTGCATCATGTATGAAATGTAATTCTTATGCACCGTCATTCATGCATCGTGTGTCTGCTTCTTTATTATGTTCATTTCATTTAACATTTCATAAACATGATAAAGAGGGGCAGCTATAGACACCCAAATTTTGCACTTCGTATACTAACCCTGACAGGAGGGCAAATTCGTCAATTAACCCAGCCTACGAGAACGAAAGGTGGACATAAGTACGAACACTCAAAGCCACCACAACGACTTACGATCAAAGCTGACACGACAACGAACGGATATCAGGAATCGACTAATGGCCAATACGCTTACCTGCTCGCCGGTGAGCTAGTGGGGTCGGGGGGGAGGGGGTTAGCGCCCCCTGGAAACCAAGCTCCAAATACAAATCCTGTGACATGTCGCAGCCATTCGAAACGAGCATTCCTGAATGACATGGCACGTTTCCCAGCGATTCCCGGACTGCAAAATACAAGCCTTTCAGCGAAAACCAACAGTACGACACGAGAATCGAGGTGCGGTATGAAAATCGAGAAAATCAGCCCAGCCAACCGCGGATTGTTCTGCGGCCAATGATGGGAAGACTGAAGTGCGCGGTGGGCTGAAGTGCGCGGCGGGCGCGGAGAAACCAAGGCTAGTCGCAGATCAATTTGCGGCCAGCCGCGGATCAATCTGCGGCTGCCTCTGGCAGCCTTTATCAATGCGGTTCTTCATTTTCATCCGAGAGCATACAGGAGGTTTTTTTGGAAAAGAAAAAAGGGAAGAAACAGCAGCGGGAGAGGAGAGAAAAGAGAGAAAAAAAAGTGAGGATTTATACCCCTTTTCTTAGATTGTATCACATACACTTTCTACTCTAATTAATATACGAGTTTATACACATCGTGGTGTCACTTGCAAGGTGAAGAGCCCCTTTTTATAGCATTTTTGTTATATCATTTTGTTAAATTTGTTGTCATTCAGGCTATATTAAATGTATTTTTTCTTGTATATTATTGAGGATCCAAGGATTAAAGAATATTAGTGAGGGTTCCAACGGAACGAAATTCTTCCCTAATGGCCCGGTGATATCCATTTGGTGATTCTTTGTCGTTATGGTAATGTGTTATGCATAGTGTATTTAGATTGCTATTTTAGGATATTGTGGTGTGTTAGGCAACCCAGTGTTGTTTATTTTTGTAGTATCCATTTTGTGGGTGTGTAGCAATTTTGGATGTGAGCCTAGGAACGCGACCCCGTGGTCCAAATCCGATGATGGACATTTTTGGATGTATGTAGTAGGGTCGATGTACCCTTTATTGTAAATATATAATTGTCGGGCCTTAAAACGATATCAAGTGAAAGATCGGGTTTAAGGCCCCGTAATAGTGAAATATGTGGTTATAGGCGTGTGGGGTTATTTTGATGGTTCACATGCCCATGAATAGCCCCAGCGCATTTTAATGCTTGATTTGATTTACGACACAAAAAATTGATTTCAAGGCTAAACGATGAAGATTTCCATAAAATCAATCAAATTAGGTTATTAGCACCACGAGGCTTAAAATTGGAAGTGCTAATGAATGTCGATTCCTATTTAAACGAGAAGGTTAAAGAAAAAAATCGTTTTCATCACAAAAAATGATTTTATAAAAATAAATGACGTTTTATTAAACTGTTGTGCATAGGGTTAAAGAGATCCTAGAAGTTGCCCGTTATTTTATTTACGAAAGCAACGTATAGGTCTCGATTCCTATTTTGACGAAGGTTTAAAAAAATCTTTTGCCAAAACGACTTCTAATGAAAAATCTCACAGCTTTTGACAATTAGAATCAAACCTTTCTCATAAAAAATAGAAGTTTCTCGTATAAGCCGAAGGACATTTTAAAGCATTCTCAAAACAAAACACGACTTTTCATAAAAAACCAAATGGTTTTGTCATGTAAACTCACCACAACATTCACATAGACACACACGCGCGCATACACATATTTTAAGAATTAAAGGATAGGAAAAGCATCGAGATTTTGGTAACTGTGTTTTACGGAAGTTGGGGGGTGCCTAATACCTTCCCCTCGCTTAAGTAAGCCCCCGAATTCTACGAATCTCGGTTTGCAGGCCAATTAATTCGGAGTCACATATGAGCCAGCGATTTACGAAAATGAAGCTCGGATGAGTTGGTACATCTATTTCAAATATACCAACTGGCGACTCTGGTCAATTGGCTCATCATAAAAAAATGATCTTTCAAAACCCCGTCGACATTTGTGCCGACCTTTTTTAAAAAATCATCTAAAAAGGCTAAAATTGGAAAGGGTAATAATTAGCATAGAAGCGATTCCCCCGGCGTCGACTGTCACTTTAACAAGGACATTCTTGCTCTCTTCAAGCCCAGCAGACTTGGATATTTAGTCCCTTAGACAAGGATACTCTCGCCCTCTTCAAGCCCAGTAGACTTGGAATATCAATAGTTACTATGACCAGAACGAATAGTTGTTGAATGTTGTTGAGAGGTGCTGCTAAGTTGGCGTTATGCTTCGTAGTAGCTTGAACTAGATGTTCAAATCGTAGAGTATGTTCTTTTAGCTTTTACAGAGTTTAGGCTTTGATCATTGTTCGTTATTTTTGTTTTGAATCTCTGTAGCCTTTTATAGTCTGCATGAGTTTTGTCCCATTGCAAGGTTCCCGTTGCTGCATTTAATGCTTTAGATATTCTGAGATCTTTGATGTTAACATTTTGAGTTTAGGTGTCAGCTTTCTTTTGTTTAGCCTGTCACATCAGTCTGTAATTTCATATACTACCTTGACCCGTCACTTTCGCTAAACTAGCTGTTAAATACATCTTCTGATCTTCGATTTCAGCCAAGGATGTTTGGTGGTTGCATTGGGACCTTTAATCAGCAACGCTCCCATGTCAGTCTACATGTCAGACTTGACTCAGCTCTACGAGCATGGGAGATCGTAGTGTTTGCTCTACGTTCTAAAGATAGCTTTTCGATAATATCCGAACTCTATAAATGACCTTTATTTTCAGCTCTACGAGGATCTACCTTACAATTTCAGAGCTGATTCTACAATTCTTTCTTCTACTGAACGATCTTTGAGTTGCTTTACGCTTAGACTTTTACTTTGCGATACTCTGAAGCACTCTACGTTCAATCTTCGCTTGGTGTGCTTTGCTTGACTTTATGATCCAGTTTACTTTATGATAGATACAAAGGCTCTGCGATCTGTCTGATGCATTACTAGCATAAGTTAACTCTGTGATCCAACTTGACATTACGAACTGGCAGATTAACTTTACACTTAACTTGAACCTATTAACTATACATCAGATCAACTCAATGAGATCAACCTAACAAGTTTGATCTTTCTATTCTAAGTCCTTGTATAATAGATTAACAAATCATTATTAAGGACTATACAAAACTTACTGGCACACATATTCATTAATAGCTTTCATCATCGAATCAAATCATAATAATCATGCAGACTCTAACAATCTCCCCTATTTGATGATGATAAAACCAGTAGTTTCAAAACATACATTAATTCTATAATGCAGTTATTTGAAGTGTAGATATGACTTAAAGTACAGTAAGCTATTATATTGCTAGATCAGAAGAATGAATTTATTGATAAATAATAGTTTGTACAAAAAAATTTACAAATTTTTCTACCTTTTGCTCCTTTTTTCTTTTGACAGCCATTTCTTTTCCGATTCCACTCTACGATCTCATCTTTCTTTATCCTCACCCATCTTTCGTCTAATTTCTTCAGCAAAGTCTCTTGGGCCAAGATCTGGCAAGTTTGTTCTTTCTTCCCCGACGATATGAGTCCCTTGAAGATTTCTTCGAAGATATGCAGGATCACCTGAAGGAACTCAAATGCTAGTAGAAGAAACTCTATTCGACGTTTCTTGTAGTGATGAAGAAGTGGTCATGTTCCAAAGGGATAACTGATAGGCTAGGTGGAGGAGGAGGATGAGATCTAAAGATCGAAGGAGTTATAGATGTTTACACTTGATTTCTTTTTCTTTTCTCCCCTAGAGATTGTGATCTCTCCATCGACTACTTCTGTTTTCCCTTCTCCCCCTGACTTGACTTATCCCCCTTTTTGTCATCATTCACCTTAAGGAGATGCTGGACTAAATCTACCAATTCTTGGATCTAAGAAAAGTTCAGGGCAATATCATCGTGAATCTCGCGTTGGCGAGCGGCAGCATGTTCATTTTGCTGAGTAACTATAGCCGTTGTGCTCTTAGCATATAGTTCTAACTCATGTTTAAAATCAGATAGACCAGTGCTGAGTTCAAAGACTTTATTGGTCAGAGAGTTGAGGGACTGCTCATTCTGTTGCTAAAGTGTGAGCACAGGCTTCTTTTGATCATCCAGAACTTTGAGAAAGATTTTGTCTCGGTCGTAAAGACGACCAAACATATCCTTGAATATAGACTTTAGCTACTTTTGTAGCTCTCTTCCCAAATCGCCAGGTAGATGACCGGCAACGGTAGTGATTTCATCTATTCTGTGGCACAGCTCAGTCGAATTTTGCTCGAGCTTGTCCTCAATTTCTCGAGACATATAAGTGGTCAACTCAGTCAACTAGTGAGTTGTTGTGATATCAGCTAGATGCTACAAAATTTGATCGAGAGGGGGCTCAAAGCTTTCTTTATTTCCTTGAGCTAAATTTAATAATGCAAGAGGGACATCGAAAAATTCTTTCTTGGAGAAGGAGGGAATGTCTGAGGGAATAGATGGAGTGGATTCTTGTTTCGTAGGGGGAATAGGAGAACTGAAAGGTGATGTTTTTGGAGGAATAAGAATAAATGCTTTGGATTTGTCAGACATCGGGTGTGGAGATTCTATGCCTGGAGAGGAAAATGGAGAGGAAGAGGTTGAGTGAACTAGAGATTGTTTAGGTGTAACTAGAATGGAAGATAGTTGAATATGAGATGGAGAATCTGGATGAGTGTGTATAGGTGGATGGTCAGGAGAGGTGGTATTATGTACATCGATCGTAGGGTTTTGAGACTCTATGATCAGAGAGTTAGATTTATGCTCAAGGTCAGTGCAGTGTTGTGGCTCGACTATCGGATAAATAGTGTTGTCTACATTAATTGTAGGGTTTTGGGACTCTACGATTGGAGGAATGGGATTATCTACATTATCCGCAAAGTGTTGGGATTCTACAGACGGGGGATTATTGAAAGATCCATCAGGAGGAGATATAGTAGAATCTTGCTCGGCGACTTAAAAGATAGATTCTTCAATGCCCTTATTCCAGTCATATGGGGGAAGAGTGCAACTCAAAAATGAAGAGGATACAATAGTTACCTTTTGATATAGAGGTGAAGATTCGTAAGGCTCAGAGCATATCAACTTGGTGGCATACTTGAGAACTCTTGGGAAATTTTGAGATACCAACTCCAGATTAGGATGTCTGTTATAACTCCAGCTAATAAAGTTCTGGTCTCACAAGATGATAGCCTTCAATAATGGCAGAATTGACAGAAAATAAATTTGGTTTTGTGAAATTATAATAGCAATCACGACAACTACAAAAATATGTGAATACAATGATATGCAAATATATTCACTGTGGTGTAATATTTCATAGAACATGATCTCTGTTGAGGCATGATTTTGTGGGCCCGGTTGGTTCGGTGAGACCTAGCCCACGTGGAGACATAATTTAATAAGGAGACTTAACTGTTAAGGAATCTTCATTCTTAATTTTATTCAACTTCTAATTCCTAAGAAAAATGTCAGGATTACATTCGACTTCCTTTCTTTAAGGAGATTGACCTCTATCCTATTATGGCAATTGCCATGATAAGGACTCCTAATTCTACTCAGGGAAGGACGAGAAAATTAAGAAGGTGTGATCAACTATAAATACACGGCCATAATTCAGGTTCCAGGTATCTTACAAGTTACACAATTCACTTTACGCACTAGAGCATTCAAATACTTCCATTGTTGACATTTTCTGGCCTGTACTGATTCTCACACCGGAGCTATCCCTCGACGGCCCTGGCCGTCACGCTTCTCAGTGTGGTTGTTTATTCACTGTGCAGGTTTTACGTTCGTTGTTTGGTGTCGGCGGATGGTCAAATTTTAGCGTTAACATTGGCGCTAGAAGGAGTGCCTATGTTCTAGTGTCATATCAAAATCACCAATTTTAATTTGAGAGCCTACATATAAAGCTAAGTTGCTCTCTTTTATTAGATCGATGATATATATCCAACGTGTGCATGAGATTTCTGTTATTAATCGGATCCGTGTGCATGAGATTTCTGTTATTAATCGGATCCGTTCATAATGTTTAAAGCAGTAGGATCATCATAATATATTATTGACACTTATTTTACATGCATACATATTATGAATCCAAATTCATACAAAACACCCTTCTTGAGTGGGTTTCTGTTTGGGGTTGACATGATTAATATTATAAAAATTCTTGCATTTATAGTCTTTTGGTCGTCAATAGATTCCTCTAATTTAAGCACAGGTCCCATGCGCAGAGTTTTTTACCCAGCTATGGGCGACTACTGGTAAAACCTTCTTTTGAAAAAAATAAATTATTTCATTCTGAAATCGTCGTATACCAATTCATCGTCCCTGTTATTTCATTTAGAAATCAGTATCTTCTCCCTCATACAATCAAAATTATATCTTGTATTTTAGATCATATTTCACCGATCTGGATTCATTCTTAAAGCTTCAGTACATTGATTAATACAGTATTTGGTAAGCAGCCATGGCGCTATCAGTATCTGCCCTATCTGCCATGTATGCACTGCTCGCAAATTCGCTCAGTGGCGATGTTAGCTTGCGGAAGCCACACTCTCTCGGTCCGAAAGCCGACCTGGTTTCTGCTCTGGTCTAATGGAAGTGCTAGCTGCAAAGGATTTAACAACTCAGGCGGATGTTCATTTGTTGGCATCGATGTCCTTTAAAAATAATATTAACCGATATTGGAGGAACATGCGCAGATCTTCGACCACGCCCATGCATATGATTAGTATTCACGGTAGACCGAACCTATGAATCTGAAAAAACAAGAAGAAAAAATAGAATAAATTGATGGGTAGATACCTGATAATAGCTCTACTGCTGGTGTCATCGACTCTGGTGAACTACGATAATGGTCCTTGTATACCAGCGCACAAGAAAGCTACTATCAACCGGCTCAAGTCCGACGCTGATGGCATCGGATATAGGGGATGGATATGGTTCTGGGTTTTCGGGTATGGACGGCTATTTCAATGACCAATGTGGAGAGCTCGCGCACGGAGACACGGAGAAACGATCGGGAATCGGAAGATTTCAGGGAGTTCACCGGAGACAGACGGAGGGAATTGATCGGAAGACGGAGGAATTGAGAAGATACGGAGAATCGCGCGGACGATGTATTTCATGGTTATGGTGGTGGCGTCGCTTCTTGTTATGTCTCTTCCATTGTTAGTGGCAATAAGAGATATTATGTTAAGGCTTGTGTTTTCTCTGTCAATTCCCAAATTGAGGCAGAGGCTTCATCATCACTCTCAAAGCGGAACCTTCATTTGAAGAAGTCATGGGGATGCCTGTCTTGTTTATCTCATCCGTGGTCTTTGCTCTTGGGCATATTGTTATTGCTTATCGAACGAGCTGCAAAGCAAGGAGGAAATTATTATTTCACAGAGTTGATCCAGAATTATCACGAGCCCACTAAATCTTAGTTTCATCCGTCAAAGTCCATTATCTCGAAAAATACCTCTTCTTCAACGGATAAAGGCTTCTATCGTGTGACGGCTGGGATAATATTGAATTGAGCATTGTCACACCGGAGCGACAGGTGGTGTACCCGACCCTGTCCAACAAAGGGTAACCATACCATTGAATTTGAGATAAAGCCTCCCGACGTGAGCCAAAGCATACAATACAATTTGGGGAAAGTTGAAACCGCCAACAGTGGATTTGCTAATGAAAGTGTGATTGGGAGCGGAGTTTATGGGATTGTTCATCGAGGCTCGTTATATGAACATACACGAGTTGCAGTTAAGAAGTTGATATGTAACAGTTGAGCGAGGCAATCCAAACACATCATCATAACACGTTCGTTGATCTTATTGGTAGTCTTCTATGGTCTTCGGACTTCGGTCACCATCTATTGTCTCTCTCTTCGGCACAACAACAAAATTAGCGGAGGAAAAAAAAATTTGGCAAGCAAGATATAAACATGGTATTTCATTTTGGCTGAATGGGCTAGGGGCAGAATGTACAAACCTGATATGAGCTTTGACGATCCAAAATATTCACCCATGACACTTTGAGCAACAACAACCCACTTCGGACGTTAGCAGTTTACTTTGGCTTCATTATGCCTTCGACTAGTCTAAATTGTCGCCTTCACAATTCAATTTTGCCAAAACTTAAACTTCCTCTTCGAACACACATTCGACGTAGACTCCACTTCGGGTTCGGCGTAGACTCCACTTCGGCAAGGCATACCCAACCGACTCCAAATTAATCCCCAAGCAACAACGGCACTTTCCTCCTACAACTTCTCCCATGGCCCTCGGCATTTCAGAGTAACTCTTCAATCAATAAGTCCAATCTGCTGCTATCTTCTATATATGGCAGCTGAAGGGGAGGTTAAGCGCCCTTCGGTGACGCCAAGCGCCCTTCGGGGGGACACGCCCCCTCTAGGAAGGCCCTGCGCCCTTCGGGGAAGCTTCGTGCCCTCTGGGGAAGCTTTGTGCCCTTCGGGGAGGCCAAGCGCCCTCTTGGAGGCCTCGAGCCCTCGGGGGAGGCCTAGAGCCCTCCAGGGAGGCCCAGCACCCTCCGGGGAGGCCCAGCGCCCTCTGGGGAGGCCAAGTGCCCTCTAGGGAGGCCCCGCGCTCTTCGGGGAGCCAAGCGCCCTCTGGGGAGGCCAAGCGCCCTCAAGGGAGGCCTCCCGCCCTCTAGGGAGGCCCAACGCCCTCTGGAGAGGCCCCGCTCCCTCTAGGGAGGTCAAGCACCCTCCGGGGAGGCCTCGCGCCCTCTTGGGAGGCCAAACGCCCTCCGAGGAGGCCCAGCGCCCTTCGGGGAGGCCCAACGCCCTCCGGGGAGGTAGTACCCTCCGGGGAGATCAAACATCCTCCCAAAAAGATCAACGTTCTTCGGGAAGGACTTAGCGTTCTCCCGAACGGACAACATTCTTCGGGAAGGACTTAACGTTCTCACGAACGGACAATTATCCACCTTTGGTGATAATAGGGTCGATAATCCATTTTTGGTGGTAATGAGGTTATACGGTTCTCCAGAACTTCTACATAAAGTCTCATTTAGGGGTCGGGAGCAATATTACGAAGGTATAAGGTCCGACAATTCTTCAGAAATTGGGTCAAAAGTCTCCCCAAAGGTCGGGAGCCATATAAGGACAATATAAGGCGGGTCGAGTCTTTGGACAAGGATGAGGATCTTGCCGAAACAATGCAAGTACATCATTTTATGGCAGTACTCTCCTATTATAAATTTTTTATAACAGGAGAGTAGGGGGCAATGTTGGGGCATGATTTTGTGGGCCTGGTTGGTTCGGTAAGACCTAGCCCACATGGAGACATTTTAATAAGGAGACTTAACTATTAAGGAGTCTTCATTCTTAATTTTATTCAACTTATAATTCCTAAGGATAGTGTCATGATTATATTTGACTTCCTTTCTTTAAGGACATTGACCTCTATCCTATTATGGTAATTACCATGATAAGGGCTCCTAATTCTACTCGGGGAAGGGCGAGTTCAAATAAAAGAACTTATGACATTGTTAATGATAATGATCATGGTTTAAAAGGTATTGATGAACCTAGACGTAGTAAACGTGCTAGAATATCAAAATCTTTTGGTCCAAATTTTCTAACTTATTTGTTAGAAAATGAGCCTCAAACTTATAGAAAAGCGGTATCGAGTCCCCAAGCTCCATATTGGAAAGAGGCTATAAATAGTGAAGTAGAATCCATACTGCACAATCATACGTGGGAATTTAGGAATTAGTTGATCTCCCACCAGGTTCTAAACCTCTTGGATATAACTGGATATTCAAGAAGAAAATGAAAGCAGATGGATCTATAGATAAATATAAAGCAAGACTTGTAATAAAAGGATACAAGGAAAAGGAGGGTTTAGATTATTTTGATACCTATTCTCCTGTGACAAGAATATCTTCAATTAGAATGTTAATAGCCATTGCAGCTATATATAATTTGGAGATACATCAAATAGATGTGAAAACAACCTTCTTGAATGGTAATCTTGAAGAAGAAATATACATAGAACAACCAGAGGGTTTATAGTTCCGGGACAAGAAAAGAAAGTTTGTCGACTTGTGAAATCCCTTTATGGATTAAAACAAGCAACTAAAGAATGACATGAAAAATTTGACAATATAATGATGTCAAATGGTTTCAAAATAAATGAGTGTGACAAATGTGTATATGTCAAGGACACTAAGAAAGGGATTATCATAATTTGTCTTTATGTAGATGATATGCTCATTATGGGTAGTAATAATAAAATCATTAAAACTACCAAGAGAATGTTAAATAATGTATTTGACATAAAAGATATGGGTGTTGCCGATGTAATATTAGGAATTAAAATTTCTAAAATATCGGATGGATTAGTGTTATCACAATCATACTATATTGAGAAAATACTCAAGAAATTCAATCAATATGATTGTAATCCTGTGGGAACACCGGTAGATATAAATCTACATTTGTCTAAAAATAAGAGAGAGCATATCACAACCTGAGTATGCACAAATAATTGGAAGCCTTATGTACGTAATGAATTGTACATGTCCTGACATGGCATATGTTGTAAATAAATTAAGTAGATTTACAAGTAATCCATGACAAGATCACTAGAAAAGCGATTATAAGAGTTTTAAGTTATTTAAAATACACTCAAAACTTTGGATTACACTACTCAAGATATCCAGTAGTACTTGAAGGATACTATGATGCGGACTGGATATCAGATATAAAAGACTCTAAGGGGGTGTTTGATAAAAACTAAATGAATCTGAATTTGAATCCGAATGGGCTGAATCTGAAACTAAATCTGAATGAAAAAAGCTGTTTGATAATTGACATGTCTGAAACATCTGAATGACAGAATTTTATTATTTTACCCTTCTAAAAAAATTTAAAATTGTTGTAAATTTATTTAATATTACTTAATATAATAGTTAATATATTTTTTTTAATTTTTTAATTTTTTTAATTTTTTTTACTCATTCAGCTGCTCATTCAGCCATTCAGCTAAAAAAATCTGACTTAGCCATTCAGCTCAATCATCTGACCGATTCAGCCATTCAGACCAAAACAAACGCACTTACCGATTCAGCCATTCAGCTCTAAACAAACACCCCCTAAATCCACAAGTGGCTTTGTGTTTACACTTGGTGGAGGAGTAGTATTATGGAAATCTTCTAAACAAACATGCATTACTCGATCAACGATGGAATCTGAGTTTATTGCATTAGATAAAGGGGGAGAAAAGGCTGAGTGGCTTCGTCATTTTTTAGAAGATATTCCTATGTGCCCTAAACATGTGCGTGTTATTTGTGTCCATTGTAATAGTTAATCAGCAATTGGAAGGGCACAGAGTCACATGTATAATGGTAAGTCTAAACATATTCGTTGTAGACACAATACCATAAAACAATTGCTCTCTAATGGCATTATGTCTATTAAGTACATAAAGTCCAAAGAAAATATAGCGGATCCGTTAACTAAAGGTTTGACTAGAGAGCAAGTAAAAATAACATCGAGGGGAATAGGTCTAAAAGCCTATAAATAAGGATCGTCATGGTGGAAACCCAACCTAGTTGACTGGAGATCCCAAGATCTGGGTTCAAAGGGACAACTAAACTATGAATGATTCAACCAAATCACTATGAAGAAATTAATTCTTCTGCTCATTCCTATGATACGAGATAGTGATACCTGCAGCGGTTTTAGGATAAGTTGTGCTTTTAATGATTCTTAAATCTTGATAAACAAGTGGGGTATGGCAGGATACTCTTGTTAAGAATCACTTATGTGAGTGTGAATTGGGCCAATTCTATGAGAATGATAAAGGCTATACTTCTCTAGAGCACTCATAAATCCGGGATTGTTCAGGGCCAAAATGAACAAAATCATAAGAACCAAATAATGTCTAGAAAAAGTCTGTGTGAATTTCTCTTGTCTCGGTTTACACAAACAAGTGGACAGTTCAAGACATCACGTTCACTGGACAACCAGTAAACCCGATAGTCTTTCACAAGGGAAGGTTCAAAGTCAAAAGCCACCTCTCTCTATACAGATGATTTCTAATTCTGTCTCTCTCTCACAGTCTGCATAACATTTGCATAAGGCTGGAAGTCAATTTCATTCATGTGGGGGATTGTTAGAATTTGAGAAAATATGAAATGGGTTTCATTAATTATTTGAAATGAATCCACATATTAATATGTTCTATTCCATGAGTAGATTAAAACCAAGTACTTGGAAGCTCAAATTTATAGAGTAATGAATGAGAAATTAACTCCCAAATATCACCCTTGGAAATGATAATAAATACATGTGGGAAGCCAAGTCCCACATCGGTTAAGAACTAAAGTTTGAATGGGTTTATATACAGTTGAGTTGCTCTTGGGTTTGGGCCCCAAGGGGCACCCCACTTTTGTGGAAGGGAGAGGACCTAGCCAAGACGTGGTTTGAACCCACACGCGCATGCCGCCGCCGACCGACCAGTCGGTTTGGCCGGGCTCGGGCTCATGCTTGAGGCTCGTGGTTCGTGGGTCTAGGTCATTGTATATATCTTTTTGGGCAAAATTTATTTAAATTTTTTATTTAGTTCTATTATCAACAATGTGTCGTTTTGAGAAATGTTATTTATTATCATACTACATCATTTTGGGAAGCGCTATTTGCCGAACGAAAGTGCTAATACTGCGTCGTTTTGGGAAGCGCCTGCCCGAACAGAAGCGCCCTTTCTGGCAAACCCAAAACTACGTCGTTTTTTGCCCGAACGGATGCGCCCATTCTACCAAGGCTCAAAACTACGTCGTTTTGACCGAACAGATGTCATGCCATACCTTTTCATAAGTATCCCATGCCTTTTCAAGTGGTTGTGTCCCATCTGATGAGTCACTAACCCCTGCTATAAATAGGCTGGAGGGGCGGCCATTTCATTCATTCCATTTTCCGAGCATTCAAACAATATAAAGTCAGTCTTTCATAGTTTATTTTGAGAGAGAGTTCTGAGCATTCGATTTGGTTTGTAGGGTGTGTTATTTGTAGTGCTGCTATAACATACGTTGTCATTGTATCATGGGAGACAAGTGCTATCAACTCTAAGCACCAATAAGGAGGGCATAATTGTCTTAAGGACATAGTACCAAGTACAAGCCTTGACAAAATTACTTCTTCCAATTTTGTTTACTTGAGGTAAGTTTATATATATATATATATATATATATATATATATATATATATAACCCTTGTCCATTCAGTTTCGATAACATCGTCAACCAACTCCACTTCTTCAAAATAAGTCTCCTTTTGAAGTTCTTTTTAATCAAAGACCCAACTATCTTAAATTAAGAAAATGTTGTTGTCTTTGTTTCCCTCTCACCAAGCCTTACAATACTCATAAACTTCAATAAGAATCAAAATCGTGTTTGTTTCTTGGGTACTCTCAAACACAAAATGCATATAAATGCATGTATCCAACCACTAAGAGGATTTACTTGTCAAGACATGTCTTATTTGATGAGTCCCAAAGTCCAATCGAAACTCAAGGCCAACTGCCAAATGATAGCCAAAACACTTCTACGGCTGCATCACTTTTCGATCTCCAAATTCTCCCAAAATCACGTATCTCGTCTACTGACCCTTCCTTATGTCCAGCCAATATAATCGTGCCTTCGTCTCCGTTGTTGTCGCCGGCGATCTCAGAAACAGTTGTCGCCGCTACCGTGTCACCTCTAGGTAACATCTTTCCCTCCTCTATTCATGTACATCGTCACTCTCCTGTTTCCCTAGTCTCACACTAGGTCAATGAACAATATTTTCAAGCCCAAACAACTTCACACAATCACCAAGCATCAAATCCCACCCACTCTTGAACCAACATATGTGACCCAATTACTGTATTAGATCCTAAATAGCATGAAGCCATTGAAAGTAGTATGCACACAAGCCAATCATATTTGATATGATGTAGCCTATACTTTGTAATCTTATTCATTTATTAATAAAAGAATTAATTTTCTTAAAAGGCATTTTATATTATCTACATGGTGCTATTATATTAAATGTGACAAACCTATGGTTCTGAGCAATGTTTTTAGAATCATGATGGTGATCATGCTAATGAGATCTAAATTTTAGATAGCTCACAAACTAAAATCGTTCATAATCGTTGGATTACTAAAAAGGGGATTAGTGAATCCGGATAGATTAGTACATACATTGCTTGCTCTTAAGAAGAGGATGATTGATCTCATAATCATTTATGTGGAGACACTAAAGCAAGTATGTAGGTGCTTATTGGAGAATAAGTTCACTGAACGTGGCTCGCTAAGGAATACCTAATGGAGTTTTACTCGCCTGTCAATAGGAATTCCTTTAGTGATAGTAGTACAAGTGATCCTTGGACTTGAGATCATCATAGTATCTTGTGTATGATGAGTTATACTTTGACATGTCCCTTAAGACCTTTAGGGTATAACAAAGGGTATGATTGGGTATAATAAGTTGTACATGGAGATAGGTGAAGGATCAACAAAGAATCTACCACGTCTAGTAAAAGATGTAAATGTCCTATGTGATTCGATAAATGATAACTCAGTAGTCCTTGGCCAAGGCAGAATGAAATTAGAAAGGAGTTTCTAATTTGCATTATTTAGAGTTGTGCATTTGGGAATCGAAATACATATAATTAAATAAAAATAAGACTTGACAGTAATTCCATGTCTTATATTTAATTGGGACATTGTATGGTAGAAGGATTGAATTGTACGGTAACTATGCACTGAAAGGTTCTTTTGTGATTAATGTTGAAATCTATATTATCTGAAAAGTCGTTGATCGCTAAAGGGGGTTTACCCTTATTGTAGAATAAATATTATTTATTTAAATAAATTAAATAGTTTAATTTATTTATTTAAATAAGATTAGAATTGTTCTAATTGATTTATTCACAACCGGTTTAATATTGAGAACCTAAAGGATCACGCCGCAAAAGGAAAATATTTATTTAAGAAGTAAATGGCATAATTGTAATAATAAGTTAAGTGTATTTAATTTAGTCTATGGAGATAGAATAAATTAAATAGCTTAATATTTATTATTTAATATTTTGGAAATATTAAATATAAATTAACAAGAGGAGTCTTATTATTATTATTAGTATTACTATTATTTAATTCCTAATAGGGATTGGGAATTAATTAATAGAAGTACTCTGTCATGAATTTCTAATTGGATTATGAGCATAATTAATTAAAGGAGTTTAATTATTATAGAAACCCTAATCCTAAATAGTTTGGGGAAGGGTTTTTCCTACATCTATAAATAAGAAGATTCTTATCATAGATTAGGGTTACACACTCTTGCATTAGATTGTGGAGAGTACTTGCAATTTTTATAGAGATAGAAACTAAGGTTTTGCCAATACCCAACTTCTTGAATAACTATTATTCCTTGGTGGATCATCTCTAGAGGCCAAACACTTGGGTGGCTAACGTTGATCAGGTGAAGGAATTTAGTCGGTGGAATTCAAGGAGAACGCGAAGGAATTGGAAGTGAACTTGTACCCGAGGAAGCTTTGATTCACGAGGGTATAATTCTTTATCTCTATCTCTTTCGTTAATTGATAATTGAACACAAGGAAAGATCATGGTGATGGTTTGTATGAAAAATTTTAAAATCCGTTTTATCACGCTTCCGCTCTATTTATGTAATTTGATTGCATACTTGCGTTATATACAAACCTAACAGCCATGTCTAGTGAGCTCACAGCTCTGATGAGACATGGTACTTGGGAACTAGTGCCTCTAACACTAAACTATAATCCAATAGGATTTAAGTGGGTGTTTAGAATTAAACGGAAAGCAGATGGTTCCATAGATCAGTTCAAAGCCCGTCTTGTAGCAAAAGGGTATAATCAACGCCCTGAACTTGATTATAAAGAAACTTTTAGCCCTGTGGTAAAGCCAGCTACAATACGAACTGTTCTAAGCATTGCCATTATCAATGGATGGGAGTTAAGGCAAATGGATGTAAATAATGCTTTCTTGTATGGAACATTGACTGAAACAGTGTTTATGATGCAACCTCCTGGTTTTAAAGACATGTCAAAACCAGATCATGTTTAAAGATTAAAAAAGGCCATTTATGGTCTCAAACAAGCTCCAAGGGCATGGTATTTAGCCTTAAAAAATGCTTTACTTCAGCTCGGTTTTTCAAACTCCAAAGCTGATTCTTCTCTATTTATATATCTACATGATTCTATTACGTGTTATTTTCTAGTTTATGTTGATGATCTTATCATAACAGGAAGTGAGAAAATTTTTTGAATTCGGTTATTCATAGCCTTGGTGATCAGTTTTCTATAAAAGATATGGGCAGTCTTCATTTTTTTTAGGAATGGAGGTAATTCGAACTTGTACAGGGTTGTTTTTATCACAACATAAATATGTTCATAATCTTTTGGAAACAACAAAAATGGATGGTGGAAAGGATGTTTCCACTCCCATCCCCACCACCACACCTCTTCATTTAGTGGATGGTACAACTGCATTTGATAGCACAGAGTTCCGGAGAGTTATAGGCAACTTGCAATATCTCTCCCTGTCCCGTCCCGACATCTCTTTCGTGGACAACAAGTTGTCACAATTCATGCACAAGCCCACTGTCACCCATTGGGCAGCCACCAAAAGACTTCTTCGTTAGACTTCTTCGTTAACTTAAGCAAACCATTTATCATGGTGTCCATCTAAAAAATTCATTAACACCTTATCTAAAAAACCTATAGTGATGCTGATTGGGGTGGAAATATTAATGATCAGACGTCCACATCAGCATACATTAGCTTCCTAGGTGAAAATCCCATCTCATGGCGTTCAAAAAAACAAAAGGTGTTGCCCGCTCATCAACAGAAGTTGAATATCGAGCTCTTGCAAATGCTTCATCAGAAACTATGTGGCTTCTCTCTTTACTTCAAGAACTCGGCTTTCCACTCAAGGAGCAGCCATCTCTACTCTGTGACAACCTTGGACCAACTCATTTAAGCTTCAATCCAGTCCAACATTTAAGGATAAAGCATATACAAATTGATCTTCACTTCGTACGTGATCTAGTTCAGAAAGGTACTATTAATGTCTGTCGTATACACTCTCAAGACCAACTGGACGATCTGATGACCAAGCCCTTGTCCAAGCAGCGCACACAATTCTTACAAACACAAGATTGGTCTTGCTGATGGAAGCTCAATCTTGCAGGGGCGTATAAAAGAAGTTGAGAAAAATCAGGAAAATCAAAGGAAATCAAAAACAGAGGATATAGCCAAGATACATGGAAATTGAAAATCAACTAAAAGTTTGGAAGATCTCCTTGTAATCAGCTGATGATTTGTTTGTAAGAATTTGTATATTTTTGAATTTTAAAATTAGTATATGGGATTAATTCGAGGTGATATATATATATATATATATATATATATATATATATATATATATATAACAACATTACAAAATCAATATAGCAGGTTTTGAAGTTTCTTTCTTTGAGTAGTGTTCTTCATATTCTCTATACATAGAAATAACAATTACGACTAAAATCCATACTCGTCTATAAAGAGGCAGGAGTAAACGCTGGTTTCATTTTATCTTGTAGGCCTATAGGGCCACAATAAATATATCAGTAAATATTCTCTGGCGAAAAGTATTACACCGAGTGTTGGTTACGGTTAGTTTTATCAATTTTGTTTATTTTCATTGGCTGAGTGAACTGCCCCATTTATAAATCCTACGAACAAGACTAAAAACATAGGTACATGATTACAACAAGTGCTTAATGACCACAACAAGTACAAACCAATGGTAAAACGGTTTAGTTTTGAATTTTATTAGTTTTTTAATACCAACTACTTTGTGTCACCAATAAGATCAAACATAGGTACATGACCTCAAAACAATACCAAAAGTAATCTACATCCTCAAAGGATTAAACTGCATATTCTAATTAAAGATCTACAAACATTACTATACAAGGATTTCAAGATTATATATTCTCAAAGATTTTTGAGGTCAAGGCGTCAAGCAAGAGAAACAGAAGAAAATGTTCTCAAGTGATGATGATTAAAATGTTACAGAAGAAATGGTTAAAAGCGACACACAAATTAATTCATACATCAGTCAAGATGGATATGAAAAGAAAATTATCAAAAAAAACAACTACTAGGAAAAAGTATTTTTTTAATAGGTAGAATTACAGAGAATTTATCAAGTAGAATTGCTAATAGTTGTAGGAACACAATTTTTTTTGGAGAATACTTATTTCCTTTTCTATAGTTTAGAGACTTTAAACACGAACTTCAAATTAAAAAAACTACAAGCAATCTCAATTAAAACCGGTGCTTAAAAAAAGTTCAGCACCGTTCAATTTGTGAATGTCAACCTTATATCAACATTCACGTTAAGTACTTTTCAAAAAATAGACATTAGTCGAAATTAGAGAATACAACAAAACTCCCATACAAAAATCAGTTAATAAAAACCATTACATATTAACAAATCAATATTAAGCATACATGAATTGGAAATGAAGAAGAACAACTCCGTATTATTGAGGACTAAGCTTACAGTTTACGCATATGAAACTAGCGTAGAGCATGGTGAGGTTTGGTGCAAATAGAAGTTCAAATCGCACATGAAACTGCTTGGGTGTGGTTTGACAAATCTAAAACTGCACATGAGCAAGCGATATGTGCGGTGTGGTACAGTTTTAAAGCTTGTGGTGCGGTTTCATTTGTTCCAATTTTGGTTTTAAAATCAATTGACCCAACTATATTTTTTCTAATTTAAACTTTCCCCTTTTTCTTTTTTGATTTCATTTTACTTAGAATGTTAAATTAAATGGAAACTAACATGTAAGTATATATAAACTTACATATGAATCGGTTAGTATCCAGGAAGCGAAAGCGGTTGAACCGGAATGCCAAATCTATAAGTAATGCCACGAACACAGTTACTACGATCCTTCGTACAAACGCTTCTCGTCAATATGGAGTTATTACTAGCAACGATGCGAACGAACTCAGGTGTTCACACAAAGTACACCCAAGTCTATTGATGGAAGCCTAAAAATACTAGAGAGAGTATTTAGAGAGAAAATTGTCTGAAAAAACAATACATTATTTTTCCTTAGCCCTACACTCTGCAAGAATAAGTATTTAACGATGAATCCCAATTAATATGGGATAAGTCTACAACTGACTAAATCAGGAGAGTTATCTCATATAAAGTCTTAACTTATCTAAAATACTTCCAAGTGATATGAGACTCTCCCAATCCCAATTGGGTTATCCAATATCCATACCCAAGTGGATGTCCATAATCTACGGGTCCGACCCGGATCAATTACTAATAGAGAAAAAGGAAGTAAATTTTTGTGGGCTTATTTATTGCTCCTAAAATCCAAAACTTGTACACTAGGACTATAAGCATAATGTAGTGCTGGTGATTGTAATATTATTCCTTTTACATTGTATATATAATTTAAATTGGAAAATACTTGTTCTTATCAACTCTCTATCCCCATGTAATATGCACTTGGTTATCTACATAAGGCAAACCCTATGTCGAACTCCCAAAAGCCCATGCCCAATATACTTTAATGTTAGGATGATAACTCTAATGTTAGCAGGAAGAAAACTTGGTTTTGACGGTACATGTGATCCGTTTCCAATATTTACTTAAAATCAATTGTCACTTGTATGTTCAAATTTAAGACCCCAAATTTACTCGTCTTTGGTGAAATTAGGTTATTTTTATTTTTTAAGTTATATATGTTATATATTATAACTTATAACTTGAAGAGTAAGAATTATATATATATATATACATATATATATATGACTGGTGCGGTGCAGTTTGAGCGGTGCGAGAGCATGTTAAACCCGAACCTGTGGCGCCCCCAAATCTGGGTCCCTTGAACCTCGGATCTGGTACGTCACGATACATCATCTTCATACCTACTCTATAACTAATGCGGAAAATATAAACATATATTATTTATTTCAGAGTATTCTATAACATTTTCCAAGGTCTACAACCTTTATCTTGATACATTCCTTTAATAACGTACATAAGGTTTACATAAGTAACTTACATCCAAATAACTTAATAGTTAACGTGCATATCAACCTAATCTGGTCCTTTGCATTTGCCTCTATCGTTCCTCGAACATTCGTCTTAATCTGAAATGTTTTATCATGATATAGCAAGCGTGAACAACTACTTTGCTAAGCAAGTTTAAATACAAAGAAGATATATCATGATTGAAGGAAAGAATAAGCTTTAGAATTTCTTATCAATATAATAATTGTGAAAGAGCATGAATCAAAACTTCAATGATTGAATGACCGAATTCAATAATACAGGATATCAATAATGACCATGGACTAATTTAACTGAACCTTAAGATAATGAAGGTGATCAGCCTTTCATACCTGATGAACATATGCAACATGCACTAAGTGCGAATTAATAATTTAAAGAGGTGGAATAATCAGCAATAATTATCCACTAATATGCTTGAAAGATAATAACTCGAGTATGAGTTAGGGTGAAAGTAGTATGCACACAAGCCAATCATATTTGATATGATGTAGCATATACTTTGTAATCTTATTCATTTATTAATAAAAGAATTGATTTTCTTAAAAGGTATTTTATATTATCTACATAGTGCTGTTTTATTAAATATGATAAACTCATAGTTTTGAGCAATGCTTTTAGAATCATGATGGTGATCATGCTAATGAGATCTAAATTCTAGATAGCTCACAAACTAAAATCGTTCCTAATCGTTGGATTACTAAAAAGGGATTAGTGAATCCTGATAGATTAGTACATACGTTGCTTGCTCTTAAAAAGAGGATGATTGATCTCATAATCATTTGTGTGGAGACACTAAAGCAAGTATGTAGGTGCTTATTGGAGAATAAGTTCACTGAACGTGGCTCGCTAAGAAATACATAATAGAGTTTTACTCGCCTGTCAATAGGAATTCCTATAGTAATAGTAGTACAAGTGATCCTTGGACTTGAGATCATCATAGTATCTTGTGTATGATGAGTTATACTTTGACATGTCCCTTAAGACCTTTAGGGTATATCAAAGGGTATGATTGGGTATAATAAGTTGTACATGGAGATAGGTGAATGATCAACAAAGAATCTACCACGTCTAGTAAAATATGTGAATGTCCTATGTGATTCGATAAATGACAACTCAGTAGTCCTTGGCCAAGGCAGAATGAAATTAGAAAGGAGTTTCTAATTTGCATTATTAGAGTTGTGCATTTGGGAATCGAAATACATATAATTAAATAAAAATAAGACTTGATAGTAATTCCATGTCTTATATTTAATTGGAACATTGTACGGTAGAAGGATTGAATTGTACGGTAACTATGCACTGAAAGGTTCTTTTGTGATTAATGCTGAAATCTATATTATCTGGAAAGTCATTGATCGCTAAGGGGGCTTACCCTTATTGTAGAATAAATATTATTTATTTAAATAAATTAAATAGTTTAATTTATTTATTTAAATATAATTAGAATTGTTCTAATTGATTTATTCACAACCGGTTTAATACGGAGAACCTAAAGGGTCATACCGCAAAAGAAAAATATTTATTTAAGAAGTAAATGATATAATTGTAATAATAAGTTAAGTGTATTTAATTTAGTCTATGGAGATAGAATAAATTAAATAACTTAATATTTATTATTTAATATTTTGAAAATATTAAATATAAATTAATAAGAGGAGTCTTATTATTATTATTACTATTACTATTATTTAATTCCTAATAGGGATTGGGAATTAATTAATAGAAGTACTCTGTCATGAATTTCTAATTGGATTAGGAGAATAATTAATTAAAGGAGTTTAATTATAATAGAAACCTTAATCCTAAATAGTTTAGGGAAGGGTTATTCCTATATCTATAAATAAGAGGAGTCTTATCATAGATTAGGGTTACACACTCTTGTATTAGATTGTGGAGAGTACTTACAATTTTTATAGAGATAGAAACTAGGGTTTTGCCAACACCCAACTTATTGAATAACTATTATTCCTTGGTGGATCACCTCTAGAGGCCAAACACTTGGGTGGCTAACGTTGATCAAGCAAAGGAATTTAGTCGGTGGAATTCAAGGAGGATGCGAAGGAATTGGAGGTGAACTTGTACCCGAGGAACCACGGTTCTACGAGGGTATAATTTTTATCTCTATCACTTTCGTTTATATCGTTAATTGAACACATAGATTGATCATGGTAATGGGTTGTATAAAATTTTAAAATTCGATTTTATCGCGCTTCCGCTTTATTTATTGAATTTGATTGCATGTTCGTGTCATATACAAACCTAACAGTGGTATCAGAGCCTAATCTTGTGCTAATTATCGCTTTTGATGATTCCATGTGTGTATAGTATGCGATTGGATCGAAATTTTTAGGCAGAATCTGTTTTTTCTGAATCTACTACGCGGCGCAGCTGCACCGTTTCTAGTTCATTCTGGAGCGCAGCTGCGCCTAAACCCAGAAAGTCGTTTCTGGGGTTCAGCGCAGCTGCGCCGTTTCCCAGTTCATTCTGGGCGCAGCTGCGCCGGACAGCAGAATCCGAAAAATAATTTTTCCTTCAATTAAAATAAATGGTTTATTTAATTGATATAAGTTTAAAATAAAGATGTTTATTTTATCTGGAATAGGATTTCAGATTGCTAAAATTAAAGGAGTTTAATTTGGATTTGGTTTTTGATTAAAATAAAAGAGTTTATTTTGTTTCAAAACTAAATATTAGCAAAACTTTTGCCCATTAATTGATATCAATGCATATATGGAATGGTTTTATTATTCATGAGATGAATGTTATTTATTGATACATATAGAGATATGTATGATAATAAATAGGGAATGATTATGGACTATTGACCAATGTCTGATTGGAATTATTTTAGAGGAAGCTTGAATGTATGAGTTTTTATAAATGGGGTCTGCGTACCTCGTCTTCTCTAATTTTTCTTAATGGAAATTCTATCTCCCTCCTATGTACTTCCCTTTGACTGCTGATCATGGTTTCTATTTATTGTAAATAGTTTATGTAATAGGACCAGTTAGAATTAATTTTTGAAGAATTGGAGACAAAGGAGAAAGGGGCGCTTGAAGACCCGTTTGTATTAGAGCCCGGGTTTAAATGTAATAGTTATATTTAAATTTAATTCTTGCACCCTAGGTTTGACCTTTTGGTTCACTTGGTGGCTCTAGTGAACCAAACTAGAATAAAAGTCCATAATCAATCCGGGTAGAATATAGTATTCTATATGTGCACGCTTACTATATATATATTATATATTATCCAACATGCTTCGCATGTAAAATAATATGACGCGTATTTTATATATATATATATATATATATATGTGCATGCGCGCTAAACAAGATAAGCTATTAATAACAAACCCCTCAAAGAAATCATATTAAGTCCTAAGCGTTCAAAGATATTTGGAATATCGAACGTCGCCTTCTAGTATGGTAAAGCAATAGAGTATTAAATGTTTAATATGAGTTTGTTGTGTCACCACAAGGCAAGTATTAAATATTTAAGATGTTGCTTTATCACATTTGATGCTTATTAAGGAATTGAACATTACTATTTTGTTGTGTCACCACAAGGACGGTAATTTTCTCTTTACATATATGGAAGTGCTAGGATGGACTTAACTTGGATAATTTTGATTCAGATGTGTCACCACTTGATTAAAATAATCTAAGAGGTAAAATACAAGGATTTACATAGTGATGTAATTGACAATAGTTGTCTACCTATTTATTTATATATTGCTTGTTGTGTCACCACAAGGCTATATACATTTGAAATGGGATCCTTAATCTCACTAGCAAATCTTTAATTAGAATTGCTGAACTATATAATGAGGGTAATATAGTTTGATGAAAAAGTGAGAGATACCAATTTAAAATAAAGACCTAATTTATTTTGGTAATTAATTAAATGAATATATGCTAAAATGTTGTCTATTTCACATGCAGAATTTAAAAATGTCAAACTCACTATCACTGCGTAGCATACTTGATGCTAACAAACCGACCGAACCGAATTACACGGACTGGTTAAGGAATCTGAGAATTGTTCTCACTGCTGAAAAGATTTCATATGTCCTAAATTCGCCAGTCCCTGCAAATGTTGCAGAAACAGTCTCTGAGGAAGAGATTGCTACTTTCAGAAAGTGACAAGATGATGCAATCTTGGCTCAATGCATCATGCTCGCATCCATGAGTAACGAGCTTCAGCGTCAACATGAAACTATGGATGCTCCTACTATATTGTTGCACCTCAAAGAGTTGTATGGTGAGCAAAGTAAGACTGCTAAATATCAGATATCTAAGGAGCTCTTCCGATCTCGTATGACCGAGGGCACTGCTGTTGAGACTCATGTCCTTAAGATGATCAATCTGATTGAACAACTTGGATAGCTTGGGTTCGTGATGGATGGGGAGTTAAGCCAAGATTTGATCTTGCAGTCACTCTCGGACACCTTCTCATAATTTATTATGAATTTTCACATGAATAAGTTAGACATCAGCTTGCCTGAGTTACTTAACATGTTGAAAACTGCTGAAGGTCACTTCTCATCCAACAAGAACTAAGTCTTACTAGTGGATGATTCTTCCAAGAAAAGGAAGAGGCCCAAGATATCTTCTGAAAAGAAGAAAAACAAGAAGGCTAAGGGCAAGGCGAAGAGAAAGGATAAAACGAAACCTGATCCAGATTGTAAAGGAATTTGCTACCGTAGCAATAAGTCGGGACATTGGAAGAGGAACTGCAAGGAGTATCTTGCAGACCAAAAGAAGGTTGGAGAAGCTTCGACTTTCGATCTAGGTTTGTTCATGATTGAAATTAATTTTTCTGAAAGTCAAAATTCTACTTGGGTATTGGATACCGGCTGTAGTTCTCACATATGTAATAATATGCAGGGACTAAGCAGAAGTAGAAAGCTGAACAAGGATGAAGTCGTCCTACGAGTGGAAAATGGAGCAAAGGTTGCTGCATTAGCTGTAGGGACTTATTGTTTAGCACTGCCTTCGGGCAAGTTCATTAGTTTAAATAATTGTTATTATGTTCCGACACTCATTAGAAACATGATTTCAATTTCTGTATTGGATATGGATGGTTTTGATATTATAATAAAGGAAAATAGTTGGTCTATTTATAATAAAAATGTTTTATATGGTGTTGGCAATCTACTGAATGGACTTTACATACTTTACTTGCATGAAAATATACTTCAAATTGAACAAACAAAGAAAAGAAAAAGAGATGATATTAATTATACCTTTATATGGCACTGTAGACTCGGTCATATTAATGAAACAAGATTATCCAAGTTGCATAAAGATGGGCTTTTAGAGCTATCTGATTACGAATCATATCCAACTTGTGAATCTTGTCTCTTGGGTAAGATGACTAAATCCCCTTTTAGTGGAAAAGGAGAAAGAGTTACAGAGTTGTTAGCGTTGGTACACACAGACGTATGTGGACCTATGACAACGAATGCACGAAGAGGGTATTCTTATTTTATTACTTTCACTGATGATCATTCTAGATTTAGATATGTGTATTTAATGAAATACAAATCTGAATCGTTTGAAAAGTTCAAAGAATTCAAAAGTGAAGTAGAGAAGCAAACTGGTAAGAGTATTAAGATTCTTCGATCGGATCGAGAAGGGGAATACTTGACCAATGAGTTTCTCAATTGTCTCAAAGAAAATGGTATAATCTCATAATGGACTCTACCAGGGACGCCACAGTTGAATGGTGTATCTGAAAGGAGAAATCGAACATTATTGGACATGGTTCGTTCCATGATGAGCTTTACCGACCTTCCAGTATCATTCTGGGGTTATGCCCTAGAAACGGCTGCATACCTACTTAACAAGGTACCTACCAAATCCATCCCAAAGACCCCATATGAAATATGGACAGGGAGGAAACCTAGTCTTAAGCATGTTAGGACTTGGGGTTGTCCAACTTATGTCAAAAGGTTTGAGCATGATAAGCTGAAGACTAGATCCGACAAGTGTTGATTTGTGGGATATCCTAAAGAAAGTTTAGGCTATTATTTCTATCATCCTACTGATCAAAAGGTTTTTGTTGTGAAACACGCTGCCTTCTTGGAAAATGAGTTTATCCTTGAATGAGTCAGTGGGAGTAAGATATATCTTGAAGAAGTTCAAGAACCACAAAATACTATGGATCAAAGTCAGGTGCCTGACCAAGTAGAAGAACCTACTGTACCACTACCTATTCGTAAATCTGGAAGAGTACCGAATATACCTGATAGGTATGGATTCATCATAGAGGATGATGATGAGGTACGCATCATAGATGCTGATGATCCATTGACTTACGAAAAGGCTACGAGTAGTGAAGACTCAGAGAAATGGCTAGAAGACATGAAATCCGAGATGGACTCCATGTATAAAAACCAAGTATGGACTTTGGTTTTACCACCTGAGGGCATAAATCCTATTGGGTATAAATGGGTCTTTAAGAGAAAGACTGGAGCAGATGGCAAGGTAGAGACCTATAAGGCCCGACTGGTTGCAAAAGGTTTCAAACAAAGACAAGGAGTTGACTATGATGAAACCTTCTCACCAGTAGCTATGCTCATGTCTATTCGGATTTTGCTTGCAATTGCAGCTTATTATGACTACGAAATCTAGCAACTGGACGTGAAAACGGCCTTCCTCAATGGAGAACTTGAGGAGAATGTATATATGATACAGCCAGAGCGTTTTGTTTTAACGGTTGGAACAAACCAAGTCTGTAAGCTACAACGATCCATTTATGGATTGAAGCAAGCTTCTCGAAGATGGAACATCCGTTTTGATGAGATAATCAAAAAGTTTGATTTTATCAAAAATGAGGATAAAGCTTGTGTGTACAAGAAGGTTAGTGGGAGCACTGTTTCATTCCTTGTATTATATGTTGATGATATATTACTGATAGAGAATGATGTTCCTATGCTACAGTCGATCAAAATTTGGTTATCTAAACACTTCTCCATGAAGGACTTGGGTGAGACATCCTATATTTTGGGGATAAAGATCTATAAAGATAGATGTAAAAAGATGTTGGGCTTGACCCAAGGAAAATACATTGACTCGATGCTAAAGAAGTTTAGCATGGAAGATTCCAAGAGAGGTCTCATGCCGATGAGCCATGGAATACATCTCTCCAAGAAATAAGCCCCAAAGACACCTGAGGAGAGAGACCGTATGAGTAAGATTCCTTATGCTTCCGCAATAGGATCTATCATGTACGGTATGATATGTACTAGACCAGATGTCGCTCATGCACTTAGTGTAACAAGCAGATATCAGTCGAATCCAAGATAAGAGCACTGGAAGGCAGTGAAAAACATCCTAAAGTACTTGAGAAGAACTAAGGATGTATTTCTTGTCTACAGTGGGTCTGAATTGAAACTAGAGGGCTATACAGACTCAAGTTTTCAAACGAACCAAGATGATAGTAAATTCATTTTAGGGTACGTGTTTACCTTAAACGGTGGCGCAGTGAGTTGGAAAAGGTCCAAGCAGCAAACAGTTGTTGATTCAGTGACAGAGGCAGAGTACATAGCTACAAGTGAGGCTGAAAAGGAAGCTGTTTGGATGAAGAAGTTCGTAACTGAACTTGGAGTGGTTCCTAGCATTAGAGGAGCCGTACCTTTATTCTGTGACAACAACGGAGCTGTTACGTAGGCTAAGGAACCCAGGTCTCATCAGAAATCCAAACACGTGTTGCGGCGGTTTCATTTGATTAGAGAGATCATTGAAAGAGGAGATGACACCCTGGAGCGTGTGGACTCTCAAGACAACATTGCAAATCCATTTACTAAAGCTTTAACATAACAACAGTTTGATCGTCACTTAGAGAAGATGGGTATTAGATACCATGGCAATTGGCTTTAGTGCAAGTGGAAGATTGAAAGTAGTATGCACACAAGCCAATCATATTTGATATGATGTAGCATATACTTTGTAATCTTATTCATTTATTAATAAAAGAATTGATTTTCTTAAAAGGCATTTTATATTATCTACATAGTGTTGTTATATTAAATGTGATAAACCCATAGTTTTGAGCAATGCTTTTAGAATCATGATGGTGATCATGCTAATGAGATCTAAATTCTAGATGGCTCACAAACTAAAATCGTTCCTAATTGTTGGATTACTAAAAAGGGATTAGTGAATTCGGATAGAGTAGTACATACGTTGCTTGCTCTTAAGAAGAGGATGATTGATCTCATAATCATTTGTGTGGAGACACTAAAGCGAGTATGTAGGTGCTTATTGGAGAATAAGTTCACTGAACGTGGCTCGCTAAGAAATACTTGATGGCGTTTTACTCGCCTGTCAATAGGAATTCCTATAGTGATAGTAGTACAAGTGATCCTTGGACTTGAGATCATCATAGTATCTTGTGTATTATGAGTTATACTTTGACATGTCCCTTAAGACCTTTAGGGTATATCAAAGGGTATGATTGGGTATAATAAGTTGTACATGGAGATAGGTGAATGATCAACAAAGAATCTACCACGTCTAGTAAAAGATGTGAATGTCCTATGTGATTCGATAAATGACAACTCAGTAGTCCTTGGCCAAGGCAGAATGAAATTAGAAAGGAGTTTCTAATTTGCATTATTTAGAGTTGTGCATTTGGGAATCGAAATACATATAATTAAATAAAATAAGACTTGACAGTAATTCCATGTCTTATATTTAATTGGGACATTGTATGGTAGAAGGATTGAATTGTACGGTAACTATGCACTGAAAGGTTCTTTTGTGATTAATGTTGAAATCTATATTATCTGGAAAGTCATTGATCGCTAAATGGGCTAACCCTTATTGTAGAATAAATATTATTTATTTAAATGAATTAAATAGTTTAATTTATTTGTTTAAATATAATTAGAATTGTTCTAATTGATTTATTCACAACCGGTTTAATATGGAGAACCTAAAGGGTCACACCGCAAAAGAAAAATATTTATTTAAGAAGTAAATGGCATAATTGTAATAATAAGTTAAGTGTATTTAATTTAGTCTATGAAGATAGAATAAATTAAATAGCTTAATATTTATTATTTAATATTTTGCAAAAATTAAATATAAATTAATAAGAGGAGTCTTATTATTATTATTATTATTACTATTACTATTATTTAATTCTTAATAGGGATTGGGAATTAATTAATAGAAGTACTCTCACATGAATTCTTAATTGGATTAGGAGCATAATTAATTAAAGGAGTTTAATTATAATAGAAACCCTAATCCTAAATAGTTTAGGGAAGGGTTATTCCTACATCTATAAATAAGAGGAGTCTTATCATAGATTAGGTTTATACACTCTTGCATTAGATTGTGGAGAGTACTTACAATTTCTATAGAGATAGAAACTAGGGTTTTGTCAACACCCATCTTCTTGAATAACTAGTCTTCCTTGGTGGATTACCTCTTGATGCCAAACACTTGGGTGGCTAACGTTGATCAAGCAAAGGAATTTAGTCGGTGGAATTCAAGGAGGATGCGAAGGAATTGGAGGTGAACTTGTACCCGAGGAAGCACGGTTCTACGAGGGTATAATTTTTATCTCTATCTCTTTCGTTTATATCGTTAATTGAGCACATAGATTGATCATGGTGACGGTTTGTATAAAATTTTAAAATCTGATTTTATCGCGCTTCCGCTTTATTTATGTAATTTGATTGCATGTTCGCGTCATATACAAACCTAACATAGGGAACTTGCACAGAATAAATATCTGAGTAAGTTTAGGAAACTTACCTTGATTGGAGATTACCGCTAAAATTTAACTTAAGTTCTCTCCACAAATCCTGCACAAGTGTATTTACATGCACACACATTTAGATAATTAAATATGTCGCAAAACATGCATTTATATTCTTTATCCATAAATATTAGTTAAAAAAAATTAATATTATTTATACTTTATTCAAAACCAATCTTGGTTTCTTTAGAAACTTATTCATTTTAATCCTTAATAAGGGTCACACATATATTAAGATGTAAATATTTTGCATCTTGAAGCTTAAACCATTTATATTCCATTTCAGAAATATCTTTTAACTTTGCTCGCAAATTCGGAGTTTAAATAGCTAATACATGACTTTTATAGTAAAATACAATTTACTATGTTATTACCTAAATTTAAATAATTGCTATATTAGTTTATCCTAGCTTATTTTATAATTCACGATGTTCGGGTTTTATATCTCGACATAATGTACTAAACTATATACACCCCGGTATATTTCTCTTTTAGCTTCGTTTATAGATTAAACTTTAATTCTAAAGTCTCGTGATGCTCATGTCTCATAACTTAAGACATCTTAAATCATTCTTTAATTAAAATCTATTACGTTTGCCTTATATAGTTCGGGACAACGTAGCTTAACGTTGGCCAACTACTCGGCTATTGGAAACTAACACACTTTGTTTTACCTTACAATACTATTCATTTTAGGTCGTTCGCATTTTATAAAATAAACAACGTGTCCAAACTTTTTAGATTCTATGTTACATGTCTAATCCAGACAGTTAAGACTGTCTGCTTTAGAACAAATTTCATTTTGATTATCTATTAGGACAGTTAAGACTGTCTGCTTCAGGCAAAATTCTTCTTCATTTAATATCCAGACAGTATAACCCGTCTATTTCAGGTGTCTGCTTTAGACAAAAAATTTCGTTCCCAATCGGACAGGTCAACCCGTCCGTTTTCAGGTGTCCATATTAAAACAAAACTCACTGCATAAGAACTAGCAACTGGGATGTTTAACAGTTTTCTCGGGCCTACTTTATGTCTTTATAACTTACTCATTTCTTATCGAAACAAGTTCATTATTGAGTCTACGGCTTCATTATATTACAAACTACAAAACCCATAGAAAATAACCCATTTTCATAAGCTTTAACTACCTGAAAAACTGACTCTAAAGTCAGTGTACCAACTGATTTTTCAACTTTTAACTACTTTCATAAAAAAAATTCGCCATGACTTCGTTACTTAAGCTTTTTCCTCCATTCCAATTGGGTGATGTTCATAACTCATAAGAGTATAACATAACACCCTGGAACCAAAATTTTTAGATTCAAAACATCACAACAAAAAGCCCCAATTTAGTCCATTAACAGTCCACTAATTAGGTTTTGTTTATCCTTTATGCTTGGGTTCATTGTCTTTCATTTGGTTCACCTAACATGCATTTTTATGGTGATTTACAAGGTTTACTCCTTCAATAACCACCTTATAACTTCAAGTTCTACTGTAATGCCCGTGAATTTTGAACTTCCTTATTAATTAAATCTAATTTAATTTAATGAGTTAACGTTGTGTTCTATTTAAACCAACTTGGGTTAATTGGTGGGAGATGTATAAGATGTGTCTATACTTGTGTTGGCAGGTATGATATAACTATGGTTAAGAAATAACCATATGTGAGTCAAGTGTAGGAATTGGTGTGTAATGGCTAAAATGGCCAAGAGTGGTTAATAACCAAGGTAATTATGAAGGGGCAATAACCATTGTATATCCAAGTGGTTAATAACCAATGTAATTATGGCGGGATAATAACCATTGTGTTTAAACAATGTAATTATGGCAAGATAATAACCAATGTCTAATAACCAATGAAGATTGGTTAATAACTAATAGATAATTAAGATTTTGCGAAAAGACTATTTTAACCTTAAAAGAAGTTGGGTAATGATTAAAATACCCTTGAGGAAGTTGCTAGGAAGCTTCCTATTATTGATGAATTGATCAAATTGCCCTTGCCTAGTCATGATTAATGACTATTTTGCCCATGGTCTCTACTTTCCTATAAATAGGACCCCTCACCAATGATAGTAGGGGTTGGTTCATTTATTATTCACCAAGTATAGAGAGTAAGAGCTTAGAGAGAGAAAGAGAGTGAGATTAGCATAGTTCATGCATCTCAAGTTCATCACATACTTTGGTAGATCAAGGAGAGTAGCTACAAGATCAAGGTGAAACCCTAAACCATTTCCTTCTTTCTTACTTTGTTTTATTTTCATAGTTTTTGAGAGATTTTGTTATAAGACTCAAGAATCATTAGATCTTCATGCTTCATGTATAGATCTAATCCTCTTGAGTGTTAGAATGGAGATTCAAAGGAAGAAAAGGAACTTATGTTCTTAAAGGGTAAAAACCCTAGCTTTTCTTCACTTGGATCACCTATAACTTGAGATCTACAACTTGGATTTGTGATCCGTTGAAAGGGGGTGCTAGGTACATGAGTTAGCTAGTAAACCCAAGTGGTAGAACACAAATCCAATAATTTTTGAAGCGTTGGAGGCTATTTTCTCAAAACAGTCCAGCTATAAAACTTAAAGCTTTAAAACCCTAAAAGCTCACCGTCCTCATTTTTCCAAAGGTTGTTTCGGCCAGTTATGGATCTGTTAAAAATCTGGGATAAATCACAGAGGTACCTTAAGAAGTTATCTACAAGTAGCAAAAAGAATTAACACGTTTCGATGTGTACGTTTTGTGTAATGACTTTTACCGTGAAGAACTCCTAAATATTCATACCTGGATTTCTCACTGTGTGTACCTTGACAACATATGAAATGTTTACAGTATGTTTATGCATATGAGAGTGTACCCTGAAAATTTCAGAAGTTTCTGAGCAAAACTTGATTTATGAAAAATATAACAAGATTCGGAGGTTTTGAGTACTTTAAAAATAGTAAATCACTTTCTAAAATTCCAGAAAAATTTGTGGATCATTGTTGGACCATATACTATCCAGATTCAGAGGATAATAATTTTTAGAACCTATTTGCTATTTTTCATAATAATGTTATAGTTATGGTTAAAAGAAAATAAATGGTTAAATGATGTCATAAATAAGGAAAATGTGATTTTTAAGCTTGGATACTCCTAATATTATATATTATGACTATTGAGGGATATTTTGATAATATTTAATGAGAAATAATATTTATGACCTTTTATGAGTAGTAAAGGAGTTGTTTAATAAAGGGTAAAACAATTAGAGTAAATTATTTATTCGCCTAATAACTTATTAAAATATTACTATGATATTTGTAATATAAGAATTCGATATTTTTAAGTAAACAAAGAAATATTAAGATTAAAACTTTATGGAAATATTATTGAATGGGTAATAATATTTATTTTAAGCATTAATAAATGATTAAGATATTATTAAAATGGCTAATAATATTAGATTAAAATATTATTAATGATATGAGAATTAAAATATTATTAAGAGATTAATAATATTAGATTAAAGTATTATTGGATGATTAAAATATTATTAAGATGTTAATAACATTAGTAAACGAATAAAAGTGCTATTAGTGGACTAATAATACCAAGAGGTGAATTAAATATTATTAGGATTGATAATATTAAGTGTCTTATAGGATTTACGATAGTCTATTTGCTTATGTGTGCTATGTGATTGGCTTAATTGTTAAATAAATAGCATAAGTAAGCGTGTCGATATACAACTACGCAGTACTAATTGATAGATCGACATTATCAATGTTAGGTTCTTCAAGGCCAATTAGTTAAAGCTAGATTATTTGTAGCTGAGCAGACATGCAAGTTCCCTAACTCAAACTCGAGTTATGATTTTTGAAGCATGTTAGTGAATAATTATTGTTGATTATTCACATCTATACTGGTTATTGAGATTCGCACCTTGTGCAATTGAATTCCTATTCTATTGTTATTGAATTGTGAATTAGATTAAAGTTCTTTCAAGCATGAACTGTTTATGAGATAGATCTATGCTATTTGTATCAGCTAGATCAAGCATGTCTAAATTTATGAAATCAAATGTATTTTAAAAGTTGTTCTTATTAATTTGCTATAGTAAGAACTCTTGGCTGAGAAAAGGATAAATTTGATTAAGACATGATATCAATGCTGGTTTATTAAGTGTTTATGCATAAATCACGGTGTATGAAAGGCTGATCCCCTTGATTACCAAAACTTTTTAAGAGGTCCAGTTTAAATGCTAGAACCTTGGCAAATGTCTATGGTTATTTCCAACCACTCAGTAGTTGTCATTCAATTATTCGAATATTCAATTGTTGACTATTAATTCATGTTTCTTCACAATTTTATACTATCGTTGAACATTGAAAGCGAAACTTCCTTCTGTTCATGATATATCTCCATTGTGTATAAACTTGCTAAGCAAACTAGTTGCTTACCCTTGCTATATCATGATTTTTATTTCAGCTAAGGCAGAAACGTCAAAAGGGGACAAAGGAAAAGGGAAGGTGCAAGAATAGTTGCCTGATAGGGCTTATGTATTAGTTATCTAAAAATGTTATTTGGTTATGTGAACTCTTATTGTATTAAAGGTATGTTTTTAAGTTAAGGTTAAAGAACCTTGGGACCATGATTGTAAGACGTTATTACTAATTCGATAGACATTGTATGATTATTATTCCGCATTTAGTTAGAAAGTATGTTTGTTGTTGAGTATCGTGAACACTGAATTCGAGGTTAGGAAACCCGGATTTGGGGGTGTCACATCTACCATGAGCTTCCATTAATAACAATTCCCAACAACTAATTAACTCAAAATAAAAACTCAAAGGGATGAAGAGTTTTATTGTTTATGTTCTTACCTTTTATTGCTTCTTCTTAATCTTGCTTAAGGCTTACTCTAAGCTAGCTCTTCCTTCTTCCTCTTCTTCTTTTGTCGTGTCTCCTCTCTTTCTCTTTCTTACTTTCTCTTTCTTTCTCTAACACTTAGCCAAAAAGGAAATGAAAAAGGGAAAGGATACTTACTTTATTGCAATACTTAGTTACTAAGTTAATGACTCCCCCTTATCCACCATGTAGTGGGCGGGTACATCCCCCATTTCCCCTCCTTGTTGCTTCATTTATCCCATGTGTTGAATAACCAACACATGACATATGCCCCCCTATTAATTAGCTAACATGTGTTTAGGAAGAGATGAAAACATCTAGCAAGCTTATTAGCTTACTTGATAAGCTTCACATTTTTTTTTCTATGATCGGATTTACACTCCATCCTTATCACTTCCTCGTTTGTTTTCTTTCTTTTTCTTTTTATTCATTTATCATCTTATTCTTCCACCACTTTGACCCAATTTTGACTTTTTCAATTGGGCTTGGTTTATTAACTAGCTTGGGCTTTACATTGGACTTCCTTTTTGGGTCTTAATAAAATATACTCTTGGACTTTTATTAAATCTATGCTTGGGCTTTTAATAAAGTTAACACTTAGGCTCGTAAATTAACTAGCCCATTTTTAATTTAATTTATTTGTTTCTTAAATAACATAATAGTTGCATTGGATAATTTAAAATCACCCAATAATTAGTAACTAAATTTTAACTCTTAAGTTACTAATTCATCCACTTTAAAATGTTTTACCCATATGGAAAAATATAATTTATATAACCCATCTTTGATATATAAATTATATAGAACATAACATATAATTCCTGAATTACATATTTACAAAATAAATAAGCTAGACATAATCTTCTTATGCAAATACAATTATCTACATACCCAAGATATTATAATAAATATAATATCCTTACTGTCGACGCCGGGTTTTCGTCCTTTCCGATTTTAGCCTTTTAATTAAATGATTTTTTGGAAGAGGTCGGTATTCATGTCGACGGGGTTTTGAAAGATCCTTTTTTATGATGAGCCAATTAACCAGAGTCGCCAGTTGGTATATTTGAAATGGATGTACCAACTCATCCGAGTTTTGGTTTTTTTGTATGTCGCTGGCTCATATGTGACTCCGAATTAATTGGTCTGCAAACCGAGATTCATAGAGTTCGGGGGTTTGCTTAAGCGCGGGGAAGGTATTAGGCACCCCCCGACTTCCGTGAAACACGGTTACCGCAATCTTGATGCTTTCCTATCTTTTAATTCATGAAATGTGTATGTGTGCGTGTGTGTGTGTGTGTGTGGGTGTGCCTTTGTGAATGTGGTGGTGAGTTTGCATGAAGAAACCATTTGGGTTTTTTGAAAAGTCGTGCTTTTTCTTTTGGGAATGCTTCAGAATGTCCTTCGGTTTATACGAGAAAGCTTTATGAGAAAATGTTTGATTTTAATTGTCAAAACTGTGATATTGCATTAGGTGTCGTTTTAGCAAAACAAGAATTTTCTAAACCTTTGTCAAAATAGGAATCGAGATCTATACGTTGCTTTCATAATTCAAATGATTGGCAACCTCTAGGATCTCTTTAACCCTATGCACGAAGATTTAATAAAACGTTACTTATTTTTATAAAGTCATTTTTGATGTTTGAGAACGATTTCTCTTTTGCCTTCTCGTTAAATAGGAATCGACATTTATTAGCATTTCCAAATTTTAGCCTCGTGATGCTAATAACCTACTTTGATTGATATTATAGAAATCTTCATCGTTTAACTTTGAAATCAATTTTTGGGTCATAAATCAAATCAAGCGTTAAAATGCGTTGAGGCTATTCATGGGCATGTAAGCCATCAAAATAACCCCGAACGCCAACAATCGCATACTTTCACTATGACGGGGCCTTAAACACGATTCTCGTCTTAGCGTCGTTTTAAGGCCCGGCGATTACATATTTACAATGAAAACTACATCGTTCCTCCTTCTTACATCAAAGAGGTCCATCATCGGATTTGGACCACGGGGTCGCTTTCCTAGGCTCACAACCGAATTTCCACACATCCACAACCGGATATTACAAGAAGTAACCAACACGGATAATCTAACAATACCAAGACATCCTAAAATAACGATCTAAAGGAACCACGCCCAATATAGCATCGTAAAACAAAACAAAAAATTCAATCAATAAATATCATCGGGTTATTAGGAAGAAATTTGTTCCGATGGAACCCTCACTAATAATCCCTAATTCATTGTTCCATCATCAATTACATGAAAACTACATTTAATTCAACCAAAGGATATGATAGAAATTGCAAAAATAAGGAGATTTCACCTTGCAAATGAGATCAAAGTGGATGTAAACTTGTGTATTTTGAATAGAAGAAAAAGAATATGTGATACAATCAAATCAAAAGAATATTATTCCTCTCTTTTTCCTTCCCTTTCTCTCCTATTTTGTTGCAAATCTATGCTATTTCTCCTTGAATTTCCGTGTTGTTGCTGCTTATTCTTCTGCTGCTTCCGATTTTCCAACTCTCTGCATCACTGAATGAAGGAATGTACTGAAGTAGCCTGGCTAAGCCCAGTCGCAGTGGCCGCAGATCAATGTGCGGCTGGCCTTAGCCCGCCATCCACTCAGCCCGCCATGCACTTATGTTATTTAATTGTCCTCGGTTTCCGCACCGCACCTCGATTCTCGCGTTGTGCTGTCGGTTTTTTGCCGAAAATCCTGTATTTTGCAGTCCGGGAATTACTGTGAGACGTGACACATCATTCGGGAATGCTCATTTCGGATGGCCTTGTTGTCACGTCGGTTTTGACTACAAATCGTCGCGGTGGCGTCGAGTGTTCGCACTTGTGCCCATTCTTTCGCTCTCGCAGGCCGGTTCAATTGACGATTTTGCCCTCCTGTCACGGTTAGCACAGGGAACGCAAAATTTGGGTGTCTACACTTACCTCATTAATGTAAATTCAATTAAAAATTTATTGACTTTCTTAATATATTAAATAAATATATTATCCTTTATTTCTTAAAATAATTCATATAAGAATTTATTCCAATATCCTTGGGTAAAGTATATATAAATATTATATATACTTAAACCACCCCATACAAATCCTTATGCAAGTTGTTCATAATAATTTCATTTCCTCGCGTAATAAATATATGCATTTCATTTAATTTTCCATAAAAATGGAAATTTATTCAATAAAAAAATATTACAATTAAAATAAATATTCTATCTTTATTAAAATAATTCAATGCTAGAATTTATTTTAATATCCTTTATTTAAAGTATACAATATTTTTGTATACTTAAACTAATTATTTCACTTCGTAATATAAATTGTTTCATAATAATTTATTCACACGCAATAAATATACATATATATATTTATCACGTATAATAAAATACAAATTTATTTACTCAATTCTTATTTTAATATTTTTCGAAAAATTCGAATTATTTTCTTTTCCCTTCTATAAATTGTTTTCAACAATTTAACTGTAGTAAATATCATAATATATTCACTACATTAGAAACATACATACATTACATCCAATAATGTATTATATAATTTCTTCAATAAAACGGTGGTTATACATTAAGTATATTTAATGCCACCAAGTTACCACATTAAAATAATTTTACTATTATAAATTATTTTAACTTATTTTAATCTTACTCATCTCATTTCCTTTAAATAAATTATCCCTACAATTGCTTACATATAATAAATATATAATACTAATATATTTACTATACACCAAAAGCACATACTACATAGTTCATATTCACTTATACAATACAATCTCACTTTTCGAATTCCAAGTCTTGTATCTTAACCTTTATTTAATCATTCCAGATTTTATTAATAAATCTTATAAATTTTTGGGTTATCAAATTCACCCCATCTTCTAAGAATTTCGTCCTCGAAATTATAACGTACTTATTTCTTTGCTCATTCTATTGATCAAAACTAGGTTTTGAACTTAATCTTTACACTTTCACTTTAGTGTCTTGCAAACAATTCTCTTTCCCTCTCTTAAGATTTTTCTTCTATTATCTCATTCTACAATAGCTACTCTCTAGGAGTTTACATTTTCCAATCATTCAGGAGTCTTCACAATTGTTCAATAACTGTGAAGCAGTATAAATAATGTGAAAAGTTAATTCAAGAAAACTTTTCATATCGGTCTAGGGGTCATAAAGACCATGAACTTGTCTTGAGTTCTCAAGTATTTCTACTAGTTTTCACGGACAAAATTTTTACGCCAGGTGATCAGCCTGTCATACTATTGCGTTGTGCACAACGACTTTCATAGGTTGAACCATGTTAACCAACCTTTACTTTTCTTTTCCTGGATTGAACCACGTTAACCAATCCGAGAAATCCCCTTTTTAGGGTTGTTCGCCTCAGACTTAACACAAGATTCCGCACCAAAATAATTTAGTTTGGCATAACTTCTCAAAGAACGCTTGAATTTTTATAAGCATTTATCTAGCTGAATCAAATAGCTTAGACGTATACCAATAATTCGAACATCAATCAAAATATTTGTCTAGCCATTTAAATTGGCATTAACTTTTCTTTAACTGGTTCAAAATTCTCAAAATCATTTTATGACGTTATGATACCGCACTGTATATACAGCCCGTTTGAGGATTCCGTCATTTTGTGACTTTGTCATACTACATCATACCATAGTGGGCTGACGATCCTTAGATCACATCCAACACTAGGTTAATCTGCATTGATGACTCCATCATCTGTCATTCTACACCAGGTTCCATGATGCATTGATGACTATTTAAAAATACATTTTGATATTTTAAATCATTTTTGTCTAGCCGAAACAAATAGCGTAGACTCTTCTTTAAACAGTTTAAAATCATTAAAAAATCATTTTTGGTGTTATCATGCCATAACAGGTAACGATGTGATAATGGCTCGAAGTCCATCTACACACCCTTGTCACCTTGTTTTAAGGATAACAAAAAATTTATTTTTATTTTTTTAAAGGCACATCAATGCGAATTTAGGTTGATGTCAAAAATTTGAAAGTCTAGCATAGCTAGAAGATTTGGAATACTTATGCCTCCACCATCAACTTCAATTTCTCCAATGATCCATTGCTTAATAATTCTATCTACTTTTATCATCCTTAAAGCTTACTATACTAAAAATCCTCAATTATTCATGCACAACTTTTCTATACCCCAATATAGTTCATTAAACATACCACACGTTATGAGTTCAGGAACTTACCACAATCATATGAGTTTGGGAACTTATCCTAGTCAGACCAAAGACGTCCATTCGTTGAGGGGTTCAAAAACGTACCATATGATTATGAGTCACGAACTTACCATAAGTATGATTTTTAAGAACTCGTACTTAATCTTAATATTCTCTACCTATCGAATATAAATATGAGAAAAGAATCACCTTCTCACCATATATATATCGATAGCGCGACACTAATATTTCAATGATTATCAATATAGGAAGCTAAGTGGTTGTCGAACCAACTTGACCACTAATCAATATAAGAAGTTGAGCAATTGTTAAACCATGAACAAATCCCGTCCCATACCAGGATTTGTTCAACTCAACTACTATATTAACATAGAAAGCTAAGTGGTTTTTAAACCAAGCACAAATTCCCGTCCCATACCAGGAATCGTACAACTTTGCCACCATGAGTCCTCAATTGAAATTCCACATAATTCTAACTTACCCTTTACTCAATACGAATTTCATTTAATTCGTATATCATCAGTAATTACTCTTTCATGAGTTTACATAGTACAATTTCATAGTACAACTTTCATACAATAATTCTTCTATAAAATTTTCAATCAGTCGATTGATCATCTGTCCTTGTATGACCTCATTAGATCACGTTGTGATCTTTTCTTATAATCGTGTTATATTACGATTCTTTTCTATCTTAAGATCGTTTTATTTTACAATCTTCTTATCTTCTTTTTTCTTTCTCACTTTAATCATATATTATTATTTTATTTAAGCTTTTCATCTTTACTACTAGAGGCAGGTAACTCCAGATTCTTATCTTTATAACTTTTCAAGATTCTTCTTTGAATCTTATTTATCCTTTTCTTTACTTAATAATGAATTTTTAAAATTCATCTCTTAGTACTTAAACTCTACTTGACTTTATTCCTTATCCTCATCCTTGCGGTTATAACCTAAGGTACCCCTACCTAAGGTTTATAACCTACAGCTCTGATACCAACCTGTGGCGCCCCCAAATCCGGGTCCCTTGAACCTTGGATCTGGTACGTCACGATACATCATCTTCATACCCACTCTATAACTAATGCGGAAAATATAAACATATATTATATATTTCAGAGTATTCTACAATATTTCCAAAGGTCTACAACATTTATCTTGATACATTCCTTTAATAACGTACATAAGGTTTACATAAGTAACTTACATCCAAATAACTTAATAGTTAACATGCATATCAATCTAATCTGGTCCTTTGCATTTGCCTCTATCCTTCCTCGAACATTCGTCTTAATCTGAAATGTTTTATCATGATATAGCAAGATTGAGCAACTACTTTTCTCAACAAGTTTAAATACAAAGAAGATATATCATGATTGAAGGAAAGAATAAGCTTTAGAATTTCTTATCAATATAATAATTGTGAAAGAGCATGAATCAAAACTTCAATAATTGAATGACTGAATTCAATAATATAGGGTATCAATAATGACCATGGACCAATTTAACTGAACCTTAAGGTAATGAAGGTGATCAGCCATTCATACCTGATGAACATATGCAACATGCACTAAGTGCGAATTAATAATTTAAGGAGGTAGAATAATCAACAATAATTATCCACTAACATGCTTGAAAGATAATAACTCGAGTATGAGTTAGGGAACTTGCACAGAATAAATATCTGAGTAAGTTTAGGAAACTTGCCTTGATTGGAGATTACCGCTAAAATTTAACTTAACTTCTCTCCACAAATCCTACACAAATGTATTTACATGCACACACATTTAGATAATTAAATATGTCGCAAAACATGCATTTATATTCTTTATCCATAAATATTAGTTAAAAAAAATTAATATTATTTATACTTTATTCAAAACCAATCTTGGTTTCTTTATAAACTTATTCATTTTAATCCTTAATATGGGTCACACATATATTAAGATGTAAATATTTTACATCTTGAAGCTTAAACCATTTATATTCCATTTCAGAAATATCTTTCAACTTTGCTAGCAAATTCGGAGTTTAAACAGCTAATACATGGCTTTTATAGTAAAATACAATTTACTATATTATTACCTTAATTTAAATAATTGCTATATTAGTTTATCCTACCTTATTTTATAATTCACGATGTTCGGGTTTTATATCTCGACATAATGTACTAAACTATATACACCCCGGTATATTTCTTTTTTAGCTTCGTTTATAGATTAGACTTTAATTCTAAAGTCTTGTGATGCTCATGAAATTCAGATAAGGCACACTTAGAAGGGGGGTTGAATAAGTGTGGATACAGACTATTGCCAATTTAAAAAATTTAAACCAAGCTATTAAATATAGTCTACTATATTGATGAATGCAGCTTGCTGAATGAATATGGTCTACCGAATTACTATGAATGCAGCTTGCTGAATGAATATAGTCTACCGAATTGAATTTTTGTTTAAGACAATATCTTGGTGATAATGAATTATCTTAAAATAATGCAAATATTCAAATTTTAATTATTAAGATAATTAACTAACTTTTGAATAATTAAAGTAAATCAAGTAATAAAATCAACACCAAGATTTTTTACGTGGTTCAGCTATTACCCTCTATAATAATAGCCTACTCCACGTCCAATACCAATTAGTATTGGAGACTCACTTTATTTCTTTTAACAATCAATTCCTGTTACAAAACAGATTCTATCAAATCTTGAATTACAATAAATCACTTGAGCACTTTTGCTCCTTGTGCACCAATGCACTCCTTAAGCACCTATGCTTCCTTGAACCTGTTTGTAAACAAACCTTAATCCACCTGGATTAAATTCCTTTAGACAACACTTAGTCTAAAAATTAAGATTACAATAATAGAGGTCTAATGATCAAAGCAAGTAAACAATTTAACAATGCAAGGCTCAACAAATGAATGCAATGATCAAGTAGAGTTAAAAGATATCACCAATATTATGCTCACGAAAATTGCTGATAATATATCTGAATATAATTGTGACGCCCCCAAAATAGGTCCACACAACCCATTTTGAGTCGCCAATAACATTCCCTAAAATACAAATACAAATACAAATTTTTCCATTTACAACTAATAAGTGTCGTGCAAAATACGACAACACAATACAAATACATCTTAAATTCTCAATACACTTATTGTCACACTAATAGTAAGGTATTGAGACACTTCTATTGTCTCGGACCATCACTCCATTTCCCGGCTAGTCCCCGCTACACTCTATTTTCCTGAATAGAACAAAGGAAAAGGGTGAGCACAAATAGCCCAGTAGGAAATATCATGACTAAGATAATGAAGAATAAAAATTATCTTTAGTCTTCAATCGAAATAAATCAGAGATTTAAAGATGTTATTCAATAAAAACAACTGCAGCGGAACGGACAATCCATTAGAAGGGTCAGGTAGATTATAATATCTACCATCTTCTATAAATTAAAGGATCACCACCAATATTTTATCCCTGTAACACCAATCAACAATTCCTGTTTATGAACATCCAAATCAACAGTTTATATTCAACAGCCTCTCTTTGCAGTACGTGCCAAAGATATTTATTTGTAACACCAATCAACAATTTCAACAGCCTCTCTTTGCACTACGTGCCAAAGATATTTATTTGTAACACCAATCAACAGTTTCAACAGCCTCTCTTTGCAATACATGCCAAAGATATTTATTTGTAACACCAATCAACAATTTCAACAGCCTCTCTTTGCACTACGTGCCAAAGATATTTATTTGTACCATCACTGGTCATGATTATGCCAAACGCCAGTTCATCTTTGCACTACGGGCCAAAGAGAACTTTCACCATACGCCTTTGTTTGTAACACCAAAAGTCATGATAATACCAATACACAGTTTGGTCAAAATCATGTCACGCCAGTTCATCTTTGCACTACGGGCCAAAGAGAACTATCACCACAATTTAAGTATGAGGATGAGGATGATGACAATGATACAGTGAGATCAAGGATAAGAAAAGCTTTATAATTTAATCAGTATCAAAGATTGACCAAATTGTCAACACGATGACCAAATTATGGAGTCAAATTCAAGAATGATATTCAAGAAATTATTTCATGCTTCAACTATAACGTATAAAATGAAATAGAAAGATTCAAGTGAAAAGATATTAGATGAAGCACAAACTATTAAGGATATTCTACTAATTTCAAGGATTTTCTCCATTTAAAAATAAGGTTTTGGAAACAAACAGAGATTTCTTATCATAAATAGAGAAATGTGAAAGAAAAGATATTCCGTAAAGAGTACAAAAGAAATGATACGTTATACGAGTATAACAGAATATATGAAACTGCAAATGGGTTTTCACCCGTCATGCGGTAATCCGCGTAGACAGATTATCTCCCAAAAAGATTAATAAGTAATGAATACGAAGGGTTATTCACCCGTCATGCGGTAATCCACGTAGACAGATTATTTCCACTAAAGATTTATAAGTAACGAATACGAAGGGTTATTCACCCGTCATGCGGTAATCCGCGTAGACAGGTTATCCCCACAAATTAATACGGAATGAATAACATCCTTTCTGAGTATACTATCACTTACGAATAGGGAAGCAACTGATATTACATAAGAGTATGAAAAAAAAATGATATCCCCTACCTTCATTAATAAGTGATTGGATGTTGCTTTCTATGAAGTTTACTAACTTGGACAATACTAGTATTCTCACAAATACTCACAATAGCCTAGCACACTTAGAGAACTTAAGAAATTTAGAGAGAGAGAGAGAATATGCAAGGAAGGTGTGAAGATTTCTTAAGATAACCCCTTCTATTTATAGGAAAAACCAAGTTTCATTAATTGCACAATAAGGGTTCGACTTATTACACTTTAGTACCTCCATCTTTGCCTCTACTTTTTAATATAATCCCTCAAGTATTATCAATCTTGCATAACATCCCCTAATAGTACCCACATGTGAACCAATAGTTCCATCATGTGAACCAATAGTTCATATCATGTGAATTTCATAATTTCAATTAGGTACCCCTAAGTTAGACTCCACTTTTAATCCGTCAATAATGCTAAAATATCATAACAAATAATATGAGTTACAGTACCATGATAAATAATAAAAAGTACCATGCGGATGCTATTGTAATTATTGAATCAAAATACTGTGTAATTGCTACTTTATTAATTATTGAATCAATAATTTAAAATACTGTGCAATACCGTGTGCCTGTGAAATACCGCGTACTACTGTGGAATAACGCGTTTTACTGATCTTTTTATTACCGGGTATTTTAATAGTTGCGGGTGATAATACTGTTGACAAAATACTGTCGTTTTCAGTATCCGACAACGGGACCCACTATCGTTGACAATATTTCCATTGTGGGGCCCACTAATATTTTGATATTTCGGCGCCGTCGTACGGTGCCAAATATAATATTCTCCGACAAAAAGAATATTCCCCGACAAAAAGAATATTCCCCGACATACAGGTTTGACTTTTTGTATAAATGAATAGTATATTCGTATGAATAGTACTTTCGTATTTATACCGTATAATTTCGTATCCAGCTCATATAAACATTATGACGAAATTCGAAGGTCGAAGAAAGTGTAAAAACGTTTTTAGCGTGAATAGTCCCCCGTGAATAGTGATCGCGTGAATAGTGATTACGTGAATAGTGATTTAGCGTTATTACTAGACTTCTCAATTTTCACATTTCACTAGTAACTTCATCATTATCGATTTAACACCTTTCTGTTTAAATAATAATAAGAAGAAAAATAAATTTTCTTTATTAAAATTTTTGGGGTCTTACAATAATAGCACAGCAGCTTGAAGATTTGCACCGAAAATAATTAAATCTCTTTCAAGTATATAGTTGCAAAATATTAATTCAAGTAAGTCGGTGTCTTTCTATTGAAGACCATGCTTCCTTTTTATAGCCCAGTAAATAACCGTTTCTTAAAAAAAATATTTCCGTTTGCCAATAAGATAATGTTCAGAATATAATCCCGTTAATGGCTAAGAGAAACAAAACCAATTTATCTCGGTAAGTAAGATTTGTTGGGCATTTTCGAAAAGATAACTGATCCGTGTAAATCATTATCCCAGTTTTACTGATTGTTACAAACAAACAAACCTTATCAAGATTTAGTCTGTTAAGCAAGATATCCGGAATTAAAAACAAATCTTTCCAACTGATCCGGCTACATAATACTTATCAAGTCAAAAGATAATGATTTCACATTAAAGTGTATCTGTCAAGCTTATTACTTTTTCCAAGATTGCCGCCACAAGGTATACACGCATTATATTTCCAAGGAATTTAATTATGCCAACTGCCACACGTTTCAAATACCGATAAAGCATGATACTTCAAAATGTTTATAGACCATCATGCATAAATCAATGTGAAACATAAAATAATTAAGATGCATATATCTGGATTGTGCACATATAAAATCAACAGACGTGTAACATAGCCATGCACAATTTAATAATCCGAACATTATTTAAACATAGTTTAATGCACAAATATTATGGCCTAGAGCCTTTTATTGAAAAATTAAATATTTGCAATGACCTTACATATTTTTCTTAAGACTCAAGATAATCTTCATTCTTCCTTGAATAATCCATCAGACAATTTCTTGAATTAATTTCCTGAAATTCACAATAAACAATTTAGTAATATTGAACAAATCATCATCAAAACATTAGGTTTAGAATATTGCAAAGTCAACAGCTCATGTCTCATAACTTAAGACATCTTAAATCATTCTTTAATTAAAACCTATTACGCTTGCCTTATATAGTTCGGGACAACGTAGCTTAACGTTGGCCAACTACTCGGCTATTGAAAACCAACACACTTTGTTTTACCTTACAATACTATTCATTTTAGGTCGTTCGCATTTTATAAAATAAACAACGTGTCCAAACTTTTTAGATTCTATGTTACAGGTCTAATCCAGATAGTTAAGACTGTATGCTTTAGAACAAATTTCATTTTGATTATCTATCCGGACAGTTAAGACTATTTGCTTCAGGTCAAGTTCTTCTTCAGTTAATATCCAGACAGTATAACCCGTTTGTTTCAGGTGTCTGCTTTAGACAAAAATTTTCGTTCCCAATCAGACAGGTCAACCCGTCCATTTTCAGGTGTCCGTATTAGAACAAAACTCACTGCATAAGAACTAGCAACTGGGCTGTTTGACAGTTTTCTCGGGCCTACTTTACGTCTTTATAACTTACTCGTTTCTTATCGAAATAAGTTCATTATTGAGTCTACGACTTCCTTATATTACAAACTACAAAACCCATAGAAAATAACCTATTTCCATAAGCTTTAACTACCTAAAAACTGATTCTAAAGTCAGTGTACCAACTGATTTTCCAACTTTTAACTACTTTCATAAAAAAAATTCGCCATGACTTCGTTACTTAAGCTTTTTCTTCCATTCCAATTGGGTGATGTTCATAACTCATAACTCATAAGAGTATAACATAACACTCTGGAACTAAAATTTTTAGATTCGGAACATCACAACAAAAAGCCCCAATTTAGTCCATTAACAATCCACTAATTAGGTTTTGTTTATCCTTTATGCTTGGGTTCATTCTCTTTCATTTGGTTCACTTGACATGCATTTTTATGGTAATTTACAAAGTTTACTCCTTCAATAATCACCTTATAACTTCAAGATCCACCATGAGCTTCCATTAACCACAACCACCAACAACTAATTAACTCAAAATAAAATCTCAAAGGGATGAAGAGTTTTATTGTTTATGTTCTTACCTTTTATTGCTTCTTCTTAATCTTGCTTAAGGCTTGCTCCAAGCTAGCTCTTCCTTCTTCCTCTTCTTCTTTTGTCGTGCCTCCTCTCTTTCTCTCTCTTACTTTCTCTTTCTTTCTCTAACAGCCAAAAAGGAAATGAAAAAGGGAAAGGATACTTACTTTATTGCAATACTTAATTACTAAGTTAATGACGCCCCCTTATCCACCCATGTAGTGGGCGGGTACATCCCCCTTTTCCCCTCCTTGTTGCTTCATTTATCCCATATGTTGAATAACCAATACATGACACATGCCCCCCTTATTAATTAGCTAACATGTGTTTAGGAAGAGATAAAGACACCTAGCAAGCTTATTAGCTTACTTGATAAGCTTCACATTTTTTTTCTATGACCGGATATACACTCCCTCCTTATCACTTCCTCATTTGTTTCTTTCTTTTTCTTTTTATTCACTTATCATCTTATTCTTCCACCACTTTGACCCAATTTTGACTTTCTCAATTGGGCTCGGTTTATTAACTAGCTTGGGCTTTACATTGGACTTCCTTTTTGGGTCTTAATAAAATATACTCTTGGACTTTTATTAAATCTATGTTTGTGCTTTTAATAAAGTTAACACTTAGGTTAGTAAATTAACTAGCCCATTTTTAATTTAATTTATTTGTTTCTTAAATAACATAATAGTTGCATTGGATAATTTAAAATCACCCAATAATTAGTAACTAAATTTTAACTCTTAAGTTACTAATTCATCTTCTTTAAAATGTTTTACCCATATGGAAAAATATAATTTATATAACCCATCTTTGATATATAAATTATATAGAACATAACATATCATACTTGAATTACATATTTACAAAATAAATATGGTAGACATAATCTTCTTATGCAAATACAATTATATAAATACCCAAGATATTATAATAAATATAATATTCTTACCTCATTAACGTAAATTCAATTAAAAATTTATTGACTTTCTTAATATATTAAATAAATATATTATCCTTTATTTCTTAAAATAATTCATATAAGAATTTATTCTAATATCCTTGGGTAAAGTATATATAAATATTATATATACTTAAACCACCCCATACAAATCCTTTTATAAGTTGTTCATAACAATTTCATTTCCTTGCGTAATAAATATATGCATTTCATTTTATTTTTCATATAAATGGAAATTTATTTAATAAAAAAATATTACAATTAAAATAAATATTCTCTCTTTATTATAATAATTCAATGCTAGAATTTATTTTAATATCCTTTATTTAAAGTATACAATATTTTTGTATACTTAAACTAATTATTTCACTTTGTAATATAAATTGTTTCATAACAATTTATTCACACGCAATAAGTATACATATATATATATATATATATATATATATATATATCACGTATAATAAAATACAAATTTATTTACTCAATTCTTATTTTAATATATATTTTTCGGGAAATTCGAATTATTTTCTTTTCCCTTCGAAAAATTGTTTTTAACAATTTAACTGTAGTAAATATCATAATATATTCACTACATTAGAAACATACATACATTACATCCAATAACGTATTATATAATTTCTTCAATAAAACGGTGGTTATATATTAAGTATATTTAATGCCACCAAGTTACCACATTAAAATAATTTTAATATTATAAATTATTTTAACTTATTTTAATCTTACTCGTCTCATTTCCTTTAAATAAATTGTCCGTACAATTGCTTACATATAATAAATATATAATACGAATATATTTACTATACACCAAAAGCACATACTGCATAGTTCATATTCACTTATACAGTACAATCTCACTTTTCGAATTCCAGGTCTTGTATCTTAACCTTTATTTAATCATTCTAGATTTTATTAATAAATCTTATAAATTTTTGGGTTGTCACAACACCTAAACTGCATGTGCAGTTTTTCAACCATTCTAACGCTGCCGTATAAGCTGAAACCGTTGGTGCGGCTCAATCGGAGCGGTTTGGTCAGTTTTTAATGCGATTTTAGGGCCAAATTCGGTTCCTTGCTCAACTTTAAATAAAACTGATAATCATTTATCTGGCTAACTGGTTTATTGACTTATATATATATACATATATGTATATATATGTATATATATACATATATGTATATATATACATATATGTATATATATGTATATATATATATATGTATATATATGTATATATATATATAGTGTCAATTGCACTTTAGACCCTCTAAGTTCTACCCATATTACAATTAGGCTCCCAAAGTAAAAATCCTCCCAATATTGACTCAAAGTACATTTAAGTAAGCGCGATGGACCCTAATTGGTAATTTGACGAATTTTTTTGCTAGAATACGATCAAATCGTACAGTTTGACCGTATTTGACTTATTAAATCCGTATAAATACTTATTAAATTTATATAAATCCTTATTTGACTTATTAAATTTGTATAATTATATTAAATCTGTATGGTTTAATTATAAAATTATAAATACAATTAAAAATTATAAAAAATTATATATAAAATTATAAAAAATTATAAATACAATTTGTAAAATTTAAGTTGTGATATAATTTATAAAATCTAAGTTGTAAAATTTATAATTTATAATTTGTGATATAATTTATAATTGTAAAATTTATAATTTATAATTTGTGATATAATTTATAAAATTTAAGTTGTAAAATTTATAAAATTATAAGCACAATTAAAACTTATAAAAATTTATAAATACGATTTGTAAAATTTAAGTTGTAATATAATTTTTTAAAATTGTGATACAAATTTTAATTTATTTTTTTTCTAATTTTTTTTACAAATTTTAATTAAATTAATTTATAAAAGTATTAAAAATGTTGTTTCCCAGAGTCACAAAGAGATCTATAAGGGGGGTTGAATAAATATTTTAAAACTTTATCTTTTCAACTTAGAGAATGATTACCAGATGATTACTTAATTCAATTAATCTAGCACAACGGAATATAGATTAAAAATCCCCCTTAAAGATTTAATAAAATCTCAGTTCTAACTTTAGTATATGTAAAGATTAACCACTCAAAAGATATAATAATGTATAGCAGTTAATAACAGAAAGTAAATGCTTAAAGTAAACGACACATGATATTTTAAGTGGTTCGGAGACTGAATAACTCATAATCCATTCTTCCACTCCACCGAGCAGGATATCCACTAAGGATAAGGTCACTACGACCATTTACTACTGAATCACTGAGATTCCTTCAAGTCTTTTTGACTTGGGATTCGGACACTTAGTCCAGGACACTTAGACCTCTTCAAGTTTTTTCAACTTGGTATTCGAACATTTAGTCAAGGACACTTAAACCTCTTCAAGTTTCTTCAACTTGGCAAAGTGGACACTTAGTCCCAGATCATTAAGATCTCTTCAAGTCCCTTGAACTTGGTATAATGGTTACTAAGACCAAGTGAATCACAACTGAATATTGATTGCCTTTGAGGTGCTGCTAAGCTTTACAATTATGTTTGACTTCTTCTGGTACTTAGCAGCTTTGAACTTGTACCAAGTCGTAGAGTAGAGCTTTATAAATTTTTCAGAGTTTCAGCTTTCTGTTCTTAGTGATTCGTACATGGATTTGAATCCTCGTACGCCTTTTATAGACCTTTAGAAATTGTCCCGTTGGAAGGTTCCCGTTGGTGCATTTAATGTTCTGCTCTCCGATATTCTCTGACAACTGATTTGAGAGTATGTAGACATATTGCTTTCGGCTCTGCAAACGTCCCATCAGACTGCAGATTCTTCTACCACACTTTAGTGATGTCACATCTTCATTATAGCTGTTTAGACTCGGCTTCATATTGATCCTCTTCTCTGAATTTGAAGATGGTAAGAAATGTTCTTGAAATCTTTGCTCTTGTCAGTCATATGACAGTTCTGATATGTTCTTCAAGCTTGACTTGATCATTGAGTTTGGTAAAGTACATAGAGTCTTGATTAGATTCACTCGACGTTTTGCTCTATGATTGATAAGACAGTTCTACGATTTTTTCTACGATGGTCGAGACAATTCTACGATCTACTCTACGATTGATCTAGGTAGCTCAACGATCTGCTCTATGATGGCCTTATTAGCTCTACAATCTGTTCTACGGGCTTTAGAAGTACTTCGACTATTTGCTCTACAAATATCTCTTTATAATGTTGTAGCAGACTTTGCGAACTTCTCTTTCTTTACTGCGATCTCAGCTTTCATTTTACGATTGCGAAGGCAGCTCTAAGATCTCCGTAGACTGCGATTTTGTCTTCAATTCTAAGATAATGTTATAGTTTAAGCAACCTTTCTTCTAATGCTCAATGAACATAGAGTATTCTGCTAAGATCTTTCACATTACAAGTAGGCAAAGTCACTCTATGATGTGCTTCAAGATTGCATAGGCAGCTTCATGATCTGCTCGACTATTGCATAGACAACTCTACTATCTGTTCGATGATTCTAATTTGAACTTCATTCTTGCTTTACGATTATCTAACTGCTGAACTACAAACTCAAGACTTACTCTACAAACATAATTTAATTTTACAAATAGGCAGAGTAACTCTACGATCATTTTAACAATACTATACGATTGATTTGATCCTATCAACTATACATCAGATCAGCTCAAAGGATCAATCTAACAAGTTTGATCATTCTACTCTAAGTCCTTGTACAATATTTCTCATTTAAGGACTTTACAATAAACTACTAAACAATTATATATTATAATCACATCATCAAATTTACATATGCAAATCCTAACAAAAAACTTTGAGTATTTGTTTTTAAAAATTTTGGACTTTTTTATACTTATTAATTTTTTTGGCTTTTTTCCCCTTTTGTATGACCTTTTTTAATCAATATAAAAAAATTGAATTATTTTTGTACTGATTAAATTTTCGGCCTTTTTTTCTTCTTCTTTTGTATGAGCTTTTTTAATACAAAAAAAGTATTATTTAGCATTGATTAAATTTATTTGTAAAATTTTAAATTGTGATATAATTTTGTTTTTTTAATTTTAAAATAAAAAAATTATATGTGGTAATCTTTTTATTAATATTTAATTTTAATAATTTAGCATATAATAATTATTATTTATAAGGATTTATATGGATTAATACGTCAAGATAAGTATTTATACATATTTTATACGAATTTAATAGGTCAAATTGTATTTTTCAAGTATTTCTGGCTAAAATATGACGAAATATCAAAAAAGGGTCCATATCGGTTACTTAAAGGTACTTTAGTGTCTATATCGAGAGGATTTATACTTTAGAGGCCCAATTATAAAACGAATGGAACTTGGAAAGTCTAAAGTGTAATTAACTTGTATATTATATATATATATATATATATATATATATATATACAGTACACCATACCATGGTTAATTGTATTAACCATGGTTCTAAGTGATTACAACTATCATGTATCAGCTCATTTTATAGCTATCCAACATGTGTCCTTGCAATAGTGGGACTTGTTATTGCCATTCTATAGATTCTGAACTAGTAACATGATGTCCATGTGCCAACTTGTATTGTATTTGAATGTGATGTGGTTTAGTATATTGCTGCTAAGCTTGATCCTTTTGTATGTGAGCTAGGCCTTGTTGTTGAACAATGTTAGCAGCTATAATAGGACTTATTCCCTCAATACTCCCCCCCACAATTTGGAGATGCCAAATGTTGTGCACACCCAACTTGGCCAACAAAAACTATTGTGGCACTTTTCCTAGAGGTTTAGTAAAAATGTCAGCAAACTGCAATTTGGCATAAATATGAGTAGGTGTGATAAAGTGAGCTTGAACCTTTTCCCTTATAAAGTGATAATCAAGCTCAATGTGCTTGGTTTTGGAATGATGTTCAGGATTAAAGGCAATGTCAATTGTAACTCCATTGTCACAAAAACTGTAGTAGGTAAATGAGTTGAGAATTGTAAATCCTTTAAGAGACTAACCAACCATAAAGTTTACAAGTCACAGTAGCTAAAGCTCTGTATTCAACTTCAGCTGCTTCTAAAAACAATAAATTGTTTCTTAGAATGTCAGGCCAACAAGGAGGAACCAAGAAATATAGAGAACCCAGTAATTGATCTTTTAGTGATTGGACATGAGCCTCAATCACTATCACAGTATGCCTGTAGAAATATAGGATTATTGTTGGGAAAGAAGAGACATTGGCTAGATGTGCCTTTAAGATATATGAGAACTCTTGTGGCTACTTTAAGGTGTGATTCTTTGGGTTGCTGCATGAATTGACTTAATAACTAAACTGCATAGCTGATGTCAAGCCTAGAGATGGTTAGGTAAAGTAGTTTACCAATAATGCTTCTAATTCTATATTGGGAACGATCAGGCAATAAGTTGCCATTTTTATCATTCAATTTATTGTGCTGATCAAGAGGGATAGATAGAGGTTTAGGGTCCAACAGTTTTTTTTAGTTAAGAGATCCAAAATTTATTTTCTCTAGTTAAGAGAAATACTAGCTGATGATCTGCAAACTTCAAGCCCAAGGTAATATTTAATGTGCCCCAAATTTTTAATGCTGAAAGAATCATCAAGAAACCTTTTAAGAGTTTCAATAGTGGACTCATGATTGCCTACTACCAATATCATCCACATAAATGAGAATTGCAGTGAAAATAGACCCTGTGGACTTGGTAAATAGAGAGTAATCAACATAGATTGTATATATCCTGATTGCTTGAGAGAAGATGTGAATTTAGCAAACTATTATCTACTAGCTTATTTCAAACTATAGAGGGATTTTCGAGTTTGCAAACAAGATTTGGCTGAGAACAAGAATAACCTTGAGGTAAAACCGTGTACACTTTTTCATCAAGGTCTCCATGTAGAAAAGTATTGTTAACATCAAGCTAATAAATATGACAATGATTAAAAGAGGCTAATGCCAACAAAGTTCTAACATATATCATTTTTGCAACAGGTGTAAAGGCATCATGATAATCTATACCCTCATCCTGTGTAAAACCCTTAGCAACCAGCCTTGCTTTGTATCTTTCAATGGAACAATCAGAATTATACTTGATTTTATGAACCCACTTGCAACCAATAGCTTGCTTTCTTGAAGGTAAAGGCATCAAGGTCCATGTTTTATTTGATTTCAATACTAAAATTTCTTTCTTCATAGTTTCTACCTAGTTAGGATCACTAGCAGCTTGGGAATAATATTTAGGCTTAGAAGTAGAATCAAGATTAGTAACAAAAGCCTTATGAGAATCAAAAAAATTATGATAGGAAATGTAATTGGAAATGGGATATTTGGATACCTAAGATAAAGAGAGATCATCACTGGTCAAGAGAGAAGTAGGCTTTGGTTTAATTACATAATCATTCCACCAGCTGGTGGCTGTTTTGATCATGTTGTATATCTAAGAATAGGTTGAATATGATAGGAATCTGATTTAGGCTTAGAAATAGATTGATTAAGTGTCTGAAACATATGGACTGTAGTAATGAACAGAAAAAGGATGAACTGAGTCATTAGAAATAGGATCATGAGTAGATGAGGTTGTGTCAGATTTATGTAGATCAAGAGTGAAATTAGTACGAAAGAATCATCTTCACGAAATGAAGGGAATGTACAAGTACTAGAATGATTAGGTTGTTGGAGATAAGGAAAAATTATTTCCTAAAAAATGACATGCTTGCTTACAAGAGTAATTTGAGATATTATAAACTTTGTAGCCTTTTTGTCCAAAAGGATAGCCTAAAAAAATACATGGTAAAGCTCGAGCAGAAAATTTATCAAAATCATGTTGAGAAACATAACACAAACAACCAAATATTTTCACATGATCATACAAAGGACACTACAAAAAAAAGGTCATTGGCGACGACAATACATGATCATACAAAGGACACTACAAAAAAAGGTCATTGCCGACAGGCATTGCCGTCGCCAATGACCCTCTGTCGTCGGCAATGAGGTCATTGGCGACTGCATATCCTGTCGCCACTCCCGTCACCCTAGGGGTCGTCACCCCTGGTTCCCGTCGACCGCCGTTGGTATTGGGGTCATTGGCAACGGGGGTCATTGGCGACGGCAGTCCGTCGCCAATGCGTCATTGGCGACGGTAGAGGCGACGGACAGTCCGTCGCCAATGAGTATTTAAAATTATTTATAAAAATGGTCATTAGCGACGGGCTGTCCGTCGCCAATGACTAATGGTCTGTCGGTAATGGGTATTTAATTTCATTATTAAAAGGATCGAAGATCCATAGCTAAGACCGTCACTATAGGTCATTAGCGACGGACATGTCGTCGCCAATGACCCCGTCGCTAATGATATATTTTCAAAAATAAATAAAAAATTGCAAAACCCCCTGTTCATTTATATATACATAATTGTACTTGTTATAAACTAAAAAAAACAAATAATTGTTCACGAACACATATCAATAACCATCAAATCTGTTGCTATCAACCATCAAATACGTAGACAACGTAATCACATATATAAAGTAAAAAATGAGTCCAGATACAAAATGTAATCATCAGAAAACTTTTATCAATTTAGTTAGATACATAAACCATCAACCTAACTAGATACAAAACCCTAGTCTGTACAACCAGAAAACTGTATAAGTTCATACATGAAAGTAAAAATATAAACATAAACTAACTATATCCCCAGATCAGGAGTACTCTAACTATATCCCCAGATCAGGAGTACCATCATCATCATCACCATCTATCGTGCCACCGCCAGTCCCACCCTCCGTAGCATCAGCAGCATCAGCTTAGCGGTCCTCACCATCTCCTCTAGGGCCCTCACTAGCTCCTCCACCCCTTCGAGGCTCATCAACAAGACCCTACAAAATTAAAATATTAATTACGAGAGCATATTTAAATAATTCTTCTAAGTGTTCTTTAATATATGTAAGTTCGACAAACAAGCAGATATCTCGACCTCCGGATCTCGGAATCGAGTCCCATAAGTTATAATATGTTCCAAATATCTATGAGATCCTATGTCTATGGTTTTGTGTCGTTTTGACACCTATGGCATATTTGGTCTATAGTTTGCTAAGTCTTCGTTAATATATGCAAGTTTGGCAAACGAGCTATTAACTCGACCTCCGGATCTCAGAATCGAGTCCTATAAGTTGTAATATGTTTCAAATATCTATGAGGTGCTATGTCTATGGTTTCATGTTGTTTTGACTCCCGGGATGGGTTTTGGTCTCTTTTTCGTATATATTTCTAATTTTCTTTAAGTTATAAAAGTTAGGTAAACGAGCTAATAACTCGGCCTTCGGATCTCGGAATCGAGTCCAGCAAGTTATAACATGTTCCAAATATATATGAGGTCCTATGTCTATGGTTTTGTGTCGTTTCGATGTCCAGGGCAGGCTTTGGTCTATAGTTTGTTAAGTGTTCGTTAATATATGCAAGTTCGGCAAACGAGTTGATATCTCGGCCTCTAGAGCTCGGAATCAAGTCCCGTAAGTTGTAACGTGTTTCAAATATTTATGAGGTCCTATGTCTATGGTTTCGTGTCGTTTTGACGCCCGGGGCGGGTTTTGGTCTATAGTTTGCTAAATGTTTGTTAATATATGCAAGTTCGGCAAACGAGCTAATAACTCGACCTCTGGATATCGGAATCGAGTCCCATAAGTTGTAACATGTTTCAATTATCTATGAGGTAGTATGTCTATAGTTTCGTGTCATTTCGACGCCCGGGGTGGGTTTTGGTCTCTTTTTTGTATATATTTCTAAGTTTTCTTTAAGTTATAAAAGTTAGGCAAACGAGCTAATAACTAGGCTTCCGGATCTCGGAATCGAGTCCCACAAGTTATAACATATTTCAAATATCTATAAGGTCCTATGTCTATGGTTTCATGTCATTTCGACGCCCAGGGCGGGTTTTGGTCTATAGTTTGCTAATTTTTTGTTAATATATGCAAGTTCAGCAAACGAGCTAATAACTCGGCCTCCGGATCTCGGAAACGAGTCCATAAGTTGTAACATGTTTCAAAGATCTATGAGATGCTATGTCTATGGTTTCGTGTCATTTTGACACCCGGGACAGGTTTTGGTCTCTTTTTCGTATATTTTTCTAAGTTTTCTTCAAATTATAAAAGTTAGGCAAACGAATTGATAACTCAGCCTCTAGATCTCGGAATCGAGTCCCGCAAGTTGTAACGTGTTTCAAATATCTATAAGGTGCAATAACTATATGACAGTTTATATAAGCAATATAATTACAAATTATATTATATACATAAATACATACATCAATATTTGTATTTACCTCTCGAATATGTGGAGGAAAGAGGTTGGCTAAGACTACCGCGCATATACGAACGGTCTCCTCCCGGACCAGACACGTGAGCTCATCGGTAGATGATGTAGGATCTATGGAACCGTGGATGAACTCCTGAGCAAGCTGGTAGATCCGCTGCCGTGAGGGTGTGCCTGATTGTATTGCACTACTCTCCGTGCACCCTTCTATGATCCATTGGAAGAAATCATCCAATAATGAAGGGTCGACACCCGATCCACTCGCACCAGCTGCTCTGGTGGGTGGGCAACGCCTAGCTCTCGCAGCAGGGACTACAGTGTAAGCTGAGGCCCGTGGAATGCCCACAACTCTACCCTTCTTTGGTTCCCCTGTAGCCTGCAGCCAGTCTTGCATCTCATTCTCGCACATCGAGGGATCTACATCGCCATCAGCTCTCTAGCTGCTCTGGGCCTCAATAAGGCTCTTGAACTGTCGCTGACAAAAACACATAAATAGCTGAAAAGTCATTGTCGACGGCATACATTCACGACGACAATGTCGTCGCCAATGAGGTCATTACCGACAACGATTGGCCCGTGTGATGACCCGAGAAATCGAGTAGCCTTATAATTAGGGTTTAACAATATTATTTAATAAAATAAATTTTTATGAATATTATTCTGTATATGTGATTTAAGGCTGATTAATGACCTATTTTAAGTGTTATATGATTATGTATGAGTTTTGGAATTTTTTAGAAGAAAATAAATTTTTCCGAGAAAAAGATGTAAAAACACTATTCACGACGAAAAACGCGTGTTCGTTTTTCGAATTTTCGAAATTTTGAATTTTTGAATTTTCGAATAACGGGATAACGTTTATTTGAGGACGGGAGATGTAATCTCTAATAAAATCAGCGAAAGAAATTTTGCATTTTTCGCATGTTGAACGAGTTAGAAAAATCTAACTAGAAAGAAATCGGGTAACCGACTAGTTCGAAAACGTAAACCCTAATCGATTGTATAAAAGGGTAAAACCGACTTTTATCATCTAATCAAGCGAGATACAAAATGTAACTGAGAAACTTAGAAAACCTACCTAAATAAGAAAATGTATAACTAGAATTAATTGGACTAACTATGTCTAAGACTTTTAAGGCTTGGCTAAGAATTTAAGAATTTACTTGGTTAGGAATAAAAAAAAGAACTTGGCTAGGGTTTTGTGTGGCTTGGTTAGGGTTGAGCCATATTATTGCTAACTTGGAGCCAAAGAATTAGAAGGAACATGTGTCACATGTTGGCAATTTAGCATGTGGAAAAAAAAAGATGAGCAAGGGGGGAGTACCCGCCCACTTTGGTGGGGAGAAAGAGTGATGACTCATTTACTTAATGATTAAGTAAAGGGGACGAAGGGGGGACAAATTAGGATGAAAACCTTCTATTTATGGTAAGTCTTAGCAAGTAAGCAAAGAGACCATGTGTCACAAGCTAGCGAATAAACATGAGGTGAATTAAATTTGGAAAAATGAGAGAAGAAGGAGAGGAACCAGGCAAGAGAGATGGGGGGACAAGTTGGTGAGTCACTTGCCAAATATAGTAAGTTTCTATCTAATTAAACCAAGCATTAAATGCATGTTCCCTCCTACAAGATTGTTGCAACCAAACAAAGCCTTAAACCATAATTTGGTCCCCTAACCTCACATGAGTTACTCTAACCTTAGGCATGGTTGAGTTAGTTGGTGGAGGATTCAACTAATCTAGCCTAACACTTAGCCATTTCTTCATCCGAGAACAAGAGAGAAAAAGAGAGAGTCCACGGGTGGAAGTGGAACAAGGAAGAGCAAGGATCTAGCAAGTTTTAAGCTTTGATCATCAAGCTTTAGTAAAGAAGTAATAACAAAGAAGAATCAAGAGAAGGTAAACTATAAAAACCCTAGTTTTCCATTCTTTTTCTTTTTAAGCTTTATAAAAATGCTTTGTTGGTAGTTGTTGTTGTTTGTTGGAAGATCATGGAGGATTTTGGAGTAATAAGGAGATGTATGGTTTAAATATCTTAAACTACTTGTTAATATGCATGAAAAGTGGAACAAAAATATTAAAAATCAAAATCTATGCGAAAAGGATGAAAATCAATTTAGTGGACTGTTTTGGGGAACTTTTTTAATGGTGTTCCAAATCCAAAAATTATGTTCTAGGATGTTGTTTTATACTCCTATGAGTAATGAACGTAACCCAATTGGAATGGAAGCAAAAGCTCGTGAAAAGAAGCCATGGCGATTTTTTTTATAAAACTAGTAAAAAGGGAGAAAACCCCTAATTAAGCACTGACCATTTGGATTAAAATCTATTTTGATTGCATTACTTAAAATTTTATATTTTCTAAAGATCTTATATTTCATTTAATAACGAAGCTGTAGACGTAAGAACGAACTCATTCCGAGTTCGGATGAGGAAGTTTTGGTGTTCGGAATAAAAGTAGTCAAATCTGCCAAAGCAGGAAAACTAGTTCGGGTAGGGTGTTTCGCGCCACTGTTTTGGCCTGAAAATGAACCTGGAAAAATTTATTTGTAGAGCATGTTACAAGCTCGAAAATGGTTTACGAACGGACTAATTCCGAATTAAAATGAACAAGATATGAGGTTTGGAAGGAGGGGGGTCAGGGCTGTTGAGCAGTGGCTGAGCAGCATGTGGGCACACGCGCGTGGGCGCGCTGGGCAGGCGGCGGGCGCGCTTGGCGTACGCTGTTGGGCGGTGGGTGCTGGGCGCACAGCGGGCGCGCTGGGCGTGTGCTGCTGGGCACTAGCCGCGACTACTGCTGCTCTAGGCGCAGTTTTGGCGCCACTGAGCGTGCTGTTGTGCGCGGGCGTGTCGCCTGGCTATTTTCGAACGTCGTGCGACACCGTGCAACGCCAAGTGACATGTTGCACGTCGATGCATATCAAGGGACGCCGAGCGACGTGGTGCACGTCGGAGCGTGTTGGGCGACGCCGAGCTGCATTGTGCATGTCGAGCGTGTCACGAGCATGTCATCGCGCCATTTCGCGCCGACATGCGACATTTTTGATATTGTTCTAAAATGTTCCAACTTTTAAAAGATTAATATTATAATAATAATAATGATAATAAATATTAATATTTAATATTAATATAGATCACCATAGAAGGTCGTTATAATGGTCGTGGTGTTCCCGAACGCCACGACGCCGTGAGATGTTTTTAAAAGGTTCTCGCGTTACTTAAATTATAAAACGCGAGCGACATAAAATGAGTAATAATGCAATGTAAACCAATATGTAAAGTCTTTTTATGACTAATTGGTATATTATTATTAAATTAAATGTGTAGAACATTTGAAGGACATTTTAAAGTATTATTTAAAGAAAGCTTCAGGCAAGTTTCCTAAACTTACTCAGATAATTATTCTGTGCAAGTTTTCTAACTTCATTTAATTTTCATATTGAATTCAAGTTTCCTACACTTACTCAAATTTTATAATTAAGCAAGTTTTCAATTTTCATTGATTTCGTATTGAATGCAAATATTGTATAATCTTGTACATTTATTATTCTGTGCAAGGCATGCGTTTAGACTATGGAATTTCATTTGCTATATGAAATTCATTATATTATGTGATATGAACTATGAAAATGAGTTATCGCCATTCGATTCGGCCTAACTCAATTTGTTGAGCTATTCCAGTCGAAATATTTATTGTTGAGATATGAATTATAATAATTCCTGAATTGTGATAGGACGATAGTGCCAAATCAAATAATTTGGACAAGTATTAGTATGTATTACACCCCGTGCAATAATGTGTTATGTGAGTAAATGTTGTTGATGTTTAAAAATAAAAGGAATTTAATTTAATCCTGTTTATTCAAGCTGTTTCATAACTATTGTTTAGTTATCGAAGTTTTCATAAAACGAATATTTGATTCTTGATTTTGTTGTTATTCAACTGTTATGACTTGCTGAGCAATTAAATGCTCACTCTTGCTTTAAATAAAATATTTTCAGCAAAGCTAGAACGAACCAAGGAATCTGGTGAAGACTAAGGAAGAGATCAAGTATTTGATTAGAAGATTTCATATTAAATTATATGTACTTATTGTGACGTATAAAAGTCACAAATGTATTGTTGTAATAGATAATTGATGTAATATTTATTATTTATATGATATGAAGTTATAAAGGTATTAGAACCTTGGCGTAGAAGGACATATGATGTAATAATATTGTAATTATATTAATGTGATTAAGATTATGTTGAATGGGTAGTACCGTGACACACCGGACCCGGGTTTAAAGGTAGACCCGGATTCGGGGCTGTTACAGCCTGTCGATAATACACCCGTCAGCTATGACCCTTGTTTTTGTAGTGGGAGGTGTTTTAAAAAAGAAGCTCATGTGGTGTTTTGTAATTCAGAAATGACAGATGGTAATCTATTTATTGTGTATGTGACAGTATGAAGACACTGCCCCCAGAAAGTAATAAAGAGTCCTAATTGAAATCTAAGGGTCGTAGATACTTCCAAGAGATGTTTATGCTTTCTTTTCACTCTCCCATTTTGTTATGGGGTATATGTGCAAGAACTTTGGTGAGGTATGCCAGAAGATGTAAGCAGGACATTCATTTAATTGATGTGTTAAAATGATTGTTAACATAAGACAAGAAATTTGTGAAAAGCTAGAAAGTATGATATTTTAGTAAGCATTAGGTAAGTCCAAGTAGCTCTACTAAAATCATCCACAATGGTAAGGAAGTATTTGCAGTCCTTGTTAGTGGCTTGTTTATAAGGACCCAATAAATCACAACGAACTAATTCAAAAATTGAAACTGGATTTATGAGTACTCAATGAAAAAGGAAGCTTGTGTTGTTCTGCTAAAGGAAAAACAACACATGACTTATTACAATTATCAAAAATGCTAGAAGAAATATAGTCTATCTTCTGCAAAATTTTATCAGAAGCATGCTGTGACGACCCGAAACTTTATAAGATTTATTAATAAAATCTTATATGATTATTAAAGGCTAAGGTTTAAAACCTAGAATGGAAATGAAGGATTTATTAAAAATTTCTAAGAAAAACCTATATGGTTTACCATTTGAAAGAGAATAAAGAAAACATGGGTTACAAAATTTCAAAACCCTATAAATGAATTTATATGTACTGGAAAGAATATTAAGGATAAGGTATTACGATACATATAAATTTGATATGTTAAAAAGGGATTATAGTTTGAATCCAGCTTGCTGGATTATGGTATTCGGCTTGCTGAATTAAGGAATTTGGCTTGTTGAATTGGTTAATATAGTTTGCTGAATTAATGAATATAGTTTGCTGAATTAATGAATATAGTTTGCCGAATTAATGAATATGGTGTACTGAATTAGTGAATCTAGCTTACTGAATTGTAGGTTAGTTTGAATCCAATGTGCTGGATTAGAAAACAGTTTGTTAAATTAATGAATCTAGGTTGCTGGATTATAGGATAGTTTGAATCCAAGGTGCTGGATTATATGCTAGTTTGAATCCAGGTTACTGGATTAGTATGTGTAGATAATCCAACTTGTTGGATTAGGTATTCAGGCTTAATAAATTATAAAGAAGAACTTATAAAAGGAAAGACTTAGTGTTAAGTCATAAGATTTATGATAAAGTAGTAGTACAATCGTGTTCTTTAATAGTTGATGTATAGTAGCTGGGCTAAACAATTCCTTCAGGGAGCGGAGGTATATACGAACTAGCAACTGATCTAACTCACTGTGAAAACAGTGTAGATGAGACGGAAACTAGTTTGTTAGTTGTTTGTGGGAAACCACTCAACATACTATATTGAACACTGTTAAAGACTCGACGTGTGCTAGTTTTAGAATTATGAACATGTATGGTGCTAAGGTGTTATCTAATATTTGCTTATGTGCTTAAATATTAGAAGTAGTGTTATGAGATATATGTGTTGCTAATTGAAAGATCAATCTTATAACTGATAGGTCTTTCATAAGAGGTTAAATTAAATTGCGTGGCAATATTCGACAGTGCAGGAAAGTTCCATCTTACTCAACTTTTATATTGAGCAAGTTTCCTATTCTTGTGCAAGTATCTTAAATTCATTTTCATATCGAAATGCAAGTTCCTTAACTCAAACTCAAGTTATTATGTTTCAAGCATGCTAGTGGATTAATTATTGACAATTATTCCACATCTATGTTTATTGATTCGGACTTAGTGCATGTTGCATATGTTCATCAGGTATGAAAGGCTGATCACCTTCATTACCTTAAAGTTCAATTAAATTGGTTCATGGTCATTATTGACACCCTGCGTTATTGAATTCAGTCATTCAATCATTGAAATTTTGATTCATGCTCTTTCACAATTATTATATTGTTGAAAAACTCTAAAGCTTACTCATTCTTTCAATCATGATATATCCTTATTGTATTTAAACTTGTTGAGCAAAATAGTTGCTCACCCTTGCTATATCATGATAACAAATTTCAGATTTAAGGCGAATGTTCGAGGAAAGACAAAGACAGAAGCAAAGGACAAGATTATATTGTTATACATGATAACTAAATTAGTTATTTGATGCAAGTTAATTGTGTAAATCTTTTGTGAATCTAAAGGTAAATATGTATTAAAATAAAGGTTATAGACCTTGGGATATGTAGTAGAGATTATTGTATAAAAAATTTATGTTTATATCTTCCGCAATAGTTGCAAATATGATGTATCGTGACGCACCAGGTCCGATGTTCAAGGGACTCGGGTTTGGGGGCGCTCACAGGTTGGTATCAGAGCTGTAGGTTATAAACCTTAGGTAGGGGTACCTTAGGCTATAGCCGCATGGATGAGGATAAGGAATAAACTCAAATAGAGTTTAAGCGCTAAAAGATGAATTTTTGGAAATTTATTATTAAGTAAAGGAAAAGATAAATAAGATTCAAAGAAGAATCTTGAAAAGTTATAAAGATAAGAATTTAGAGTTACCCGACTCCAGTAGTAAAGATGAAAAGCTTAAACAAAATCATAATATATGATTAAAGTGAAAGTTAAGAAGATCGTAAAACAAAACGATCATAAGATAGAAAAGAATCGTAACATAACACGATTATAATAAAGATCACAACGTGATCTGATTAAGACATAGAATGATAGATGATCAATCGAATGATTGAAAATGTTATAGCAGAATTGTTGTACGAAAGTTGTACGAAAATTGTACTATGTAAACTCATTAAAGAGTGATTAATGTTGATATACGAATTAAATGAAATTCGTATTGAGCAAAGGGAAAGTTAGGATTATGTGGGATTTCAATTGAGGACTCATGTTAGTGGCTGAGTTGTACAATTCCTGGTATGGGATGGGAATTTGTGCTTGGTTTGAAAACCGCTTAGCTTCTTATATTAATATAGTGGTTGAGTCGAACAAGTCCTGGTATGGGACGGGATTTGTCCATGGTTTAACAACCGCTTAGCTTCCTATATTGATTAGTGGTCGAGTTGGTTTGACAACCACTTAGCTTTCTATATTGATAATCATTGAAATATTGGTGTCGCGCTATCGATATACGTATGACGAGAAGGTGATTCTTTTCTCATATTTATATTTGATAGTTAGAAAATATTAAGATTAGGTGCGAGTTGTTTAAACTCATACGTATGGTAAGTTCATGCATAATCGTATGGTGGAACCCCTCAGCGAATGGACGATTTTAGTCTAACTAGGATAAGTTCCTAAACCCATATGATTGTGGTAAGTTCTTGAACTCCTAACGTGTGGTATGTTTGATGAACTGTACTGGAGTATAGAAAGATTGTGGATGAAGAATTAAGGATTCTAGTATAGTAAGTTTTAAGGATGATAGAAATAGATAGAATTATTAGGCAATGGATCATTAGAAGAATTAAACTTGATGGTGGAAGCATAGGTATTCCAAATCTTCTAGCTATGCTAGACTTCGAAATTTTTGACATCAAGTTAAATTCGCACTAATGTGCCTTTAAAAATAAAAATAAAATTTTTGTTATCCTCAAAACAGAGTGACGAGTGTGTAGAAGTAGGCTTCGAACCACTAACGCATCGTTATCTGTTGCGGCATGATAACACCAAAAATGATTTTTTTTGGTTTTGAACTGTTTAAAGAAGAGTCTACGCTATTTGTTTTGGCTAGACAAAAATGATTTAAAATATCAAAATGTATTTCTAAATAGTCATCAATGCATCATATAACCTGATGTAGAATGACAGATGATGAAGCCATCAATGCAGATTAACCTAGTGTTGGATGTGATCATAGTATCGTCAACCCACTATGGTATGATGTAGTATGATAAAATCACAAAATGATGGAATCCTCAACGGACTGTAAATACAGTGCGGTATCATAACGTCATAAAATGATTTTCAGAATTTTAAACCAGTTAAAGCAAAGTCAATGCTAATTAAAAGTGGCTAGATAAATGTTTCGATTGGTGTTTGAATTATTGGTATATGTCTAAGCTACTTGATTCGGCTAGACAAATGTTGTAATGATTTATTAAATCGACATAAAAGATGTCAAAGTAAATAGCAGACTCAACTGATGTTGACTCAAGCATATGATACAAGTTGGTATCTGACACAAGTTGGTGTCAATGCAAGAGTCCGACACAAGTTGGTGTCAGGTTGATGCAAGTTGGTATCAAATGGATGCAAGTTGGTATCCGACATAAGTTGGTGTCAGCATTACGTGATACAAGTTAGTATCAAATTGACACAAGTTGGTGTCAAGGTAATGCAATTTGATATTAAACGAACACAAGTTGGTGTTAGCATTACGTGATACAAGTTGGTATTAAATTGACACAAGTTGTTGTTAAGGTAATGCAATTTGATATTAAACAAACACAAGTTGGTGTCAGTTCAAATACTGGTTGGGGTATAGTGGATATAAGTTGATATCGAACCAAAACGCGTATAGTCGTTTAAGGATGAAGATAAGAGATTTCCTGATCAGATGATAGGGAATACTCTAGTTATGGGATATGAGGAAGTTGACCTTAGAATTGTAAGCACAAAAGATTTAGTCCGAAGATTATAGGACTGTCAGAATAATGAAACAGACACTGGTGATATTTCACAAAATGAACACTTGTTATGTGTCATAAGAAGATTATATAGGTAATAGCAGAAAACTATAAAATGAAAAGATAGGTGTACATGGAGATGCATGTTAATATAAATATGTGTATTAATATATGCTATGAGGTGATTAAATTCTAGCATTAATATTGAATGCTTTAAAATGAAGGATGAGAAAATAATGTATTTTTATTGTACAAAATAATGCCGCCAAGGAGAAATCAGTGTAATCAATCCGAGGTAGAGAACGGGAATAGAGAGCAAGCAGATGTTATGCAACAACTTGTGGGTCGACTAATAGAGGCTATAAATATAAACCCCATCAGGATAAATAATCCTCCAGCTTTGCCAGTAGCAAGCTTTAAGGATTTTAAGAATGTGGGACCACCTGAGTTTAAGGGGACCACTGAGCCTATAGAGGCTCAAGTTTGGATTAAGGAGATTGAAAAGGCATTTATCGTTGCCAATGTGGGAGAGGAGCAAAAGACAGCTTTTGCTACCTATATGATGAAAGGTGAAGCTAGTTTTTGGCGGGAGGTCAATCAGAACAGAGCTGGTGAGCAAATAGTAACTTGGGAACGGTTCAAAGAGTTGTTCTTTGAGAATTACTTTCCTAAAGGTATGCAGAGTCAGATGGAGATAAAATTTCTCGAGTTGAAGCAGGAGGACATGATAGTTTCCCAATATACTGCCAAATTCAATGAGCTAGCAAGGTTTGCTCCACATCAAGTGGACACTGAAGAAAGAAAGGCGCGTAGGTTCGAGCAAGGTTTAAAACCTTCACTCTACGATAAATTATCGGTATTGCAAGTCGACTCGTTTGGAGCGATCTTATTAAAGGCTATGATAGCCGAGGGAGGAAGTAAAGAGTTATATCAACTCTATTGTAAAGGGAAGGTCGAGAAGAATCAGGCGGAGGGAAGTCGTAAGCGAAAATGGGAAAAATATTCTAATGAAGGGCGAGGAGACTCGAAGAAAAGTAAAGCCAAGATGTGCTATAACTGTGGGGAAAAGGGACATATCTCTCCTAATTGCCCCAATCTAAAGAAAGACGTATGTTTTACTTGTGGATCAGCGGATCATCAGGCAAAGAATTGTCCAAGGAAAGGAACAGGTTGAAAGAGCAGTGGTAATCTAACACTTGCTAAATTAGTAGATATGTAAGAATATATCTTTGATAAAGGCAGTAATGAAAAATTTATGTACTTTTGATGTAATAGTGATTCTAGGGACGGAATCCTTATAAGGGGGGAAGAATGTGACGACCCGAAACTTTATAAGATTTATTAATAAAATCTTATATGATTATTAAAGGTTAAGATTTAAAACCTAGAATGAAAATGAAGGATTTATTAAAATATTTTAAGAAATACCTATATGGTTTACCATTTGAAAGAGAATAAAGAAAACATGGGTTACAAAATTTCAAAACCCTATAAATGAATTTATATGTACTGGAAAGAATATTAAGGATAAGGTATTAGGATACCTTTAAATTTGATGTCAACAAAAAGGGTTATTTTCATTTAGTGGTCTTAGTATTTTAACTTTATACTAGTGACCTAATCTAAGAGATTTATTTTATTATCTCAATTAGTTTGTGTGATTATGTGAGTAAATGAATGTGAATATTATGTGATTGTATTATGTAATGATATTTATCAAAGATGATAAATATGTTAAGACATATGTGGAATATGTGTAGTATTGAATAAATGGATATATTATAAATGGGTATATATATTTATTTATGGTACAAAGAAAAATTAGCAAGAAAGCTACATAACCTAATTATATATTAGGTATGGTAATTAACTAACCTAAGGGTTATGTTATTATAGAATTCTAGTATTGAAAATATATATGCGAATATAAGTGATTTATTTTATAATCTCAAGTCATTATTTATTTTGAAACCTAATTATAGCAAGTCTAATTGGGTTATGTAAGTTAATTGATATTATTGATATATGAGGAATGTGATTATATTAATAATAATGTATAAGAGTTCAAATGATAATTTATTTAATGGACTAAGGAGAATAAATAATTTAAACAAGCCCATTAGTTTAATCAAGCATTGGACTTGTAGATAATTTAATTAAGGGTAACTAAATTATTAGCTATCCCAATATTAAATTATCAAGTATGAAAGTATCCCAAATAAATAAATTAAGGGAGCCCAAGTTTACTTTAATTAGTAGGCCAAACTAATTAAATTTTAAGCCCAAGCAAATTAATATGGAAGCCCAAACTTGACCCAACTTTAAAGGGGCATGTAGGTTATTTGTTAAAATAATAAAGCAATGAAAGAAAATGGAAAAATTGGACAAAAAGGAGGAATGGATCCGGATAAGGAGGAGTATGTAGCATGTGGTATAATTTGTTTCATCAACCCTTATCCACTCCAAGCCATGTATCACCATTTTATTGGCTCTCCAAGATTTTGCAAGAAGATAAAGAGATAAGATAAGGATAAGGAAGAATAAAAGGAGAGAGAAGATAAGAAAAATAAGACCAAGAGAGAGAAAAGGGGGTGGCTTCGGATAAGAAAGAGAGAGAGAAAGCATGAAGGAGCTCACGGCATAGGAGAAGAAGAAAGAGGGCAGCCATGGATGGAGGAAGAAGAAGGGAGAAGAAAGAAAATAAAAATAAGGTAAAATCTATACTTGATTTCTAAAACTTTAACTTGTATGCTATTTGTATTTTTATGATGGATCTTTGGAGTTTAAGTTTTATGTGGCTAGATCCATGTATAAATGTTAGATCTAGAATTTTATTTGTAATGCTCGTGAATTTTGAACGTCCTTATTAATTAAATCTAATTTAATTTAATGAGTTAACGTTGTGTTCTATTTAAACCAACTTGGGTTAATTGGTGGGAGATGTATAAGATGTGTCTATACTTGTGTTGGCAGGTATGATATAACTATGGTTAAGAAATAACCATATGTGAGTCAAGTGTAGGAATTGGTGTGTAATGGCTAAAATGGCCAAGAGTGGTTAATAACCAAGGTAATTATGAAGGGGCAATAACCATTGTATATCCAAGTGGTTAATAACCAATGTAATTATGGCGGGATAATAACCATTGTGTTTAAACAATGTAATTATGGCAAGATAATAACCAATGTCTAATAACCAATGAAGAATGGTTAATAACTAATGGATAATTAAGATTTTGCGAAAAGACTATTTTAACCTTAAAAGAAATTGGGTAATGATTAAAATACCATTGAGGAAGTTGCTAGGAAGCTTCTTATTATTGATGAATTGATCAAATTGCCGTTGCCTAGTCATGATTAATGACTATTTTGCCCATGGTCTCTACTTTCCTATAAATAGGACCCCTCACCAATGATAGTAGGGGTTGGTTCATTTATTATTCACCAAGCAAGAACATAGAGTAAGAGCTTAGAGAGGAAAAGAGAGTGAGATTAGCATAGTTCATGCATCTCAAGTTCATCACATACTTTGGTAAATCAAGGAGAGTAACTACAAGATCAAGGTGAAACCCTAAACCATTTCCTTCTTTCTTACTTTGTTTTATTTTCATAGTTTTTGAGAGATTTTGTTCTAAGACTCAAGAATCATTAGATCTTCATGCTTCATGTATAGATCTAATCATCTTGAGTGTTAGAATGGAGATTCAAAGGAAGAAAAGGAACTTAGGTTCTTAAAGGGTAAAAACCCTAGCTTTTCTTCACTTGGATCACCCATAACTTGAGATCTACAACTTGGATTTGTGATCCGTTGAAAGGGGTGCTAGGTACATGTGTTAGCTAGTAAACCCAAGTGGTAGAACACAAATCCAATAATTTTTGAAGCCTTGGGGGCTATTTTCCCAAAACAGTCCAGCTATAAAACTTAAAGCTTTAAAACCCTAAAAGCTTGATGTCCTTGTTTTTCCAAAGGTTGTTTCGACCAGTTATAGATCTGTTAAAAATCTGGAAAAAATCACAGAGGTACCTTAAGAAATATCTACAAGTAGCAAAAAGAATGAACACGTTTCGATGTGTACGTTTTATGTAATGGCCTTTACCGTGAAGGACTCTTAAATATTCATACTCGGATTTCTCACTATGTGTACCTTGAAAACATATGAAATGTTTACAGTATGTTTATGCATATTAGGAGAGCGTACCCTGAAAATTGCAGAATTTTCTGAGCAAAACTTGATTTATGAAACATGTAAAAAGATTCGGAGGTTTTAAGTACTTTAAAAATAGTAACTCACTTTCTAAAATTCCAGGAAAATTTGTGGGTCATTGTTGGATCATATACTATCCCGATCCAGAGGATAATAATGTTTAGAACCTATTTGCTATTTTTCATAATAATGTTATAGTTATGGTTAAAAGAAAATAAATGGTTAAATGATGTCATAAATAAGGAAAATGTGATTTTTAAGCTTGGATACTCCTAATATTATATATTATGACTATTGAGGGGTATTTTAGTAATATTTAATGATAAATAATATTTATGACCTTTTATGGGTAGTAAAAGAGTTGTTTAATAAAGGGTAAAACAATTAGAATAAATTGTTTATTCGCTTAATAACTTATTAAAATATTACTATGATATTTGTAATATAAGAATTCGATATTTTTAAGTAAACAAAGAAATATTAAGATTAAAACTTTATGGAAATATTATTGAAAGGGTAATAATATTTGTTTTAAGCATTAATAAATGATTAAGATATTATTAAAATGGCTAATAATATTAGATTAAAATATTATTAATGATATGAGAATTAAAATATTATTAAGAGATTAATAATATTAGATTAAAGTATTATTGGATAATTAAAATATTATTAAGATGTTAATAATATTAGTAAACGAATAAAAGTGTTATTAGTGGACTAATAATACTAAGAGGTGAATTAAATATTATCAGGATTAATTATATTAAGTGTCTTATAGGATTTACGATAGTTTATTAACTTATGTGTGCTATGTGATTTGCTTAATTGTTAAATAAATAGCATAAGTAAGCGGATCGATATACAACTACGCAGTACTAATTGGTAGATCGACGTTATCAATGTTAGGTTCTTCAAGGCTAATTAGTTAAAGCTAGAATTATTTGTAGCTGAGCAGACAGGCAAGTTCCCTAACTCAAACTCGAGTTATTATTTTCGAAGTATGTTAGTGAATAATTATTGTTGATTATTCACATCTATACTGGTTATTGAGATTCGCACCTCGTGCAATTAAATTCCTATTCTATTGTTATTGAACTGTGAATTAGATTAAAGTTCTTTCAAGTATGAACTGTTTATGAGATAGATCTATGCTATTTGTATCAGCTAGATCAATCATGTCTAAATTTGTTGAATCAAAGGTATTTTAAAAGCTGTTCTTATGAAATTGTTATGGTAAGAACTCTTGGCTGAGAAAAGGATAAATTTGATTAAGGCATGATATTAGTGCTGGTTTATTAAGTGTTTATGCATAAATCACGGGGTATGAAAGCCTGATCCCCTTGATTACCAAAACTTTTAAGAGGTCCAGTTTAAATGCTGAGAACCTTGGCAAATGTCTATGGTTATTTCCAACCACTCAGTAATCGCAATTCAATTATTCGAATATTCAACTGTTGCCTAGTAATTCATGTTTCTTCACAATTTTATACTGTTGTTGAACATTGAAAGCGAAATTTCCTTCTATTCGTGATATATCGCCCTTGTGTATAAACTTGCTAAGCAAACTAGTTTCTTACCCTTGCTATATCATGATCTTTATTTCAGCTAAGGCAGAAACGTCTAAAGGGGATAAAGGAAAAGGGAAGGTGCAAGAGTAGTTGCTTGATATGGCTTATGTACTAGTTTATCTTAAATGTTATTTGGCTGTGTGAACTCTTATTGTACTGAGGGTATGTTTTAAGTTAAGGTTAAAGAACCTTGGGACCATGATTGTAAGACTTTATTACTATTTCGATAAACAATGTATGTTTATTATTCCGCATTAGTTAGAAAGTATGTTTGTTGTTGAGTATCGTGAACACCGAATTCGAGGTTAGGAAACCCGAATTTGGGGGTGTCACAAGTTGGTATCAAAGTTGTAGGTTATAAACGTTAGGAATGAGAAACCTAGGTTATAACCTTAGTAGAAAACTCATATAGAGTATGTAGATGATGGGTTGAGGAGACCCATCGAGTTCTAGTTGTACCGAATAAAATATCATTTCATTTTATCAATGAATATATTTTATTGTGGTACTAATGTTGTTTATGGTGTGGTGAATTGTAGGATGTCGAACGAGAGTCAAGATAGCTATTCAGTGAACCAAGAGCCCATAGAGCCTGAGGTGATAGGAGATTTGCTAATGAGGAACGTCGAGCTAGAGGTTAGGGCTAAACAAATGGAGGCGCAGAACCACATCCTCCAGATTGCTAAGCAGCAGTACAAGGACGCTGCTTACCAGGCGCAGGCTGAGTTAGCCGAGTTGCGCAAAAGGCTGCAGCAGAGAGAGCTACAATTAGGACAGTTAAGGGATGAAGTGAAAGCTAAAGATGTGAAGATATATGATTTGGAGCGAGCCTTAGACATCGCCTTTATGCAGTTCGACGCCAAACGGATGGAGCTGCCCTCCAGTAGCGAGAGCAAGCGTTGAGTTGTATTCACCTTGTGTCCCTTAGAGGATAGTTAGAGGTGGGTAGTTATGCCTTGAGCAGTGATATTGGTACTACTTATGATTTACTAGAGTTTGTATTAACCTCAGCGGGTGCGAGGTAGTTCGTATGTAGGATGTACTTCCATTTATGTAGGAAGAAAAGAATGGTTTAAGTGAATCCCATCTTTTGTTATATTAAATGGGATGGTAGCAATTATAGTAATATACCTGTGATGGACGTGTAAGGCGCTAAAGTTGGTATATGAATATAAATACATTATTATGGTATGTGTTTGAGAATTCTACTTGGTAAACCGTCTATTCAATGATTATGTTAATTCAGTAAAACTGAATCGGTATTTTAGCAACTTAAATCACTAATCGGGGAAAGCAGAATTCCCGAGGTAGGGTAAGCTAGAGCTCCCACACGATGGTCATGCGATTGTTCAAGTACAATATTGTATTACATGCTAAATACTGATATGTTAATAAAACCCGAGTAACGTGTTAAGACTTTGTTTAATCAGATATTGCCGCCCAGACGAATCCTACGGAACCAAGGGATCGAAGAGTCGGTTAACAATGCAGAGGGAACTCAACCAAACCCAATGCAAGACTTTATCAACATGATGGCCGAAGCTCTGCGGAATCAAAGGACAACCGCAGGAAACCAGACGGGCAATCACTTAGCTAATTTTAAAGACTTCAAGGCAGTAGGACCGCCGGAGTTTAGGGGAACCGCGGACCCGATAGAGGCCCAGTCGTGGATAAAGGAGATTGAAAAGGCCTTTGTCATTGCTAGAGTCGCTGGGGAGTAGAAGATAGCTTTTGCTACCTACTTAATGAAAGGTGAGGCTAACTTTTGGTGGGAAGCCAATCAGAACAAAGCTGAAACTGGAGTCGTGGCGTGGGAAGCATTCAAGACGTTGTTTTTCGAGAATTACTTTCCTAAGAGTACGCAGGCGAAAATGGAGATCAAGTTTTTAGAACTGAAACAGGAAAATTTGTCAGTGTCAGAGTACGCTGCAAAATTTAATGAATTGGCTAGATTCGCCCCACATCAGGTGGACACTGAGGTGAGGAAGGCCAGAAGATTCGAGAATGGATTAAAGCCGTGGATCTACAGCAAGGTAGCGGTTTTACAAATTACGTCGTTCTCAACTTTGTTGGAGAAAGCTCTCATTGCTGAAGGTGGGAGTGAAGCGGTTTCAAAATATAATCGGGAGAAGAACAAGAAAAAAGTAGAAGGTGGAAATGGGAATGTTAGCAGTGGTGGCAGCAACAACAGGAAGCATCAATGGAGCAGTGGGGGTAGCAATTCTGAAATGCAGCAAGGGAGCATACAACAGAAAAGGCAGGTATGTGGAAATTGCGGAAAGGGTCACTCGGGAGAGTGCATGAAAGGAAAGATGGTCTGTTATACCTGTGGACAAGAAGGGCATATCTCGCCCAATTGTCCTAAGGCGAAGAAAGGAGGTTGTTTCAATTGTGGAGAAATGGGACATTGGAGCAAGGATTGTCCCAGGAAGAAAAATATGGATGGCCGAAGCGCCAATAGGAGCAACAAATCGAGGGCAACCAATGGAGGACTAGTCCAGCCAAATAAGCCAACAACAAGGACCTTCAACATGACAATGCAAGATGTCGTGGCATCCAGGGAGGTGGTGTCAGGTATTATTCCAATCAACGACATAAATGCCTATGTGTTATTCGATTTGGGAGCTTCATGTTCTTTAGTATCTGATGAATTTGCTCAAGGATTTAATTTACCTAGTGAACCATTAGAACACCCGATGAACGTAGAAGTAGCGAACAAAGAGATTATCCCCGTAAATTACATTTATAGAAATTATTGTGCTGATTTGAGAGGGTTTAAGCTTAACGTGGCTTTGCTACCGATTCGTCTTGGAGAATTTGATGTAATCCTTGGAATGGATTGGTTAACGAGTCACGGGGCGGTCATTAACTGTAAGAAAAAGTGCGTACACCTGAAGACTCCGAGTAAGTCAAAAGTGGTGTTCTATGGTAGTAAATCGCCGAGACAATCTTGTTGTCTGACGATGATGCAAGCAAAGAGATTGCTTCAGAAGGGTTGTATAGGTTATTTGGCTCACGTGGTGGACACTCGACGGGTCGAGGGTGAACTGAGTCAGATACCCGTCGTAAGGGAATTCGCGGATGTCTTCCCAAATGAAATTCTGGGATTGCCGCCGGATAGAGAGATAGAATTTATGATCGACTTGGTACCCGGGACGACACCGATATCCAAGGCGCCTTACCGAATGGCACCAGTAGAGATGAAAGAGCTGATGGTTCAATTGCAGGAACTGTTAGATAAGGGTTATATTAGACCGAGCGTGTCACCATGGGGAGCGCCAGTTCTGTTCGTAAAAAAGAAGGATGGCTCGATGAGGCTTTGTATCGACTACCGCGAGTTGAACAAAGTTACGATTAAGAATAGGTACCCGTTGCCCAGGATAGACGACCTGTTTGATCAACTCAAGGGGGCGAAATACTTTTCAAAGATTGATTTGAGGACGGGCTATCATCAACTAAGGGTGAGACAGGAGGATATCCCGAAGACGACATTCAGAACTCGTTATGGACATTTCGAGTTTCTAGTTATGTCATTTGGACTGACAAATGCACCAGCGGCATTCATGGATATGATGAACAGAGTGTTCAAGCAGTACTTGGACAAGTTCGTGGTAGTATTCATCGATGACATCTTGGTGTATTCAGTGACAGAGGAAGAACATGCTGAACATCTAAGGATTGCTTTAGAGGCATTAAGAAGGGAGAAGTTGTACGCGAAGTTTTCGAAGTGTGAATTTTGGTTGCAAAGGGTGCAGTTTCTAGGACACGTCATTGACAGGAATGGTGTTTCAGTAGACCCAGCAAAAGTGGAAGCCATTATCAACTGGGAGCAGCCGAAGACGCCAACGGAGATCAGGAGTTTCCTAGGGTTAGCAGGATACTATCGAAGATTCATCCAAGATTTTTCAAAGATAGCATCACCGCTGACCAATCTAACCAGGAAAACGGTAAAGTTCGTTTGGACGGAGAAGTGCGAGGAGAGTTTCATGGTGCTGAAGAGGAGACTTAGCCAAGCACCAGTGTTGGCTTTATCGGACGACACTGGAGGTTTTGTAGTATACAGTGATGCGTCACACAAGGGTCTTGGTTGTGTACTAAAGCAGCATGGCAAGGTCATTGCGTACGCTTCACGTCAGCTGAAGGACTATGAGAAGGGATACCCGACTCATGATCTAGAGTTAGCAGCAGTAGTGTTCGCCTTGAAGATTTGGAGGCACTACTTATATGGAGAGAGGTGCGAGATATATACAGATCACAAGAGTCTGAAATATATCTTCACTTAGAAGGAGCTGAATATGAGGCAACGCCGATGGTTAGAATTGATCAAGGATTATGACTGTGAGATTCTGTATCATCCGGGAAAAGCAAACGTAGTGGCAAATGCCCTGAGTAGGAAGGGCAGAGAGAAATTGATGAGGCTTACAACTCAGGCAGAGCTGATAAAGGAATTCGAACGTCTAGAATTAGAGGTTAAGTATCCGATGGAGACGGATGGGAAACTGTTTACAGTGACAGCGAGCCCGACCCTGTTGGATCAGATTAAGGAGGCTCAAGAAAAGGATGAGGATTGTGATGCAATAAAGAAACGAATTGCCGAAGGCGAGGAGCTTAAGTATAATATTGATAGCACTGGATTGCTAAGATTTGAAGGGAGAGTCTGGGTACCGTTGGATCTGGAATTGAGGGAAGAAATCCTTCAGGAAGCTCACAGCACGAAGTACTCAGTACATCCTGGAAGCACAAAGATGTACCAGGATTTGCGACGAAATTTTTGGTGGCCGAATATGAAACGCGAAGTGGCAGAGTGCGTCAGCCAATGTCTGACGTGCCAACCGATTAAAGCAGAGCACCAACGACCGAGCGGATTACTTCAACCATTAGAGATTCCAGAGTGGAAGTGGGAGCACATCACAATGGACCTTGTGGTGGGACTGCCACCAACTCATAAGGGTTTAGACACCATCTGGGTAATTGTGGATCGTCTAACCAAGTCTGCTCATTTTCTGCCAATCAAGATACGGTACAATCTGGAGCAATTAGCAAAACTTTATGTGAAAGAGATAGTGTCACGACATGGGGTGCCGATATCAATTGTATCTGATAGAGATCCGCGCTTCACGTCGAATTTTTGGAAAAGTCTGCAGGCAAGAATGGGAACGCAGTTGAGGTTGAGTACAACGTATCATCCTCAAACCGACGGCCAGAGTGAGCGAACGATTCAGACCTTAGAAGATATGCTTCGGGCAGTCGTGATGGATTTAAAGGGCAGCTGGGATGACCATTTGCCACTGGTGGAGTTTGCTTACAACAATAGCTATCACGCCAGTATCAGCATGCCACCGTACGAAGCGCTATATGGAAGGAAATGCCGAACCCCGATGTGTTGGGACGAGGTTGGGGAGCGAAGATTATTGGGACCAGAAATGGTGCAGCAGACTACAGACATTGTGCGGCTGATCAGAAACCGGCTGGTAGCAGCTCAAGATCGCCAGAAGAAATATGCCGACTTACATCGTCAGAAGCGGGACTTTGAAGTTGGTAGCTTTGTATTTTTGAAGGTATCTCCTTGGAAAGGAAAGATCCAGTTTGGGAAGAAGGGCAAATTGAGCCCTAGGTTCATAGGACCATTCGAGATTTTGAGGCGAATCGGCGAGGTGGCGTACGAGGTAGCGTTACCTCCTGAACTTGAGCACATTCACAACGTATTTCATGTGTAAGTGTTGCGGCCGTATAAACCAGGCTATAAGCACGTTATCTCCTATGAACCAATCCAAGTCGAGAAGGACTTAACGTACGAGGAAGTTCCTGTCCAGATTCTCGATAGAAAGGAACAGAAGCTGAGAAACAAGACCATCCATTCCATCAAAGTTCTCTGGAGGAATCACGCAGTCGAAGAAGCTACGTGGGAACTCGAAGAGAAAATGAAAGCGAATTATCCGTTTTTATTTGAGTAACCCTATTTTTGCAATTCCGAGGACGGAATTTTTATAAGGGGGAAGGGATGTAATGCCCGTGAATTTTGAACGTCCTTATTAATTAAATCTAATTTAATTTAATGAGTTAACGTTGTGTTCTATTTAAACCAACTTGGGTTAATTGGTGGGAGATGTATAAGATGTGTCTATACTTGTGTTGGCAGGTATGATATAACTATGGTTAAGAAATAACCATATGTGAGTCAAGTGTAGGAATTGGTGTGTAATGGCTAAAATGGCCAAGAGTGGTTAATAACCAAGGTAATTATGAAGGGGCAATAACCATTGTATATCCAAGTGGTTAATAACCAATATAATTATGGCGGGATAATAACCATTGTGTTTAAACAATGTAATTATGGCAAGATAATAACCAATGTCTAATAACCAATGAAGAATGGTTAATAACTAATGGATAATTAAGATTTTGCGAAAAGACTATTTTATCCTTAAAATAAGTTGGGTAATGATTAAAATACCCTTGAGGAAGTTGCTAGGAAGCTTCCTATTATTGATGAATTGATCAAATTGCCGTTGTCCAGTCATGATTAATGACTATTTTGCCCATGGTCTCTACTTTCCTATAAATAGGACCCCTCACCAATGATAGTAGAGGTTGGTTCATTTATTATTCACCAAGCAAGAACATAGAGTAAGAGCTTAGAGAGAAAAAGAGAGTGAGATTAGCATAGTTCATGCATCTCAAGTTCATCATATACTTTGGTAGATCAAGGAGAGTAACTACAAGATCAAGGTGAAACCCTAAACCATTTCCTTCTTTCTTTACTTTGTTTTATTTTCATAGTTTTTGAGAGATTTTGTTCTAAGACTCAAGAATCATTAGATCTTCATGCTTCATGTATAGATCTAATCATCTTGAGTGTTAGAATGGAGATTCAAAGGAAGAAAAGGAACTTAGGTTCTTAAAGGGTAAAAACCCTAGCTTTTCTTCACTTGGATCACCCATAACTTGAGATCTACAACTTGGATTTGTGATCCGTTGAAAGCGGGTGCTAGGTACATGTGTTAGCTAGTAAACCCAAGTGGTAGAACACAAATCCAATAATTTTTGAAGCCTTGGGGGCTATTTTCCCAAAACAGTAAATTGCAGAATTTTCTGAGCAAAACTTGATTTATGAAAAATGTAACAAGATTCGGAGGTTTTAAGTACTTTAAAAATAGTAACTCACTTTCTAAAATTCCAGGAAAATTTGTGGGTCATTGTTGGATCATATACTATCCCGATCCAGAGGATAATAATTTTTAGAACCTATTTGCTATTTTTCATAATAATGTTATATTTATGGTTAAAAGAAAATAAATGGTTAAATGATGTCATAAATAAGGAAAATGTGATTTTTAAGCTTGGATACTCCTAATATTATATATTATGACTATTGAGGGGTACTTTAGTAATATTTAATGAGAAATAATATTTATGACCTTTTATGGGTTGTAAAGAAGTTGTTTAATAAAGGGTAAAACAATTAGAATAAATTGTTTATTCGCCTAATAACTTATTAAAATATTACTATGATATTTGTAATATAAGAATTCGATATTTTTAAGTAAACAAAGAAATATTAAGATTAAAACTTTATGAAAATATTATTGAATGGGTAATAATATTTGTTTTAAGCATTAATAAATGATTAAGATATTATTAAAATGGCTAATAATATTAGATTAAAATATTATTAATGATATGAGAATTAAAATATTATTAAGAGATTAATAATATTAGATTAAAGTATTATTGGATGATTAAAATATTATTAAGATGTTAATAATATTAGTAAACGAATAAAAGTGTTATTAGTGGACTAATAATACTAAGAGGTGAATTAAATATTATCAGGATTAATTATATTAAGTGTTTTATAGGATTTACGATAGTTTATTAACTTATGTGTGCTATGTGATTTGCTTAATTGTTAAATAAATAGCATAAGTAAGCGTATCGATATACAACTACGCAGTTTTAATTGGTAGATCGACGTTATCAATGTTAGGTTCTTCAAGGCCAATTAGTTAAAGCTAGAATTATTTGTAGCTGAGCAGACAGGCAAGTTCCCTAACTCAAACTCGAGTTATTATTTTCGAAGCATGTTAGTGAATAATTATTGTTGATTATTCACATCTATACTGGTTATTGAGACTCGCACCTCGTGCAATTGAATTCCTATTCTATTGTTATTAAACTGTGAATTGGATTAAAGTTTTTTCAAGTATGAACTGTTTATGAGATAGATCTATGCTATTTGTATCAGCTAGATCAATCATGTCTAAATTTGTTGAATCAAAGGTATTTTAAAAGCTGTTCTTATGAAATTGTTATGGTAAGAACTCTTGGCTGAGAAAAGGATAAATTTGATTAAGGCATGATATCAATGCTGGTTTATTAAGTGTTTATGCATAAATCACAGGGTATGAAAGCCTGATCCCCTTGATTACCAAAACTTTTAAGAGGTCCAGTTTAAATGCTGAGAACCTTGGCAAATGTCTATGGTTATTTCCAACCACTCAGTAATCGCAATTCAATTATTCGAATATTCAACTGTTGCCTAGTAATTCATGTTTCTTCACAATTTTATACTGTTGTTGAACATTGAAAGCGAAATTTCCTTCTATTCGTGATATATCGCCCTTGTGTATAAACTTGCTAAGCAAACTAGTTGCTTACCCTTGCTATATCATGATCTTTATTTCAGCTAAGGCAGAAACGTCTAAAGGGGACAAAGGAAAAGGGAAGGTGCAAGAGTAGTTGCCTGATATGGCTTATGTACTAGTTTATCTTAAATGTTATTTGGCTATGTGAACTCTTATTGTATTGAGGGTATATTTTAAGTTAAGGTTAAAGAACATTGGGACCATGATTGTAAGACTTTATTACTATTTCGATAAACAATGTATGTTTATTATTCCGCATTAGTTAGAAAGTATGTTTGTTGTTGAGTATCGTGAACACCGAATTCGAGGTTAGGAAACCCGAATTTGGGAGTGTCACATTATTGGTTTGAGTTATGGATTTACATGAGTTTATATGGAAGTATTTGGAAAAAAGATAAGAAAATAGAATTTTTCGGAAAGCTTAAACTTGAAAGTATGATCTAGCTTTTGATTTTTGAAATCTATGACAGATATTTATGATTTATTTTCTTGGGATGCTAGATCTATGTATTAAGGAAAAAACCCCTTTGGAATCACTCAATTAGGTTGAAAAATGAGCAAGTTATGGAATTTATCCCAAACTACTCAATGTTAAGAAAACTGTTAGAACCACTGTTTTGACCAGCCAATTCCGGGCTAATTTCCAGGAGCTTACCATGTCCAAATATGGGTTGTGATAGATGAAAATCGTAGATTAGAAAGATACGAATCCAAAAAAATTGACGGATCGTTAATTGGAGTTATAGATCTCATTTTATTTAAGTTTTAGCAAAGGATTCCAAAACTGCAAACGGGACCAAACCCGCTGACTACTGTGCTCTGAGCACTGTTTTGACACTTTAGCTAAAGTAATAAATTCAGGGCTTTTTACCACTGAAAATATAGGAAGTTATGTAGCTCTTGGCCAAAAATCGCCGCATTCTAACTTATAACGAAGAATCTACGGCTAAAATAAAAACGTAGAGTTTTTCGACGAAAATGGCTAAAATTGGAGTTCTATAACTCCGATGGCCACAAAATTTTAACTGGGAGTACTTGTTAATATGTATAAGATGTTATCAAAAATTTGGTATCATCGAGGTTGTGTAAGATAGTGATCATTTTTCTTAGTTCTGAAAGTTAAAACAGACATTTGAAAAATATTAAATGAAATTGAAAACTTTCATAAGGAAAGTATTTTTGTGTATGGAATATATGTACATATGTGTGGAAAGATTTGAAGAAAATAAAAATCGATTATTAAAAGAGGTTAAGTCATTTTGAGAATGCAGCTTCCAATTCGGTTTGCTGTATTCATATTTGGTTTAATGTTTTAGCATTCGGTTTGCTGTATTAGCATTCGATTTGTTGTATTGTATTATTTGGTTTGATGAATTAGAAATTTGATATGTTAAAAAGGGATTATAGTTTGAATCCAGCTTGCTGGATTATGGTATTCGGCTTGCTGAATTAAGGAATTCAGCTTGCTGAATTGGTTAATATGGTTTGCTGAATTAATGAATATAGTTTGCTGAATTAATGAATATGGTTTGCTAAATTAGTGAATCTAGCTTACTGAATTGTAGGTTAGTTTGAATCCAATGTGCTGGATTAGAAAACAGTTTGTTGAATTAATGAATCCAGGTTGCTGGATTATAGGATAGTTTGAATCCAGGGTGCTGGATTGTATGCTAGTTTGAATCCAGGTTATTGGATTAGTATGTGTAGATAATCCAACTTGTTGGATTAGGTATTCAGGCTTAATAAATTATAAAGAAGAACTTATAAAAGGAAAGACTTAATGTTAAGTCATAAGATTTATGATAAAGTAGTAGTACAATCGTGTTCTTTAATAGTTGATGTATAGTAGCTGGACTAAACAATTCCTTCAGGGAGCGGAGGTATATACGAACTAGCAACCGATCTAACTCACTGTGAAAACAGTGTAGACGAGACGAAAACTAGTTTGTTGGTTGTTTGTGGGAAACCACTCAGCATACTATATTGAACACTGTTAAAGACTCGACGTGTACTAGTTTTAGAATTATGAACGTGTATGATGCTAAGGTGCTATCTAATATTTGCTTATGTGCTTAAATATTAGAAGTAGTGTTATGAGGTATATGTGTTACTGATTGAAAGATCAATCTTATAACTGATAGGTCTTTCATAAGAGGTTAAATTAAATTGCGTAGCAATATTCGACAGTGCAGGCAAGTTCCATCTTACTCAACTTTTATATTGAGCAAGTTTCCTATTCTTGTGGAAGTATGTTAAATTCATTTTCATATCGAAATGCAAGTTCCTTAACTCAAGCTCGAGTTATTATGTTTCAAGCATGATAGTGGATTAATTATTGACAATTATTCCACATCTATGTTTATTGATTCGCACTTAGTGCATGTTTCATATGTTCATCAGGTATGAAAGGCTGATCACCTTCATTACCTTAAAGTTCAATTAAATTGGTTCATGGTCATTATTGACACCCTGCGTTATTGAATTCAGTCATTCAATCATTGAAAATTTGATTCATGCTCTTTCACAATTATTATATTGTTGAAAAACTTTAAAGCTTACTCATTCTTTCAATCATGATATATCCTTATTGTATTTAAACTTGCTGAGCAAAATAGTTGCTCACCCTTGCTATATCATGATAACAAATTTCAGATTTAAGGCGAATGTTTGAGGAAAGACAAAGACAGAAGCAAAGGACAAGATTATATTGTTATGCATAATAACTAAATTAGTTATTTGATGTAAGTTAATTGTGTAAACATTTTGTGAATCTAAAGGTAAATATGTATTAAAATAAAGGTTATAGACCTTGGAATATGTAGCAGAGATTATTGTATAAACAATTTATATTTATATCTTCTGCAATAGTTGTAAATATGATGTATCGTGACGCACCAGGTCCGAGGTTCAAGGGACCCAAGTTTGGGGGCGCTCACACATGCCCTAGTCTGCTATGCCAGAGAGTTCCTTTATTAACTACAATATGATAAGAACATTTAGGGAATGAAACATCATAACTAACAACTTTGTTTGGAGTGGGAGCACGCAATTTATAAAGGCCTTCTTTCTCTTCACCAATTGCTATGATTTTCATTATTTTTCAGGTCCTAAAACAAGCATTTGTTAAGTAGAAAAAGTACCTCAAAATTAGATTCTTTAGTCAGTTTGCTTATGGAAAGAAGGTTATAATGAAAGGAAGGGACAAAGAACACGTTATGAATGGTTAGTTCTGGAGTTAAAACAACCGAACCAACCTTATGAACTAGAATTTTAACTTGTGTAGGCAGGAAAATATAAACAGGATGAGGTAATGTTTTTGACAGAATGCATAAGAGTAATATAGGCACACATATGGTCATTTGCACCAATGTTTATAATCCATGATTGTGAACTAAGGTAAGCAGAAAAGGTAAAAGAAGTTATAGTAAGACCTGCTAGATGCTCCTCTAGAGACAAAGAAGAGATGTGATGTCCACTGTTCATTAATTGCATCATATGATTCATTTGAGTTTGAAAGCTTAAACTACTTATAAGTAGGTGCCATATGCTGTTGAGTTGAATTTTTTGTGGACTATCCATTCCATCTTTAGCATCAAGGAAAGAAGTAAAATTCATGTTTGCATTGGGATTATCTTTTCTGTATAATCCATAAGAGGAGCCTGACAGATCTCCTCTATAGTTGTTCCTCTAATAAGGAGTAAAATTGTTGTACTTATTTTGATACGACTCAGGCTTCCCTGAGTAAGCATTATTACCAAAATCTGTAGATTTCTTAGGGTATGTTCCTTCAAAAAGAATTTATGTTTTTCTTTGTTTACAGGATTACCTGGGTGATTAGGGGGATAACCCACAATTTGAAAATATTTTTCAATTGTGTGATTCTCTTTTCCACAATTTGTGCATCCTCCCTTGTTCCCTAAAGTTTTTCCTGAATAATTGACTGTAGGATTATTGAAACCCTCAGTATTATGAAGCATTGATCTAGCTGCAAAAGTGTAGCTCATTTCAGGTATATAACTGTTAATGCCAAAATATGACCGCTCGCCAAATCACCAAACAACGAGTCAAAAAGACGTTTACGATGGAGGATATGCAATTACTTTAGTGTGTATGTGGAATAAAATAATGGCACATGGAAATAAAGTATTAACACAAGAATTTTGCGTGGAAACCCAATTGGAAAAAAACCACGGAGAGAGATAAGAAATCCACTATAAAAATAATATGGAGAGTACAAATTGTTTATTCCTCACACTTCGTATTTCCTCACTTTTCTTTGTTGTACATTATTGTGTTCTTCTCCTAAACCCTTGCTTATTGCTGTATTTATAGATGTCATGTCCACCCGAATCCAATTAGGAGTAAGAGTCCTTTTAAGAATCACCTTCTAACCGTAATTAATGACTGATAGATTTCTTCCCAAATTAGATCTTATTTCCCCCAAATAAGGAAACATAATCTTACTCTAATAAAGATTCTACTACTACTTAAGCAAGCTGTCAAAATAAATGTACATGGGCCAACACCAGATCCGAACCATTAAATAAATTGGGCTACACCTTAGCCAGACCCAAATAATTACATCCCAACATTGCCCCCTACTCTCTTGTTATAAAGAATTTAACGACGCCTCTGATCTACCTCCCAAACATCAAACTAGATAAAAATTTCCAACTCCCGACCTGCAAGCTGAACACGCCTCTCTGAAATAAATTACCCGATGTCCACTGATATATAAGAGCCTTTCCTATTGCCGAATGCCCAGAACTATCAAGAGCCACCCGAACATTGAATCTATAATCAGTTATCCGATGTCTGACGTCACTGCCATCGGAATCCCGAACTGAAAACACCACTAACCATCTCTGTAATCAACGAACCGTTTAAGTACAAAATCCAAGATGATAACAATTATTGCCCCCCAGCTACTTCTAAACCCGATCCTCCTTTCGAATCCTCTTCAAAAAATATTCATTTTATCACAAAGCATGTCAATATCTGTCCTTCAATTGCCATTCACAGCCGACCACCCAATACGAACTGACTTAATTACACCACCCTACCAATGCCTCATTGTACGTAACCTCCTCAATTGCTACGAAATTTTTTGCCCGTTCCTAGGCATATGACAAGTCTTTTAGTGGATCAATCAGGATATCCTTCATGAGATTTTGTGAACAACTAATGCTATTGTACCGACCGCTAAGATTTGGTTTGCCGATGTCGAATGAGTTTTAAGTAAACAATTTCCCGATCTCTATAAATTGCCTGCCTTTTGTCTCCCCTCTTCTTATATCATCATTGATTGTCTGCCTTATTTCTTTCTGTTATGTCCGTTCCGACCTTATATCACCATGATAGCCTTCTCGACCCCTATAGGAGGCATTGATCCGACCTTATATCACTATGATAGCCTTCCCGACCCCTATAGGAAGCATTGATCCGACCTTATATCACAATGATAGACTTCCCGACCCCTGTGTGAGGCTTTGATCCGACCTTATATTACCATAATTGTCTTCCCCAGAGCTGTTTTGACGCTGAAAGTAGTATGCACACAAGCCAATCATATTTGATATGATGTAGCATATACTTTGTAATCTTATTCATTTATTAATAAAAGAATTGATTTTCTTAAAAGGCATTTTACATTATCTACATGGTGTTGTTATATTAAATGTGATAAACCCATAGTTTTGAACAATACTTTTAGAATCATGATGGTGATCATGCTAATGAGATCTAAATTTTAGATAGCTCACAAACTAAAATTGTTCCTAATCGTTGGATTACTAAAAAGGAGATTAGTGAATCCGGATAGATTAGTACATACGTTTCTTGCTCTTAAGAAGAGAATGATTGATCTCATAATCATTTGTGTGGAGACACTAAAGCAAGTATGTAGGTGCTTATTGGAGAATAAGTTCACTGAACGTGACTCGCTAAGGAATACCTAATGGAGTTTTACTCGCCTGTCAATAGGAATTCCTCTAGTGATAGTAGTACAAGTGATCCTTGGACTTGAGATCATCATAGTATCTTGTGTATAATGAGTTATACTTTGACATGTCCCTTAAGACCTTTAGGGTATATCAAAGGGTATGATTGGATATAATAAGTTGTACATGGAGATAGGTGAATGATCAACAAATAATCTACCACGTCTAGTAAAAGATGTGAATGTCCTATGTGATTCGATAAATGACAACTCAGTAGTCTTTGGCCAAGGCAGAATGAAATTAGAAAGGAGTTTCTAATTTGCATTATTTAGAGTTGTGCATTTGAGAATCGAAATACACATAATTAAATAAAATAAGACTTGACAATAAATTCATGTGTTATATTTAATTGGGACATTGTATAGTAGAAGGATTAAATTGTACGGTAACTATTCACTGAAAGGTTCTTTTGTGATAAATGTTGAAATCTATATTATCTGGAAAGTCGTTGATCGCTAAAGGGGCTTACCCTTATTGTAGAATAAATGTTATTTATTTAAATGAATTAAATAGTTTAATTTATTTATTTAAATAAGATTAAAATTGTTCTAGTTGATTTATTCACACCCGTTTTAATATGGAGAACCTAAAGAGTCACACCGCAAAAGAAAAAAAATATTTATTTAAGAAGTAAATGGCATAATTGTAATAATAAGTTAAGTGTATTTAATTTGTCTATGGAGATAGAATAAATTAAATAGCTTAATATTTATTATTTAATATTTTAGAAATATTAAATATAAATTAATAAGAGGAGTCTGATTATTATTATTACTATTACTATTATTTAATTCCTAATAGGGATTGAGAATTAATTAATAGAAGTACTCTCTCATGAATTCCTAATTGGATTAGGAGCATAATTAATTAAAGGAGTTTAATTATTATAGAAACCCTAATCCTAAATAGTTTAGGGAAGGGTTTTCCTACATCTATAAATAAGAGGGGTCTTATCATAGATTGGGGTTACATTCTTGCATGAGAATTGTGGAGAGTACTTGCAATTTCTATAGAGATAGAAACTAGGGTTTTGCCAACACCTATCTTCTTGAATAACTATTCGTCCTTGGTGGATCACCTCTAGAGGCCAAACACTTGGGTGGCTAACGTTGATTAAGCAAAGGAATTTAGTCGGTAGAATTCAAGGAGAACGCGAAGGAATTGGAGGTGAACTTGTACCCGAAGAAGCACGGTTCTACGAGGGTATAATTTCAAAATCTCTATCTCTTTCGTTAATTGATAATTGAACACAAGGATAGATCATGGTGATAGTTTGTATGAAAATTATAAAATCCGTTTCACGCTTCCGCTCTATTTATGTAATTTGATTGCATGCTTGCATTATATACAAACCTAACAGTGGTATCAGAGCCAATCCTTGTGTTAATTATTGATTGTGATGATTCCATGTATGAATTGATATGCGATACGATCGGATTTTTTGGGCTGAAATTTTTTTTCTGATCCTGCGTGGCGGCGCGACCGCGCCGCTTCTAGTTCATTCTGGAGCGCGGTCGCGCCCTGAACCCAAAAAACGTTTCTGGTGGTGCAACGAGGCCACGCCGCTCCTAGTTCAATTTGGAGTGCGGTCGCGCCGGTATGCAGAATTTGAAAATTTTTTATTTTGACTTTATTTATTTTCAATTAAGATAAAAGGTTTATTTTGAATTGAAATATGATTAAAATTAAAAGTTTTATTTTAACTTGGAATTGGATTCCATGTTAACTAGAATAAAAAAGTTTATTCACATATGGAATAGAATTCCATGTTTCCTTAAAAATAAAGATGTTTATTTTGATAAGGAATAGGATTCAACATATTTTATTTTTCAGAAATTTTAAGTTAAAATAAAGGAGTTTATTTTGAACTTGAAATTGAATTCCATGTTAATTAAAATAAAGGAGTTTATTTTGATTTAAAATTTGATTAAAAATAAAGGAGTTTATTTTTATTCAAAATTGGATAAAATAAAATAAAGAAGTTTATTATGATTTAAATTTTGATTAAAATAAAGGAGTTTATTTTTGTTTCAAAATTGGATTTCTAGTAAACTTTTAATTGCCCATTAAATGATATCAATGCATATATGAAATGGTTTTATTATTCATGAGATGAATGTTATTTATTGATACATATGGAGATATGTATAATAATAAATAGGGATTGATTATGGACTATTGACCAATGTGTGATTGGATTTATTTTAGAGGATGCTTGAATGTATGAGTTTTATAAATGGGGTCTGCGTACCTCGTCTTCTCTAATTTTTCTTAATGTAAATTTTATCTCCCTCGTATGTACTTCTCCTTGACTGCTGATCAAGGTTTCTATTTATTGTAAATAGTTTATGTAATACGTTTAGTTAGAATTACTTGAAGAATTGGAGACAAAGGAGTAAGGAGCGCTTAAAGACCCGTTTATAATGGAGCCCGAGTTTAAATGTAGTAGTTATATTTAAATTTAATTCTTGCACCCTAGGTTTGACCTTTTGGTTCACTTGGTAGCTCTAGTGAACCAAACTAGAATAAAAGTCCATAATCAATCTGGGTAGAATATAGTATTCTATATGTGCATGTTTACTATATATATATATATATTATATATTATACAACATGTTTCGCATGTTAAATAATATGACGCGTATTTTATATATATATATATATATATATATATATATGTGTGCATGTGCGCTAAACAAGATGAAACTAATGATAACAAACCCCTCAAAGAAATTATATTAAGTCCTAAGCGTTCAAAGATATTTGGAATATCGAACGTCGCCTTCTAGCATGGTAAAGCGATAGAGTATTAAATATTTAATATGAGTTTATTGTGTCACACAAGGCAAGTATTAAATATTTAAGATGTTGCTTTATCACATTTGATGCTTATAAATAGACTGAACGATGCTGTTTTGTTGTGTCACACAAGGACAATGTTTTTCTTTCGAATATATAGAAGTGCTAGGTTGGACTTAACTTGGATAATTTTGATTCGGATATGTCACACTTGATCAAAATAATCTAAGAGGCAAAATACAAGGAGTTACATAGTGATGCAATTGACAATAGTTGTCTACCTATTTATTTATATATCATTTGTTGTGTCACACAAGGCTATATACATTTGAAATGGGATCCTTATTCTCACTAGCAAACCTTTAATTAGATTTGCCGAACTATATATATTGAGGGTAATATATTTTGATGAAAAAGTGAGAGATACCAATTTAAAATAAAGACCTAATTTATTTTGATAATTAATTAAATGAATGTATGCTAAAATGTTGTCTATTTCATTTACAGAATTTTAGAATGTCTAATTTACCATCACTGCGGAGCATACTAGATGCTAATTAACTGGACCAAATTACACGGACTGGTTAAACAATTTGAGAATAGTTCTCAAGGCTGAAAAGCTATCTTGTGTCCTTAATATGCCTATCCCTGCAATGGTTGCAGACAATGCCTCTAAGGAAGAGATTGCTACTTTTAGAAAGTGGCAAGATGATGCACAGCTGGCTCAATGCATATCGCATCCATGAGTAACGAGCTTCAGCGTTAGCATGAAACTATGGATGCTCCTAGTGTACTCCTGCACCTTCAAGGAGTTGAATGGTGAGGAAAGTAGGACTTCTAGATATTAGATATCTAAGAAGCTCTTCCAATCTAGAATAACCGATGGCACTATAGTATAGGCAAATGTCCTAAAAACGATCAATCTGATTGAACAATTGGGACAACTGGGTTTTGTATTGGATGAAGAGTTGATCCAAGATTTGATCTTGCAATCACTCCCGGACTTTTTCTCACAATTTGTTGTGAATTTCCACGTGAACAAGCTATATGTCAACCTGCATGAGTTGCTTAAATACGTTGAAAACTGTAAAGAGTCACTTTCCAACCAAGAAAGACCAAGTCTTACTGGTAGATTTCTTCCAGGAAGCGGAAGGGGGCCAAAGGATCTTCTTAAAAGAAGAACAATTCAAAGAAGGTATAAGGAAAGGCAATAACTAAGGACACTAAGAACAAAAACTGATGCCGATAGCAAAGGAGTTTACTTCCACTACAATAAGCCTGGACACTGGAAAGGAAACTGTAAGGAGCATCTTGTAGAGGCTAACTAGAAGAAGCTTAGTGAAGCTTCGGTTACAGATATAGGTTTGTTCATCATTGAAATAAATCTTTCTGTAAGTCAAGGTTCTACTTGGGTATTGGATACCGGCTATAATTCTCACGTATGCAATCCAATACAGAGACTAAGCAGAAGTAGAATGCTAAACAAAGAGTAAGTAATCTTACGTGCGGAGAATGGAGTAATGGTTGCTACATTAGTCGTAGGAACTTATAGTTTAGCGTTGCCTACGGGCAAGTCTATTAAGTTAATAAGTTGTTATTATGTTCTAGTTCTCTTAAGAAACATTATTACTTTCGTTGTTGGACAAGGAAGGTTCTGGTATTATATTTAAGAACAATTATTGTTCTAATTATAATGATAATGTTTTGTGAAACTAGAAGATCACTTGATGGACTTTGTAAACATGACTTACATGAAAAATAATTTTGCAAATTGAACAAACTAGTAAAAGAAAAGGAGATGATAATTCAAAAAGTTGAACATGTGTATTTGATTAAATACAAGTCTGAATCATTTGAAAGGTTCAAAGAATTCAGAAGTGAAACAAATTGACAAAGTATTAAGATTCTTTGATCAAATTGAAGAAGGAATACTTGTACAATGAGTTTCTAGATCATCTCAAAATGGTATTTTCTCATAATGGACGCTTCATGATACACAATGATTTACTAGTGTATCTAAAAGGAGAAATTGTACCTTGTTGGACATGGTGCGGTCCATAATAATTTTTACCGACATTCTAGTATCCATCTGGGGTTATGCCCTAGAAACGGCTGCATATCTACAAAATAAGGTAACCTCAAAATCCGGCCCCAAGACTCCATAAAAGTTATGGATAGGGAGGATTCCTAATCTTAAGTATGTTAAGATAAGGGTTGTCCAACTTATGTGACAAAGGTTTCAAAAGATAAGTTTGGGACAAAATCTGACAAGTGCAGAGTTGTGGATATCCTAAAGAAAGTTTAGGGTATTATTACTATAATCCTACACGCTACCTTCTTGGATAAAGGTGTTTATCATTGAAGGAGCTAGTGGGAGGGTAATAGATCTTGAAAGAGTTCAAGAACCACAAAGCACTTTAAGTCAAACCGAGGGACCTGTAGATAGACCTATTGTACCACAACCGAATCGTAAATCTGGAAGAGTATCGAAGATACCTAGGAGGTATGGATTCATTATAGAGGATGATGATGAGGTACGCATCATAGAGGATGATGATCTAGTTATATACGATGAGACTATGAGTAGAAGACACTCAGAGAAATGGCAGATGGCCATGAAATCCGAAATGGACTCCATGTATGAGAACCAAGTATAGACTCTGGTTACTCCACTGAAAGGCATAGTGCCTAAAGGGTGTATATGGGTCTTTAAAGAGAAAGATTAGGGCAAATGGCAAGGTGGATACCTATAAGACCAGACCTGTTTAAAAGATTTCAAATAAAGTCAAGGAGTTGACTATAATAAAACCTAATTACCGGGTAATGCTCAAGTCCATTTGGATTTTGCTTGTGATTTCAACTTATTACGAAATCTGGCAAAATGGATGTGAAGACTTCCTTCCTCAATGAAGACTTGAGGAGAATGTATGTATGATACAGCTAGAGGAATTTGTTTCAAAGGTTGAAACAAATCGTGTTTTAAGCTACAATGATCCATTTATGGATTGAAGCAAGCTTCTCAAAGATGGAACATTCATTTTGATGAGACAATTAAAAGAGTTTGATTTTATCAAAAACGAGAATGAACCTAGTGAGTACAAAAAGGTCAATAAGAGCACTTTGACATTCCTAGTATTATATGTTGATGTATTACTGATAAAGAATGACACACCAATGCTACAATCAGTAAAGATAAAATTGTCTAAACATTCCTCCATGAATAACTTGGGAGGAGCATCCTATAAATTGGGGATATAAATCTATATAGATAAATTTAAAAGGATGTTCAGCTTGACCCAATAAACGTATATTCATTCGATGCTAAAGGCGTTTAACATGGTAAACTCCAAGAGAGTTCTCATGATGATGAGTCATGGAGTGTATCTCTCTAAAATTGTCTCCAATAAAAGAGAGAACACATGAGTTATTATCATGTATGCAATGAATATACAAGGCCTGATGTTGACCAGCCATATTCTGGAGAAGATCACTGTAAGACAGTGATAAACATCTTAAGTATTTAACCGGTATTGAAGATGTGATCATGATTCATGGTAGGTCTGAATTAAAATTAGAGGGCTAAACAGACTCAAGTTTTTCAGACTGACCAAGACGATAACAAATCCACTTTAGGGTAAATTGTTACCTTGAATGGTGGTGCAGTGAATTGGAAAGTTTCCAAAATAGCAAAGAGTTGCTGGTTTAGTGACAAAGACAAAGTATATAGCTGTAAATGAAGCTGCAAGTTGATTGTTTGGATGAAAAGTTCATTACAGAACTAGGAATAGTTCCTAAGTCTCATCTTGGATTCAAACATGTGTTGCGGCACTTTCATTTGATTAGTAGAATCATTGAAAGAGGAGAAGTCACTATAGAGATAGTGGACTCTCAAGAACAACATTGCATATACATTTACTGAAGCTTTATCCAAACAGCAGGATGATCGTCACTTAGAGAAGAAGAGTATTAGATACCTTGGCGATTAGCTTTAGTACAAATGGGAGATTGAAAGTAGTATGCACACAAGCCAAACGTATTTGATATGATGTAGCATATACTTTGTAATCTTATTCATTTATTAATAAAAGAATTGATTTTCTTAAAAGGCATTTTACATTATCTACATAGTGCTGTTATATTAAATGTGATAAACCCATAGTTTTGAGCAATGCTTTTAGAATCATGATGGTGATCATGCTAATGAGATCTAAATTCTAGATAGCTCACAAACTAAAATTGTTCCTAATCGTTGGATTACTAAAAAGGGGGTTAGTGAATCCGGATAGATTAGTACATACGTTGCTTGCTCTAAAAAAGAGGATGATTGATCTCATAATCATTTGTGTGGAGACACTAAAGCAAGTATGTAGGTGCTTATTGGAGAATAAGTTCACTGAACGTGACTCGCTAAGGAATACCTAATGGAGTTTTACTCGTCTGTCAATAGGAATTCCTCTAGTGATAGTAGTACAAGTGATCCTTGGACTTGAGATCATCATAATATCTTGTGTATGATGAGTTATACTTTGACATGTCCCTTAAGACCTTTAGGGTATATCTAAGGGTATGATTGGGTAAAATAAGTTGTACATGGAGATAGGTGAATGATCAACAAAGAATCTACCACGTTTAGTAAAAGATGTGAATGTCCTATGTGATTCGATAAATGACAACTCAGTAGTCCTTGGCCAAGGCAGAATGAAATTAGAAAGGAGTTTCTAATTTTCATTATTTAGAATTGTGCATTTGGGAATCGAAATACATATAATTAAATAAAATAAGACTTGATAGTAAATCCATGTCTTATATTTAATTGGGACATTGTATAGTAGAAGGATTGAATTGTACGGTAACTATTCACTGAAAGGTTCTTTTGTGATTAATGTTGAAATTTATATTATTTCGAAAGTCGTTGATCGCTAAGGGGGCTTACCCTTATTGTAGAATAAATGTTATTTATTTAAATGACTTAAATAGTTAATTTATTTATTTAAATAAGATTAGAATTTTTCTAATTGATTTATTCACAACCGGTTTAATATAGAGAACCTAAAGGGTCAAACCGCAAAAGGAAAAATATTTATTTAAGAAGTAAATGACATAATTGTAATAATAAGTTAAGTGTATTTACTTTACACTATGGAGATAGAATAAATTAAATAGCTTAATATTTATTATTTAATATTTTGGAAATATTAAATATAAATTAATAAAAGGAGTCTTATTATTATTATTACTATTACTATTATTTAATTCCTAATAAGGATTGAGAATTAATTAATAGAAGTACTCTCTCATGAATTCCTAATTGGATTAGGAGCATAATTAATTAAAGGAGTTTAATTATTATAGAAACCCTAATCCTAAATAGTTTAGGGAAGGGTTTTCTCACATCTATAAATAAGATGAGTCTTATCATAGATTGGGGTTATACAATCTTGCATGAGAATTGTGGAAAGTACTTGCAATTTTTATAGAGATAGAAACTAGGGTTTTGCCAACACTCATCTTCTTGAATAACTATTCTTCCTTTGTGGATCACCTCTAGAGGCCAAACACTTGGGTGGCTAACGTTGATCAAGCAAAGGAATTTAGTCGGTGGAATTCAAGGAGAACGCGAAGGAATTGGAGGTGAACTTGTACCCGAGTAAGCACGGTTCTACGAGGGTATAATTTCTTAATCTTTATCTCTTTCGTTAATTGATAATTGAACACAAGGATAGATCATGGTGATGGTTTGTATGAAAATTTTAAAGTCTGTTTTATCACGCTTCCGCTCTATTTATGTAATTTGATTGCATGCTTGCGTTATATACAAACCTAACAGTGGTATCAGAGCCAATCCTTGTATTAATTATTGATTGTGATGATTCCATGTATGAATTGATATGCGATACGATCGGATTTTTTGGGCTGAAATTTTTTTTCTGATCTTGCGTTGCGGCGTGGCCGCGCCGCTTCTAGTTCATTCTGGAGCGCGGTCGCGCCCGAACCCAGAAAATGTTTCTGGGGGTGCAGCGCGGCCGCGCCGCTCCTAGTTTAATTTGGAGCGCGGTCGCGCCGGTCTGCAAAATTTGAAAAGTTTTTATTTTGATTTTATTTATTTTCAATTAAGATAAAAGGTTTATTTTTAATTGAAATATGATTAAAATTAAAAGATTTATTTTAACTTGGAATTGGATTCCATGTTAACTAGAATAAAAAAGTTTATTCTATTTTGGAATAGGATTCAATGTTTCCTAGAATAAAGGAGTTTATTCACATATGGAATAGGATTCAACATATTTTATTTTTTAGTAATTTTAAGTTAAAATAAAGGAGTTTATTTTGAACTTGAAATTGAATTTCATGTTAATTAAAATAAAGGAGTTTATTTTGATTTGAAATTTGATTAAAAATAAAGGAGTTTATTTTTATTCAAAATTGAATAAAATAAAATAAAATAAAGAAGTTTATTATGATTTAAATTTTGATTTAAATAAAGGAGTTTATTTTTGTTTCAAAATTAGATTTCTAGTAAACTTTTAATTGCCCATTAAATGATATCAATGCATATATGGAATGGTTTTATTAATAATGAGATGAATGTTATTTATTGATACATATGAAGATATGTATGATAATAAATAGGGATTGATTATGGACTATTGACCAATGTGTGATTGGATTTATTTTAGAGGATGCTTGAATGTATGGGTTTTATAAATGAGGTTTGCGTACCTCGGCTTCTCTAATTTTTCTTAATGTAAATTCTATCTCCCTCCTATGTACTTCCCCTTGACTGTTGATCAAGGTTTCTATTTATTGTAAATAGTTTATGTAATAGGTTTAGTTAGAATTACTTGAAGACTCGTTTGTAATGGAGCCCGGGTTTAAATGTAATAGTTATATTTAAATTTAATTCTTGCACCCTAGGTTTGACCTTTTGGTTCACTTGTTAGCTCTATTAAACCAAACTAGGTAGAATATAGTATTCTATATGTGCACGTTTACTATATATATATATATATATATATATTATACAACATGCTTCGCATGTTAAATAATATGACGCATATTTTATATATATATGTGCATGCACGCTAAACAAGATGAGACTAATAATAACAAACCCCTCAAAGAAATTATATTAAGTCCTAAGTGTTCAAAGATATTTGGAATATCGAACGTCGCCTTCTAGCATGGTAAAGTGATAGAGCATTAAATATTTAATATGAGTTTGTTGTGTCACACAAGGCAAGTATTAAATATTTAAGATGTTGCTTTATCACATTTGATGCTTATAAATAGACTGAACGATGCTGTTTTGTTGTGTCACACAAGGACAGTGTTTTTCTTTCGAATATATGGAAGTGCTAGGTTGGACTTAACTTGGATAATTTTGATTCGGATATGTCACACTTGATCAAAATAATCTAAGAGGCAAAATACAAGGAGTTACATAGTGATGTAATTAACAATAGTTGTCTACCTATTTATTTATATATTGTTTGTTGTGTCACACAAGGCTATATACATTTGAAATGGGATCCTTATTCTCACTAGCAAACCTTTAATTAGATTTGTCGAACTATATATATTGAGGGTAATATAGTTTGATGAAAAAGTGAGAGATACTGTGACACCCCCAAATGTAGGTACTTCAATTCCTCAGATTTGGTGTTCACTATATCATTCATTCATAACTAACTACCCAAAATAAAGGACAATTAAATTAAGCTGAATGAAATATCTTCCCACAATAGGGATTACAACTTAAAATCTCTTAAATAAATAAATCCCAGGTCATCTACCTTTATTACATTGTTGCGGAATTAAAACATAAAAATTAAACAAGTCTTATTACAAAGAACTGAAACAAATAGACTAAACATCTTCATTTGCTCATCTTGCCCTTGCCCTTGCTAGTGGACGACTCATCCGACTTTTCAGGTTTAGCTGCAATGTTTTATGCAAGTGTGAGCAAACAATTGCCCACAAGTATGATAACAATAACATTTATATGATTAACGGAATAGATCTTAACTGAGGAGTAATAGTCTTTCTGAAATCAATCAACAACAAATCAAAGATCTGAAAGCTCAATAGATAGCTTAGCTCAAGAACTGAATATAGATTTAAGTTTAAAAGTGTATCTGAGGGTCATAAGACCTCGAACTATGTCCTAGGTTAACAAGTATTTCTACCGTAACCTTTAATAGTCATGTAGACTATGGACTATCCATCTCGTACTTCGGGGGATCGGCCCTTTGTACAATGTATTGTGCACAAACATTTTAACGCTGTCGCGTAATTAATCCTTTATATTATGGTTGTTCATCTCAGTTTAACATCAGAATCCGTACCAAAAGAAACTTGGTTTGGAACAATTTTAAAATATTCTAAGTCTTTAGAACGCTCATCAACTAAGGACTAGCTGAATCAATAAGGGTTTGCTAGTCACTAAAGCATTTGATTCATCAATAAAGTTTGTACAATAGAAATTATGTTCGAAGTTTGAATAACAATCAATGATCGAATAACAAATAATTGGAATAAAGCTTAATTAAGCATTTAACATGGTAACAACCGTGGTTGAATAACAATAAGCTAAGGTTAATAAACTTGCTCAATGAAAGTAAACGTGCTTTAAATGGAACAACAAAATTAAGGGAGGAAAAACTTTCCTCGCACGTAGATTACAGATTTAAATTCACGTTCCTTAATCAACCTATACATTTCGATTATAAAACGGTAACAATAATTAGTTACAGAATTATATGCACTTTAGGATTTGTTCTTATCCTATTTAATATATCAAATGTCATTTGATATTCATTGAATATTTGCTTACCACTCATTGTAGTATCTTATTTATTATTAAATACCTTAATCTAAGTTTTAATCATGTACACGGCAACATAAAAAAAATAAAAAATTTCAGTTACTGTTCCACCGCCGGGGCGGTGGATTTCTTAACAAAACCGTCGCCGGGGCGAGGCTACCGCCGGGGCGAGGAATATAGTTCAATAATGCCGCCGGGCCGACTAGACTGCCGGGGCGAGACTTCCAGTTCATTTCTACCGCCGGGGCGGTAGACTCGGCAGTCATCTCCTACAGTTCGCAAACCAGTGATATTCTAGGCCAAATTTCCCAAATTCTATCATCCAACTCATAATTTAAACACACCCAGACATCAAACATGTTATAAAACAATTACCCAACATGTTTCTAATCAATCTAACCATTATAATACACATAATCAACTAATTAAAACCAAAAAATCACTGTTTATACAAAATATTCATATTTTGGCCATTTCAATAAAATCAAACACTGTGAATTCATCCCTAAACTATTTTAATCCATTCTACTTGCATTCTTTTTGTTTTTCATCATATTATCATAATCAAATGTCAATTTATCGATTAATAATCAATTTGAGTATCAATTTTCACACATATATGCCATACATGAAAGTAAAACTCTGTAAAATCAAAAACTCTATTCTAAAGCATACTTTCATGGATTAACTCTTTCAAATTGATTTATAAACACCATATAATCACCTAATACATGCTTACTATCAATTACATCAAGTAATTCATATTTTGAGCCAATAAATTTTATACAGAGAAGTAAAGTAATGCAATACAGTGAAGAACTTTTAACAAAACTAACAAGAATTATACCTTTGATTCCTTCTTAAACTTTAGGTCCTTTGACTCTTAGAACTATTCTCTCCAATTTAGCAGAGAAATTATTCTCCCTCTTTTTTTTTTCTTTTCTCTCTGTTAAGCTCTGTGTTTTTCTTTCTTTAAAAATAAACTGATGAACTAACTTACTTTAACGTAACTTAGCTTTCAATTAGTCAGTTAAAGAAAAACAAAGGGTTAGGCCTTGTTTGGCAACCCCAAATACAAAATAATCCATTTTTACCAACAAAAAGTCACAAGGCCTTGTTTGGTTTATCCAAAATAAAACCCTTTCTCATTTATTTTAATAATCCACTATACTATATAGTTTTAATTGTAACACTTTTAATTGAATTAAACTTATTATTAAATAAATTCAATTAAACCTTACTAACTTAATTAATAATTTCTATTTGACCAATAACAATAACACCAAATAAATTATCTTATTCAAATAAATCCTTTATTCAAATAAATTATTTAATAATCTAATTTAATTATTAAATTAAATTAGAATAATCATATCAAATCACATTCAAATAACATTTAACATAATTACACTTAACATGAATTATTCCACCATAACTTTATAAATTATTTATTTTACTCAATAAATAAATTAACAAAAATATTTATATAACTCAATAAATATTTTTATTTATTCACAAAAATCGCACTCGTTACATCATTCCCTCCTTAAAAGGATTCTGTCCCTAGAATCACAACGCAATTAATTCAATGGTTATATTCTCCCCTCCTTACAAGGATTTTGTTCCCAGAATCGCGATACATGGATTAAACAAATAATTGGGGATAGTTTTGCATCATTTTCTCTTCGAGTTCCCACGTAGCTTCTTCAGCGTTGTGGTTCCTCCAGATTACCTTAACAGAAGGTATCACTTTATTTCTGAGAACCTGCTCTTTCCTGTCGACTATCTGCACAGGAACCTCTTCATAGGACAAATCTTTCGCAAATTGTATTGGTTCATATTCTATTACATGTTTATAATCGGGCTTATATGGTCGTAGCACCGATATAATGAAGACATTATGAATGTGATCTAACTCGGGAGGTAAAGCTATCTCATAGGCTACCTCACCTACTCGCTTCAGCACCTCTAAGGGTCCAATAAATCGTGGACTCAGCTTACCCTTTTTACCAAATCTGATCTTTCCCTTCCAGGGAGATACTTTGAGAAATACAAAACTGCCGATGTCGAATTCTCTATTTTGCTAGTGCTTATCTGCATATTTCTTCTGTCTGTCTTGAGCAGCTAACAATCGGACTCTTATCACCTTGACGATCTCAACAGTTTGCTGTACCAGTTCAGGTCCCAATAGTTGACGTTCACCAATTTCATCCCAACATAACAGAGTTCTACACTTTCTTCTATACAACGCCTCATAAGGCGGCATTCCAATACTTGCTTCTAATGTTTGTATTGTTCTTTCACTTTGACCATCAGTTTGGGGATGATACGCTGTACTCATTCGCAATTGCGTCCCCATACAAGCTTGCAGACTCCTCCAAAATTTTGATGTGAAACGTGGATCTTTGTCTGACATAATTGAAACTGGAACTCCATGCCTTGAGATAATCTCCTTGACATATAACTTCGCCAACTGATCTAGGGTGAACCGGATTTTGATCGGCAAGAAATGCGCTGATTTTGTCAATCGGTCCACTACAACCCATACTACGTCATAACCCTTCTGAGTAGTTGGAAGCCCTACCACAAAGTCCATTATGATATGTTCCCACTTCCATTCTGGTATCTCCAAGGGCTGTAGCAAACCACTTGGTCTCTGATGTTCCGCTTTGACTTTCTGACAAGTTAAGCACTTCGCAACACACTCAGCAACCTCTCTTTTCATATTTGGCCACAAGAAATGTTGTCGAAGATCCTGGTACATTTTTGTACTTCCCGGGTGAACTGAAAATCTTGAACTATTAGCTTCGTTCAAAATCTCTTCTCGGATTTCTTGCACTAACGGAACCCAGATTCTACCTTCAAATCTTAGCAACCCTTCGCTATCGATTTTGAATTTAAGCTCCTCACCGCCAAGCATCCTTTTCTGTATTTTACCACACTCCTCATCTTGGAGTTGTGCCTCTTTTACCTTGTCCACCAGAGTTGATTGGGTTTCCATCTGAAATAATTTTGCATTCGACTCTACCGGACATTTCACCTCCAACTCCAACTTAGCCATTTCTGCTATGAGTTTCTCCTGAGCAGTTAACAAAGAAAACTTCTCCCTACCCTTCCTGCTCAAAGCGTCGGCAACCACATTAGCTTTCCCCGGATGGTATAGAATTTCACAATCGCAATCTTTGATCAATTCTATCCATCGTCTCTGACACATATTTAAATCCTTCTGTGTGAAAATATACTTAAGACTTTTATGGTCCGTGTATATCTCACACTTCTCCCCATAGAGATAGTGTCTCCAAATTTTTAAAGCAAACACCACGGCTGCTAGCTCTAGATCATGGGTCGGATACCCTTTCTCATAATCTTTTAATTGACGCGAAGCATACGCGATAACCTTACCATTTTGCATGAGAACGCAGCCTAACCCCTTGTTCGATGCGTCATTGTATACCACAAAATTCCCTGTATTATCTGGTAAAGACAACACAGGTGCTGAAATCAAACGTCTCTTCAACTCCTGAAAACTTTCTTCGCATTTCTCCGTCCAAAGGAACTTCATTGATTTCCTTGTCAAATTCGTCAACGGAGACGCGATCCTGGAGAAATCCTGAATAAAACGCTTATAATAACCCGCCAATCCCAAGAAACTCCTTACTTCTGCGGGTGTTTTCGGCTGATCCCAGTTCATTACAGCTTCCACTTTTGCCGAATCCACCGAAATCCTGTCTCTATCAATAACATTCCCAAGGAATTGGACACGCTCCAACCAAAATTCACATTTGGAGAATTTCGCATACAATTTCTCCCTCCTTAACGCTTCCAAAGTCACCTTCAAGTGTTCCACATGCTCTTCCTGAGTTTTGGAATATACTAAAATATCATCTATGAATACCACTACGAATTTATCCAAAAATGGTTTAAATACTCTATTCATTAAATCCATAAATGCTGCAGGTGCGTTTGTTAAACCAAATGACATAACTAAAAACTCATAGTGGCCATATCTAGTTCGGAATGTTGTCTTTGGTATGTCTTCCTTTCTCACTTTCAACTGATGGTACCCACTTCGCAGATCTATCTTTGAAAAATATCTCGCTCCCTTCAGCTGATCGAACAGGTCATCAATCCTTGGCAACGGATACTTGTTTTTAATCATGACCTTGTTCAACTCTCTATAATCAATGCAAAGATGCATTGATCCATATTTCTTCTTAACAAATAATACCGGCGCTCCCCACGGTGAAACGCTCGGTTGGATATACTTCTTGTCTAGCAGCTCTTGTAGTTGCACCATCAACTCCTTTAACTCTATCGGAGCCATTCGATACGGGGCTTTTGATATAGGGGCTGTTCCCGGTGCTAGATCAATCACAAACTCAATTTCCCTATTTGGTGGTAGTCCCGGCAAATCATCAGGGAACACGTCTGCAAAATCCCTAACTACCAGTATCTCCTCCAGCTTTGCACCCACCTTTCGTGTATCAACTATGTAGGCTAGATATCCTACACATCCTTGCCTCAACATCTTCCTGGCCTGCATCATCGTCAGACAACTCGCTTGTCTAGGCGACTTGCTGCCATAAAACACTACCTTTGACGGAGTCATAAGGTTCACACACTTCCTTTGACAATCAATAGTTGCCCCATGATTGAATAACCAATCCATTCCTAGAATAACGTCAAACTCTCCAAGTCGAATTGGGATTAGGTTTACCGTCATTACATAACCCTTAATATCTAACTGACAGTTCTTGTATACAAACTTAACAGGAATCACTTCCCTATTCGCAATTTCTATGTTCATAGGGTAATCTAGCTCTTCCTATGGTAACTCTAATTTCCTAGCAAAATTATTGGATATAAAGGAACACATAGCACCTGAATCAAATAATACGTAAGCATCTACATTATTGACCGGAATGATACCAGAGACCACATCCCTAGACTGCACAACATCCTGCACCATCATGTTAAATGTTCGGGCGGTAGGTCGGTTGGATGGCGTCGATCCAGAGATAGTTAAGTTGCCTCCACTACTGTTTCCCTTTCCTCCGCTTACTCCTCCTGAAGCTTTCTTAGGACAATCTTGAGCAAGGTGATCCTTCAATCCACAAGTAAAGCATGCACCCTTTTTCGGACTGGGGCAATTTGGCGCAATGTGACCTTCTTGAGCACAATTAAAGCATACCCTTCTGCCCTTCAAGCAAACGCCCACGTGATTCTTCCCGCAGTTGTTGCACGCCTCCACTCTCTTCTTCTGATTTCCTTGCTGACTTCCCGCAGAAACGTTATCATTCCACTTTCTCTTTTGTCCACTGCCACCATGGCTACCACTTGCCTTATTCTCGTTTTCATTCTTCTTCTTCTTTTGCTCCTGATTGTACTTAGACAGAGCATCACTACTCCTTCGGTGATAATCGCCTTTTCCAACACTGCCGCAAATGAATGCAATTGGAACATCGAAACCCGACTAAACAACCAGGGCTTCAGTCCCTGCTCAAACCTTCTAGCATTCCTCTCATCCGTATTGACTTGATATGGCGCAAACCTTGCCAATTCGTTAAATCTTGCAGCATATTCAGGCACCGTCATTGTACCTTGCTTTAACTCCAGAAATTGCACCTCCATCTGATTCTGTACACTCGCCGGAAAATATGTTTCGAAAAACATCTCCTTAAATCTATTCCACGGAATTACCCCATGACCACCTCGAGTTTTATTAGCTTGCCACCAATAGCTAGCTTCTGATTTCAGCATAAATGTTACAAACACAGTCTTTTGGTCCTCGCTGACCCTAGCGACGTCAAAAACGTTTTCCATCTCCATGACCCATGTTTGGGCTTCGATCGGATTCATAGACCCTTGAAATTCTGGGGGTCCAACAGCCTTGAAGTCTTTGAAAGTCATGGCCTGAACTTGGGGTTGGTTTGCAAATGCTCCCGTTATTAAATCCACCAACTGCTGCATTGGGTTGGCGTTGGTTTCGTCATTGTTATTTGTAGATCCCTCAGGAGTCTGTTGATGTGTTGGTCTTCTTCTTGGCAGCATCTTACTGTTAAGAATTCCCGTTATTAGATTACTGCTCAATTACTTAAACATTTAAGTCCTAACTTAAACATTTATAAATAACATTTAACACATAACACATTTGATAAACTTCCATATTTTATTCATTTACTACTTCAAAATATAACATAGATAGGATCATAGTTATTTACATTATCTGCCCTCAAATCATAAAGATTCAAGACCACATCATAATCAATCCTTTGTTTATCTCATTTGAGATTTACATCATATTAACGTTCTTAGTAAACAACTTATTATTACTGCTACTCGCGACCTATAAAGACATTCCACGTCGCACGGCTTCTTCACGCTATTGCTTCATGATTCGGATCATCGTTCTGATCCATCACGTACCACGGTAAGTCCTCGAACTGAGTTGGGTAATGAAAAACTCGATCCTGTGCCCTATCCATTGCTGTGTGGAAAACACGTTCCATCTCATCCCTCTTGGCTCTCTTTAACTGCATCTTATCCTCAACATGGTCTGCATGATCAACAACTTTCATTCACGTGTCCTCGACTCTAGCACGCTTTGCCGACTCTTCTCTCAGCTCACTCTTCAGTTTCTCTATCTCAGCTGATAACTCCTCTTTCTAGCTCTCTGCCTGAACCAACTTCCATTCCACGTCTCCAAGACGTATGTCCAGCTCCTCTATCTCATTATTCTTTTGCTCTATGGTGGTCTGACGATCTGCCACCTGCACCTCTAACTCCTCCACCCTATCCTGCAACTCTATGTTGCGATCATACACCTGCTCATACATCTGAACACCCAAGGAAGATAATGGTATCTCCTCAGGGTCTTCTTACTCCTCTTCAATCTCCTCAGGATCCTCCTCAGGATCAGTCTCAGGCTCGTACTCGGGTCTTACAACTGTGATCAACGGGGATGGCTCCCTCTACACTAGCTGCTCCTGGACTACATGAACATCTCGGGGATCCTCTTCCCTAGCCTGACTGGATCCTCCTATATCAGACATCCTGCCACCAAAATTTTAAATTTAATTACTACCCGATACTACTCGCGAGCACATAAGTTATAACACATAAGTTATAGCACATAAAGTCTTTTATTATTAATTATCAATGAATTTCCTTAATTCATTCTTTATAACTCGATAAGAGTTTTAACATGACTAGATATTCATTTCTTAATAAGCCTAACTCCTAAGGTTCCCCACCTAAGGTTCTTAACCTACGGCTCTGATACCAACCTGTGACACCCTCAAATCTAGGTACTTCAATTCCTCAGATTTGGTGTTCACTATATCATTCATTCATAACTAACTATCCATAATAAAGGACAATTAAATTAAGCTGAATGAAATATCTTCCCACAATAGGGATTACAACTTAAAATCTCTTAAATAAACAAATCCCAGGTCATCTACCTTTATTACATTGTTGCGGAATTAAAACATAAAAATTAAACAAGTCTTATTACAAAGAACTGAAACAAATAGACTAAACATCTTCATTTGCTCATCTTGCCCTTGCCCTTGCTAGTGGACGGCTCATCCGACTTTTCAGGTTTAGCTGCAATATTTTATGCAAGTGTGAGCAAACAATTGCCCACAAGTATGATAACAATAACATTTATATGATTAACGGAATAAATCTTAACTAAGGAGTAATAGTCTTTCTGAAATCAATTAACAACAAATCAAAGATCTGAAAGCTCAATAGATAGCTTAGCTCAAGAACTGAATATAGATTTAAGTTTAAAAGTGTATCTGAGGGTCATAAGACCTCGAACTATGTCCTAGGTTAATGATGAGCGGGATTCATACCTACGAATCGGGTTCTTAATCACTTAAGAAATTGCTTGATTATATTATCTTCTAGCGCAAATTTATATTTTATCTGTTACCTTTTGCTTTATTGCTTTTCAGGTGGGAGGTGTGTTCAATTGATGCTAAAATGGAAAAATGACCCCTGGATGGCTGAAAGACATGAAGCCCGCGCCGCAGCACCAAGGCCAAGCCTAGGAGTCACGTTGCAGCGAGCGGCCTTTGGCCAATTACACGGAGTTCACACTGCAGCAACACCATTTCTTCTTGGTCTGGCGCTGCAGCGAACCACCCCTTCAAAATGCACGGAATTCGCGCTGCAGCGGTGCCAATCCTTCATGGGTTGGAGCTGCAGCGAGCCTTCCTTGGCTAGGACACGGAGCCCACGCCGCAGCGCCAATGCAAGGCGCAAGGCCCACGCCGCAGCGTGAGGCCCGGTTCCCAGCCACCTGGCTTTCCTATAATGACCTAGCTGCTGCTACATAAGGAAAGCTATCAGAGAACTTTGGATATACTTAGAAACTTAGAGAGAAAAAGGAGGCAGCTACACAAGGAGGTAGCTGAAGCATTGAACACTTCCGCGTAGGAGTTTTCTCTCTTTAAATTCTGTTATCCATTCGTGTAATTTTAATTATGTTGAACAGCATGAATGTATTGATTAGTTCTATAGTTATGAACTAATTACATTTCTAGGATTGCAATGTAACCTAATGATTAGCTTAATATGAATTTCTCTCATATTTATATAATGAATCATGTTCTGAATGGATTGTTGTATTCCATGCTTATTTATCAATTGCTTGAGATAGGAATTGATATAGGTATTAACTGATATTGGAAAATTGATGTTATACATTTCCTTAAGTACAACAACACTTGTTATGACCATTGCCCTAGGGAATGAGTGCATAAATTGCATGATAGAATAGGAATATGTCTATTTGCCCAGTGTAACCATTGAGATTAACATTAATGACCCCTAGTCTAGTTATTTTCACCATAGGAATATTGTGATTCATCTAGCTAAGGGATATGCATTTGACCATCGGAAGAGGCTTATGTGTACCTTGTGTTCTCGGTTAACCATTCTTGTGATTTGTTAGTTAAATGGAGAGTTAGGAATATTAGGTGAGGCATTAGGGGAGTTGTAATCCTGGCTTGACATCTTTGATACAACTCGCCTTTTTATTCAACTGTTTCTGCCTAATTGATTACAACACACAACTTTTATTCACTTGTTTAAATAAGACCGTTGCGATACATTTTAATACTTGAGTAACTTGTTAGTACTTTGTCCTCGTGGGTTCGACACTCGACTTTATCTATACTACGTGTTAGGCCGCGTATACTTGCGCGAGTTTATAGGTTGTTAAAACCACCAACAGTTAACAAGTATTTCTATCGTAACCTTTAACAGTCATGTAGACTATGGACTATCCATCTCGTATTCCGGGGGATCAGCCCTTTGTACAATGTATTGTGCACAAACATTTTAACATTGTCGCGTAATTAATCCCCTATATTAGGGTTGTTCATCTGAGTTTAACATCAGAATCCGTACCAAAAGGAACTTGGTTTGGAACAATTTTAAAATATTCTAAGTCTTTAGAACGCTCATCAACTAAGGACTAGCTGAATCAATAAGGGTTTGCTAGTCACTAACGCATTTGATTCATCAATAAAGTTTGTACAATAGAAATTATGTTCGAAGTTTGAATAACAATCAATGATCGAATAACAAATGACTGGAATAAAGCTTAAGCACTTAACATGGTAACAACCTTGCTTGAATAACAATAAGCTAAGGTTAATAAACTTGCTCAATGAAAGTAAACGTGCTTTAAATGGAATAACAAAATTAAAGGAGGAAAAACTTGCCTCGCACGTAGATTACAGATTTAAATTCACGTTCCTTAATCAACCTATACATTTCGATTATAAAACGGTAACAATAAGTAGTTACAGAATTATATGCACTTTAGGATTTGTTCTTATCCCATTTAATATATCAAATGCCATTTGATATTCATTAAATATTTGCTTACCACTCATTGTAGTATCTTATTTATTATTAAATACTTTAATCTAAGTTTTAATCATATACACGGCAACATAAAAAAAAAATTCAGTTACTATTCCTTTCTTAACAAAACCGTCGCCGGGGTGAGGCTACCGCCGGGGCGAGGAATATAGTTCAATTATGCCGCCGGGGCGACTAGACCGTCGGGGCGCAACTTCCAGTTCATTTCTACCGCCGGGGCGGTAGACTCGGCAGTCATCTCCTACAGTTCGCGAACCAGTGATATTCTAGGCCAAATTTCCCAAATTCTATCATCCAACTCATAATTTAAACACACCCAGACATCAAACATGTTATAAAACAATTACCCAACATGTTTCTAACCAATCTAACTATTATAATACACATAATCAACTAATTAAAACCAAAAATTCACTGTTTATATAAAATATTCATATTTTGGCCATTTTAATAAAATCAAACACTGTGAATTCATCCCTAAACCATTTTAATCCATTCTACTTGCATTCTTTTCGTTTTTCATCATATTATCATAATCAAATGTCAATTTACCGATTAATAATCAATTTGAGCATCAATTTTCAGACATATATGCCATACAAGAAAGTAAAACTCTGTAAACCAAAAACTCTATTCTAAAGCATACTTTCATGGATTAACTCTTTCAAATTGATTTATAAACACCATATAATCACCTAATACATGCTTACTATCAATTACATCAAGTAATTCATATTTTGAGCCAATAAATTTTATACAGAGAAGTAAAGTAATGCAATACAGTGAAGAACGTTTAACAAAACTAACAAGAATTATACCTTTGATTCCTTCTTAAACTTTAGCTAGATGATGAAAATCACTTGGAAACCCTCCTTTGATTCTTAGAACTCTTCTCTCCAATTTAGCAGAGAAATTCTTCTCCCTCTTTTTTTTTTCTTTTCTCTCTATTAAGCTCCGTGTTTTTCTTTCTTTAAAAATAAACTGATGAACTAACTTACTTTAACGTATCTTAGCTTTCAATTAGTCAGTTAAAGAAAAACAAAGGGTTAGGCCTTGTTTGGCAAACCCAAATACAAAATAATCCATTTTTACCAACCAAGGGTCACAAGACCTTGTTTGGTTTATCCAAAATAAAACCCTTTCTCATTTATTTTAATAATCCACTACACTATATAGTTTTAATTGTAATACTTTTAATTTAATTAAACTTATTATTAAATAAATTCAATTATACCTTACTAACTTAATTAATAATTTCTATTTGACCAATAACAATAATACCAAATAAATTATCTTATTCAAATAAATCCTTTATTCAAATAAATTATTTAATCATCTAATTTAATTATTAAATTAAATTAGAATAATCATATCAAATCACATTCAAGTAACATTTAACATAATTACGCTTAACATGAATTATTCCACCATAACTTTATAAATTATTTATTTTACACAATAAATAAATTAACAAAAATATTTATATAACTCAATAAATATTTTTATTTATTCACAAAAATCGCATTCGTTATAGATACCAATTTAAAATAAAGACCTAATTTATTTTGGTAATTAATTAAATGAATGTATGCTAAAATGTTATCTATTTCATTTATAGAATTTTACAATGTCTAATTTACCATCACTGCGGAGCATACTAGATGCTAATTAACTGGACCAAATTACATGGACCGGTTAAACAATTTGAGAATAGTTCTGAAGGCTGAAAAGCTATCTTGTGTCCTTAATATGCCTATCCCTGCAATGGTTGCAGACAATGCCTCTGAGGAAGAGATTGCTACTTTTAGAAAGTGGCAAGATGATGCATAGTTGGCTCAATGTATCATGCTCGCATCCATGAGTAACGAGCTTCAGCGTCAGTATGAAACTATGGATGCTCCTAGTGTACTCCTGCACCTTCAAGGAGTTGAATGGTGAGGAAAGTAGGACTGCTAGACATTAGATATCTAAGGAGCTCTTCCAATCTAGAATAACCGATAGCACTACAGTATGACAAATGTCCTAAAAATGATCAATCTGATTGAACAATTGGGACAACTGGGTTTTGTATTGGATGAAGAGTTGATCCAAGATTTGATCTTGCAATCACTCCCGGACTCTTTCTCACAATTTGTTGTGAATTTCCACGTGAACAAGCTATATGTCAACCTGCATGAGTTGCTTAAACACGTTGAAAACTGTAAAGATTCACTTTCCAACCAAGAAAGACCAAGTCTTACTAGTAGATTTCTTCCAGGAAGCGGAAGAGGGCCAAAGGATCTTCTTAAAAGAAGAACAATTCAAAGAAGGTATAAGGAAAGGCAATAACTAAGGACACTAAGAACAAAAACTGATGCAGATAGCAAAGGAGTTTGCTTCCACTATAATAAGCCTGGACACTGGAAAGGAAACTGTAAGGAGCATCTTGCAGAGGCTAACTAGAAGAAGCTTAGTGAAGCTTCGGTTACAGATATAGGTTTGTTCATCATTGAAATAAATCTTTCTGTAAGTCAAGGTTCTACTTGGGTATTGGATATCGGCTATAGTTCTCACGTATGCAATCCAATACAAAGACTAAGCAGAAGTAGAAAGCTAAACAAAGAGTGAGTAATCTTACGTGCGGAGAATGGAGTAATGGTTACTATATTAGCCGTAGGAACTTATAGTTTAGCGTTGCCTACGGGCAAGTCTAATAAGTTAATAAGTTGTATTATGTTCTAATTCTCTTAAGAAACATTATTACTTCCATTGTTGGACAAGGAAGGTTCTGGTATTATATTTAAGAACAATTGTTGTTCTAATTATAATGATAATGTTTTGTTTGAAACTAGAAGATCACTTGATGGACTTTGTAAACTTGACTTACATAAAAAATAATTTTGTAAATTGAACAAACTAGTAAAAGAAAAAGAGATGATAATTCAAAGCGTTGAACATGTGTATTTGATGAAATACAAGCCTGAATCATTTGAAAGGTTCAAAGAATTCAGAAGTGAAACAAATTGACAAAGTATTAAGATTCTTTGATCAAATTGAAGAAGGAATACTTGTACAATGAGTTTCTAGATCATCTCAAAATGGTATTTTCTCATAATGGACGCTTCATGATACGCAATGATTTACCAGTGTATCTAAAAGGAGAAATTGTACCTTGTTGGATATGGTGCGGTCCATAATGATTTTTACCGACATTCTAGTATCCATCTAGGGTTATGCCCTAGAAACGGCTGCATATCTACAAAATAAGATAACCTCAAAATTCGGCCCCAAGACTCTATAAAAGTTATGGATAGGGAGGATTCCTAATCTTAAGTATGTTAAGATAAGGGGTTGTCCAACATATGTGAAAAAGGTTTCAAAAGATAAGTTTGGGACAAAATCTGACAAGTGCAGAGTTGTGGGATATCCTAAAGAAAGTTTAGGGTATTGTTACTATAATCCTACACGCTGCCTTCTTGGATAAAGGTGTTTATCATTGAAGGAGCTAGTGGGAGGGTAATGGATCTTGAAAGAGTTCAAGAACCGCAAAGCACTTTAAGTCAAACCGAGGGACCTGTAGATAGACCTATTGTACCATAACCGAATCGCAAATATGGAAGAGTACTGAAGATACCTAGGAGGTATGGATTCATTATAGAGAATGATGATGAGGTACGCATCATAGAGGATGATGATCTAGTTATATACGATGAGACTATGAGTAGAAGACACTCAGAGAAATGGAAGATGGCCATGAAATCCGAAATGGACTCCATGTATGAGAACCAAGTATAGACTCTGGTTACTCCACTGAAAGGCATAGTGCCTAAAGGGTGTATATGGGTCTTTAAAGAGAAAGACTAGGGCAAATGGCAAGGTGGATACCTATAAGACCAGACCTGTTTAAAAGATTTCAAATAAAGTCAAGGAGTTGACTATAATAAAACCTAATTACCGGGTAATGCTCAAGTCCATTTGGATTTTGCTTGTGATTTCAACTTATTACGAAATCTAGCAAAATGGATGTGAAGACGTCCTTCCTCAATGAAGACTTGAGGAGAATGTATGTATGATACAGCTAGAGAAATTTGTTTCAAAGGTTGAAACAAATCGTGTTTTAAGCTACAATGATCCATTTATGGATTGAAGCAAGCTTCTCAAAGATGAAACATTCATTTTGACGAGACAATTAAAAGAGTTTGATTTTATCAAAAATGAGAATGAACCTAGTGAGTACAAAAAGGTCAATAGGAGCACTGTGACATTCCTAGTATTATATGTTGATGTATTACTGATAAGGAATGACACACCAATGTTACAATCAATAAAGATAAAATTGTCTAAACATTCCTCCATGAATAACTTGGGAGGAGCATCCTATAAATTGGGGATATAAATCTATATAGATAAATTTAAAAGGATGTTCGACTTGACCCGATAAACGTATATTCATTCGATGCTAAAGGCGTTTAGCATGGCAAACTCCAAGAGAGGTCTCATGATAATGAGCCATGGAGTGTATCTCTCTAAAATTGTCTCCAATAAAAGAGAGATCACATGAGTTATTATCATGTATGCAATGAATATACAAGGCCTGATGTTGATCAACCATATTTTGGAGAAGATCACTGTAAGACAGTGATAAACATCTTAAGTACTTAACCGGTATTGAAGATGTGATCATGATTCATGGTAGGTCTGAATTAAAATTAGAGGGCTAAACAGACTCAAGTTTTTCAGACTGACCAAGACGATAACAAATCCACTTTAGGGTAAATTGTTACCTTGAATGGTGGTGCAGTGAATTGGAAAGGTTCCAAAATAGCAAAGAGTTGCTGGTTTAGTGATAAAGACAAAGTATATAGCTGTAAATGAAGCTGCAAGTTGATTGTTTGGATGAAAAGTTCATTACAGAACTAGGAATAGTTCCTAAGTCTCATCTTGGATTCAAACATGTGTTGCGACACTTTCATTTGATTAGTAGAATCATTGAAAGAGGAGAAGTCACTATAGAGATAGTGGACTTGATGAGTGGGATTTATACCTACGAATCATGTATTGTTAGACTTAATTATTGTGGTTTTTAAGTGCTTATAGTATTATTTTACTTGTTTTTGGTGTTTCTTTATTGTAGGTTGGAGCTGGAGGGGCAAAAGGGTGATTTTGGAGCTTAAAACACACCTAGTGGCATTTTCGTAAATAGCTGGACAAGGTTGAGCGCCAGAAGCGCCCATGCAAGCGCCAGAGGCGCTACATATGCTTCACCATAGCGCCAGAAGCGCTCATCATAGCGCCAGAAGCGCTAGGCTCGATTTTGGGTTGCTAAATTTCAGTTGGAGGAGGAAAAGGAAGCCAATTCTGAAGAGGATTCTAGCCTATATTGATCAGATAGTGAGAAGGAAACCCTGAGTATAAAAACTTGGAGACTTTTAGTAGTTTTTTTTATGATAGATATATTTTATTTTTCTAGAGAGAGGGATTTTTCAGTGGATTACTTTTGTTCAAGCCTTGGATTTTGATGTGGGTTTAAGCTTATCTTGGATTTTATTCTTCAATTGGGTTTGATCAATCTATTTCTTCTTTCTTCAATTGATTGTTTATTTTTCATGTTTAGTTTTGATCCCATAATGGCTTTTGGTTCAGACATGAACTAATCTCCATTATGGGATTCTAACGGATTTTAATATGTAGTTTAATTATAAGCTTGATTGTTAGATTGTTTTGCATATCATAAGGAACTTTTATCATGATTGTTTTACACGTATGAATGCTTGATCACCATTCGATTTCAGTACTTATATGGAATTGAAAAATAACATATAGGTATGGATTGTAATCATGATAACTTGCGAATATGAGGCTTAATTGGATAGCTTAATATTTTGTGAATCAGATAGAAATATACTGTTTTACCGTAAGAGTCAAAATAAGGGCTTGAGCTTAAAATCAATATAATTGCAATTTCACATAGAAATATAGTGATTTTGGTTATAGTGGTGATTATATGGTGTCTATCAAGTATGGATATTATGTAAGTAGGTCATAATGCATTGACAGATGGTTATGTCTATTTTAGTGTCCTTGGCTACTTTTCTGTGATATGTGAACTTTCTAGCTTGATAGTAGTAATTAGATGAACTATTAAATGAAGTTAGGATCCCATTAATTCCAAGTTTGATATATTTTGTTAGTATTTGCATAGTTAGTTATTAATTGATATAGGAATAATTTTGTCACCAAAAGTAAGTCATTAGTTTAAGCAAATAAGTACAGTGATAGAACTGATGCATAATGAATTAATTTAATCCTGTCTCTGTGGGACGATACTCTACTTCCTCTGTATTACTTGTTGACCACGTATACTTGCGTGAGTTAGAGCTCTTTTATTTAAGACTTAAAAAGAGGTAACAAGTTTTTGGCGCCGTTGCCGGGGACAGGCGTTAGATTTTTATTATTATCATTAGTTTTAAGCTATATTGTTTGACTTAGACAACTCTAATCTTTTCTCATTTCTATTTTTATTTTTGTTTTGATTTCAGGTACTTGTAGAATTTTTATGCACACACGCTCATCCAACTCAGAATTAACACCAGCTCAGGATAATATTGACGGAAGAGGTTGGAAAGCAAGAGTGCGTAGGAATTTGCAAGCACAGTTAGAAAGAACTATTCCAAAGATGGCGGAGGAACAAAGAATTGAGCAAAGAGAGGAACATAAAGCTTTGAGGGACTATTCCATGCCAAACATCAATGGATTGCAGTCTAGCATAGTAAGACCGGCAATAGCAGCAAATACCTTTGAGATTAAACCAGGAACCATTCAAATGGTGCAGAATTCGGTCCAGTTTGGGGGTGCTGCTACAGACGATCCTAATGAGCATCTTTTGAGTTTCATTGAAATTTGTGATACATTCAGATACAACGGGGTGACGGAGGATGCTATCCGACTAAGACTGTTTCCATTTTCATTAAGGGATAGAGCAAGAAGTTGGCTTCATTCTTTGCCTGCAGGATCAATTACTACATGGGAGGACTTAGCACAAAAATTCCTAGCCAAGTTTTTCCCAATGGCTAAAACTGCAAAACTAAGGACGGCAATTTCTCAATTTGAGCAACAACAGGGTGAGTCCTTATACGAGGCTTGGGATAGGTACAAGGAGATGCTAAGGAAGTGTCCACACCATGGGATGCTAGATTGGATGGTGATCAACACATTTTATAATGGATTGGGATGGCAGTCTAGGCAGATGGTAGATGCAGCTGCGGGTGGAGCTTTAGGGGCAAAGAGCTATGACGAGGCTTATAACCTTATTGAGACTATGGCAACAAATGATTTTCAAAATCCTACAGCCAGAACGTCACAACCCAGAGTTGCAGGTTTGTTGGAAGTGGATGCTATTACCCAGTTGTCAGCACAGATGGCAGCCATGGCAAAGAAAATAGATTCATTGTCGCAAAGCAAAGCCAAGTCAGTTGCCTTTGTTTGCGAGATTTGCGCGGGGTCGCACTCAACAGATCAATGTGCTATCAACTCGGAGTCGGTGCAATATGTGAACACTTATAAGAAAGACCAAGGTCAGTTTCAGAACACATACCACCCCAACAACCGCAATCATCCAAACTTTAGTTGGTCGAACAACCAAGGAAATCAGCAGCAGCAGTTTCAGCAGAACAATCAGTTTCAGCCGGCGCAGCAACAGTATGCTCCACGACCACCTTTTCCACCGGGATATTCTTAACAACAACATCCTACTCCATACGCACCTCCGCAGGAAAAGAAATCAGAAATGGAGGAGATGATGTTAAAGTACATGGCAAATACAGAGGTGATGATCAAAAGCCAGGCAGTGGCTATTAAAAATCTGGAAGCTCAGATGGGACAAATGGCGACTATGCTTAACAGCAGGCCCCAGGGTTCATTGCCAAGTGACACAGAGGCAAATCCACGGAGAGAAGGTAAGGAACAGTGTCAAGCCATTACACTCAGATCGGGAAAGCAATATTCAGGAAAAGTACCAGACTCCGCAGCACCGAGTTTACAAGGGGATGGCACTGGGGTAGAAACTGAGATAAGAATTGAAGATGAACAGAAAGAGAAGAAGGATGAATCTGAGTCGCAAGAAGTGGAGAAGGAAAAAACCAGTTCAAATAAGAAGCCCGTGAATTCAGAACCACGAGTTTACCCACGAGTTCCATATCCGCAAAGATTGAATAAACAGAGGGATGATAACCAGTTCAGAAAGTTTTTGGAGGTTTTTAAGAAATTGCAGATCAACATACCCTTCGCGGAGGCATTGGAACAAATGCCAAGCTATGCAAAGTTCATGAAGGGTATATTGTCAAGGAAGAGAAGATTAGATGAATTTGAAACAGTGGCCTTGACGGAGGAGTGCAGTGCAGTGCTTCTCAGCGTAAACTACCTCCAAAGCTGAAAGATCCGGGCAGTTTCACAATTCCATGCACGATCGGAAAGATGAGCTTCGATAAATGTTTATGTGATCTTGGTGCAAGTATCAACCTGATGCCGTTGTCAGTATTCAGTCAGTTGGGATTGCCGGAACCAAGACCAACAAATATATCTCTGCAGTTAGCCGATAGATCTATCACATATCCACGGGGGATAGTGGAAGACGTACTGGTGAAGGTGGACAAATTTATATTTCCGGCGGACTTCATCATTCTGGATTATGAAGAGGACAAAAATATACCAATCATACTAGGAAGACCATTCCTAGCAACTGGGAGGACTTTGATAGACGTGCAGAAAGGGGAGCTTACAATGCGTGTACATGACCAGGAGGTGACGTTTAAACGTTTTCAAAGCAATGAAGCTTCCAACCGATGAAGAAGAATGCTTCAGAAGTAGATTTGGTGGATAGTATAGTGCATGATGAAGTTGGAGGTTTATTGGGATATGAACCACTTGCAGCGAGTGATTGCTGAAAATTCAGATTTGGAGGATGAAGAATGTGCTGAACTTGTGCAATTATCTGGACACCACCCCCAAATTCGGAAAATTCAGAACACCTATCGAGCCACTTACAAAAGCGGGAGAAACATCGGTAAAGTTGAAACCATCTCTTGAGACACCTCCCGAACTCGAGTTAAAACCACTTCCAGAACATCTCAGGTACGCATTTTTAAATAAAGATTCAAAGCTACCTGTGATTATTTCTTCTGCACTAACATCTTTTCAGGAGGAAAAACTGCTACGAGTGCTTTCGACAGTTTAAATCAGCTATTGGATGGACCATAGCCGATATCAAGGGGATAAGCCCTTCTTTTTGCATGCATAAGATCCTGCTGGAAGATGGTAGTAAACCGACAGTTGAACAGCAAAGAAGGCTCAATCCTATTATGAAAGAAGTGGTTAAGAAAGAAATTTTGAAATGGCTGGATGCAGGAATAATCTACCCAATTTCGGATAGTTCATGGGTAAGCCCGGTGCAGTGCGTACCAAAGAAGGGTGGAATGACCGTTGTCACCAATGAGAATAACGAGCTGATCCCAACGCGAACAGTAACAGGGTGGAGAATTTGCATGGACTACCGCAAGCTTAATAAAGCTACAAGGAAGGACCATTTTCCACTACCGTTTATCGATCAGATGTTGGACCGACTGGCGGGTCATGAGTACTATTGCCTTCTGGATGGGTATTCAGGCTACAATCAGATTACGATAGCTCCAGAAGACCAGGAAAAAGACTACGTTTACATGTACATACGGCACTTTTGCCTTTAGAAGAATGTCTTTCGGGTTGTGCAATGCTCCAGCAACTTTTCAGAGATGTATGACAGCGTTTTTTTCAGACATGGTCGAACAGAATGTTGAGGTATTTATGGACGATTTCTCAGTATTTGGTGATTCTTTCGATCTATGTCTTGTGAATTTGGTATTGGTTCTAAAGAGATGTGTTGAAACAAACTTAGTATTGAATTGGGAGAAGTGCCATTTTATGGTACAAGAAGGAGTAATACTAGGACACAAAGTGTCAAAGAAGGGCATTGAGGTGGACAGGGCAAAGCTGGAAACGATTGAGAATTTACCTCCACCTACGTCAGTAAGAGGTGTCCGCAGTTTTCTTGGTCATGCAGGTTTCTACCGTAGATTCATCAAGGATTTCTCCAAGATAACTAAACCATTGTGCAGTTTATTGGAGAAGGATGCACAGTTTAATTTTGATGAGGCCTGCATGAGAGCATTTGAGCATTTGAAGAATAAGCTAACATCAGCACCCGTTATCACAGCACCAGATTGGGAGTTGCCGTTTGAGCTTATGTGTGATGCCAGTGATTACGCAGTAGGAGCTGCTTTGGGGCAAAGGAAGGAGAAGATGTTTCATATAATTTATTATGCCAGCAAGACCCTTACAGATGCACAATTAAACTACACCACCACAGAGAAAGAGTTATTGGCCGTGGTGTATGCCTTTGATAAATTTAGGGCATATCTGATAGGCACAAAGGTAATAGTGTATACGGATCACTCGGCAATTCGACACTTAGTGGCGAAGAAGGATGCAAAGCCCAGGTTGATCAGGTGGATATTGCTGTTGCAAGAATTTGATTTGGAGATCAAGGATAGAAAAGGTACCGAAAATCAAGTAGCAGACAATTTTATCTCGACTAGAGCAGCCGGAAAGGGAGATCGAAGACAAAGTTGAAATCAATGAATCTTTTCCGGATGAGCAGTTGTTTGTGGTGCACGGGGAAGTCCCATGGTTTGCGGATTACGCAAATTATTTGGTGAGTAAGACGTTACCTTCTGACTTGGTGGGGCACCAAAAGAAAAAGTTCTTGCACGATGTTAAATGGTATATATGGGATGAGCCGTACTTGTTTAAACAATGTGCGGATCAAATGATAAGAAGGTGTATCCCATATAGTGAAACTGAAGGGATTTTACATGATTGCCATTCTTCTGTGTATGGAGGACATTATGGCGGAGAGAGAACAGCGGCTAGAGTACTTCAAGCAGGATTCTACTGGCCGACAATCTTTAAAGATGCGTATAGTTTTGTTCAGCGGTGTGATAGATGTCAAAGAGTAGGTAATATTTCAAAGAGGAATGAAATGCCTTTGAATACGATCCTTGAAGTAGAAGTTTTCGACGTTTGGGGGATTGACTTCATGGGTCCTTTCGTATCTTCGTGCGGTAATCTCTACATCTTGTTAGCAGTTGACTATGTGTCCTAAATGGGTAGAAGTGGCAGCACTCCCGACAAATGATGCCAAGGTAGTCCTAAAGTTTTTGCATCGCAGTATTTTCACGAGATTTTGGGACTCCTAGGGCTATTATCAGTGATGAAGGTAGTCACTTCTGCAACAGGCAGTTCACAGCGTTGCTGGCTAAGTATGGGGTAAATCATCGTATTGCTACAGCTTATCACCCCCAGACAAACGGCCAAGCGGAAGTATCCAATCGAGAGGTAAAAAGAATCCTCGAAAAAATTGTGAATCCGACGAGGAAGGATTGGTCCTTAAAGCTAGATGACGCTGTGTGGGCATATAGGACTGCATACAAAACTCCGTTGGGTATGTCACCGTTTCAGCTGGTATATGGAAAAGCTTGTCATCTTCCGATGGAGCTTGAACACAAAGCATATTGGGCGATTCGGAAGTTGAATTTTGATTCGACAGCTGCAGGGGAGAAGCGTTTACTCCAAATCAATGAGTTGGACGAATTTCGACTACGGGCTTATGAAAACTCGAAGCTATATAAGGAGAAGGTGAAGAAATGGCATGATCATAAGATCATTGAGAGAACATTTGAACCGGGACAAAGGGTTTTACTTTTCAATTCCAGACTTAAACTTTTTCCCGGGAAGCTGAAATCAAGATGGTCAGGCCCATTCACAGTGAAAACGGTTTTTCCACATGGCGCGATTGAAGTATACGACAAATTTCCGGATCAATCGTTCAAGGTGAATGGACAGAGGTTGAAACATTACTTTGGGGATGAGGTGGATAGACAGAAAGTCACCGTCATCCTTTCTGCGACATGAGAATCAAAGACAGTCAAGCTAATTGACTATAACTTAGCGCTATCTGGGAGGCAACCCAGCATTTTAATCTTTTATTCATCCTTTGTTTCGTAATTTATTTAAAAAAAAAAAAAAAAAAAAAAAAAAAATAAAAAAAAAGTTGTTCTGTAACTAATTTTGAATTTGGGTTGATATGTGTGCAGGTGGAAACTTGAATTGGCAAAAAATGGACTAAATGTGCTAATAGTGCTGTCAGCGCCCGACCTAGCACACTCATAGCGCCAATGGCGCTACACCATGATATGAGCTACTGCACCATAGCGCTGTCAGCGCCCATCACCGCACGAAGTAAGCGCCACAGGCGCTGCCCCAAGCCAACGTGTCTGCATGTCAGCGCTAGAAGCGCTCCACCTAGCGCCAGAGGCGCTGTATCACGTTACCAAACACTGACACTTAGCGCTATTAGCGCCCATTCCAGCGCTAGAAGCGCCACCATCATCATCACGCACTGCATATCAGCGCCAACAGCGCTCGCTCCACTCAACTTATAGCGCCAGAAGCGCTCGGCATAAAAATTATTTTTTTTTAAAAAAAAAAACCCTAGGTCGGGCTTACTACTAGCTTTGCACTACAAAGTTAATTTTTCTTCTTCTCTTACATCATTCAAGCCGCCTCCAGCATTCTTGTCTCCACAGTTGCCGAGCAAAGTGTGTTTCTAGCAACACAGTCATTGTTGCAACACCCAATTTCTCAACCCTTGTTGGTTCATCACTTTTGCAATCAAAGAGCTCTCTTCCATAGCAAAAGGGGATTCAATATTCTACATTGGGCTCTAACAATTTCAAGTGAGTTTTATATTTGTGAGCAATTACAATTTGATATTGTTGGCTAGAAAGTTTCTTTGCTAGTTTTTGGTGCAAGTTCTTGGTTTTGGTTGTGCACCCAATTGAGTTTGTGTTGGCTCAATTGGGATTGGGTTTAAGTTTCAATTGGCTATGTTTATGCTTGCAAGTTGTGGGAAATTTCATTGTGCTAAATTGGGTTCTTCATAAGTTTGGGGGAAACATTGTTTAAAGCTTTTTAAAGGGTGCACACCAAGTGTTTGATATATTGCCCCAACGAAATTTTGAATTCTTTTGGGTCTTGATTTGTGCTTAATTGGCTATTAATGGCTCCCAAAAGACATAGAGGGGAAAGTTCAGGTTCATCAGCTGTGGTCAAGTATAATAAGAAGAAGTTTGTTAGCCTTGAAGCAAGTGATAGGTTTAAAAATTGGTCTTCCGGGAAATCTCTAATTCCGGAGCGTGGCTTGCTACCTATTGATCGGGTAGATGGAGAGCTAGCTCAAATGATACGCAGTCGAAATTGGATGGCATTTACTGCACAACCCGAACCAGCTGCTGCCGTGAATATTGTGAAGGAGTTTTATGCTAATGCTAAAGAAGCTGATGGGAATCTAGTTATGGTTCGGGGTAAGGAAATTAATGTGGGCCGTAAAAATATTGATGCGTATTATGGGTTACAGAAAATTCACAGGGATGGCTATACGAAATACTTGGAAGAAGATTTGGATTATTCTGAGATTATAGAAGCCCTCTGTGAACCAGGAACTGAATGGAAGCTGTCTGACCAACACGAAGCTGTACATTTTCCATCATCCAAATTGAGTCGATATGGAAAAGCATGGCATGCTTTTATCTGTGCTAAATTGATGCCGTGCCGCCATATGAGCGATGTCATTAATGTGCGGGCATCGTTATTGTTTTGCATTGCTAAAGGGAAGACAGTGGATATCGGGGAGATAATTCATGAATCTATCATACACACGCTTGAGGGTAGTACCACAGGTGGACTGCCTCACCCTTCCTTGATCACTGATTTGTGCCGTCGAGCTGGAGTCCAGTGGGATAAAGATGAATTGATGCAGGTCCCATTGCCTCCTATTGATCATATTGCCATGGGTCGGTACAGAGTCTGGGGTGGAGGTGAGTCGCACCCGCGGGGTTTAGGTTTCATTCTACCACAGCAGCAGCAACCACAGGAGCAGGTACCGGATCAGCCACCACCTGTTGAGGATCCACTTCCCGCTCCTACTATAGTTGAGACTATCCGACAGGACCTTCGACATCATACTCGTCGGATAGATCTCGTAGCAGGGTCGATTCAGAGGGGTTTTGATCGGATGCCTAGACAGCAGAACCGACTTGCTCAGCGCCAGGCGGAAATTTATGCGTATAATGTTACTTGTTCCACAGCCTTGGCGGATATGTTTGGGCGGTTGAATCCTGCAGCAGGGCCTTTTCAGTTTCCTCCAGCTCCTCCTTTATCTATTTACCCACCACCTGACTCGCCTCCTGCTGCGGATGATGAGGATGATGATGACGCTGCTGATGGCAGTGATGACGAGTAGTGTTCTTCATCAGGGGAGTCCTCTGTTCTTAATGTTTTATTTTTTTTCAATGAGGGCATTGACTTGTTCAGTTTGGGGGGTAGTTTTTTGTTTTTGTTTTCATGCATGTAGTTTGTTTTGGTTTCATTGTGTTAGACTTGTTGCATGGTAGTGCATTATATTTTAGGGTGTGTCAAGCATTTAGTTGCATGTTAATTGTGTTTTAGGTTGTGTTATGCATTTAGTTTCATGAATTAAGCATAAATTGATATAGTATCTAATGTGGCCAATGATAAGACTGGTTTCATGGTTTTAACTTGAGAAGAATTGAAAACCGGTGCTTAGTGATGACTTTGATTAGGAAGTGAAGTTTAACTTGTCTGAAACTTTTGTTGGCAAGGAAAGCACATAATCAATTGTTTTGACCAATTAAATTCAAATTGTTGCATAATTTTCTTCTGGTAGAAGATTTGGGTTAAAACTTGATAATATCAGTGAAACGTCCATTAAATGAAAAACAGGCAAGAATCTAAGTTTGGGGGAATCTTGGGGTGAAAAAAATGAAAAAAAAAAGAAGAAGAAAAATTTGGAAAATTTTGAACCTTTCCCAATTGAAGAGTGGATCATGTGGTGGGTTGAGATGGAGCGTAAAACGCACTCACTCATAAACACATGGAACGAGATGGAGCGTAAAACGCACTCGTTCAGAAGAAAGTGAGATGGAGCATAAAATGCACTCACTAAAAAGAAAAAAATTTTGTTCTATATTTCTGGGGAAGGGTTTAAAAAGGATTTATATGTGTTAAATAACTTTCGAAAAACCCCTATGCTTAGTGATTGCTTGAATCAGTTGAATTGGTTGTGTTCACGGGTTGAATTGAGTTACAATTGAAAGTTTTCTTCTAAGAAGTCAATTATGTGATGGATTTGAGTTGTAATTGATTGAAATGGTTGATATACACACACGCACGACATGGGTGATGACAGGTGTAACTTAACTCATTGGTTAAAGTTAGAAACTTTGCATTGGTTAGAGATTCTACTTAAGTATTGTATGATATCTTTGAGGCCTGGTGTTGGATACTATGTTGGTTGATTGTTGGATTCGTAGGCATGATAGTTAGTTTGCATTTGCATCATTGCATTGCTTGAGGACAAGCAATTGGTTAAGTTTGGGGGTATTTGATGAGTGGGATTTATACCTACGAATCATGTATTGTTAGACTTAATTATTGTGGTTTTTAAGTGCTTATAGTATTATTTTACTTGTTTTTGGTGTTTCTTTATTGTAGGTTGGAGCTGGAGGGGCAAAAGGGTGATTTTGGAGCTTAAAACACACCTAGTGGCATTTTCGTAAATAGCTGGACAAGGTTGAGCGCCAGAAGCGCCCATGCAAGCGCCAGAGGCGCTACATATGCTTCACCATAGCGCCAGAAGCGCTCATCATAGCGCCAGAAGCGCTAGGCTCGATTTTGGGTTGCTAAATTTCAGTTGGAGGAGGAAAAGGAAGCCAATTCTGAAGAGGATTCTAGCCTATATTGATCAGATAGTGAGAAGGAAACCCTGAGTATAAAAACTTGGAGACTTTTAGTAGTTTTTTTTATGATAGATATATTTTATTTTTCTAGAGAGAGGGATTTTTCAGTGGATTACTTTTGTTCAAGCCTTGGATTTTGATGTGGGTTTAAGCTTATCTTGGATTTTATTCTTCAATTGGGTTTGATCAATCTATTTCTTCTTTCTTCAATTGATTGTTTATTTTTCATGTTTAGTTTTGATCCCATAATGGCTTTTGGTTCAGACATGAACTAATCTCCATTATGGGATTCTAACGGATTTTAATATGTAGTTTAATTATAAGCTTGATTGTTAGATTGTTTTGCATATCATAAGGAACTTTTATCATGATTGTTTTACACGTATGAATGCTTGATCACCATTCGATTTCAGTACTTATATGGAATTGAAAAATAACATATAGGTATGGATTGTAATCATGATAACTTGCGAATATGAGGCTTAATTGGATAGCTTAATATTTTGTGAATCAGATAGAAATATACTGTTTTACCGTAAGAGTCAAAATAAGGGCTTGAGCTTAAAATCAATATAATTGCAATTTCACATAGAAATATAGTGATTTTGGTTATAGTGGTGATTATATGGTGTCTATCAAGTATGGATATTATGTAAGTAGGTCATAATGCATTGACAGATGGTTATGTCTATTTTAGTGTCCTTGGCTACTTTTCTGTGATATGTGAACTTTCTAGCTTGATAGTAGTAATTAGATGAACTATTAAATGAAGTTAGGATCCTATTAACTCCAAGTTTGATATATTTTGTTAGTATTTGCATAGTTAGTTATTAATTGATATAGGAATAATTTTGTCACCAAAAGTAAGACAATAGTTTAGGCAAATAAGTACAGTGATAGAACTGATGCATAATGAATTAATTTAATCCTGTCTCTGTGGGACGATACTCTACTTCCTCTGTATTACTTGTTGACCACGTATACTTGCGTGAGTTAGAGCTCTTTTATTTAAGACTTAAAAAGAGGTAACAGGACTCTCAAGAACAACATTGCATATACATTTACTAAAGCTTTATCCAAACAACAGGATGATCGTCACTTAGAGAAGAAGGGTATTAGATACCATGGCGATTGGCTTTAGTGCAGTGGGAGATTGAAAGTAGTATGCACACAAGCCAATCGTATTTGATATGATGTAGCATATACTTTGTAATATTATTCATTTATTAATAAAAGAATTGATTTTTTTAAAAGGCATTTTACATTATCTACATGGTGCTGCTATATTAAATGTGATAAACTCATAGTTTTGAGCAATGCTTTTAGAATTATGATGGTGATCATGTTAATGAGATCTAAATTCTAGATAGCTTACAAACTAAAATCGTTCCTAATCGTTGGATTACTAAAAAGGGGGTTAGTGAATCCGGATAGATTAGTACATACGTTGCTTTCTCTTAAGAAGAGTATGATTGATCTCATAATCATTTGTGTGGAGACACTAAAGCAAGTATGTAGGTGCTTATTTGAGAATAAGTTCACTGAACGTGACTCGCTAATGAATACCTAATGGAGTTTTACTCGCCTGTCAATAGGAATTCCTTTAGTGATAGTAGTACAAGTGATCCTTGGACTTGAGATCATCATAGTATCTTGTGTATGATGAGTTATACTTTGACATGTCGCTTAAGACCTTTAGGGTATATCAAAGGGTATGATTGGGTATAATAAGTTGTACATGGAGATAGGTGAATGATCAACAAAGAATCTACCACGTCTAATAAAAGATGTGAATGTCCTATGTGATTCGATAAATGACAACTCAGTAGTCCTTGGCCAAGTCAGAATGAAATTAGAAAGGAGTTTCTAATTTGCATTATTTAGAGTTGTGCATTTGGGAATCGAAATACATATAATTGAATAAAATAAGACTTGACAGTAAATCAATGTCTTATATTTAATTGGGACATTGTATGGTAGAAGGATTGAATTGTACGGTAACTATTCACCGAAAGGTTCTTTTGTGATTAATGTTGAAATCTATATTATTTGGAAAGTCGTTGATCGCTAAGGGGGCTTACCCTTGTTGTAGAATAAATGTTATTTATTTAAATGAATTAAATAGTTTAATTTATTTATTTAAATAAGATTAGAATTGTTCTAATTGATTTATTCACAACCGGTTTAATATGGAGAACCTAAAGGGTCACACCGCAAAAGGAAAAATATTTATTTAAGAAGTAAATGGCATAATTGTAATAATAAGTTAAGTATATTTAATTTAGTCTATGAAGATAGAATAAATTAAATAGCTTAATATTTATTATTTAATATTTTAGAAATATTAAATATAAATTAATAAGAGGAGTATTATTATTATTATTACTATTACTATTATTTAATTCCTAATAGGGATTGGGAATTCATTAATAGAAGTATACTCTCATGAATTTCTAATTGGATTAGGAGCGTAATTAATTAAAGGAGTTTAATTATTATAGAAACCGTAATCCTAAATAGTTTAGAGAAGGGTTTTCCTACATCTATAAATAAGAGGAGTCTTATCATAGATTGGGGTTACACACTCTTGCATGAGAATTGTGGAGAGTACTTGCAATTTCTATAGAGATAGAAACTAGGGTTTTGCCAACACCCATCTTCTTGAATAACTATTCTTCCTTGGTGGATCACCTCTAGAGGCCAAACACTTGGGTGGCTAACGTTGATCAAGCAAAAGAATTTAGTCGGTGGAATTCAAAGAGAACGCGAAGGAATTAGAGGTGAACTTGTACCCGAGGAAGCACAGTTCTACAAGGGTATAATTTCTTAATCTCTATCTCTTTCGTTAATTGATAATTAAACACAAGGATAGATCATGGTGATGGTTTGTATGAAAATTTTAAAATTCGTTTTATCACGCTTCCGCTCTATTTATGTAATTTGATTGCATGCTTGCGTAATATATAAACCTAACAGACGCCTGCTCATTTCACGAGATCGGCTTTGTCGCCTGATCCTCTCCTGAGAGCAACTTTTCGGCCTGCTTCTGTCCTGTGAACAACTTCTGTGCCTGCCGCGGATCTGGGGAGCGGCTCTTCAGCCTACTCATGTCCTGCGAGCGGCTTCTGTGCCTGCTGCGGATCGGGGAGCGGCTCTTCGGCCTTCTCCTATCCTACGAGAGGCTTTTGTGCCTGCCGCGGATCTGGGGAGCAGCTCTTCGGCCTGCTCCTAACCTACGAGCGGCTTCTATGCCTGTCGCGGATCTGGGGAGTAACTCTTCAGTCGACCCTTATATCATTATCCGATCTTATCTCTCCCGGATAGATACCAACCTTATATCTTGCCCAAGAATATTTTCTCCTCTGCTAATTTCATTGTCGTGCTGAAGAGAGAGACAATAGATGGTAACTGAAGTCCGAAGTGAGATGCTATTGTCCGAAGGGATACGAAATTTAGTTTGGTGCGGAAATTACTCTGAGTGTTGAAGCTATCCGAGGTGATCCAAAGTTGCCTTCCTGGCGAAGGCTCCATATTATAGATTGAAGTCCAAAAGCTCCATATTGCACCTATAGCTGTTTTTAGGAATCCTTCTGGAAATCTTAATTTTTCTTTCCATGTATATACTTCTGGTATCTATATGTAAATTTGCCTCTTTAGATTGATATATGACTTGGTTGGCAACAAAACCAAGTTTAATACTGATGATGGGTCTGGATTGCTTCAGTCGGCTTCGAGAAGCATATAGAAAATGCAATAGTGTTTGTGACACCCCCAAATTCAAGTACCAATACCTCGAATTTGGTGCTCACGATAAAGTACATCCAAACACCTCTAAACGACATATGACAACTAATGCGGAATAAATAAACATATATTGTTCATTACAAAAGGTTTACTACGGTCCCAAGGTCTATAACCTTAAATAAATACATCATGAAATACTTAATAATACAAAATGATTCAACGATTGCATAGCGGGATGGTACATATAACTATTCCTTAAGCTTTCCTTTGCCTTTGTCCGCTTTGGAACTCTCCGGCTTAACTGCAAGAGGTTCATGATATAGCAAGGGTGAACAACTACTTTGCTCAGCAAGTTTAAAATGAATAATGGAGATATATCATGAATGAATAAGAATAATAACCACATAGATCAACAATTTAAGAACATTGATGAAATAACTGAATAATATAACCAACGTTCAAATGAAGAAATGAATATTGATTATTTACTGCTAAGTGGTCCAATAGACCATGAACTTTTGGCTAAAGAGTCAATCATTCAACTAACACTTTTAAAACCTGGCCCCATCAATAGTACTTGAGGGGATCAGCCTCTCGTACCCCATTATATGCATAACATTAAGTCCAGACTGCATCGAATAACCGACACATTATAGTCCCCTAATAAGGGTTGCTCTCTCAGTCCGAGAATCCCTACCAACTACTGGTTTGGATAACTTCCAAAAATATTAACCTGAATATGTATAGCCGAAACAAATGGCATAAACTATTTCTTAAACAGTTCATGAATGAAGAACTTAAACATTTCACAGTCCAACAACAGATCATGAATTCAAATGCACAAAGTGCGAATATCAATAATTACCTTTGATGTGGAGTAATTGACAATAATTAATCCACTAACATGATTGAAAAATAATAACTCGAGTTTGAGTTAGGAAACTTGCAACAAGATAAAATACTTACTCAAATATAAAGGTTGAGTAAGTTTAGGAAACTTGCTCAATAAATAAATTGAATTAAGAAACTTGCTCAAATACAATCTTGAGTAAGGTAAGGGAACTTGCATTCAATATATAAAATGAATAGAATTAGGGAACTTGCTCAAATATAAAAGTTGAGTAAGTTAGAACTTGCTCAATAAGTAAATTGAATTAAGGAACTTGCTTATCGCCCCCTTATGATATTACTTCAAAATATAACAATGCTCAAAATTCGTTTCAATCTGAGTTATAAAAACTCATTTTCGCAGTTTTTCTTTAACAAAACATCGTTCTTGTTTTTATCATATCTCATTCGCTACTCATTCATTTTCATTCATTCTTACGTCAAATTAAAGCTTATACATTCTACTTTAATCTCATCTAGGCCCTAGTTTCGAGCTATTTTTCAATCAAAATAAGTTTTCACTTTTTACAACCAAGGTCAGATTGCTACAAAAATCTGGCCAGCTTTACCCTCTCCCGCTAAAACAGTCATAACTAATTCGTTTTAAAACCTTTTTAAGCGATTCTTACGCCCACGCGAAGTTAACTTTCGGGGCTACAATTTTATGCTTTAACCATTTTCAAATTTTGAACACACAAGTCCAGAAAATTCATAAAATTGGCTGGTCCAAATCTGGTTTTCGAGATTAGACAGTTTTGACACATTTCCTTCCAATCACCAAAACTCCCTCATCTAAGGTCGGAATGCGTTCATTCCAAAGCCTATGGCTTCATAGCTCAGTGTACTATATTAATCCAGAAGCTCATAATTTTTCAAGCAACACATTAATACTAGAAATTGACTCATTGGTCACTATTCAATCCATTCTTCATTTTCTAACATGTTTTACCAAAACTCTTACTACAAATTCGTTTTAACACCTTTTTACTCCATTCTAACTAGGATATTCTCATAACCCATGGAAGTATAACATTATAATAACCAACAAAATTATCAGACATAATTACTAGCCCTTAATGTCCTTTAAATCAGTCCATTGTTCATAGTTGTCCATTTTCGTCCGTTTTCTTCCTCCTTATGCATGGGTTCAGATTTCTTTCATTCTTTTTCCACTTTTGAGTTATTAATAGTTTAAATAACCTTTGAATATCATAATTAACCATTCACAACCAATAAATAATAATCATAACAACAACAAATCTAACCCAGCAAGATAGAAGCTTAAGAAACAAAGAAAGCATGAAACTAAGGAGGAATGAGTTAGAGTATGATGATTACCTCTTGGATTCTCCTTCTTGGTTGCTAAATGATTTAGTTAGAGTTTGAGGCTTCCTCTCCTCTTCTCCCTTGCTTCTCCCAAACACTTATGCAAGCTTCTTTACTCCACCTACTTGCTTTTCCCTCTAAAATGGTTTCTCTCTTTCTCTAATTTCTCTTCTCAATTTTCAATTGGGTAGTATAGCTTTGCAAAATTTTAGCAAATGTTTATGAAGGGTATAGAAGTAGTTAGCTAGTCTCTTCCTCTCCCCCCAACTCTTTATATTCTTCATTAGATGGCTTGGTAAGAAGAAGATGAAATGATTTGGAATTTGGAAAGTTTTCTCCATTTTCTTTTTATTTTCCTTTTCTTTTCTCTCCAACCATTGGGTTTCCTCTTCATTTCCTTAGTTCCTGATTTCTCCAATTTAGAAATAGTGATAAACTGTCTAATGGGTCCCACTTTGGCTGATTACTCCCAATTAATACTCATTTATCCATTTAATTGCCCATTTTACCATTTTGACATCTGAAAATCAACTTTTTCGTGAAGACGGTCGATTCGTACTAAAATCGATGTTCTCATCGTCATGGAAATATCCGCTTTGTCAAATTCATCTCCGAAATTCGTGTTTGACTTTTTACTGAAAAAGTCAACCGGTTGACTTTTGACCAAAAAGTCAACCGGTTGACTTTTGACCAAAAAGTCAACCCCGACACAAAATGTGTTTAGGGTCTATTCTGACTAATTTGGACATTCTGGATTTAAATCCGCAGTCCGTTTCTCCAAATTCTAATCCGAACTCAAATTCGGGTTTTAACCACATAATTTAAAGCGTTAGCTTCTTTAGTAAGTTTAAATAATTAAACTAGTTTAAACCAACTATAAATATACATCTCATCATATAAAAATAAATATATGTATATATAACACATACATATTTATTTATTCACATAAAAATATTACTCAGAAAATTAATTTAAATAATATACATCAATATTCATAAGCTCGAATTACAAGGCTATCAAGAATTCACGGTCGTTACATCCTCCCCCTTATAAGAATTTTGTTCCCAGAATTACAACCTATGTACGGAAAACTTAACACGGGTTCACTCAAAAAGATGCGGATAATTATTCCTCATCTTCTCTTCCAGTTCCCACGTAGCTTCTTCAGCCGTGTGGTTCCTCCAAAGGACTTTGACCGAATGGATGACCCTATTTCTTAACGTCTGCTCCTTCCTATCTAATATTTGGACAAGAATCTCTTCATATGACAAGTCTCGATCAACTTGAATCGATTCATAGGATATCACATGCTTGTAGTCGGGTTTATATGGTTGTAACACAGAAACGTGAAACACATTGTGAATATGCTTAAGTTCATGAGGTAGAGCTACCTCGTACGCCACTTTACCTACCCTTTTTAAAACTTCAAAAGGTCCTACGAACCTGGGACTCAATTTCCCCTTCTTCTCAAATCTGATTTTTCCTTTCCAACGAGATACCTTCAAAAACACAAAACTGCCAACTTCAAAATCTCGCTTCTAACGATGCAAATTGACGTATTTCTTCTAGCGGTCCTGAGCTGCTACTAATCGAGCTCTTATTACTTTGATGACATCCACGGTCTGTTGCACCAATTCAGGTCCCAACAGTCTCCATTCACCGACTTCGTCCCAACACAAAGGTGTTCGACACTTCCTTCCATATAATGCTTCGTATGGCGGTATGCCAATACTTCATGATAACTGTTATTATAGGCAAACTCAACTAATGGTAGGTGATCATCCCAGCTGCCTTTCAAATCCATCACACATGCTCTAAACATGTCTTCAAGTGTCTGAATCGTTCATTTGTTTTGCCCATCCGTTTGAGGATGATACGTCGTACTCAACCTCAATTGAGTTCCCAACCTTTCTTATAAGCTCTTCCAGAAATTCGACGTGAAAAGCGGATCTCTGTCAGATACAATAGATACCGGCACCCCATATCGCGACTCGATCTCTTTAACATATAACTTTGCTAACTACTCCAGATTGTACCTTATCTTGATCGGTAGAAAATGTGCAGATTTAGTTAAACGATCGACGATCACCCAGATCGCGTCGTAACCCTTCTGAGTTGGTGGAAGCTCCGTCACAAAATCCATTGTGATATGCTCTCACTTCCACTCAGGAATCTCCAGCGGTTGTAGCAGCCCACCCGGTTTCTGATGTTCTGCTTTTACCCTCTGGCATGTCAAACATCGTCCCACACATTCCGCGACCTCCCTCTTCATGTTCAGCCATCGAAAGTGTTGGCGTAAATCCTGATACATCTTGGTACTACCAGGGTATATCGAATACCTTGTAGAATGAGCTTCTTGCATAATCTCTTCTCTTAACTCCGGAACCATCGGTATCTAGATCCTCCTTTCAAACCTTAGCAATCTCGTGCTATCTTGTACTTAAATTCTTCTCCTTCTGAGATTCGCTTCCTTATGGCAACACATTCATCATCCTTTTCTTGAGCCTCCTTTATCTTGTCTAATAAAGTCGGACTTGCCTCCACTTCGAATAGTTTCTCGTCTACATCTTTCGGATACTTTATTTCTAACTCTAGTTTTTCCATTTCTTTTATCAGTTCCTCTTGAGCTGTCAGCATCATCAACTTTTTTTCTATCCTTCCTACTTAGAGCATCAACTATTACATTAGCTTTACCGGGATGGTACAGGATTTCACAATCATAGTCCTTGATCAACTCCAACCATCGTCGCTGCCTCATATTTAGCTCCTTCTGAGTGAAGATATACTTCAGACTTTTATGGTCTGTGTATATTTCACACTTCTCTCCATACAGATAGTGCCTCCAAATCTTCAGAGCAAACACCACTGTTGCTAGTTCTAGGTCATGAGTCGGATATTGTGACATCCCCAAATCTGGGTACTTCGTTTCCACAAGATTTGCTATTCACTATCCAAATAAATCACATCACATCTAACTACCCATTCAAAAATAAATGAAAACTCTTAATTAAAATAGAAATCTCCCATTAAAGGGTTACAACATCTTTAACAAATAAATCCCAGGTCAACTAACCTTAGTAAAACATCAATTCGGAAACATAACACAAGTCTATTACAAAAACATCATTCAACTAATTTAACAACTCTTCATCACTTGTTTGTTTTGCCTTTGCCCTTACTAGTGGATGGCTCGTCAATTCTTTCAACTTTAGTTGTAATGTTATTATGCAAGGGTGAGCAACAGTTGCCCAGCAAGTAACACAATAAAATAGTAATAACATGCGAATGATCAATGGATATCGGATAATCGAATACTCGGCTTTTGAATCAAGATTTGAAAACAAGAATCAAAAGAACATCTGAGGGTCACAAGACCACGAACTATGTCCTAGGTTATCAAGTATTTCTACTTTAAACCTTTAACAGTTGTAAGACTATATGGACCTTACTTCTCGTACTTAGGGGGATCAGCCCTTTGTACCATGTATGTGCACAACATCTAAACGCTAACGCGTAAAATAATCCCTTCTTAAAGGGTTGTTCATCTCAGTTTGACATCAGAGTCCGCACCAAAGGAAGTTTGGTTTGGATTTACTTCAATAACGTTTCTAGAATTTAGAATGCTCATCAACTATGGACTAGTAGAATCAATAAGGGTTCGCTAGTCAATCAAGGTTCAATAATTTAATATGAAAGGTATTCGAGAACAAAAGACTGAATCTCAAAGGCATACAATCGAATAAACTCTGTATAACTGAAATATTACTTAAAAGGAATTAGAATAACATATTTGAATTCATGAACTTGAATGAATTATGGTAAGGAACTTGATCAATATGAAGTAGAATATAGAAACTTGCATAAAAGAGAGATAGGGTTTTAGAACTTGCTCAATGAAAACTAGAGTTAAGAAACGTGCCTCGTGCGTAGATTATAATTTAAAATTCACGTTCCTTAATCAACCTATACATTCCGTTTATAAAACAGTAACAATGATTAGTTACAATAGTATTATCACTTCAGGATTCACTCGCATCAAATTTTATTTTAATATCTCAATTGTCATCTGATAATCAATGGGTATTTCTAATTTGTATGTTCTAGTATTGATAATACAATATATTTTGTAATTCGCTATTTTCTTGTTTATATTAATGATTTTTAATTAATTAGTTTGCATGATTAGTTAAGCAATTAATTATTTCTTTTTGGGTATATGCTAACATCCATCACAATATCTTAGTATTTATTTAATAAATTAGTCTAAGCTTTAAACATGCATATGGTAACATAACATGAGCACAAAGAAAGTAGGAAAAATTTCATTTTCTGTTTCACCGTCAGGGCGATAGATTCTTTCACAAACCAGCACCGGGGCGAGGCTACCGTCGAGGCGGTAAAGTTAGTTTAATGTCCACTCTACAGTTCTTGTGTACGTACCTAATAGGAATTACCTCCCTATTCGCAATTTCTATGTTCAAAGGGTAATCTAATTCCTCCTTAGGCAACTCTAAGTTCTTAGCAAAGTCATCGGATATAAATGAACAAGTAGCACCCAAATCAAATAATACATAAGCATCTATATTATTGATCGGAATGATACCTGACACCACATCACGAGACTGCAAAGCATCTTGTACGGTCATGTTAAAAGTCCTGGCGTAAGGTCGGTTTGTTGGTGCTGACCCAATTATGGTCAACGTGCTACCACCACTGTTTCCCTTATTTCCTCCTATTCCTGCTCCTCCTGTTGCCTTCTTGGGACAATCCCTAGCTAGATGATCCATTGATCCGCAAGTGAAACAAGTGCCCTTCTTTGGATTCGGACAATTCGGTGCTGTGTGGCCTTCCTAACCACAATTGTAACAAACCCTTTTCCCTTTCAAGCATATCCCCACATGAGTCTTTCTACATGTAACACATGCTTCCACTTTCTTCTTCTGACCTCCCTGTTAATTTCCAGCAGATCCACCGTCATTCCACTTCCTCTTCTGATTGTGACCACCACTGTTACTACCATTTGCTTTGTTATTCTCATTTTCACCCTTCTTCTTCTGCTCCTGGTTAACTTAGTCAGAGCATCGCTCCCACCTTCTTCGATAATCGCCTTTTCCAAAACTCCGTTAAAAGTGTTCAATTGGAATATTGACACCTTGCTGTACAACCACGACTTCAATCCCTGTTCAAATCTCCTCGCCTTCCTCTCATCGGTGTTCACTTGGTATGTTGCGAACCTAGCCAACTCGTTAAACTTCGCTGCGTACTCCGGTACAGTCATGGTACCCTGTTTCAGCTCCAGGAATTTAATCTCCATCTGACTACGCGAGCTTGTCAGAAAATATATCTCAAAGAACATCTCCTTAAACCTATCACATGCGATTACACCCTGACCTCCTCGAACCTTATTCGTTTGCCACCAATAACTGGCCTCTGACTTAAGCATGAACGTTGCAAAGGTAGTCTTTTGGTCATCACTAACCCTAGCAGAGTCAAACACTTTCTCCATTTCCATCACCCAGGTTTGGGCTTCGATTGGGTTCAGGGAATCCCTAAATTATGGCGGTCCTACCGCTTTGAAATCCTTTAATGACGTAACTGGTGGAGCTTGCGGCTGATTTGCAAGTGCTCCAGCCAAAAGGTTCACCAACTGCTGTACAAGATTACATTGGCGTCGTTGTTGTTATTGTTAGTAGAGCTTTCTTGAGCTTGTTGACGTGATTGGCGTCTCGACGGCATTTTCTGTTTAAGAATATGCGCTTATTAGATCATCACTCAATTTCTTAAGTGTTCAATATTTAACTCAAACAATTCAAGTTAAACATTTAACATCTAACACATTTCAGATAAACTTTAATATTTCTTTCATTCAAAAGTCTTAAACATAGAAGATAGCATCATTGTTATTTACATCAACTATCCCGAGATCAAAGAATCTATAGGATTAAATAGTCATATTCCATTGTGTACAATCACGCTGAAATTTACATTACCAGCTACCATAAATATTTACATATACTTCAATACTTTTCCTATCACGGCCTACTAAGGCGTCGAACCGCCTTCCTGCGTTCTTCCTCAATGATACGGAACATCGTCCTGCGATCCAACATGTACCATGGTAAGTCCTCGAATTGAACTAGATAGTGGAGAACTCGTTCCTGGGCCCTATCAATCGGTGTCTGAAAAGTGTAGTTTGTCTCCTCAATCTTAGCCTTCTTTGCCCGTTCGCCTTCTTCAGAAATTTCTGCACATCGAGCGGTATTCATCCAAGCATCCTCTGTTGTAGTACGTTCCGCTGATTCCTCACTCAGATCGTCCTTCAATTTCTCAATTTTGAGTTTCATCTTCTCATTCTCAGCTAACAGGTCCTCCTTTTGACTCTCTGCCTGAACTAGCTTTCACTCCATGTCTCCAAGACGTATATCCAGGTCCTCAATCTTCTTATTCTTCTGGTCTATAATAGTTCGGCGTCTATTTTCCAGTCTCTCCAAATCTCTGACTCTATCTTGTAACTCTATGGTACGGTCATACAATGCATCGTACATCTCAACATCGATAGAGGTAAGGGGTACCTCCTCGGGATCCTCATCATCATCTTCAGCCTCTACCTCTACCTCCTCAGAATCCTCCTCTGAATCAAACTCAGGCTCATGCTCTTGACCCATAACAGTGATCAATGGAGTTAGTTCTCTCTATATCAACTGTTTTCGGATAATATGGATATCACGGGGCTCCTCCTCTCCAGCTACTCGGGGCTCAATCTCCCTAGGCTGACTGAATCCTCCAACATCTGACATCCTGACAACAAAGTTTAAGTTTTAGTTAATACTCGGTACTAGTCGCAGCACATAGGTTGTTAACACATAAGCACATAGCACATAAAGTCTTTTATTATCTTTAATGAATTCCTTAATTCATTCCTTAGAACTCGATAAGAGTTTATCACCACTACGTTTTCTGTCTCTTAAAAGGCTACTACCCTAAGGTTTCCCCACCTAAGGTTTATAACCTACAACTTTGACACCAACCTGTGACACCTCCAAATCCGCGTACTTCGTTTCCACAAGATTTGGTGTTCACTATCTAAATAAATCACATCACATCTAACTACCCATTCAAACATAAACGAAAACTCTTAATTAAAATAGAAATCTCTCGTTAAAGGGTTACAACATCTTTAACAAATAAATCCCAGGTCATCTAGCCTTAATAAAACATCAATGCGGAAACATAACATAAGTCTATTACATAAACATCATTCAAACAAATTTAACAAGTCTTCATCACTTGTTTGCTTTGCCTTTGCCCTTACTAGTGGATGGCTCGTCAATTCTTTCAACTTTAGCTACAATGTTATTATGCAAGGGTAAGCAACAGTTGCCCAACAAGTAACACAATAAAATAGTAATAACATTGTTGGTCGATTTCGCAACCGAAAAATACGCGCAAGTATACGCGGTCAACAAGTAATAAAGAGTAAGTAAAGTATCGATCCCACGAGGAATTGTTTCTAATGTTTACCAAGTATTAACCTTTTATCATTTCAATCTCATTTAAACAAACGATAATTGTTTTTGTTGTTTTGCAATAACGAAGATAACAAATATAGCATTAAGATAATGAAATCAAATATTAACAAGTCTAAGATTACAATTTCCCCCAACACTTCATTTAAATCTTCTAACTCTCTCTTTTTCAACTAGTTAATACACAAGAATTATTAACCGAGAAATTCACCTTATTCATAAGCCTTAGTGTATGGTCATATGAAAATCACCCATACACGACACATAGGTATATGTTTATCCGACATGCCAATAATCCATTCAATTCCATGAATAATCAACAAGACACACGCCACATAATCTTAGTCAATCTACCCATCAAACGAATGAACCTCCGTGTAGGGAGTCATTAAGTTTGTAATCTCATAATGGTTACACACGACATTTAGGTATATCTCTATCCTAAATACTAGCAAGTCATCCATTCTTGGAGACAATGAATAAGACACACGCCACATAATCTCATACATCACCCACAAAAATCTCTAACTTTCGTATGATATCAAAACCAAGTCTCAACACTATAATCCACTTTTCAATTTCATATAGGTGATCAATCAATTATACTTTCAGCATAAATCATGTTAGACATTCAATTCGCAATTTATTACGTTAGAATGTTGGTCGAGAACACGAATGTAAAATATGGCCACCTCTCGATGAACCATATTCGTATCACACTAAATCCACAATTGATAGAATGAATGTGAACACCCTAGATGACTAACGCACTATATCTCTATGTGAATTACAATCAAAAGGGTTGAAGCATAAGTTCTCAATTGGCCACATATGGTGCTTCGGTATATCTCTATCCTAGGCACGAATCTTAAATTCCATCACATGCAGAATTCATGAACCCATGCTAGCATAATCAGATCTCAATCTATATTTCCTTTCTCAATTCCATATAGATTATCACAATAATTGATGATCAAGGTAATTAATACATGAAGCGCAAATTATGATATCCAATTCTAAAATGATAACTAATATTAAAGAGAGATAATTCAATTCAAACTAGGTGTTGGGTTCCATTGAAATCTTAGAATAAAAATCTAGTTCATGGTAGCTACAAATAACATCATATTCAAATTATACATCATGTTAAATTACAAATCAGAAGGGAAATTAGAGATAAAACCAATTTTGATGTATATTCAGATGTTGCTTGTTGGGTTGATGATGATCTCTAGCTTTTCCTCCTTGATTTTGCAATCCTTGATGCTTTAGCTCCTTGGCCTTTGCTTGATATAGCTTGATTTGTAGCACTTTGGCCCTCCTTGGTGATGAATTTGGTAGCTCCCTCCTCTCTTGAATCTGATTTCTAGGGTCTAGCTCTCATAAAAATGGAGGCTACATATTGTATTTATAGTTCCTTAAGTAAAAACCTAGCTTAGCCCACGAATTTTGACCAAAAATGAGCTGAAATCGCGAAATCTGGCGAACCCGGCGCAGCTGCGCGCTTGGATGCGCTGCATACTGAGTTCCCTGGATGCCGGGCGCAGCTGCGCCGCCTTTGGCTTGCGTCCAGGCGCAGCTGCGCTGCCCAAATCCACTAAATCTGTAGGAAGGGCGCAGCTGCGCCGGTATTGTACTTGGAAAGGGCGCAGCTGCGCCAGGTAGCAGTTCTGCTGCACTTTCCAGCTCTGACGTCTGTTGGGAAAATGGTCATAACGTCTTCGTCCGAACTCGGATTAAGGCGATTAAGTAGGCTATGGAAAGCTAAGAAGTAGCTCTACAACTTCTATAACTAGACCTCGTCGAGATACAGACCGTAGCAAAGCTCAAATTGGACCCGAAGAAACTGCTGCGTAAAATCCATGTCAAATCTGACGGTAAAATGACCATAACTATCTCATACGAACTTCAAATTGGATGATTCTGGATGTTCTGGAAAGCTAAGATCAAAATATACAACTTTCGTTCTTTGAGTTTTGAGAGATTCGGATTTCATCATGGGTGAAATTGAGAAACAAGCAGCTGAAATGCCAAATTCACGCCGAAAACGCATTGATCCCAAGGGCTTTTATTTCAATACCTACGAAACAAAGTAAAAACACATAAAAGAATACAAATACATATAAAAGTAATACAAAAATATATTACACAACAATAATATGAAAACACATAAAACCAAACGAAATAGCTAAAGACTTACAAATTATTAAGGCTAAAAGTACCCAATTTGTGTATATAAAACACACTCATCAAACATGCGAACGATCAATGGATATCGGATAATCGAATACTCGGCTTTTGAATCAAGATTTGAAAATAAGAATCAAAAGACCATCTGAGGGTCACAAGACCACGAACTATGTCCTAGGTTATCAAGTATTTCTACTTTAAACCTTTAACAGTCGTAAGACTATATGGACCTTACTTCTCATACTTAGGGGGATCAGCCCTTTGTACCATGTATGTGCACAACATCTAAACTCTAATGCGTAAAATAATCCCCTATAAAAGGGTTGTTCATCTCAGTTTGACATCAGAGTCCGCACCAAAGGAAGTTTGGTTTGGATTTACTTCAATAACATTTCTAGAATTTAGAATGCTCATCAATTATGGACTAGTCAAATCAATAAGGGTTCGCTAGTCAATCAAGGTTCAATAATTTAATATAAAAGGTATTCGAGAACAAAAGACTGAATCTCAAAGGCATACAATCGAATAAACTCTGTATAACTGAAATATTACTTAAAAGGAATCAGAATAACACATTTGAATTCATGAACTTGAATGAATTATGGTAAGGAACTTGATCAATATGTAGTAGAATATAGAAACTTGCATAAAAGAGAGATAGGGTTTTAGAACTTGCTCAATGAAAAGTAGAGTTAAGAAACGTGCCTCGTGCGTAGATTATAATTTAAAATTCACGTTCCTTAATCAACCTATACATTCTGTTTATAAAGCAGTAACAATGATTAGTTACAATAGTATTATCACTTCAGGATTCACTCGTATCCAATATCATTTTAATATCTCAATTGTCATCTGATAATCAATGGGTATATGCTAACATCCATCACAATATCTTAGTATTTATTTAATACATTAGACTAAGCTTTAAACATACATATGGTAACATAACATGAGCACAAAGAAAGAAGGAAAAATTTCAATTCCTATTTCACCGCCAGGGCGGTAGATTCCTTCACAAACCAGCACCGAGGCGAGGCTACCGTCGAGGCGGTAAAGTTAGTTCAATTTGGACGCCGGGGCGAGGACACCACCGGGGCGACAAAATCAGTTCATTTATACCGCCGGAGCAGGGACACCGTCGGGGCGACTAATCTTAGTGTAATTCCACCGCCGGGACGGTGGACCCGAAACTCAGTTTCTGCAGTTCTCGTGTTAGGTTTGTATATAGCGCGAACATGCAATCAAATTACATAAATAGTGCGGAAGCGCAATAAAACGGATTTTTAAATTTTTCATACAAACCATCACCATGATCATCCTTGTGATTAATTATCAATTAAACGAAAGAGATAGAGATATAGAATTATACCCTTGTAGAACCATGCTTCCATAGGTACGAGTTCACCTCCAAATCCTTCGCGTTCTCCTTGAATTCCACCGATTAAATTCCTTCTTTTGATCAACGTTAGCCACCCAAGTGTTTGGCCTCTAGAGGTGATCCACCAAGGAATAATAGTTGTTCAAGAATATGGGTGTTGGCAAAACCTTAGTTTCTATCTCTATAGAAATTGCAAGTACTCTCTCTCTCTCTCCAATTCTTATGGAAGAGTATGTAACTGTCTAACCCTAAATCATGATAAAACTCCTTTTATTTATAGATATAGGGAACCCTCCTAAACTATTTAGGATTAGGGTTTTTATTTTAATTAAACTCCTTTAATTAATTAAACTCCTAATCCAATTAGGAATTTATGAGAGATTACTTCTATTAATTAATTCTCAATCCCTATTAGGAATTAAATAATAGTAATAGTAATAATAATAATAAGACTCTTCTTATTAATTTAAATTAAATAATAAATATTAAGCTATTTAATTTATTCTATCTCCATAGATTAAATTAAATACACTTAACTTATTATTACAATTATGTCATTTACTTCTTAAACAAATATTTTCCTTTTGCGGTGTGACCCTTTAGGTTCTCCATATTAAACCGGTTGTGAATAAATCAATTAGAACAATTCTAATCTTATTTAAATAAATAAATTAAACTATTTAATTTGTTTAAATAAATAATATTTATTCTACAATAAGGGTAAGCCCCCTTAGCGATCAACGACTTTCCAGATAATATAGATTTCAACATTAATCATAAAAGAACCTTTCAGTGAATAGTTACCGTACAATTCAATCCTTCTACCATACAATGTCCCAATTAAATATAAGACATGGAATTACTGTCAAGTCTTATTTTATTTAATTATATGTATTTCGATTCTCAAATGCACAACTCTGATTAATGCAAATTAGAAACTCCTTTCTAATTTAATTATGCTTTGGCCAAAGACTTCTGAGTCGTCATTTATCGAATCACATAGGATATTCTCTCCTTTTACTAGAAGTGGTAGATTCTTTGTTGACCATTCACCTATCTCCATGTACAACTTATTATACCCAATCATATCCTTTGATATACCATAAGGGTCTTAAGGGACATGTCAAAGTATAACTCATCATACACAAGATACTATGATGATCTCAAGTCCAAGGATCACTTGTACTACTATCACTAGAGGAATTCTTATTGACAGGCGAGTAAAACTTCATTAGGTATTCCTTAGCGAGCCACATTCAGTGAACTTATTCTCTAATAAGCACCTACATACTTGCTTAAGTGTCTCCACACAAATGATTATGAGATCAATCATCCTCTTCATAAGAGCAAGCAACGTATGTACTAATCTATCCGGATTCACTAATCCCTTTTTTAGTAATACAACGATTAGGAACAATTTTAGTTTGTGAGCTATCTAGAATTTAGATCTCATTAGCATGATCCCCATCATGATTCTAAAAGCATTGCTCAAAACTATGGGTTTATCACATTTAATATAACAGCACCATGTAGATAATGTAAAATGCCTTTAATAACCGAATAAGATTACAAAGTATATGCTACATCATATTAAATATGATTGGCTTGTGTGCATACTACTTTCAATCTCCCACTTGCACTAAAGCCAATCGTCATGGTATTTAATATCCTTCTTCTCTAACTGACGATCATCCTGCTGTTTGGATAAAGCTTCAGTAAATGGATATGCAATATTGTTCTCCAGAGTCCACTATCTTTATAGTGACTTTTCCTCTTTCACTGATTCCACTAATCAAATGAAAGTGCCGCAACACTTGTTTGAATACAAGATGAGACTTAGGAACTATTCCTAGTTCTGTAATGAACTTTTCATCCAAACAATCAACTTGCAGCTTCATTTACAGCTATATACTTTGTCTTTGTCACTAAACCAACAACTCTTTGCTATTTGGAACTTTTCCAATTCACTGCACCACCTTTCAAAGTAACGATTTACCTTAAAGTGGATTTGTTATCGTCTTAGTCAGTCTGAAAAACTTAAGTCGGTTTAGTTCTCTAGTTTTAATTCAGACCTACCATGAATCATAATCACATCTTCAGTACCGGTTAAGTACCTAAAGATGTTTATCACTGTCTTACAGTGATCATCTCCAGAATATGACTGATCAACATCAAGCCTTGTATATTCATTGCATACATGATAGTAACTCATGTGATCTCTCTTTTAATTGGAGATAATTTTAGAGAGATACACTCCATGGCTCATCATCATGAGACCTCTCTTGGAGTTTGCCATGCTAAACGCCTTTAGCATCAAATGAATATACGTTCTTTGGGTTAAGCCGAACATCCTTTTAAATCTATCTATATAGATTTATATCCCCAATTTATAGGATGCTCCTCCCAAGTCATTCATGGAGGAATGTTTAGACAATTTCATCTTTACTGATCGTAGCATTAGTGTGTTATTCCTTATCAGTAGTATATCAACATATAATACTAGGAATGTCACAGTGCTCCCACTGACCTTTTTGTACACACTAGGTTCATTCTCGTTTTTGATAAAATCAAACTCTTTTGATTGTCTCATCAAAACGAATGTTCCATCTTTGAGAAACTTGCTTCAATCCATCAATGGATCATTGTAGCTTAAAACATGATTTGCTTCAACCTTTGAAACAAATTCCTCTAGCTGTATCATACATACATTCTCCTCAAGTCTTCATTGAGGAAGGGCGTCTCCACATCCATTTTACCAGATTTCGTAATAAGCTGCAATCACAAGCAAAATCCAAATGAACTTGAGCATTACCCGGTAATAAGGTTTTATCACAGTCAACTCCTTGACTTGAAAAACCTTTTAAACAGGTATGGTCTTATAGGTCTCCACCTTGCCATTTGCCTCAGTCTTTCTCTTAAAGACCCATATTCACACTCTAGGCACTATGCCCTTTTGTGGAGTAACCAGAGTCTATACTTGGTTCTCATACATGGAGTCCATTTCGGATTTCATGGCCATCTGCCATTCTTTGAGTGTCTTCTACTCATAGCCTCATCGTATATAACTGGATCATCATCCTCTATGATGCGTACCTCATCATCATCCTCTATGATGAATCCATACCTCCCAGGTATCTTCAGTACTCTTCCAGATTTACGATTCGGTTGTGGTACAATAGGTCTATCTACAGGTTCCTCGGTTCGACTTAAAGTGTTTTGTGGTTCTTGAACTCCTTCAAGATCTATTACCCTCCCACTAGGTCCTTCAATGATAAACATCTTTTTCTAAGAAGGCAACGTGTAAGATTATAGTAATAATACCCTAAACTTTCTTTAGGATATTCCACAAGTCTGCACTTGTCAGATTATGTCCCAAACTTATCTTTGAAACCCTTTTTACATAAGCTGGACAACCCCTTATCTTAACATACTTAAGAGTAGGAATCCTCCCTATCCATAACCTTTATGGAGTCTTGGGCTCGGATTTTTGAGGTTACCTTATTTTTGTAGATATGCAGATGTTCTAGGGCATAACCCCAGATGGATACTAGTGAAAGTAGTATGCACACAAGCCAATCATATTTGATATGATGTAGCATATACTTTGTAATCTTATTCATTTATTAATAAAAGAAATTGATTTTCTTAAAAGATATTTTATATTATCTACATAGTGCTGTTATATTAAATGTGATAAATCCATAGTTTTGAGCAATGCTTTTAGAATCATGATGGTGATCATACTAATGAGATCTAAATTCTAGATAGCTCACAAACTAAAATCGTTCCTAATCGATGGATTACTAAAAAGGGGATTAGTGAATCCGGATAGATTAGTACATACGTTGCTTGCTCTTATGAAGAGGGTGATTGATCTCATAATCATTTGTGTGGAGACACTAAAGCAAGTATGTAGGTGATTATTAGAGAATAAGTTCACTGAACGTGGCTCGCTAAGGAATACCTAATGGAGTTTTACTCGCCTGTCAGTAGGAATTCCTCTAGTGATAGTAGTACACGTGATCCTTGGACTTGAGATCATCATAGAATCTTGTGTGTGATGAGTTATACTTTGACATGTCTCTTAAGACCCTTAGGGTATATCAAAGGGTACGATTGGGTATAATAAGTTATACATGGAGATAGGTGAATGATCAACAAAGAATCTACCACTTCTAGTAAAAGGAGAGAATGTCCTTTGTGATTCGATAAATGACGACTCGGAAGTCTTTGGCCAAAGCAGAATGAAATTAGAAAGGAATTTCTAATTTGCATTAATCAGAGTTGTGCATTTGAGAATCGAAATACATATAATTAAATAAAATAAGACTTAACAGTAATTCCATGTCTTATATTTAATTGGGACATTGTATGGTAGAAAGATTGAATTGTACGGTAACTATTCACTGAAAGGTTCTTTAATGATTAATGTTGAAATCTATATTATCTGGAAAGTCGTTGATCGCTAAGGGGGCTTACCCTTATTGTAGAATAAATATTATTTGTTTAAACAAATTAAATAGTTTAATTTATTTATTTAAATAAGATTAGAATTGTTCTAATTGATTTATTCACAACCGGTTTAATATGGAGAACCTAAAGGGTCACACCGCAGAAGGAAAATATTTGTTTAAGAAGTAAATGGCATAATTGTAATAATAAGTTAAGTGTATTTAATTTAATCTATGGAGATAGAATAAATTAAATAGCTTAATATTTATTATTTAATATTTTGAAAATATTAAATATAAATTAATAAGAGGAGTCTTATTATTATTATTATTACTATTACTATTATTTAATTCCTAATAGGGATTGAAAATTAATTAATAGAAGTACTCTCTCATTAATTCCTAATTGAATTAGGAGCATAATTAATTAAAGGAGTTTAATTATAATAAAAACCCTAATCCTAAATAGTTTACGAGGGTTCCCTATATCTATAAATAAGAGGAGTCTTATCATGATTTAGGGTTAGACAGTTACATACTCTTCCATAAGAATTGGAGAGAGAGAGTACTTGCAATTTCTATAGAGATAGAAACTAGGGTTTTGCCAACACCTATCTTCTTGAACAACTATTATTCCTTGGTGGATCACCTCTAGAGGCCAAACACTTGGGTGGCTAACGTTGATCAAAGGAAGGAATTTAATCGGTGGAATTTAAGGAGAACGCGAAGTAATTGGAGGTGAACTTGTACTTGAGGAAGCTTTGATTCACGAGGGTATAATTCTATATCTCTATCTCTTTCGTTTAATTGATAATTGATCACAAGGATGATCATGGTGATGGTTTGTATAAAAATTTAAAATCCGTTTTATTGCACTTCTGCACTATTTATCTAATTTGATTGCATGTTCACGCTATATACAAACCTAACAACTAGAATGTCGGTAAAAATCATCATGGACTGCACCATGTCCAACAAGGTACAATTTCTCCTTTTAGATACACCAATCAATCATTGCGTATCAGGAGGTGTCTATTATGAGAAAATACCATTTTGAGATGATCTAGAAACTCATTGCACAAGTATTCTTTCCTCGATCTGATCAAAGAATCTTAATACTTTGTCAATTTATTTCACTTCTGAATTCTTTGAACCTTTGAAATGATTCAGACTTGTATTTTATCAAATACACACATTCAACTCTTTGAATGACCATCTCCTTTTCTTTTATTAGTTTATTCAATTTGCAAAACATTTTTCATGTAAGTCAAGTATACAAAGTCTATCAATTATTCTTCCAGTTTCAAACAAAACATTATAAATAGAACAACAATTGTTCTTAAATATAATACCATAACCTTCCTTGTCCAACAATGAAAATTCTAATGTTTCTAATGAGAACTGGAACATAATAACAACTTATTAACTTAATAGACTTGTCCGTAGGCAATGCTAAACTATAAGTTCCTATGGTTAATGCAGCAACCTTTGCTCCATTCCCACACATAAGGTTACTTACTCTTAGTTTAGCTTTCTACTTCTGCTTAGTCTCTGCATTCGATTGCATACGTGAGAACTACAGCCAGTATCCAATACCCAAGTAGAACCTTGACTTACAGAAAGATTTATTTTTAATCATGAACAAACTTATATCTGTAATAGAAGCTTCAATAAGCTTCTTCTGGTTAGCCTCTGTAAGATTCTCCTTACAGTTTCCTTTCTAGTATCCAGGCTTATTGCAGTGGAAGCAAACTCCTTTGCTATTTGCATCAGTTTTGTTCTTAGTGTCCTTAGTTATTGCCTTTCCTTTTACCTTCTTTGAATTGTTTTTCTTTTTAGAAGATCCTTTGGCCCTCTTCCGCTTCCTGGAAGAATCATCTACCAGTAAGACTTGGTCTTTCTTGGTTGAAAAGTGACTCTTTACAGTTTTCAACATGTTTAAGTAACTCAGGCAGGCTAAAATATAACTTGTTCATGTGGAAATTCACAACAATTTGTGAGAAAGAGTCCGGAAGTGATTGCAAGATCAAATCTTGGATCAGCTCTCCATCCATGACAAAACCTTGTTATCCTAATTGTTCAATCAGATTGAGCATTTTTAGGACATTTGTCTATACTGTAGTGCCATCGGTTATTCTAGATTGGAAGAGCTCCTTAGATATCTAATGTCTAGCAGTCCTACTTTTCTCACCATTCAACTCCTTGAAGGTGCCGGAGTATAGTAGGAGCATCCATAGTTTCATGCTGACGCTGAAGCTCGTTACTCATGGATGCGAGCATGATGCTTTGAGCCAACTGTGCATCATCTTCCCACTTTCTAAAAGTAGCAATCTCTTCCTCAGAGGCATTGTCTGCAACCATTACAGGGATAGGCGTATTAAGGACATAAGATAGCTTTTCAGCCTTGAGAACTATTCTCAGATTCTTTAACTAGTCCTTTTAAGTTGGTCCGGTTAATTAGCTTCTAATATGCTCCGCAGTGATAGTAAATTAGACATTGTAAAATTCTGTAAATGAATTTGTAATTTAACAACATTTTAGCATACATTCATTTCTTAATTAATTACCAAAATAAATTAGGCCTTTATTTTAAATTGGTATCTCTCACTTTTTTATCAAACTATATTACCCTCATTATATAGTTCGGCAAATCTAATTAAAAATTTGCTAGCGAGAATAAGGATCCCATTTCAAATGTATATAGCCTTGTGTGTGCACAACAAACTATATATAAATAAATAGGTAGACAACTATTGTCAATTACATCATTATGTAACTCCTTGTATTTTGCCTCTTAGATTATAATGGACAAGTGTGTGCATATCCGAACTAAAATAATCTAAGTTAAGTCCAACCTAGCACTTCCATATATGTGAAGAGAAAAAGACCGTCCTTGTGGTGACACAACAAAACAGTAATGTTCAATTCCTTAATAAGCATCAAATGTGATAATGCAACATCTTAAATATTTAATAATTGCCTTGTGGTGACACAACAAACTCATATTAAATATTTAATACTCTATTGTTTTACCATGCTAGAAGGCGACGTTCGATATTCCAAATATCTTTGAACGCTTAGGACTTAATATAATTTCTTTGAGGGGTTTGTAATTATTAGTTTCATTTTGTTTAGCGCATGCACATATATATATAAAATACTCGTCATATTATTTAACATGCGAAGCATATTGTATAATATATAATATATACATAGTAAGCATGCATATATAGAATACTATATTCTACCCGGATTAATTATGGACTTTTATTCTAGTTTGGTTCACTAAAGCCACCAAGTGAACCAAAAGGTCAAACCTAGGGTGCAAGAACAAAATTTAAATATAACTATAACAATTAAACCCGGGCTCCATTACAAACGGGTCTTCAAGCGCTCCTTGCTCCTTCGTCTCCAATTCTTCAAGTAATTCTAAGTAAACCTATTACATAAACTATTTACAATAAATAGAAACCTTGATCAGCAGTCAAGGGGAAGTACATAGGAGAGAGATAGAATTTACATTAAGAAAAATTAGAGAAGACGAGGTACGCAGACCCCATTTATAAAAACTCATTCATTCAAGCATCCACTAAAATAAATCCAATCAGACATTGGTCAATAGTCCATAATCAATCCTTATTTATTATCATACATAATCTCTATATGTATCAATAAATAACATTTATCCGATAAATATTAAAATCATTCCATATATGCATTGATATCAATTAATGGGCATTTAAAAGTTTACTAGAAATCCAATTTTGAAATAAAAATAAACTTCTTTATTCTAATCAAAATTTAAATCATAATAAACTTATTTATTTTATTTTATCCAATTTTGAATAAAAATAAACTCTTTTATTTTTAATCAAATTCCAAATCAAAATAAAATCTTTTATTTCAATTAACATGGAATTCAATTTCAAGTTCAAAACAAACTCTTTTATTTTAACTTAAAATTGTTGGAAAATAAAATATGTTGAATCATATTCCTTATCAAAATAAACATCTTTATTTTTAAGAAAACATGGAATCCTATTCCATATGTGAATAAACTCCTTTATTCTAAACTTATATCAATTAAATAAACCATTTATTTTAATTGAAGGAAAAATTATTTTTTTTCGGATTCTGCTGTCCGGCGCCGTTGCGCCCAAAATGAACTGGGAAACGGCGCAGTTGCGCTGAACCCCAGAAATGACTTTCTGGGTTTGGGCACTGCTGCGCTCTAGAACGAACTGGAAATGGCGCAGCTGCGCCGCGTAGCAGATTCAGAAAAAATAGGTCCTGCCCAAAAATTTCGATCGAATCGCATACCATACACACATGAAATCATCAAAATCGATAATTAGCACAAGGTTAGGCTCTGATACCACTGTTAGGTTTGTATATAGCGCGAACATGCAATCAAATTACATAAATAGTGCGGAAGCGCAATAAAACGGATTTTCAAATTTTTCATACAAACCATCACCATGATCATTCTTGTGATTAATTATCAATTAAATGAAAGAGATAGAGATATAGAATTTTACCCTTGTAGAACTATGCTTCCACAGGTACGAGTTCACCTCCAAATCCTTCGCGTTCTCCTTGAATTCCACCGATTAAATTCCTTCCTTTGATCAACGTTAGCCACCCAAGTGTTTGGTCTCTAGAGGTGATCCACCAAGGAATAATAGTTGTTCAAGAAGATGGGTGTTGGCAAAACCCTAGTTTCTATCGCTATAAAATTTGCAAGTACTCTCTCTCTCCAATTCTTATGGAAGAGTATGTAACTGTCTAACCCTAAATCATGATAAAACTCCTCTTATTTATAGATATAGGGAACCCTCCTAAACTATTTAGGATTAGGGTTTTTATTTTAATTAAACTCCTTTAATTAATTAAACTCCTAATCCAATTAGGAATTTATGAGAGAGTACTTCTATTAATTAATTCTCAATCCCTATTAAGAATTAAATAATAATAATTGTAATAATAATAATAAGACTCTTCTTATTAATTTAAATTAAATAATAAATATTAAGCTATTTAATTTATTCTATCTCCATAGATTAAATTAAATACACTTAACCTATTATTACAATTATGCCATTTACTTCTTAAACAAATATTTTCCTTTTGCGGTGTGACCCTTTAGGTTCTCCATATTAAACCGGTTGTGAATAAATCAATTAGAACAATTCTAATCTTATTTAAATAAATAAATTAAACTATTTAATTTGTTTAAATAAATAATATTTATTCTACAATAAGGGTAAGCCCCCTTAGCGATCAACGACTTTCCAGATAATATAAATTTCAACATTAATCACAAAAGAACCTTTCAGTGAATAGTTACCGTACAATTCAATCCTTCTACCATACAATGTCCCAATTAAATATAAGACATGGAATTACTGTCAAGTCTTATTTTATTTAATTATATGTATTTCAATTCTCAAATGAACAACTCTGATTAATGCAAATTAGAAACTTCTTTCTAATTTCATTCTGCTTTGGCCAAAGACTTCTGAGTCGTCATTTATTGAATCACATAGGACATTCTCTCCTTTTACTAGAAGTGGTAGATTATTTGTTGACCATTCACCTATGTCCATGTACAATTTATTATACCCAATCATACCCTTTGATATACCCTAAGGGTTTTAAGGGACATGTCAAAATACAACTCATCATACACAAGATACTATGATGATCTCAAGTCCAAGGATCACTTGTACTACTATCACTAGAGGAATTCCTATTGACAGGCGAGTAAAACTCCATTAGGTATTACTTAGCGAACCACGTTCAGTGAACTTATTCTCTAATAAGAACCTACATACTTGCTTTAGTGTCTCCACACAAATGATTATGAGATCAATCATCCTCTTCATAAGAGCAAGCAACGTATGTAGTAATCTATCCAAATTCACTAATCCCCTTTTTAGTAATCCAACGATTAGGAACGATTTTAGTTTGTGAGCTATCTAGAATTTAGATCTCATTAGCATGATCCCCATTATGATTCTAAAAGCATTGCTCAAAACTATGAGTTTATCACATTTAATATAACAGCACCATGTAGATAATGTAAAATGCCTTTAATAACCGAATAAGATTACAAAGTATATGCTACATCATATCAAATATGATTAGCTTGTGTGCATACTACTTTTATCGCGAAGAACACAGAAAATGCCAAATTTGGCCAAAGTTTTTCACAATTCACCAATTTAATTACTACCATACATCATACGTGTTATAAAACCATAACCCATTATATACACAATGATTTTAGCATCATAAACAATCTAAATAACCAATTTAAAGGCTAAAAATTCACTGTTTATATTTTATTATCATGTTTTGATACATTTAATGTAATCAATCACTGTGAACTCGTTTCTTAACCAAATCAATCCTTTTAACTTTCATTTTCTTCGTTTTTACATGCAGAAACATAATCAACCATTAATTTACCGATAATCATGCAATTCAAGCATAATATTTCATACATATAAGGTATATTCAAACATTGTTTCTCTGTAAATTTTAGAACTTCATTTAAACACATAATCTCATGGATTTAATTACTATAAGTCATATACAAACCATATAAAACAAATTATGTATAATAATAAGCATCTAATATCAGTTCTTAAAAATTTAGCCACAAAATAAATTTACAGAGAACTCAAAATTTTCATGGAGGAACTCAAGAACGTAATTAAAACTTGAATTTAGTGAGTTACCTTTGATTAATAGTTTAGACTATGTAAGGAGATGAAAGAAATTCTTTGATTCTCCAAATTCCTTCTTCAATCTCAAGATTTCACAAATTTTCTCTCTTTTTTCTCTCTGTATTGTTCTGACTTAGACTTAGAAAAATAATGCATAATGAAGAACTGACACAATATGGATGTCAGTTAATCCTATAATGGGTTAACTGACTCCAACCCCCACTAAGGCTATGTTTGCTTGTTCTTTTATTCCTCCTCTCTAGTTTATTTTAATAACTTGTTTATAATATAGTTTAATTTACATATTTAATTAACTAACTAATCTCATTTAAATCAATTAAATAAAATAGCATAATACCACATTAAATCACATTTTCACATAATTAAAATTCTCATTTATTGATTATGATAAATTATTAAATCTCTAATTAATTATTAAATTAATTAGAATAACATTATGCTTATTTAAATAATGCATTTAATCAAATAAGCTCAATTAAATACATACTTTGAATATAAAAATTCTCCACATTAATTTAACTAATGTACCACATATAATTAAATTAATCTACTACAAATTCATCAATTAATTATTTAATTCAATAATTAAATCATCGAAAATATTTATTTAATTCAATAAATATTTAAATTAAACTACAAAAATCTCGTTGGTCATAGATATCCCTTCTCATAGTCCTTCAGTTGTCGTGACGCGTACACAATGACCTTCCCATGCTGCATCAATACGCACCCAAGGCCCTTGTGTGACGCATCACTGTACACGACAAATACCCATGTATTATCTGGTAGTGATAATACATGTGTTTCACTAAGTTTCCTCTTCAACTCCAAGAAACTCTCTTCGCACTTATCCATACAAACTTCACAATCTTCCTTGTCAAATTTGTCAACGGTGTCGCTATCTTTAAAAAGTTGTGAATAAACCTCCGATAGTAACCCGTTAAACCCAAGAAACTTCGGACTTCTGTCGGCGTCTTTGGCTGCTCCCAGTTTATTACCGCTTCTACCTTCACATGATCCACTGATACACCATCCTTGTAAATTACGTGCCCTAAGAACTACACCCTTTGTAGCCAAAATTCGCACTTGGAAAACTTTGCATATAGCTTCTCCCTTCTCAGCGTTTCCAGGGCTATCCTCAAATGTTCGACGTGTTCTTCCTTCGTCTTTGAGTAGACTAAAATGTCATCTATGAACACGACCACAAACTTATCCAAATATTGCTTGAACACTTTGTTCATCATGTCCATAAATGATGCTGGTGCATTCGTCAGCCCAAACGACATCACCAGAAACTCAAAGTGACCATATCGAGTTTTGAATGTTGTCTTTGGTATGCCCTCTTTTCTCACCTTCAGCTGGTGATACCCTGTCCTTAGACAAATAATCAATTCTGGGCAGCGGATACTTGTTCTTAATGGTAACCTTGTTCAATTCCCTGTAGTCGATACAGAGCCTTAACGATCCATCCTTCTTCTTTATGAACAAAACTGGCGCTCCCCACGGAGATACACTCAGATGAATATACCCTTTGTCTAGCAGCTCCTGCAGTTGAACCATCAATTTTTTCATCTCTACCGGTGCCATCCTGTACGGTGCGTTTGAGATCGGTGCGGTTCCTGGCACCAAGTCGATCACAAATTCCACTTCTCTATCCGGTGGCAAACCCGGTAAATCTTCTGTGAAAACATCGGTGAATTCTCTTACAACCGGTATCTGACCCAGCTCACCCTCTACTCTTCGAGTATCAATCACATAAGCCAGATAACCTATGCAACCTTTCCTTAGTAAAATCTTTGCTTGCATCATCGTCAAACAACAAGATTGTCTCGGCAATTTACTATCGTAGAATACAACCGTCAACTTACTCGGAGTCTTCAGGTGTATACATTTCTTCTGGCAGTCAATCACAGCTCCATGATTAGACAACCAATCGATTCCAAGAATTATGTCAAATTCTCCTAGTTGTATCGGAATCAAATTTACGCCCAACTGATGAGTGTGTTTTATATACACAAATTGAATACTTTCAGCCTTAATAATTTGTAAATCTTTAGCTATTTCGTTTGGTTTTATGTGTTTTCATCTTATTATTATGTAATGTAGTTTTGTATTACTTTTATATGTATTTGTATGCTTTTATGTATTTTTACTTTGTTTCGTAGGTATTGAAATAAAAGCCCTTGAGATCAATGCGTTTTCGGCGTGATTTTGGCATTTCAGCTGCTTGTTTCTCAATTTCACCCATGATGAAATCCGATTCTCTCAAAACTCAAAGAACAAAAGTTGTAGATTTTGATCTTAGCTTTTCAGAACATCCGTAATCATCCCATTTGAAATTCGTATGAGAGAGTTATGACCATTTTACCGTCGGATTTTGCATACATTTTACGTAGCAGTTGCTTCGGGCTCAATTTTAGCTTTGCTACGTTCTGTATATCGACCAGCTCCAGTTATGGGAGTTGTAGATATTTTCCTTATCTTTTCATAGCCTATTTACACGCCTAAATCCGAGTTCGGACGAAGAAGTTATGGTCATTTTTCTAACAGACGTCAGAGCTGGAAAGTGCAGCAGAACTGCTGCCCGGCGCAGCTGCGCCCCTTCCTAGTACAATCCCGGCGCAGGTGCGCCCTTCATGCAGAAAACGTAGATTTTGGGCAGCGCAGCTGCGCCCGGACGCAAGCCAAAGGCGGCGCAGCTGCGCCCGGCATCCAGGGAGTTCAGTTTTCGGCGCATCCAAGCGCGCAGCTGCGCCGGATTCGCCAGATTTCGCGATTTCAGCTCATTTTTGGTCTAAATTGGTGGGCTAAGCTAGGTTTTTGCCTTAGGAACTATAAATACAATATGTAGCCTCCATTTTAGAGAGACCTAGACCCTAGAAATCAGATTCAAGAGAGGGAGGAGCTACCAAATTCATCACCAAGGAGGGCCAAAGTGCTACAAATCAAGCTATATCAAGCAAAGGCCAAGGAGCTAAAGCATCAAGGATTGAAAAATCAAGGAGAAAAAGCCAGAGATCATCATCAACCCAACAAGCAACATCTGAATATCCATCAAAATTGGTTTTATCTCTAATTTCCCTTCTAATTTGTAATCCAACATGATGTATAAATTGAATATGATGTTATTTGTAGCTACCATGAACTAGGCTTTTGTTCTAAGATTTCAATGGAACCCAACACCTAGTTTGAATTGAATTATCTCTCTTTGATATTAGTTATCATTTTAGAATTGGATATCATAATTTGCACTTCATGTATTAATTACCTTGATCATCGATTAGTGTGATAATCTATATGGAATTGAGAAAGGAAATATAGATTGAGATCTGATTATGCTAGCATGTGTTCATGAATTCTGCATGTGATGGAATTTAAGTTTCGTGCCTAGGATAGAGATATACCGAAGCACCATATGTGGCCAATTGAGAACTTATGCTTCAACCCTTTTGATTGTAATTCACATAGAGATATAGTGCGTTAGTCATCTAGGGTGTTCACATTCATTCTATCAATTGTGGATTTAGTGTGATACGAATATGGTGCATCGAGAGGTGGCCATATTTTACATTCGTGTTCTCGACCAACATTCTAACGTAATAAATTGCGAATTGAATGTCTAGCATGATTTATAATGAAAGTTTAATTGATTGATCACCTATATGAAATTGAAAAGTGGATTATAGTGTTGAGACTTAGTTTTGATATCATACGAAAGTTAGAGATTTTTGAGGGTGATGTATGAGATTATGTGGCGTGTGTCTTATTCATTGTCTTCAAGAATGGATGACTTGCTAGTATTTGGGATAGAGATATACCTAAATACCGTGTGTAACCATTATGAGATTACAAACTTAATGACTCCCTACACGGAGGTTCATTCGTTTGATGGGTAGATTGACTAAGATTATGTGGCGTGTGTCTTGTTGATTATTCATGGAATTGAATGGATTGTTGGCATGTGGGGATAAACATATACCTATGTGTCGTGTATGGGTGATTTTCATATGACCATACACTAAGGCTTATGAATAAGGTGAATTTCTCGGTTAACAATTCTTGTGTATTAACTAGTTGAAAAAGAGAGAGTTATGAGATTTAAATGAAATGTTGGGGGAAATTGTAATCTTAGACTTGTTAATATTTGATTTCATTATCTTAATGCTTTATTTATTATCTTCGTTATTGCAAAACAAAACAAACAATTCATGTTTTCATTGTTTAAATAAGATTGAAATGAAAAAGGTTAATGCTTGGTAAACATTAGAAACAATTCCTCGTGGGATCGATATTTTACTTACTCTTTATTACTTGTTGACCGCGTATACTTGCACGTATTTATCGGTTGCGAAATCGACCAACACCAACCTATATCCTCTTATTACAGCATAACAATCTCTATGAATGTGTTCTACATGAATAATTTCCGTATTAGCTACTTCCACATTTATTAGATTCTCTAATTTCTCACGAGGTAAGTTTAATCGTTTAGCAAATTCATCAGACACAAATGAACAGGTAGCACCTGAATCAAATAATACGTATGCATTAATATTATTGATCGGAATAATACCTGCCATCACATCCTTTGATTCCATCGCATCCTGCACTGTCATGTTGAAGGTACGTGCCATTGGTCTGTTCTACTGTGCTAGTCCTCCAATAGTCAGTTTACTGTTATTCCCTTGGTTAACACTGCCTGCATCGCTCTTCCTCTTTGGGCAATCCTTCTTCTGATGATCTGAAGCGCCACAAGAAAAATAACTTCCTGCCTTCGCCTTTGGGCATTGTGGAGCAAAGTGCCCCGGTTGACCACAGTTGAAACAAACTCCTTTTCCTTTCATGCACTCTCTAGAGTGATTCTTTCCGCATTTCTCGCATTTATTTCCTTTCTTTGCACCTCCTCCGGATTTGCTCCATAACACCGGACTGTCGTTTCATTTTCTCTTATTTGGGTTACTTCCCCTACTGCTACCTTCCTTATGACCATCATGGCTTTTCTTCTTTCTCTGATTTTGGTTGTGCTTTGTCAACGCTTCATTTCCTCCATCAACAATGATTGCTTTCTCAAGTAACGTAGAAAATGTGTTGATCTGCAAAACTGCAACCTTATTATACACTCAGAGCTTCAACCCTTGTTCAAATCTCTTCGCTCGCCTAGCTTCGGTGTCCACTTAATATGGAGCAAACCTAGCTAACTCGTTATATTTTACGGGATACTCCACAACTGACATGCCTCCTTGCTTTAGTTCTAAGAACTTTATTTCCATGCTTGCCTGCGTGCTTACAAGAAAGTAATTTTCAAAAAACAGCTCCTTAAAATGATCCCATGCAATTGCGCCTTCCCCAGCTCGGCCTTTATTCGCCTTCCACTAGTAATTTGCCTCACCTTTCATCATGAAAGTGGCAAACGACGTCTTCTGTTCTTCGACCACTCGTGCAACCTCAAAAACTTTCTCTATTTCTTCCACCCATGTCTGGGCTTCGATCGGATCTGTGGTCCCGTGAAGCTCTGGCGGTCCTACTAATTTGAAGTCCTTAAAGTTTGCCATGTGACTTCCTGACTGATCAACTGCAACGGCTGGTCTGCCCTGCATTGCTTCCGCTAACAAGTTCGCAAAAGCCCTTATAGGGTCAGTCTAATCCTCCTCGTCATTCACTGACTCTTCCACCCTTGTGTATCGGGGTTGTCTTCTCGGCAGCATGGTTTGTTTTAAGCAAAACCTTACGTTATTCCTTTGTGTCTTACACTTCATGCAACATTCTACTAATGTTATTATTTAAAAGTCAAGGCACAAATCGAGCACAATCAAACATGTAATAATAATACCACATTTATATTCATACACCCCTTAGTAGTGTCAAACACTTACAATTCCGGCATATTCCTATAAATGTTAACTATCCCATTAAGACACAAAAGATGGGATTAACGAGAACTACATTCCCCTAGATCTAAAAAGTGGGGATGTACCATCATCATATTCCACCTCTCAAAGTTTGAGGTTTACAACATATATAAAACCCTAGGAACAAAAGTGGGTTCTAACTGTATCTAGGTACATAATAAAACTGCTAAAATACTATCCCTGCATGTCCTGAAGAATAGCATCCCTGTGCTCCAGCAGTGCAACTCAATCTATCACTCGACGTCGTACCAAGCGACTAGTCTGACCTTCCTCCATGGGATACCTCCTATCCCTGCCTCTCTGACTCCCATAGGCTACATCCAACACCATTCCTAGAGTCTCAATCCTAACTGCACCTGCCTAGACCTCTCTTTCTAACTGGTCTACTCTGTTGGTAGACCTAACCCAAGCTTCTTTTATGCGAATCTTGTCTGCTATCTCCGGATTAAATTCGGTCTTCATAGCCTCATGCTCTACCGTCAGCTCTGCCAGCTCCAGCTCGGACTGTTCCAGCTTCTCCGTGAGTTCAGCCTTCTCCCCTAGTAGCTGGTATGCCAACGACTTGTACTGATACTCTATATCTTGGTGGATCTAATTTTGCTCCTCTAAGTCTCTAACTCTATCCTCTTATTTCATGTTCCTATCTGCAGTTGGTCTACCAGATGATCCTTAGATGGCAGCTCCTCCGGTGAAGTGTAGTACTGCACCTCCTCATCCACCTGACTTGGTCACCTGTCTCCTTAGAAATTAAGGATACAGAGGTATAAGCACCCCCAAAGTCTGATATGCTAATGACTTGTACTGCTCCTCTCGGTCCTGGTGATCCTGGTTCTGATCCTCTAAGTGGGCTACTCAATTCTCAAGCTCTTCATTCCAATTTACCAGCTCTTCGATGATGTCATTAGCAGTAGTGCCTATGCCATCTGCATACTCAGGTGGCTCATCATCCTCCGTCACTGGATCCTCCTCGGCATCGTCATCCTCCCCCTCATCACTTAACTGCCTCAGCACTCCTCTGGTAACTGGCTCCTCCTCAGAACCATACTCGGCCTCAGACTTATCCCTAGTGTCCATCATCTCTGGCTCACTCGGCTGCACCTCTACTAAACGCTTTGTGTCCATATGAATATCTGTGAACTCTACCTCTCCAACATGACTGGACTCTCCCGTCTCAGACATCCTACAACCACTGACAAAAAAAAACAGACAGTAAGATGTCAATGTCACAATAAAATATATTCATTGATAAAATGAAATGATATTTTATCATATACAACTCGGCTAGATGGATTTCCACAATCCACTTTCAGACATGACCATCAAATAAATCTCCTCGATCCATTTCCTAGCGTACTCTATACGAGTTTAATTATAAGGTTATAACCTAGGTTTCACATTCCTAAAGTTTATAACCTAATGCTTTGATACCAACCTGTGACACCCCCAAATTCAGGTACCAATACCTTGAATTTGGTGTTCACGATAAAGTACATCCAAACACCTCTAAATGACATATGACAACTAATGCGGAATAAATAAACATATATTGTTCATTGCAAAAGGTTTACTAAGGTCCCAAGGTCTATAACCTTAAATAAATACATCATGAAATACTTAATAATACAAAACGATTCCACGATTACATAGCGGGATAGTACATATAACTATTCCTTAAGCTTTTCTTTACATTTGTCTGCTTTGGAACTCTCCCGCTTAACTGCAATTGATTCATGATATAGCAAGGGTGAGCAACTACTTTGCTCAGCAAGTTTAAAATGAATAATGGAGATATATCATGAATGAATAAGAATAATAACCGCATAGATCAACAATTTAAGAACATTGATGAAATTACTGAATAATATAACTAACGTTCAAATGAAGAAATGAATATTGATTATTTACTGCTGAGTGGTCCAATAGACCATGAACTTTTGGCCAAAGAGTCAATCATTCAACGAACTCTTTTAAAACATGGCCCCGTCAGTAGTACTTGAGGGGATCAACCTCTCGTACCCCATGTATATGCATAACATTAAGTCCTGACTGTATCGGATAACTGACATATTATAGTCCTCTAATAAGGATTACTATCTTAGTCCGAGAATCCGTACCAACTACTGGTTTGGATAGCTTCCAAAAATATTAACCTGCATATGTCTAGCCGAAACAAATGGCGTAAACTATTTCTTAAACAGTTCATGAATGAAGAACTTAAATATTTCACAATCCAACAACATATCATGAATTCAAATGCACAAAGTGCGAATATCAATAATTACCTTTGATGTGGAGTAATTGACAATAATTAATCCACTAACATGATTGAAAATTAATGTCTCGAGTTTGAGTTAGGAAACTTGCAACAAGATATAATACTTGCTCAAATATAAAGGTTGAGTAAGTTTAGGAAACTTGCTCAATAAATAAATTGAATTAAGGAACTTGCTCAAATACAATCTTGAGTAAGGTAAGGGAACTTGCATTCAATATATAAAATGAATGGAATTAGGGAACTTGCTCAAATATAAAAGTTGAGTAAGTTAGAACTTGCTCAATAAATAAATTGAATTAAGAAACTTGCTCAAATACAATCTTGAGTAAGGTAAGGGAACTTGCACTCAATATATAAAATGAATGGAATTAGGGAACTTGCTCAAATATAAAAGTTGAGTAAGTTAGAACTTGCCTCGAGCGTCTGCTACAAAATTATAGAATACGCTCTTCAATTATCCTACACATGTAAGTACATATTCACATAACAATTAGTCACATATAGACTTCCATAACTTGGTTTAAGTTATTTTACTAGTAATCTTATATTGCTCGCATTTTATAATTAAAATAACGCGATCAATCTTCAAAAATGTCTCTAGGCATTGCGGCGTTCGAAAATGACGTGACCCGCTTATCGCCCCCTTATGATATTTTACTTCAAAATATAACATTGCTTAAAATTCATTTCAATCTGAGTTATAAAAACTCACTTTTGCAGTTTTTCTTTAACAAAACATCGTTCTTGTTTTTATCATATCTCATTCGTTACTCATTCATTTTCATTCATTCTTACGTCAAATTAAAGCTTATACATTCTACTTTAATCTCATATAGGCCCTGGTTTCTAGCCATTCTTCAATCAAAATAGGTTTTCACCTTTTACAACCAAGGTCAGATTGCTACAAAATCTGGCCAGCTTTACCCTCTCCCGCTAAAACAGTCATAACTAATTCATTTTAAAACCTTTTTGAGCGATTCTTATGCCCACGTGAAGCTAACTTCCGGGATTATAACTTTTATGCTTTAACCATTTTCAAATTCTGAACACACAAGTCCAGAAAATTCATACAATGGGCTAGTCCGAATCTGATTTTCTAGATTGGACAGTTTTGACACATTTCCTTCCAATCACCAAAACTCCCTCATCCAAGGTCAGAATGCGTTCATTCCAAAGCCTATGGCTTCATAACTCAGTGTACTATATTACTCCAGGAGCTCATAATTTTTCAAGCAACACATTAATACCATAAATTGACTCATTGGTCACTATTCAATCCATTCTTTATTTTCTAACATGTTTTACCAAAACTCTTACTACAAATTCGTTTTAACAACTTTTTACTCCATTCCAACTGGGATATTCTCGTAACCCATGGAAGTATAACATTATAATAACTAACAAAATTATCAGATATGATTACTAGCCCTTAATGTCCTCTAAATCAGTCCATTGTCCATAGTTGTCCATTTTCGTCCGTTTTCTTCCTCCTTATGCATGGGTTCGGATTTCTTTCATTCTTGTTCCACTTTTGAGTTATTAATAGTTTAAATAACCTTTGAATATCATCATTAACTGTTCGCACCCAATAAATAACAATCATAATAAAAACAAATCCAACCCAGCGAGATAGAAGCTTAAGAAACAAAACAAGCTTGAAAATGAGGAATGAGTTAGAGTATGATGATTACCTCTTGGATTCTCCTTCTTGGTTGCTAAATGATTTAGTTAGAGTTCGAGGCTTCCTCTCCTCTTCTCCCTTGCTTCTCCCGAATACTTATACAAGCTTCTTTACTCCACCTACTTGCTTCTCCCTGTAGAATGGTTTTTCTCTTTTCTTAATTTCTCTTCTCAATTTTCAATTGGGTAGTATAGCTTTGCAAAATTTTGGCAAATGTTTATGAAGGGGGTATATATCGAAGTAGTTAGCTAGTCTCTTCCTCTCCCCCCCAACTCTTCGTATTCTTCATTAGATGGTTTTGTAAGAAGAAGATGAAATGATTTGAAATTTGGAAAGTTTTCTCCATTTTCTTTTTATTTTCCTTTTCTTTTCTCTCCAACCGTTGGGCTTCCTCTTCATTTCCTTAGTTGCTGATTTCTCCAATTTAGAAATAGTGATCAACTGTCCAATGGGTCCCACTTTGGCTGATTACTCCCAATTAATACTCATTTATGCATTTAATGGCCCATTTTACCATTTTGACATCCGAAAATCAACCTTTTCGTGAAGACAGTCGATTCCTACTAAAATCGACGTTCTCATCGTCATGGAAATATCCATTTCATCAAATTCATCTCCGAAATTTGTGTTTGACTTTTTACCGAAAAACTCAACTGGTTGACTTTTGACCAAAAAGTCAACCTCGACACAAAATGTGTTTAGAGTCTATTCTGACTAATTTGGACGTTCTGGATTTAAATCCGCTATCCGTGTCTCCAAATTCTAATTCGAACTCAAATTCGAGTTATAACCACATAATTTGAAGCGTTAGCTTCTTTAGTACGTTCAAACAATTAAGCTAGTTTAAACCAACTATAAATATACATCTCATCATATAAAAATAAATATATGTATATATATAACACATAAACATATTTATTTATTCACATAAAAATATTACTCATAAAATTCATTTAAATAATATACATCAATATTCAAAAGCTCGAATTACAAGGCCATCCAAAATTCACGGTCGTTACAGTGTTGTTGTTGGCTCGTGACAATGGGCCCACACGAATTACAATTGCCTATGTGGTGACCTTTTTAGAATGTTAGCAGCAGTGTACCTTTTACTCACCTGGACCAATAAATAAAGTGAATAATGCTTTGATTTAGTATGTATCACATGAATACTACCACCTTTTATACTATAAGAGATGTAACATGTAAAGTAGTATCAAATACTCGGCTACAAAAATGTTTTAATCACTATTGGCAGAATAATAATCACATGCCTATCCAGCATACATATACACGTATATCCTTAATTTAATACAGAATGCAACTTATCTTTTATGTGGGTTCTGCCTCTCATTGATAAAGAAATTAAAACAATAGTCCAACCAAGATTTGAATTTTAATGTTCTTCATTAACTCCCAATCTGATTACCTAAGCCCTGATTATACAACAGGTGATTTAAAGAATAATTTGCATACTAATTTTGCCTAATAAAAAATCAATGTGAAACTCATGGGGCTAAAAGCCTAGTTTTTACATGCATAATATGATCCACTGCCTCTATTTAATTAAAACTTTTTAAGATAATGTTTCAACATTCATGAACTATACATCTTTTATGCAAGAATAATTTTAGTAGCAAAGTGAGATAATTAGAAAAAGTTCTTACAAATCACAGTAAAAAAACTACAGAAATCAAATTAGGGTTCCGCTAACTGACAGTAATCACATGGTATGATGTATTGCTTTGAATAAAGGAAATTAATTATATAAGCAACACATAATGCAACATTAGGCTTCATCCTTTATAACCATAACATCATATTATAAATAAGAACCCACCAAGTGAAGGACCTGTTATACGAAATTTAAATTACAAGTAAAGTGGTAACAATAATCATGTTAATTTCATAAATTAATAAAAAAGAATCACTTATCTTTTATGTGTAGGATCTCCTTCTTAGTGAATCGGTGATTTTAATTCAACACTAGAACAAGGCCCTCCTTCTAGCGCCAATGTTAACGCCAAAATCTGACCGCTCGCCAAATCACCAAACAACGAGCCAAGAAGACGTTTACAATGGAGGATATGCAATTGCTTTAGTGTGTATGTAGAATAAAATAATGACACATAGAAATAAAGTAATAACACAAGAATTTTACATGAAAACCCAATTGGAAAAAAATACGGAGAGAGATAAGAAATCCACTATAAAAATAATATGGAGAGTACAAATTATTTATTCCCCAAACTCCGTATTTCCTCATTTTTCTTTGTTGTACATTATTGTGTTCTTCTCCTAAAACCTTGCTTATTGCTATATTTATAAATGCCATGTCCACCCGAATCCAATTAGGAGTAAGAGTCCTTTTTAGAATCACCTTAAAACCGCAATTAATGACTGATAGATTTCTTTCCAAATTAGATCTCCTTATTTCCCCCAAATAAGGAAACACAATCTTACTCTAATAAGGATTCTACTACTATTTGAGCAAGCTGCCAAAATAAATGTACATGGGCCAACACCAGATCCGGACCATTAAATAAATTGGACTACACCTTGGCCAGACCTAAATAATTACATCCCAACATTGCCCCCCACTCTTGTTATAAAGAATTTATATTAGGAGAGTAATTGAAAAGTCCATTATACCCTCCGACTACCAGTTGGTAAAACTGTTGAACTCACTATCTATACCGTCAAATCCATCACATCCACAATCCAAATTTCTGAATTCATTCCCATAATTTAACGACACCTCTGATTTACCTCCCAAACATCAAACTAGATAAAAATTTCCAACTCCTGAACTGCAAGCCGAACACACCTCTCTGGAATGAATTACCCGATGTCCACCGATATATAAGAGCCTTTCCTGTTACCGAATGCCCGGAACCATCAAGAGCCACCCGAACGTTGAATCTATAATCAGTTATCCGCTGTCTGATGTCACTGCCATCGGAATCCCAAACTGAAAAAACCACTAACTATCTCTGTAATCGACGAACCGTTTAAGTACAAAATCCAAGATGATAACAATTATTACCCCCCAGCTACTTCTAAACCCGATCCTCCTTTTGAATACTCTTCAAAAAATATTCATTATATCACAAAGCATGCCAATGTCTGTCCTTCAATTGCCATTCACAGCCGACCACCCAATACGAACCGACTCAATTGCACCACCCTACCAATGCCTCATTGTACGTAACCTCCTCAATTGCTACGAAATTTTGTGCATGTTCCTAGACGCATGACAAGTCTTTTAGTGGATCGATCAGGATATCCTTTATGAGATTTTGTGAACAACCAAGCTACTGTACCGACCGCTAAGATTTGGTTTGCCGATGTCGAATGAGTTTTAAGTAAACAATTTCCCGATCTCTATAAATTGCCTGTCTTTTGTCTCCCCTCTTCTTATATCATCATTGATTGTCTGCCTTATTTTTTCTGTTATGTCCGTTCCTTACTTATCACACCGAAAAAATGCTCCCGAACGATAGTGAGGCTTTGATCTGACCTTATATCATCATCCAACCTTATATCGCCATAATAACCTTCTCGACCCCTGTGGGAGGCATTGATCTGACCTTATATCACCATGATAGCCTTCCCGACCCCTATGAGAGGCATTGATCCGACCTTATATTACCATGATAGCCTTCCCGACCCCTATGGAAGGCATTGATCCGACCTTATATCACCATGATAGCCTTCCCGACCCCTATAGGAGGCTTTGATCTGACCTTATATCGCCATAATTGTTTTCTCGAGAGCGGCTTCGATGCCTGCTCATTTCACGAGATCGGCTTTGTCGCCTAATCCTTTCCTGAGAGCGACTCTTCGACTTACTCCTGTCCCGCGAGTGGCTTCTGTGCCTTTCGCGGATCTGGGGAACGGCTCTACGGCCTGCTCATGTCTTGCAAGCGACTTTTATGCTTGTCGCGGATCTGGGGAGCGGCTCTTCGGCCTGCTCCTGTTCTGCGAGCGACTTCTGTGCCTGCCGCGGATCAGGGGAGCGGCTTCTGTGCCTGCCGCGGATCTGGGGAGCAACTCTTCGGCATCCGACCTTATCTCTCCTGAACAGATACCAACCTTATATCTTGTCCAAGAATATTTTCTCCCCTGCCAATTTTGTTGTCGTGCTGAAGAGAGAGACAATAGATGGTAACCGAAGTCTGAAGTGAGATGCTATTGTCCGAAGGGATACAAACTTTAGTCTGGTACATAAATTAGTCTGAGTGCCGAAGTTGTCTGAGGTGATCCAAAGTTGCCTTCCTGGCGAAGGCTCCATATTATAAATTGAAGTCCAAAAGCTCCATATTGCACCTATAGCTGTTCTTAGGAATCCTTCTGGAAATCTTAATTTTTCTTTCCCTGTATATACTTCCGGTATCTATATGTGAATTTGACTCTTTAGATTGATATATGACTTGGTTGGCAACAAAACCAAGTTTGATACCGGTGATGGGTCTGGATTGCTTCAGCCAGCTTCGAGAAGCATATAAAAAATGCAATAGTATTGATGTTGGCTCGTGACAATGGGCCCACACGAATTAGAATTGCTTATGTGGTGACCTTTTTAGAATGTTAGCAGCAGTGCACCTTTTACTCACTTGGACCAATAATCAAAGTGAATAATGCTTTGATTTCGTATGTATCACATGAATACTACCACCACCTTTTATAATATAAGAGATGTAACATGTAAAGTAGTATCAAATACTCGGCTACAATAATGTTTCAATCATTATTGGCAGAATAATAATCGCATGCCTATCTTGCATACATATACACGTATATCCTTAATTTAATACAGAATGCAACTTATCTTTTATGTGGGTTCTGCCTCTCATTGATAAAGAAATTAAAACAATAGTCCAACCAAGATTTGAATTTTAATGTTCTTTATTAACTCCCAATCTGATTACCTAACCCCTGATTACGCAACTGGTGATTTAAAGAATAATTTGCATACTAGTTTTGCCTAATAAAAAATCAATGTGAAACTCTTGGGGCTAAAAGCCTAGTTTCTACATACATCATATGATCCACTGCCTCTATTTAATTAGGACTTTTTAAGATAATGTTTCAACATTCATGAACTATACATCTTTTATGCAAGAATAATTTTAGTAGCAAAGTGAGATAAGATGCATAGAAAAAGTTTTTACAAGCCAGAGTAAAAAAAAACTACAGAAATTAAATTAGGCTTCCGCTAACTGACAGTAATCACATGGTATGATGTATTTCTTTGAATAAAAGAAATTAATTATATAAGCAACACATAATGCAACAGTAGGCTTCATCCTTTATAACCATAACATCATATTGTAAATAAGAAACCCACCAAGTCAAGGACATGTTATACGAAATTAAAATTACAGGTAAAGTGGTAACAATAATCATGTTAATTTCATAGATTAATAGAAAAGAATTGCTTATCTTTTATGTGTAGGATCTCCTTCTTGGTGAATCGATGATTTTAATTCAACACTAGAACAAGGCCCTCCTTCTAGTGCCAATGTTAACGCCAAAATCTGACCGCTCGCCAAATCACCAAACGAGCCAAGAAGACATTTACAATGGAGGATATGCAATTGCTTTAGTGTGTATGTGGAATAAAATAATGACATATGGAAATAAAGTAATAACACAAGAATTTTACGTGGAAATTTAATTAGGAAAAAACCATGGAGAGAGATAAGAAATTCACTATAAAAATAATATGGAGAGTACAAATTATTTATTCCTCACACTCCGTATTTCCTCACTTTTCTTTGTTATATATTATTGTGTTCTTCTTCTAAACCCTTGCTTATTGTTGTATTTATAGATGCCATGTCCACCCGAATCCAATTAGGAATAGGAGTCCTTTTTAGAATCACCTTATAGCCACAATTAATGACTAATAGATTTCTTCCCAAATTAGATCTCCTTATTTCTCCCAAATAAGGAAACACAGTCTTACTCTAATAAGGATTCTACCAGTATTTGAGCAAGCTGTCAAAATAAATATACATGGGCCGACACGAGATCCGGACCATTAAATAAATTGGGCTACACCTTGGCCAGACCCAAATAATTATATCCCAACAGCAACCTTCTTTCACTTTTTCATTTTGTTTAATCATGGAGTATGCATGATTCACATCTGGCAGGGGTTGCATCATGAGGATCAGTCCCCTTGCGGTTGCAAAATTATCATGTAAACCCATTAAGAATTGAAGCAACTTCCCCTTTCCTTCCCTTTCTTCAAGAATTTGATGAGCTCAACATGTACACTCTACTGCAGGTTCTAGAGCACTGAATTCATCCCAATAACCCTTCATCTTATGAAAATACAATTCAACTGACTTATTATCTTGTTCTAATGAGTGAAGATCCCTTTATAACTGATAGATTATATGTCCATCTATCCAGAAAAACAATCTTGTAGTTCTTTCCACATTAGTGAAACATTAGTAATTGTTGGGTCTCCACCTATTAGAAAATTAATTTTGAAGATAACAAATAGATAAATATTAGATATCTAAAAAATTGAGAAAGCAAATTAGAATCTTAATATATAAATTATTATATTGTTTTTAACTTACTTATTTTTAACCAGTTTTGAGCAAGTTTCTAAACTATTGAATTTTACACATGACCTTGATAAATTAATGTCATGAGTTAGAGAGATAAATTCATAAAATAACATTTCATTAGACAAGAAAAAGCTCTCTCCTCAAAATGATTTTTAAACACTCCAAAATGCTTTCATGTATATATATATATATATATATATATATATATATATATATATAATAAAGTATTTTGTACAAAAATTACTCCAATTCCCACTCACATATTTGGCTAATACTTGGATGAATTTGAAAAGCAACATTGTCATCCTATCTCTCACTTTCGGGTAATCCACATGGAAGAATGAAAAGCAAAACCCTTTCTATCTCACTTTCATATTCGGGTAAAGCAAGTTGGAAGCAAAGTTACTAATAACATGTAGGAAAATGAAAAAGGCATATAGGTTGCTTACTAGATTCATGCTTCAACCTAGCGTTTGTCCAAAGGGTAAATAAAATGAAAATGGATTAAGCAACGAATAAAAAGCAATCATCTTTTTCATCCTACTCCAACCGAGCCAAATATGTGGGAATATTAAATTGAGATACTAGCCCTTAAATTGAAAATGACTTTGATCTCATCCATTGAATTTGTCTTTACCAAAATAACACTTACTCTTGTTTTTACTATAAATAGAAGATCATTTCTTCTTTTTAAATTTTCCAATTTCCAAGCCAATTTGCAAAAATATTCTCTCAATAGCTTTCTCCTCCTTGCCTACATTTTTAAGCTAAAAAAGTTATCTCTTCATAAGCTAAAATTTCTATCACTTACTAGTGAAGAGAAATTGATCAACTTTAGTTGAGATAAGTTTTATCTGATATTATCAATGATTATCTCTTAACTGTTATAACTTGAAATATTGTTATACACACTTATACATTCTCATATTTTATCTCTTAACATTTATAAGGACAACACTTTCGGTATACCGTCTATCGCAAAGTTACTCTATTAATTGAGGTAATAGGCCAAACGAGCTTAAAGTCAAGTTCCTCCTTATAAATATAGTTTGTGAAATTTTTTTAAATAATACACTTTCACCTAGTGACTAAAATCCAAGTCGTCAACAAATTATAAAGTGATCAATTTTACGGTCTCACAAGCATTGATAAAGTATATTGGAATTTGAGTTAAACAATATATATTGTGCTCATATCAAGTATTATATAACACTACAAGGAAAAGGCCTAATTCCGACGGAATATTGATGAGTGGATTTTATATCTATGAATTGAGTACATTTGGCTTGAGTTCTTAAGTATTTTAAGTTAGTATTAGGTATTTATAGTATTTTTATGTTATTTTGTAGGAAGAAGCAAGGAAACGCAATCCGGACACCTTTTGGAGTACAATATACAAGCAAATGCGAGAAGGAAAGATTGAAGGATTTTCAATGCCAAGTTGTATGTATGTTCATGGCTTGGGACTTGAATTTTATTGTAGACCTCGTCGAGAGCTTCGATTTGATAGGTGGCATGTCTCATAACTCCCCTTGGATCAAAAGTTATGACCTTTTACCAACGGACGTTGAACCTCAAAGTTTGGAGTTGTCATTTACATAGCAGCCACTTTAAGCTCAATTTGAACCTAGCACCAGCCCGTATCTTTCAAAACTCAAAGAATGAAAGTTGTAGAGCTATTCTTAGCTTTCCGAAGCCTCTTGAATCGCCTAAATCGGAGTTCGAATGAGACTGTTATGGCCATTTTACCAGCAGATGTCGCAGTCGAAAATAGTCGGGTGCGGCCGCGCCGGTTCCAAGTGTATTTTGGGCGCGGGCGCGTTGGTGTTTGAAAGTAGTATGCACACAAGCCAATCATATTTGATATGATGTAGCATATACTTTGTAATCTTATTCATTTATTAATAAAAGAATTGATTTTCTTAAAAGTCATTTTATATTATCTACATGGTGTTGTTATATTAAATGTGATAAACTCATAGTTCTGAGCAATGCTTTTAGAATCATGATGGTGATCATGCTAATGAGATCTAAATTCTAGATAGCTCACAAACTAAAATCGTTCCTAATCGTTGGATTACTAAAAAAGGGATTAGTGAATCCGGATAGATTAGTACATACGTTGCTTGCTCTTAGGAAGAGGATGATTGATCTCATAATCATTTGTGTGGAGACACTAAAGCAAGTATGTAGGTGCTTATTTGAGAATAAGTTCACTGAACGTGGCTCGCTAAGGAATACCTAATGGATTTTTACTCGCTTGTCAATAGGAATTCCTTTAGTGATAGTAGCACAAGTGATCCTTGGACTTGAGATCATCATAGTATCTTGTGTATGATGAGTTATACTTTGACATGTCTCTTAAGACCTTCAAGGTATATCAAAGGGTATGATTGGGTATAATAAGTTGTACATGGAGATAGGTGAATGATCAACAATGAATCTACCTCGTCTAGTAAAAGATGTGAATATCCTATGTGATTCGATAAATGACAACTTAGTAGTCCTTGGCTAAGGCAGAATGAAATTAGAAAGGTGTTTCTAATTTGCATTATTTAGAGTTGTGCATTTGGGAATCGAAATACATATAATTAAATAAAAATAAGACTTGACAGTAATTCCATGTCTTATATTTAGTTGGGACATTGTATGGTAGAAGGATTGAATTGTACGGTAACTATGCACTGAAAGGTTCTTTTGTGATTAATGTTGAAATCTATATTATCTGGAAAGTCCTTGATCGCTAAGGGGGCTTACCCTTATTGTAGAATAAATATTATTTATTTATTTAAATAAATTAAATAGTTTAATTTATTTATTTAAATAAGATTAGAATTGTTCTAATTGATTTATTCACAACCGGTTTAATATGGAGAACCTAAAGGGTCACACCACAAAAGAAAAATATTTATTTAAGAAGTAAATGGCATAATTGTAATAATAAGTTAAGTGTATTTAATTTATTCTATGGAGATAGAATAAATTAAATAGCTTAATATTTATTATTTAATATTTTGGAAATATTAAATATAAATTAATAAGAGGAGTCTTATTATTATTATTATTATTACTATTACTATTATTTAATTCCCAATAGGGATTGAGAATTAATTAATAGAAGTAATCTCTCATTAATTCCTAATTGGATTAGGAGCATAATTAATTAAAGGAGTCGGGTACAAGTTCACTTGGGTGGCTAACGTTGATCAAGCGAAGGAATTTAGTCGGTGGAATTCAAGGAGAACGCGAAGGAATTGGAGGTGAACTTGTACCCGAGGAAGCTTTGATTCACGAGGGTATAATTCTCTATCTCTATCTCTTTCGTTAATTAATAATTGAACACAAGGAAAGATCATGGTGTTGGTTTGTATGAAAAATGTTAAAATCCGTTTTATCACGCTTTCGCTCTATTTATGTAATTTGATTGCATGTTTGCATTATATATAAACCTAACAGTGGTATCAAAGCCAATCCTTGTGTTAATTATTGATTGTGATGATTCCATGTATGAATTGTTATGCGATACGATCAAATTTTTGGGCTGAAAATTTTTTTCTGATCCTGCGCCGCGGCTCGGCCGCGCCGCTTCCAATTCATTCTGGAGCGCGGCCGCGCCCGAACCCAGAAAACATTTCTGGGGGTGCAGCGCGGCCGCGCCGGTCTGCAGGTTTTGAAAAATTATTTTTTCCTTCAATTAAAATAAATGGTTTATTTAATTGATAAAAGTTTAAAATAAAGATGTTTATTTTATCTGAAATATTGCTAAAATTAAAGGAGTTTAATTTGGATTTGGTTTTTCGATTAAAATTAAAGAGTTTATTTTGTTTCAAAAACTAAATATTAGCAAAACTTTTTCCCATTAATTAATATCAATGCATATATTGAATGGTTTTATTATTCATGAGATGAATGTTATTTATTGATGCATATGGAGATATGTATGATAATAAATAGGGATTGATTATGGATTATTGACCAATGTGTGATTGGAATTATTTTAGAGGATGCTTGAATGAATGGGTTTTTATAAATGGGGTCTACGTACCTCGTCTTCTCTAATTTTTCTTAATGTAAATTCTATCTCCCTCCTATGTACTTCTCCTTGACTGCTAATCAAGGTTTCTATTATAGTAAATAGTTCATGTAATAGGATCAGTTAGAATTATTTTGAAGAATTGGAGACCAAGGAGCAAGGAGCACTTGAAGACCCGTTTGTAATGGAGCCCGAGTTTAAATATAATAGTTATATTTAAATTTAACTCTTGCACCCTAGGTTTGACCTTTTGGTTCACTTGGTGGCTCTAGTGAACCAAACTAGAATAAAAGTCCATAATCAATCCGGGTAGAATATAGTATTCTATATGTGCATGCTTACTATATATATATATATATATATATATATTATATATATTATCCAACATGCTTCGCATGTTTAATAATATGACGCGTATTTTGTATATATATATGTGTGTGTGTGTGTGTGTGTGTGTGTGTGTGTGTGTGCATGCGTGCTAAACAAGATGAGACAAATAATAACAAACCCCTCAAAAAAATCATATTAAGTCCTAAGCATTCAAAGATATTTGGAATATCGAACGTCGCCTTCTAGCATGGTAAAGCAATAGAGTATTAAATATTTAATATGAGTTTGTTGTGCACATACAAGGCAAGTATTAAATATTTAAGATGTTGTTTTATCACATTTGATGCTAATTAAGGAATTGAACATTACTGCTTTATTGTGCACACACAAGGGCGGTCTTTTTCTCTTCACATATATGGAAGTTCTAGGTTGGACTTAACTTGGATTATTTTAGTTCGGATGTGCACACACTTGACCATTATAATCTAAGAGGCAAAATACAAGGAGTTACATAGTGATGTAATTGACAATAGTTGTCTACCTATTTATTTAGATATAGTTTGTTATGCACACACAAGACTATATACATTTGAAATGGGATCCTTATTCTCACTAGCAAATCTTTAATTAGATTTGCCGAACTATATAATGAGGGTAATATAGTTTGATGAAAAAGTGAGAGATACCAATTTAAATAAAGACCTAATTTATTTTGATGATTAATAAGATGAATGTATGCTAAAATATTATCTATTTCACATGCAGAATTTAAAATTGTCAAACTCACTATCACTGCGTAGCATACTTGATGCTAACAAACTAACCGGATTGAATTATACGGACTAGTTAAGGAATCTGAGAATTGTTCTCACTGCTGAAAAGATTTTTTATGTCCTAAATTCGCCTGTCCCAGCAAATGTTGCAGAAACAGCCTCTGAGGAAGAGATTGCTACTTTCAGAAAGTGGCAAGATGATGCAATCTTGGCTCAATGCATCATGCTCGCATCCATGAGTAACGAGCTTTAGCGTCAGCATGAAACTATGGATGCTCCTTCTATATTGTTGCACCTCAAAGAGTTGTATAGTGAGCAAAGTAGGACTGCTAGATATCAGATATCTAAGGAGCTCTTCCGATCTCGTATGACCGAGGGCACTACCATTGAGACTCATGTGCTCAAGATGATCAATTTAATTGAACTACTTGGACAGCTTAGGTTCGTGATGGATGGGGAGTTAAGTCAAGATTTGATCTTGCAGTCACTCCCAGACACCTTCTCACAATTTATTGTGAATTTTCACATGAATAAGTTGGACGTCAGCTTGCCTGAGTTACTTAACATGTTGAAAATTGCTGAAGGTCACTTCTCATCTAACAAGAACCAAGTCTTACTAGTAGATGATTCTTCCAAGAAAAGGAAGAGGCCCAAAATATCTTCTGAAAAGAAGAAAAACAAGAAGGCTAAGGGCAAGGCGAAGAGAAAGGATAAAAAGAAACCTAATCCAGATAGCAATAAAATTTGCTACCATTGCAATAAGCCGGGACACTGGAAGAGGAACTACAAGGAGTATCTTGCGGACCAAAAGAAGCTTGGAGAAGCTTCGACTTCCGATCTAGGTTTGTTCATGATTGAAATTAATTTTTCTGAAAGTTAAAATTCTACTTGGGTATTGCATACCGGTTGTAGTTCTCGCATATGTAATAATATGCAGGGACTAAGCAGAAGTAGAAAGCTGAACAAGGATGAAGTCGTCCTACGAGTGGAAAATGGAGCAAAGGTTGCTGCATTAGCTGTAAGAACTTATTGTTTAGCACTGCCTACGGGCAAATCCATTAGTTTAAATAATTATTATTATGTTTCAACACTCATTAGAAACATTATTTTAATTTCTGTATTGGATATGGATGGTTTTGATATTATAATAAAGAACAATAGTTGTTCTATTTATAATAAAAATATTTTATATGGTGTTGGCAATTTACTGAATGGACTTTACATACTTGACTTGCATGAAAATATACTTCAAATTGAACAAACTAGGAAAAGAAAAAGAGATGATGTTAATTATACCTTTATGTGGCACTGTAGACTCGATCATATCAATGAAACAAGATTAACCAAGTTGCATAAAGATAGGCTTTTAGAGCTATCTGATTATGAATCATATCCAACTTGTGAATCTTGTCTCATGGGTAAGATGACTAAATCCCCTTTTAGTGGAAAAGGAAAAAGAGTTACAGAGTTGTTAGCGTTGGTACACACAGACGTATGTGGACCTATGACAACGAATACACGAGGAAGGTATTCTTATTTTATTACTTTCACTGATGATCATTCTAGATTTGGATATGTGTATTTAATGAAATACAAATCTGGATCGTTTGAAAAGTTCAAAGAATTCAGAAGTGAAGTAGAGAAGCAAACTGGTAAAAGTATTAAAATTCTTCGATCGGATCGAGGAGGGGAGTACTTGACCAATGAGTTTCTCAATTGTCTCAAAGAAAATGGTATAATCTCACAACGGACTCCACCAGGGACGCCACAGTTGAATGGTGTATCTGAAAGGAGAAATCGAACATTGTTGGACATGGTTCGTTCCATGATGAGTTTTACCGACCTTCCAGTATCCTTCTGGGGTTATTCCCTAGAAACGGCTGCATACCTACTTAACAAGGTACCTACCAAATCTGTCCCAAAGACCCCATATGAAATATGGACAGGGAGGAAACCTAGTCTTAAGCATGTTAAGACTTGGGGTTGTCCAGCTTATGTCAAAAGGTTTGAGTATGATAAGCTGAAGACTAGATCTGACAAGTGTAGATTTATGGGATATCCTAAAGAAAGTTTAGGATATTATTTCTGTCATCCTACTGATCAAAAGGTATTTGTTGCGAAACACGCTGCCTTCTTGGAAAAGGAGTTTATCCTTGAAGGGGTCAGTGGGAGTAAGATATATCTTGAAGAAGTTCAAGAACCACAAAATACTACGGATCAAAGTCAGGTACCTGACCAAGTAGAAGAACCTACTATACCACAACCTATTCGTAAATCTGGAAGAGTACCGAAGATACCTGATAGGTATGGATTCATCATAGAGGATGATGATGAGGTACGCATCATAGATGATGATGATCCATTGACTTACGAAGAGGCTATGAGTAGTAAAGACTCAGAGAAATGGCTGGAAGCCATGAAATTCGAGATGGACTCCATGTATGAAAACCAAGTATGGACTTTGGTTTCACCACCTGAGGGTATTAAGCCTATTCGGTGCAAATGGGTCTTTAAGAGAAAGACTGGAGTGGACGGCAAGGTAGAGACCTATAAGGCCCGACTGGTTGCAAAAGATTTCAAACAAAGACAAGGAGTTGACTATGATGAAACCTTCTCCCCATTAGCTATGCTCAAGTCCATTCGGATTTTGCTTGCAAGTGCAACTTATTATGACTACGAAATCTAGCAAATGGACGTGAAAATGGCCTTCCTCAATGGAGAGCTTGAGGAGAATGTATATATGATACAGCCAGAGGGTTTTGTTTTAAGGTTGGAACAAACCAAGTCTGTAAGCTACAATGATCCATTTATGGATTGAAACAAGCTTCTCGAAGGTGGAACATCCGTTTTGATGAGATAATCAAAGGGTTTGATTTTATCAAAAATGAGGATGAACCTTGTGTGTATAAGAAGGTTAGTGGGAGTGCTGTTTCATTCCTTGTATTATATGATGATGCTATATTACTGATAGGGAATGATATTCCTATGCTACAGTCGATCAAAATTTGGTTATCTAAATATTTCTCCATGAAGGACTTGGATGAGGCATCCTATATTTTGGGGATAAAGATCTATAGAGATAGATCTAAAAGGATGTTGGGTTTGACTCAAGGAAAGTACATTGACTTGATGCTAAAGAAGTTTAGCATGGAAGATTCCAAGAGAGGCCTCATGCCGATGAGCCATGGAATACATTTGTCCAAGAAACAGGCCCCAAAGACACTTGAGGAGAGAGACCGTATGAGTAAGATTCCTTATGCTTCAGCAATAGGATCTATCATATACGGTATGATATGTACTAGACCAGATGTCGCTCATGCACATAGTGTAACGAGCAGATATCAGTCGAATCCAGGAGAAGAGCACTGGAAGGCAGTGAAAAATATCCTAAAGTACTTGAGAAGAACTAAGGATATATTTCTTGTCTACGGTGGGTCTGAATTGAAACTAGAGGGCTATACAGACTCAAGTTTTCAAACGGACCAAGATGACAGTAAATCCGTTTCAGGGTATGCGTTTACCTTAAACGGTGGCGCAGTGAGTTGGAAGAGTTCCAAGCAGCAAACAGTTGCTGATTCAGTGATAGAGGCAGAGCACATAGCTGCAAGTGAAGCTGCAAAGGAAGTTGTTTGGATGAAGAAGTTCATAACTGAACTTGGAGTGGTTCCTAGCATTAGAGGAGTCGTACCTTTATTCTGTGACAACACCGGAGCTGTTGCATAGGCTAAGGAACCCAGGTCTTATCAAAAATCCAAACATGTGTTACGGCGATTTCATTTGATTAAAGAGATCATTGAAAGAGGAGATGTCACCCTGGAGCGTGTGGACTCTCAAGACAATATTGCAGATACTAAAGCTTTAACACAACAACAGTTTGATCGTCACTTAGAGAAGATGGGTATTATATACCATGGCGATTGGCTTTAATGCAAGTGGGAGATTGAAAGTAGTATGCACACAAGCCAATCATATTTGATATGATATAGCATATACTTTGTAATCTTATTCATTTATTAATAAAAGAATTGATTTTCTTACAAGGCATTTTATATTATCTACATGGTGTTGTTATATTAAATGTGATAAACCCATAGTTCTGAGAAATGCTTTTAAAATCATGATGGTGATCATGCTAATGAGATCTAAATTATAGATAGCTCACAAACTAAAATCGTTCCTAATCGTTGGATTATTAAAAATGGGATTAGTGAATCAGGATAGATTAGTACATACGTTGCTTGCTCTTAGGAATAGGATGATTGATCTCATAATCATTTGTGTGGAGACACTAAAGCAAGTATGTAGGTGCTTATTGGAGAATAAGTTCACTGAACGTAGCTCGCTCAGGAATACCTAATGGATTTTTATTCGCCTGTCAATAGGAATTCCTTTAGTGATAGTAGCACAAGTGATCCTTGGACTTGAGATCATCATAGTATTTTGTGTATGATGAGTTATACTTTGACATGTCTCTTAAGACCTTCAAGGTATATCAAAGGGTATGATTGGGTATAATAAGTTGTACATGGAGATAGGTGAATGATCAACAATGAATCTACCTCGTCTAGTAAAAGATGTGAATATCCTATGTGATTCGATAAATGACAATTTAGTAGTCCTTGGTCAAGACAGAATGAAATTAGAAAAGAGTTTCTAATTTGCATTATTTAGAGTTGTGCATTTGGGAATCGAAATACATATAATTAAATAAAAATAAGACTTGACAGTAATTCCATGTCTTATATTTAATTGGGATATTGTATGGTAGAAGGATTGAATTGTACGGTAACTATGCACCGAAAGGTTCTTTTATGATTAATGTTGAAATCTATATTATCTGGAAAGTCGTTGATCGCTAAGGGGGCTTACCCTTATTGTAGAATAAATATTATTTATTTATTTAAATAAATTAAATAGTTTAATTTATTTATTTAAATAAGATTAGAATTGTTCTAATTGATTTATTCACAACCGGTTTAATATGGAGAACCTAAAGGGTCACACCACAAAAGGAAAATATTTATTTAAGAAGTAAATGACATAATTATAATAATAAGTTAAGTGTATTTAATTTAGTCTATGGAGATAGAATAAATTAAATAGCTTAATATTTATTATTTAATATTTTGGAAATATTAAATATAAATTAATAAGAGGAGTCTTATTATTATTATTACTATTACTATTATTTAATTCCTAATAGGGATTGGGAATTAATTAATAGAAGTAATCTCTCATGAATTTCTAATTGGATTAGGAGCATAATTAATTAAAGGAGTTTAATTATAATAGAAACCCTAATCCTAAATAGTTTAGGGAAGGGTTTTTCTTACATCTATAAATAAGAGGAGTCTTATCATAGATTAGGGTTACACACTCTTGCATTAGATTGTCGAGAGTACTTACAATTTCTATAGAGATAGAAACTAGGGTTTTGCCAACACCCAACTTCTTGAATAATTATTCTTCCTTGGTGGATCACCTCTAGAGGCCAAACACTTGGGTGGCTAACGTTGATCAAGCGAAGGAATTTAGTCGGTGGAATTCAAGGAGAACGCGAAGGAATTGTAGGTGAATGATGAGTGGGTTTTATACCTACGAATCAGGTATTGTTAAACTTAATTATTGCTATTTTTAGTATTATTTTATTTGTTTTTGTGTTTGTTTATTGTAGGATGGAGCTGGAGGGGCATAAGAGTCATTTTGGTGGATAGAAGAATTAAAAAGGATTAAAAATTGGGCTGAATGACATTTTTGTAAATAATTGGTCTTGGCCAAGCGCTCTAGGCGCTAATACAAAATTTGGTGCTGTTTGTGCGGCTGAGATGGAATTTTGAAGTCAATCAGGAATAAGAACAAGGGTTTTGACTATTATAAAGAGGAGAAGACTTCAAAATTAAGAGTAGAAGAGTTTTTATAGAGATATAAGAAGGAAAACACGAAGAAAGATTGCAAGGGGCTGGAGATCAAGAAGAAGATTAGGAGCTACCATACAGTTTATTCTATTCTCTTTTTAATCTTTGATTCGTGTAATTATTTGGGATGTTTAATTTTATAACTTGGATGATGTTTTCTTTCATTGTTATGAACTAATTTCCAATTAAGATTGCAGCAGAACTTGGTATGAATCTTAAATTGATGCTTCTTATTTAATAAAAGTTAGTTTTCATTGAATCAATTATTATATCTTGTGCTTGTTGAATAATTGTTTGGCCAGCAGTTATTGGGATAATCTATATAAAATTGGAAAATAGAATATAGATTTAGATCTGGATATAATAGCATATGTTCATATAATCTGAATAGGATTAATATGATTAGCGTGTAGGATAGGAATATACTTGCATGTCTTTTGTAACCACTGAAAGAACTTGAGCTTAAAACCCTAATTAATTTGATTCACATAGGAATATAGTGAGTTAATTAACTAGGGTGTTCTCTATAATTCTATTGCTTGATTGCTAGATTTATGAGGATTTATTTACGTATCATTCGGAAGAAGTGCGTGAATTCTAGGTAAAGTTCTAGGTTATTAATTCATGTTAACTATCTGTATTAAATAGTCAGTAAATTGATTTAAATGAAATACCAAGGAAAGTTGTAATCTTAACTCATTAAATCTGTGAATTACTCTTGTTAACATTATCTATTAGTTAATTTTAGTCATTTTTCATTTTTCAACTTAAAATCAAGAATCGAAATTTAAATAGGATTAATTAAATTGTTTTTGGTAATTGATAGATATTAAGTTATTTTCTCGTGGGAACGATATCCTTGCTTGCTGAATATTATAAATGAACGCGTATACTTGTGTGTTAAGTGCTAGTTAGAAATTAGGCAACAGTGAACTTGTACCCGAGGAAGCTTTGATTCACGAGGGTATAATTCTCTATCTCTATCTCTTTAGTTAATTGATAATTGAACACAAGGAAAGATCTTGGTGATGGTTTGTATGAAAAAATTTAAAATCCGTTTTATCACGCTTCCGCTCTATTTATGTAATTTAATTGCATGCTTGCGTTATATACAAACCTAACGGTCTTCAGAATGAAAAACATGATTTCTGGCACTTGGGCGTGGCAGCGCTGCTTTCTAGGCCAAATATGGGCGCGGTCGCGCTGGGTCGGGTTGTTGAAAAGCTTATTTTTGATCCAAATTAAATGAAACAAGAATTGTAACTTCTAATTGGTTTAAGACTTTAACTAAAACCTATAAATACATGGTGTGAGGCATAGAATAAGAGGAGATCTTGCTACTTTTTGCTAACCCTAGTTTGGGAGAAAGAGATGGAGTTACAAGGATTGCGTCTACAGATTTTATTCTCTTCTCTACCTCTTATTTTGTATTCTTGAATGCTTTATCAATTGTGGATTATGGATTTTAATTCAATTATGAACTAACTTCTTTTTAAGATTACAATGGAACTTATTGCATAGCTTTTATTAATATATTTCCTTGTTAATTATTATTGATTATTATCGGATTGTCTATTATGATTTGTGATTAATTGCTTAATTGTCTGATCAACAATTACCGTGGTAATCTATATGAACTCGAGAGATGAATTATAGATTTAGACCTAATCATAATAGCATGTGATTGAGTTTTTTGCATGGTGATAGAACTTATAATTTGTGTCTAGGATAAAGATATACCTATACGTCGTATGTAATCTAAAAGAGAACATGGGCTTTAAATCCTTTTTAATTGCAATTCACATAGAGATATAGTGAATTAGTTAACTAGGGTGTTCACCTTAATTCTATCATCTGTGAATTTAAGTTGATTCATTTATGATACATCGAGAGATGGTTATAATTATTGATGAGTTCTTGATTAACAATATGAAATAGTTAGCATAACTTAACAGGAAGTATATTAATTCAAGTGAAACATTAAGAGAAATTATAATCTTAAGCCTTTTTATCTAAATTCAATTCTTGATAGTTAGTGATTAGTTAGTTTAGTATTTTATTTTCAAAATTCAACAACGTTTATCAAATTTTTAAATAAAATTAATTTGATTATAAGTTAATACTTGGTAATTATTATTAAATAATTCTCTGTGGGTTCGACACTCTCTTATCATTATATTACTTGTGGACTACGTATATTTGTGTATTTTACTAGTATAGATTTAGGCAAACAAGTTTTTAGCGCCATTGCCGGGGAATTAATTTAATAATTTTTGCCAATATTAATTTAAATCAAATTGATCTTAATTTAAACGTCTATTTTCTATTTTAATTTTTCTGTTTAATTTTTTTTCTTTCGCAGATACACCATAGCCAACTATGACTATCAGTAGCCTTATACGAGAATGACTCAGCCAAGAGCGGCATGGATTTATGAACTCGATGAATTGTCAGCTCAGATAGAGACACTTTCAAGGAAGATTGACGCTTTAGCAGCACAACGTATTCAAAGTGTAGCGGTGATTTATGATTATTGTGCTGGAAATCATCCGAGTCATCAATGCACCATCAGTTTTGAGTCGGTACGATATGGTAGCAATTTCGGCGACTACCCCAACAATTATGACTATTTCAACAATTCTCATCACAGTTGGGGGAATCATTCGGATTTTTCATGGAGCTATAATAATCAAGTCCAAACATTTGCTCCAAGCCAATCATACACTCTAGAATTTCAGGATCAAACCCCTTTACATGAAAAAAAGAGGTTAAACTTGGAGGAAGTTCTTTCCAAGTTCATAACATCGAGTAAGGAGTGGACGAATAGGCAAAAAGAGATGATTTAAAATCTTAAGAACTAGATGGGTCAGCCTATCAATGCCAACAACAGTCGCCCTCAAGGTGCGTGGTCCAGTGACATGGTTCCCGAGACTGATGGATTACCCACTTCAAAGCTACAACTAGACGTGCCAACAGATATGGATGAAAAAGAGGAGAAGAATAGTGGGGACCAGGAAAATAAAGTTGAAGAAGATCTAGCCTTGAGTTCCAACGCTGATGAGCCGATTTTGTTAGTGCCCCATGTACCTTCTCTGCCAAAGCCCAAGGATCCGGGTAGTTTTGCAATCCCCTATCCAAATGGTAGTCATTTCGTCGGCAAAGCTCTATATGACATGGGAGCTAGCATAAATTTGGAGTCATGGTGTGATGAGAAAGGGGTCCATGAGAAGATAAATGCAGATCCAGTTGTATTTAAGAAGCTTCAATTCAATAATCCATTCACAGACATAATGGAGCAAACGCCTAGTTACTTGAAGTTCTTAAAGGAGATTCTATCTAAAAAGAGCATGCTAGGTGTATTTGAATCAATGGCCCTTACAGATGCGAAGCCTTCAAATGTTACATTGCTACTAATGGATGGAGGGTTACTCAATTATCGAAGAGGAATTGGATAGAGAAATTGAAGCAGTCAGGTTGAGACTATAAAACAAGCGCTTATTGGGAGGCAACCCAAGTTTAATTTTTAATTTTTGTTTTTATTTATTTTATTAGGTTTCGTAGTAGTTAATAAACTTGCATTTATTAGGATTTAATAAACTTGCTTCTAATGTGTTTAAAGGTTATTAGAGTCCGATTCAAGTGCAATGCCTTATTCATTCTAATGTACCTAGCCTATTCTTCAGACTTAGTAGACAAGGAGGAAGATTATTATATTTTCAGGGAAGTCCTCTACTTTACTTTTTCTTATCTTAGCCATTGAGGATAATATCTAGTTTAAGTTTGGGGGTGTGGTCTTATTTTGTTTTATTTAGTTTATTAGGTTTGCATGTTAGATAATATGTTTTTAGGATAGATGAGTAATGATTTGATTGTATTGATTATGGCTGATGATAAAAGGAAAAAAAAAGAGTTTAATTTTTAACTCTTGTGAAATTGAAAAGCATGTATAGTCTGTATTTTTGACTTATTAGCTGGTTTTACATTGTTTATGATCTTTTGCACTTAAAAGCACAAATCTATATGTTTAGCTAGTTGGAGCTTAAAAAGTTTATATGTTTAAATGCTTGCGAAAGATATCATTGAAACTCGAGAAATCTTATTTGAGCATCATTCAAAGTGAAAATTAGGCACTCACATAAGTTTGGGGGAAATCTTGAATTATTGAAAATTTTGAATTTTAAACCTTCTCGAGTAGAAAGAATGAATCATGTGGTGGGTTGACATGGAGCGTAAAACGCACTCACTCATAAACACATGCAGCGAGATAGAGCGTAAACACTCGTTGAATGGAAAAGTGAGATGGAGCATAAAACGCACTCACTAAAAAGAAAAAAAAGAAAAAAAGGGAAAATTGTGTTTTAAAATACTTGGGAATGGTTCAAGTGTGCTTAAATGTATGAATTATCCTTTTGATTCTTAAAATTTTATGTTTTGCCTTTATTAGCGGAGATTGATGTGAAAGTTAGTTTATAGAGTTAATTTGAAATTTTTTTATGAGTATTTGATTATATGAGCTTATGTGAGTCGTAATTAGTTGAATATCTGGATGCACACACACACTTAAAGGATCATGAGTAGTTGTGAAACCGATGATTAGGTTAAAATTTTAGGCTTTGTATGTTTTCAAAAAAATTTCTTGAGTTTCATTAAAGGAAATCTTTGACGCTATTATGCAAATTTGTATTGATTCATTGCTAGAGTCGCATGAGTTGCTATTTAGAATTAGTTGTTATAGTTGTTGTTCTTAGTCTTTGCTTGAGTACAAACAAAGATTTAAGTTTGGGGGTATTTGATAAGTGGATTTTATATCTATGAATTGAGTACGTTTGGCACGATAATTTGTGATTTCTTAAGTATCTTAAGTTAGTATTAGGTATTTATAATATTTTTATGTTATTTTGTAGGAAGAAGCAAGGAAACACAATCCAGACACCTTTTGGAGTATAATATGCAAGCAAATGCGAGAAGGAAAGATTGAAGGATTTTCAATGCCAAGTTGTACATATGTTCATGGCTTAGAACTTGAATTTTATTATAGATCTCGTCGAGCGCTTCGATTTGATAGGTGGCACGTCTCATAACTCCTCTTGGATCAAAAGTTATGACCTTTTTACCAACGGACGTTGAACCTCAAAGTTTGGAGTTGTCATTTACACAGTAGCCACTTTAAGCTCAATTTGAACCTAGCTCTAGCCCGTATCTCTAAAAACTCAAAGAATGAACGTTGTAGAGCTACTTCTTAGCTTTCCGAAACCTCTTGAATCGCCTAAATCGGAGTTCGGATGAGAACGTTATGGCCATTTTACCAACAAATGTCGCAGCATAAAATAGTTGGGCGCGGTCGCGCCGGTTCCAAGTGTATTTTGGGCGCGGCCGCGCTGGTGTTCAGAATGAAAAACATGATTTCTAGTACTTGGACGCGGCAGCGCTGCTTTCTAGGCCAAATATGGGCGCGACCGCGCTGGGTCGAGTTGTTGAAAAGCTTATTTTTAATCCAAATTGAATGAAACAAGGATTATAACTTCTAATTAGTTTAGGACTTTAACTAGAACCTATAAATACATGATGTGAGGCATATAATAAAAGGAGATCTTGCTACTTTTTGCCAACCCTAGTTTGGGAGAAAGAGATGGAGGCTTGAAGCAATTGCTAGAGCACAAAGGATTCAATTAAGGAGCTAAAGGAGAGACTCAAAGATTGCGTTTACAGATTCTATTCTCTTCTCTACCTCTGATTTTGTATTCTTGAATGCTTTATGAATTGTGGATTATGGATTTTAATTCAGTTATGAACTAATTTCTTTTTAAGATTACAATGGAACTTATTGCGTAGCTTTTATTGATATGCTTCCTTGTTAATTATTGTTGATTATTATCAGATTGTCTATTATGATTTGTGATTAATTGCTTAATTGCCTGATCAACAATTACCGTGGTAATCTATATGAACTCGAAAGATGAATTATAGATTTAGACCTAATCATAATAGCATGTGATTGTGTTTTATGCATGGTGATGGAACTCATAATTTGTGTCTAGGATAGAGATATATATATACGCCGTATGTAATCTGAAAGAGAACTTGAGCTTTAAATCCTTTTTAATTGCAATTCAGATAGAGATATAGTTAATTAGTTAATTAGGGTGTTCACCTTAATTCTATCATCTGTGGATTTAAGTTGATTCATTTATGATACATCGAGAGATGGTTATAAATATTGAGGAGTTCTTGATTAACAATCTGCAATAGTTAGCATAACTTAAGAGGAAATGTATTAATTCAAGTGAAATATTAAGAAAAATTATAATCTTAAGCCTTTTTATCTAAATTCAATTCTTGATAATTAGTGATTAGTGAGTTTAGTATTTAATTTTCAAAATTCAACAACTTTTATCAAATTGTTTAAATAAAATTAATTTGATTATAAGTTAGTACTTGGTAATTATTATTAAATAATTATTTGTGAGTTCGACACTCTCTTATCATTATATTACTTGTGGACTACGTATACTTGTGTATTTTGCTAGTATACATTTAGGCAAACAAATATTCCGTCGGAATTAGGTCTTTTCCGTCGGAATAACGTTATGTCCGATGGAATTGACGGTCGGAAATTCCATCAGAATAAAGCCCGTCGGAATGTAGGTCCGTCGAACATTCCGTCGGACATAACTATAGTCGACGGAATTAAGCCCGACGCAATTCTCGTCGAAGGTATCTATATTCGATGGATTAAATCCGACCGACTATATCCGTCGAGGATAATAGCTGCCACGTGGCACATTTCTACATATTATTCAAGGGATAATATCGACGGAATTTCCGTCGGAAATAAAGGATATTCCGTCGGAAATAGGGAAATTTTTAATAAATTATAATTCTTATTCCCGACGGAATTTCCGTCGGATATACTTTATGCCATCGAAATTAACTTTTTTTTAAAAAAATAATTTTTCTGTTTTTGCAGTTTTCAGGTTTTTAAACCCCATTTTTGTACCTGTAACCTGCTTTATTCCAACAATACATACAGTAAATAACCAATAACTACATTCAACAGTAATATACACGTTTTCTAACAACATATAACGTTAAACTATAATGATATAACTTACAAACTACAAAAAATCAAAGTAACTTAAAAGATTTACAAAAGTAAACTAAAATTAATTATCAAAAAAAAAGTAAACTAAAATTTGTTGTTTTACAAAAGAATCAAGGTAACTGTACATATATATCTCCCACTATGGTGTACGCAAATCCTCGTCATCATCCCCCTAGTCGCCATCAGCATCGTCAGCCCGCTCGCCATCACTAGCTCCATCAGCACTTCCACCCTGTTGATACAATTAAAAATATAACACATTAGTCCCTATAAGAGAATTAAACAGACGGTATGAAAATTAAATAACATGCAGGTTAAGTAACTCGCTGTAAGTAAATATAATACCTGAGTAGGCGGGGGCTGACTCCCATTCGGGCCAAAAGCATCCGAGAGTAAAGTAACCACCAACCGGAGCACATCGTCGCGTATCGCGATGAACTGCTCATGCGGGATACCCGTACTCTCGACGGTGGCCCCTGCTGCAATATCTTGAGCTAGCTGGTGAAGGCGAGCTCAGCTGGGAAACTCCTGACGACGGATAACCGGATCCGTACGAAATGTCTCCGACACCACCGCCATGACCCTCTAGAAAATCTCGTCGTCCAAGCCAACACCTATATGAGATGGTCCAACAGCTGCTCTCGGATGCTGGCACTGGCTAAAGCCTGCGAAAATAAATATAACATTACTAATAATATTTGCAGTTAATTTATCTTAACTTATCAGAAATAATATTACCTCCAGGTAGTGTATACGCCGGTATCCTCGGCAAGCCCAGCACTCGATACTTTCTGGTACTGCTACTAGGGGGATCCTGAGACGCGACCCATAGTTTTAGCTCCTCATCCCGAGATAATTCAATCTCGGGCGGAGGGATGGTGGAATCTAATGGCTCATACACCCCCTAGCATCCCGCAACTTAGCTACACGTTGGTCCCGAAGATTCTGAAATCGGCCCTATAATTTAATATGTATATGTGAGTTAATTAAATCATTTTATTAACTATCTAATATTAATAATTACTAAAAAATAATTGATATTAGTCTTACCCATATAGTTAATGCTGGAAGAGACATGCTAGACTCCTTAGGCGTGTGGGCTCTATTCCAAAACTCTAGCATTGTAGGAGGTCGGTGCAAGCTCTCCCGCATGTCCTAATAAATACATTCAAATAACATTTATTAAGTATGGTAATGACAATCGAGTAACTAAATAACTAAATTGAGATACTTACTGACTTCAGCTCCTCAAATAACCGTGAACCAATACTGTGTATGACTCAGAGCTGGTCACGATTCTTTTTTGCCTACTCGGACTTTTTCTTGAAGTCATCAGCATCCCAATGCATACCCATAGCCTCCCATATTGTATCGGAGACTATATCGGGCTGATGCTCGCGTACGGTAGTCCCAGGCTACTCGACAACTGTCCGAGTGGCCCGATGTCTCATCTCGTACAGCCAGCTGGCATAGTTCTTTGCGATATGTGCAATAATAACATTGTCGCCGGCTGCCTGTGAGATAGTCTCCTCATAGCTATAATAAATATATACAAAGAATGCTAACATGTCATAAATCAATGATAAATGTGTAAATACCTAGGATCGTATTTAATTTAAGTTATGTAAGAGGATTTACGTGAAACTCTCGCAGCATAGTGTCCGTATATCTAGCATCATACTACGCGTACTGAGTGAATCACATACAACCCGTAGGTAGGTGTGTCAAGCAAATGGCGTGTACCGTATGCTTAGCGACCGAGTCTAGGATACTACAATACGAGATAAGCAGACAATATATGTGTTACTTTAATCATGCAATCATATAAAGTAATTTAATTATGTGAGTTATATTATATTAGACACTTACTGCGCTGAGTCGACATCTACACGGACAATGTGTGAAACTGTCGGCGGACGCCCATATAATCCGAGGTTAGTCCCTCGCTGACGTCGACGGCCAGTATTTGTAAGTTTAAGTGATGAAATTATTTAAATATAGTATTTTCATATGCGTTAAACAATTAAGTAAAAAAAAAGTTAATCTCCATAAAGATGGAAACTTACTAGCTGATGACGACATCCCGCCCTGGGAGCCGTTGCCAGATCCTGCACGGCCTGTGACGCCCCCAAATCCGTGTATCATCAAACACAAGATATGGTGCTCACAATACATCTCACACCATCATCTTTCTAAATAAACCTCATAAATTAATAATAATAATTATTATTATTATAATAATAATAATAATAATAATAATAACAATAATATATATAATAACATCCAAATAAAATTCCAGGTTCACATAACCTTAAATAATCTTAAACTTAGCGTTTATCGCTACATTGCATCAACGCGGAAATCTAAATCTATTACAAAGATAAACTTTCAATTCTTCATCTTAGCTTTTCCCTTGTCCTTGCCCGAGCTCTCTGCTTTCTCACCCTTAACTGAAATGTTAAAGCAAGAATGAGCACAAATTACCCAGCAAGTATATAAAATAATATGATAATGAATATCAAGAGTAAAATCGTCTATTTTGACATTTCTCCATAATCGAAAGAATATTCAAGAAGTAATGTCGAATGCCAAAGACAAGAGTTCTAGAATTTTCAACAGCATGTTAAGGGGTATAAGAACCCTGAACATTGTTTTAATTCATCGAAAACCATCAGAAGTTTTGACAATCAAATAGACTGTAAAACATTCTCCATAAGTACTCCAGGTGATCAGCCTTTCGTACCTTACATTGTGCACAAGTATGAAGTTTAATCACATAAGCGTAAATGGGACTATATGCCCGTCAGCAGTTTTACCCCGTTATTCGGGTTGTTCATCTTAGTAGTCATGCGGGACCGCACCAAAACAACTTGGATTGGTAGACTTAAGTAGCTACAATGAAGTTGAATAATTCAAATGATAAGTGTTTCGCATCATTAGAATCTAGCCGGAACAAAAGGCCAGAAATCATTCTTAAAAACATTTCACATTTAATTAAGAACTTATACACAATTGAAATAGAGTCATTCACAATTGAACTTGAATAAGACATAAACTCGAATGAGATATAACTTGCAACATGAGACGATTATAAATAAATTTCACAAATTAGAGAACTTACTTTCATAGGAACAAAATGAAGTAAGATAGGATACTTTCCTTTCGCGTAGTTTACGTCTACTACTTAACTATACTTCAAATAACATATATATATATATATATATATATATATATATATATATATATTCATTAGCCTTCTATACTCATTAACAGACTCTCAAATCATACTCATTCAATACATACCTAATGTAATTGCTTCGCGCTTACAAGCATACACTTAGCCAAATATAAATTCAAATCATATATCTTAAATTCTTGCTTTTGTTCAAAAGTTTCATTTATAAGTCTCGTTTAGACCTTTTAAAATCTTGGTTCCAAATAGTCATTACATGTTTAGACAGTACAAGCATTCCAATTGACACATAACAAAGCTTGTAAGGGTTCAATATATATGTACCAAGCCTCAGTTTACAAACAGAATCTCTTGACAACTCTGCAGCACGGCGCGGCCGCGCTACATTTATGCCTGGGAGTGGCGCGGTCGTGCTACTCCCTTTCAGTCCAGAATTGAGGTTTTCATGCACAACTCATTTACTAGCATGTTGGGGTTTTTGTATGCAACATATACACACAATAACCTAGAAACTTAGAACCAAAATAAATCCATGCATTCAATATTCAGTTAACACATTTTGAAAATTTCTTTTTTAAAAACAAGTTTAATAGTTCTTTTCCTTAAAGACTGGCCAAGATCATATTTGACCCTCGGATTATTGCTACATAGGTTTTTATACACATGTTCAATGTTAATAGAATATATCTACGTCATTTCTTCAATCCATGGTAACTTTTCCTTTAAAACTTATCAAATCATAGTTTACAATTCAAATTTATGATAATGTATTCATGATACAACTTAATAGTGTTTAAAACTTCTTCATGCTTAATATACTAGGTTGCGTTGGGTTCTAAAGGCTGAACAATTAAAAATAAAACATCAATTTTTGTTCTGGTGCAGGCGCGGCCGTGCCTTGTTTAGCCTTGGTTCCAGCGCAAACTGCAGACATTATAAACTCAACCAAAACATCATAACATAATTTTAGACACATCCAGATATTATAAACTCAACCAAAACATCATAACATATGTAGTTAACCATTCTAATAGCACCGAAAACGCTATTAACCAATTTAGAACCTCCAAAATGAAAGTTCTTGTTATTTCCTTTATATTTCGCATACTTAACGAAATCATTCACCACAGATTAGATTTTCAAATATTTTAATCCGTTCAAGTTGCATTATTTTTGTTTCTTAACGTATTAACACAAACAAATATAACTTTACTGAATGTTACATAAATTAACATCAATTTCGATTCCAAAATAAGCTATTCTGTACATTTTCCACAAAAACTAATTTCTTAAGAACACAAATGAAAGTTCATAATCTTACCTTTTGAATGTTATTCCCCTTGATTTGTAGAGATGATGCTATGCTTGTTGCTCTTCTAATCCTCTGAAATCCCAGAATACTTCAAGCTTTCTCAAGCTTCTCTATCTCACAACTTTTCTCTTTCGAGTATAAAGTGTTTAACAAAAAGGAATAGATATTTAGAGAGGAAGTATATATATATAATCCTTGCATTCCTTCATAATCCCATCTCTGAATTCATTGGTCTCTAGCCCCTTGGGATTTCCCATTCATCAGTTGCAAGAATTAAAGAAAAGGGAGTTGAGAAAGTGAAGGGATTTTGGTTTTAAAGGAAAATAACTCCCTTCTCATTGTTTTATTTCATAACCGTGCACTACATCAATTTTGTCCCAAATTGGTAATCACATGGGTTCCATCAGACAGCTGATGCATTTTATTATTATTTTTAAATAAATTCAATTAACCAATAAATAAGCCATTTGACCACTTTGCCCTCCCGAATCAACATTTTCGATACTATAGTTGATTCCTACTAAAATCTACATTCCGAACGTCGTGGGAATATTCGTTTTGTCAAATTAGCTTTCGAAATTCGAGTTTGACTTTTTACCCAAAAAAGTCAACTGGTTGACTTTGACCAAAAAGTCAACCCCGACACATTTCGTGCTTTCGGTCCATACTTATTAATTTTGACGTTCCGGACTTAAATATATAGTCCGCGTCGCTAAATACCACTGCGAACTCAAATTCGAGTTACCTTGCAATTTATTAAATTTATTATCCTTCTAAGTTAACACAAATAATTAAATTGATTTAAACTAACCATTCAAAATACATCTCATCACCTAGCACATATATATACATTTAATTAATCACATCGAGTTTCACATAATTTCATTTAAAAAATATTCATTGAATTACATAAAGGCCTCGGATATTACATTCACCCTCCCTTATAGGATTCCGTCCCCGGAATCATTACAAAATTAAACAAACAAATTAGGGTAATTTTTCATCATCTTCTCCTCGAGTTCCCACGTTGCTTCTTCAGCATTGTGGTTCCTCCATATTACCTTAACAGGATGTATTACCTTATTTCGTAAAACTTGTTCTTTTCTATCAATAATTTGTATAGGAATTTCTTCATAGGTTAAATCTTTCTCAAACTGAATGGGTTCATATTCTACGACATGCTTGTAATCCTGCTTGTAAGGTCGTAATACTGACATATGGAACACGTTGTGTACATGCTCCAGCTCCGGAGGTAAAGCTATTTCGTAAGCTACCTCACCTACTCGCCTTAACACTTCAAAGGGTCCTATAAATCTCGGACTCAGTTTTTCCTTCTTCTCAAATCTCATCTTCCCCTTCCAGGGAGATACTTTCAGAAACACATAAGAACCGGCGTCAAATTCACGCTGCTGCCGATGTTGATCAACATATTTCTTCTGTCGATATTGAGCCGACACTAATCTTGCCCGTATTAACTTGACATAATTTGCAGTCTGTTGTACCAATTCTGGCCCTAGCAGTCGTCTTTCCCCTACTTCATCCCAGCACAGCGGGGTTCTACAATTTCTTCCATACAGAGCTTCATAAGGTGGCATACCGATGCTTGCGTGATAACTGTTGTTGTATGCAAACTCCACTAATGGTAGATGGTCATCCCAACTTCCTTTGAAATTAGTAATGCATTCTCTCAGCATGTCCTCTAAGGTTTGAATTATTCTCTTGCTCTGCCCATCTGTCAGAGGATGATATGCAATGCTCAATCTCAGTTGTGTTCTCATGCGTTCTTGGAAGCTTTTCCAAAAATTTGTTGTGAACCGTGGATCGCGATCTGACACAATGGATACCAGCACACCATGTCAGGAGACGATTTCTTTGATGTAGAGTTTTGTCAATTGATTTAAGTTGAATCTGATCTCGATCGGTAAAATGTGCACTGACTTAAACAATTGATTGAGGATTACCCATACTGCATCATAACCCTTCTGTGTAGTTGGAAGCCCTACCACAAAGTCCATCGTGATATTCTCCCACTTCCATTCCGGTATTTCCAAGGGTTGAAGTAACCCGCTCGGTTTTTGATGTTCTGCCTTAACTCTTTGGCAAGTCAAACACTTGTTGACCCATTGTGCGACCTCTCTCTTCATATTGGGCCACCAATAGTGTTGGCGCAGATCCTGATATATTTTTGTGCTCCCCTGATGAACTGAGTAACTCGATCTATGAGCTTCATGCAAAATTTCTTCTTTTAACTCGGACACTGCTAGCACCTAAATTCTCTCCTCAAATCTCATCAGTCCATCACCATCCACCCTGAACTTAAGCTCCTCCCAATCTAAAATTCTCTTCTTTAACTTTCCACATTCTTCATCGCTACCTTGCGCTTCTTTTATCCTGTCCAATAGAGTCGGACGAGCCTCCACTGCGAACAATTTCTCATCTGACTCCTTTGGACTTTTTATCTCGAGTTCCAGTCTCACCATATCCTTGATTAACTCTTCTTGAGTTGTTAACAATGCCAACCTTTCGCTTCCCTTCCTATTCAACGCATCTGCAACCACGTTAGCTTTTCCTATATGATATAAGATTTCGCAATCGTAGTCCTTAATTAGCTCCAACCATCTCCTATGTCGCATATTCAGCTCCTTCTGCGTGAAAATATATACTTTAGACTTTTATGGTCCATGTATATTTCACACTTTGCACCATATAAATAGTGCCTCCATATCTTTAGGGCTAACACTACTGCAGTCAATTCCAGGTCATAGGTAGGATGTCCCTTTTCGTAATCCTTTAACTATCGTGATGTGTACGCAATAACTTTACCATGTTACATTAGCACACAACCAAGTCCTTTATGTGACACATCACTATAAACTACGAAGTCACCTGTATCATCTGGTAAAGACAACACTGGTGCTTCACTCAATCTTTTCTTCAGTTCCAGGAAACTCTCCTCACACTTCTCCATCCAAATAAATTTTACCGACTTCCTTGTCAGATTAGTCATAGTTCCTGCTATTTTTGAAAAATCCTGAATGAACCTTCTATAATAACCAATAAATAAGCCATTTGACCACATTTCCCTCCGGAATCAACATTTTCGATGCTATAGTTGATTCCTACTAAAATCAACGTTCCGAACGTCGTGGGAATATTCGTTTTGTCAAATTAGCTTCCGAAATTTGAGTTTGACTTTTTACCCGAAAAAGTCAACTGGTTGACTTTGACCAAAAAGTCAACCCTGACACATTTTGTGCTTTCGGTCCATACTTAATAATTTTGACGTTCCGGACTCAAATATATAGTCTGCGTCACCAAATACCACTATGAAAATTCGAGTTTACATTCTATAACTTACATTTTATTAAAATTATTATCCTTCAGAGTTTACACAAACAATTAAATTGATTTAAACTAACCATTAAAAATACATCTCATCACCTAGAACATATACATACATTTAATTAATCACATCGACTTTCACATAATTTCATTTAAAAAATATTCGTCGAATTACATAAAGGCCTCGGATATTACATTCACCCTCCCTTATTAGGATTCCGTCCCCGGAGTCATTATAAAATTAAACAAACAAATTAGGGTAATTTTTCATCATCTTCTCCTTGAGTTCCCACGTAGCTTCTTCAGCATTGTGGGTCCTCCATATTACCTTAACAGAAGGTATTACCTTATTTCGTAAAACTTGTTCTTTTCTATCAATAATTTGTACAGGAATTTCTTCATAGGTTAAATCTTTCTCAAACTGAATGGGTTCATATTCTACGACATGCTTATAATCCTACTTGTAAGGTCGTAATACCGACACATGGAACACGTTGTGTACATGCTCCAGCTCCGGAGGTAAAGCTATTTCGTAAGCTACCTCACCTACTCGCCTTAACACTTCAAAAGGTCATATAAATCTCGGACTCAGTTTTCCCTTCTTCTCAAATCTCATCTTCCCCTTCCAGGGAGATACTTTCAGAAACACATAAGAACCGGCGTCAAATTCACGTTGTTGCCGATGTTGATCAGCATATTTCTTCTGTCGATATTGAGCCGACACTAATCTTGCCCGTATTAACTTGACAACATTTGCAGTCTGTTGTACCAATTCTGGCCCTAGCAGTCGTCTTTCCCCTACTTCATCCCAGCACAGCGGGGATCTGCACTTTCTTCCATACAGAGCTTCTTAAGGTGGCATACCGATGCTTGCGTGATAACTGTTGTTGTATGCAAACTCCACTAACGGTAGATGGTCATCCTAACTTCCTTTGAAATCCATAACGCATGCTCTCAGCATATCCTCTAAGGTTTGAATTGTTCTCTCGCTCTGCCCATCTGTCTGAGGATGATATGCAGTGCTCAATCTCAGTTGCATTCCCATGCATTCTTGGAAGCTTTTCCAGAAATTTGCTGTGAACCGTGGATCGTGATATGACACAATGGATACCAGCACACAATGTCTGGAGACGATTTCTTTGATGTAGAGTTTTGCCAATTGATTTAAGTTGAATCTGATCTTGATCGGTAAAATGTGCGCTGACTTAGTCAATCGATCGACGATCACCCATACTGCATCATAACCCTTCTGTGTAGTTGGAAGCCCTACCACGAAGTCCATCGTGATATGCTCCCACTTCCATTCCGGTATTTCCAAGGGTTGAAGTAACCCGCTCGGTTTTTGATGTTCTGCCTTAACTCTTTGGCAAGTCAAACACTTGTTGACCCATTGTGCGACCTCTCTCTTCATATTGGGCCACCAATAGTGTTGGCGCAGATGCTGATACATTTTTGTGCTACCCGGATGAACTGAGTAACTCGAGCTATGAGCTTCATGCAAAATTTCTTCTTTTAACTCGAACACTACTAGCACCCAAATTCTCTCCTCAAATCTCATCAGTCCATCACCATCCACCCTGAACTTAAGCTCCTCCCCATCTAAAATTCTCTTCTTTAACTTTCCACATTCTTCATCGCTGCGAGCCTCCACTGCGAACAATTTCTCATCTGACTCTTTTGGACTTTTTATCTCGAGTTCCAGTCTCACCATATCCTTGATTAACTCTTCTTGAGCTGTTAACAACGCCAACCTTTCGTTTCCCTTCCTATTCAACGCATCTGCAACCACGTTAGCTTTTCCCAGATGATATAAGATTTCGCAATTGTAGTCCTTAATCAGCTCCAACCATCTCCTCTGTCGCATATTCAGCTCCTTCTGCGTGAAAATATACTTTAGACTTTTATGGTCCATGTATATTTCACACTTTGCACCATGTAAATAGTGCCTCCATATCTTTAGGGCTAACACTACTGCAGTCAATTCCAGGTCATGGGTAGGATGTCCCTTTTCGTAATCCTTTAACTATCGTGATGCGTACGCAATAACTTTATCATGTTGCATTAGCATACAGCCAAGTCCTTTGTGTGACGCATCACTTGAAACTACGAAGTCACCTGTATCATCTGGTAAAGACAACACTGGTGCTTCACTCAATCTTTTCTTCAGTTCCTGGAAACTCTCCTCACACTTCTCCATCCAAATAAATTTTACCGACTTCCTTGTCAGATTAGTCAGAGTTCCTGCTATTTTCGAAAAATCCTAAATGAACCTTCTATAATAACCAATAAATAAGCCATTTGACCACTTTGCCTTCCGGAATCAACATTTTCGATACTATAGTTGATTCCTACTAAAATCGACGTTCCGAACGTCGTGGGAATATTCGTTTTGTCAAATTAGCTTCCGAAATTCGAGTTTGACTTTTTATCCGAAAAAGTCAACTGGTTGACTTTGACCAAAAAGTCAACCCCGACACATTTTGTGCTTTCGGTCCATACTTAGTAATTTTGACGTTACGGACTCAAATATATAGTCCGCGTCACCAAATACCACTGCAGAAATTCGAGTTTAAATTCCATACCTTGCAATTTATTAAAATTATTATCCTTTTGAGTTAACACAAACAATTAAATTGATTTAAACTAACCATTAAAAATACATCTCATCACCTAGCACATATACATATATTTAATTAATCACATCGAGTTTCACATAATTTCATTTAAAAAATATTCGTCGAATTACATAAAGGCCTCGGATATTACATTCACCCTCCCTTATTAGGATTCCGTCCCCGGAATCATTACAAAATGAAACAAACAAATCAGGGTAATTTTTCATCATCTTCTCCTCGAGTTTCCACGTTGCTTCTTCAGCATTGTGGTTCCTCCATATTACCTTAACAGAAGATATTACCTAATTTCGTAAAACTTGTTCTTTTCTATCAATAATTTGTACAGGAATTTCTTCATAGGTTAAATCTTTCTCAAACTGAATGGGTTCATATTCTACGACATGCTTGTAATCCTGCTTGTAAGGTCGTAATACTGACACATGGAACACGTTGTGTACATGCTCCAGCTCTGGAGGTAAAGCTATTTGGTAAGCTACCTCACCTACTCGCCTTAACACTTTAAAGGGTCCTATAAATCTCGGACTCAATTTTCCCTTCTTCTTAAATCTCATCTTCCCCTTCCAGGGAGATACTTTTAGAAACACATAAGAACCGACGTTAAATTCACGCTGCTGCCGATGTTGATCAGCATATTTCTTCTATCGATATTGAGCCGACACTAATCTTGCCCGTATTAACCTGACAACATTTGCAGTCTGTTGTACCAATTCTGGCCCTAACAGTCGTCTTTCCCTTACTTCATCCCAGCACAACGGGGTTCTACACTTTCTTCCATACAGAGCTTCATAAGGTGGCATACCGATGCTTGCGTGATAACTGTTGTTGTATGCAAACTCCACTAACGGTAGATGGTCATCCCAACTTCCTTTGAAATCCATAACGCATGCTCTCAGCATGTCCTCTAAGGTTTGAATTGTTCTCTCGCTCTGCCCCATCTGTCTGAGGATGATATGCAGTGCTCAATCTCAGTTGTGTTCCCATGCGTTCTTGGAAGCTTTTCCAAAAATTTGCTGTGAACCGTGGATCGCGATCTGACACAATGGATACCAGTACACCATGTCTGGAGACGATTTCTTTGATGTAAAGTTTTGCCAATTGATTTAAGTTGAATCTGATCTAGATCGGTAAAATGTGCGCTGACTTAGTCAATCGATCGACGATACCCATACTGCATCATAACCCTTCTGTATAGTTGGAAGCCCTACCACGAAGTCCATCATGATATGCTCCCACTTCCATTCCGGTATTTCCAAGGGTTGAAGTACCCCGCTTGGTTTTTGATGTTCTGCCTTAACTCTTTGGCAAGTCAAACACTTGTTGACCCATTGTGCGACCTCTCTCTTCATATTGGGCCACCAAAATTGTTGGAGCAGATCCTGATACATTTTTGTGCTCCCGGATGAACTGAGTAACTCGAGCTATGAGCTCCATGCAAAATTTCTTCTTTTAACTCGGACACTGCTAGCACCCAAATTCTCTCCTCAAATCTCATCAGTCCATCACCATCCACCCTGAACTTAAGCTCCTCCCCATCTAAAATTCTCTTCTTTAACTTTCCACATTCTTCATCGCTACCTTGTTCTTCTTTTATCCTGTCCAATAGAGTTGGACGAGCCTCCACTGCGAACAATTTCTCATCTGACTCCTTTGGACTTTTTATCTCGAGTTCCAGTCTCACCATATCCTTGATTAACTCTTCTTGAGCTGTTAACAACGCCAACCTTTCGTTTCCCTTCCTATTCAACGCATCTGCAACCACGTTAGCTTTTCCCAGATGATATAAGATTTCGCAATTGTAGTCCTTAATCAGCTCCAACCATCTCCTCTGTCGCATATTCAGCTCCTTCTGCGTGAAAATATACTTTAGACTTTTATGGTCCATGTATATTTCACACTTTGCACCATGTAAATAGTGCCTCCATATCTTTAGGGCTAACACTACTGCAGTCAATTCCAGGTCATGGGTAGGATGTCCCTTTTCGTAATCCTTTAACTATCGTGATGCGTACGCAATAACTTTATCATGTTGCATTAGCATACAGCCAAGTCCTTTGTGTGACGCATCACTTGAAACTACGAAGTCACCTGTATCATCTGGTAAAGACAACACTGGTGCTTCACTCAATCTTTTCTTCAGTTCCTGGAAACTCTCCTCACACTTCTCCATCCAAATAAATTTTACCGACTTCCTTGTCAGATTAGTCAGAGTTCCTGCTATTTTCGAAAAATCCTAAATGAACCTTCTATAATAACCAATAAATAAGCCATTTGACCACTTTGCCTTCCGGAATCAACATTTTCGATACTATAGTTGATTCCTACTAAAATCGACGTTCCGAACGTCGTGGGAATATTCGTTTTGTCAAATTAGCTTCCGAAATTCGAGTTTGACTTTTTATCCGAAAAAGTCAACTGGTTGACTTTGACCAAAAAGTCAACCCCGACACATTTTGTGCTTTCGGTCCATACTTAGTAATTTTGACGTTACGGACTCAAATATATAGTCCGCGTCACCAAATACCACTGCGGAAATTCGAGTTTAAATTCCATACCTTGCAATTTATTAAAATTATTATCCTTTTGAGTTAACACAAACAATTAAATTGATTTAAACTAACCATTAAAAATACATCTCATCACCTAGCACATATACATATATTTAATTAATCACATCGAGTTTCACATAATTTCATTTAAAAAATATTCGTCGAATTACATAAAGGCCTCGGATATTACATTCACCCTCCCTTATTAGGATTCCGTCCCCGGAATCATTACAAAATGAAACAAACAAATCAGGGTAATTTTTCATCATCTTCTCCTCGAGTTTCCACGTTGCTTCTTCAGCATTGTGGTTCCTCCATATTACCTTAACAGAAGATATTACCTTATTTCGTAAAACTTGTTCTTTTCTATCAATAATTTGTACAGGAATTTCTTCATAGGTTAAATCTTTCTCAAACTGAATGGGTTCATATTCTACGACATGCTTGTAATCCTGCTTGTAAGGTCGTAATACTGACACATGGAACACGTTGTGTACATGCTCCAGCTCTGGAGGTAAAGCTATTTGGTAAGCTACCTCACCTACTCGCCTTAACACTTTAAAGGGTCCTATAAATCTCGGACTCAATTTTCCCTTCTTCTTAAATCTCATCTTCCCCTTCCAGGGAGATACTTTTAGAAACACATAAGAACCGACGTTAAATTCACGCTGCTGCCGATGTTGATCAGCATATTTCTTCTATCGATATTGAGCCGACACTAATCTTGCCCGTATTAACTTGACAACATTTGCAGTCTGTTGTACCAATTCTGGCCCTAACAGTCGTCTTTCCCTTACTTCATCCCAGCACAACGGGGTTCTACACTTTCTTCCATACAGAGCTTCATAAGGTGGCATACCGATGCTTGCGTGATAACTGTTGTTGTATGCAAACTCCACTAACGGTAGATGGTCATCCCAACTTCCTTTGAAATCCATAACGCATGCTCTCAGCATGTCCTCTAAGGTTTGAATTGTTCTCTCTCTCGCTCTGGCCCCATCTGTCTGAGGATGATATGCAGTGCTCAATCTCAGTTGTGTTCCCATGCGTTCTTGGAAGCTTTTCCAAAAATTTGCTGTGAACCGTGGATCGCGATCTGACACAATGGATACCAGTACACCATGTCTGGAGACGATTTCTTTGATGTAAAGTTTTGCCAATTGATTTAAGTTGAATCTGATCTAGATCGGTAAAATGTGCGCTGACTTAGTCAATCGATCGACGATACCCATACTGCATCATAACCCTTCTGTGTAGTTGGAAGCCCTACCACGAAGTCCATCATGATATGCTCCCACTTCCATTCCGGTATTTCCAAGGGTTGAAGTACCCCGCTTGGTTTTTGATGTTCTGCCTTAACTCTTTGGCAAGTCAAACACTTGTTGACCCATTGTGCGACCTCTCTCTTCATATTGGGCCACCAAAATTGTTGGAGCAGATCCTGATACATTTTTGTGCTCCCGGATGAACTGAGTAACTCGAGCTATGAGCTCCATGCAAAAATTTCTTCTTTTAACTCGGACACTGCTAGCACCCAAATTCTCTCCTCAAATCTCATCAGTCCATCACCATCCACCCTGAACTTAAGCTCCTCCCCATCTAAAATTCTCTTCTTTAACTTTCCACATTCTTCATCGCTACCTTGTTCTTCTTTTATCCTGTCCAATAGAGTTGGACGAGCCTCCACTGCGAATAATTTCTCATCTGACTCCTTTGGACTTTTTATCTCGAGTTCCAGTCTCACCATATCCTTGATTAACTCTTCTTGAGCTGTTAACAACGCCAACCTTTCGCTTCCCTTCCTATTCAACGCATCTGCGACCACGTTAGCTTTTCCCGAATGATATAAGATTTCGCAATTGTAGTCCTTAATCAGCTCCAACCATCTCCTTTGTCGCATATTCAGCTCCTTCTGCATGAAAATATACTTTAGACTTTTATGGTCCGTGTATATTTCACACTTTGCACCATATAAATAGTGCCTCCATATCTTCATGGCTAACACTACCGCAGCCAATTCTCGGTCATGGGTAGGATATCCCTTTTCGTAATCCTTTAACTATCGTGATGCGTACGCAATAACTTTACCATGTTGTATTAGCACACAGCCAAGTCCTTTGTGTGACGCATCACTGTAAACTACGAAGTCACCTGTATCATCTAGTAAAGACAACACTGGTGCTTCACTCAATCTTTTCTTCAGTTCCTGGAAACTCTCCTCACACTTTTCTGTCCAAATAAATTTTACCGACTTCCTTGTCAGATTAGTCAGAGTTCCTGCTATTTTCGAAAAATCCTGATTGAACCTTCTGTAATAACCTACCAATCCTAAGAAACTCCTTACTTCAGTCGGCGTCTTCGGCTGCTCCCAATTAATTACGGCCTCTACCTTGGCTGGATCCACCGAAATTTCGTCCTTGTTAATTACGTGACCTAGAAATTGAACTCTTTCCAACCAAAATTCACACTTCAAAAAATTTGCATAGAATTTCCTTTCGTAACGCCTCCAACACCATCCTTAAATGTTCAACATGATCCTCTTGTGTTTTAGAATAGATTAAGATATCATCTATGAACACAACTACGAACTTATCCAAGTATTGCTTGAATACCCGGTTCATCATGTCCATAAATGCCGCTGGCGCGTTCGTTAACCCGAATGACATCACCAGGAACTCGTAATGGCCATATCGAGTCCGGAACGCTGTCTTAGGAACATCTTCCTTCTTCACCTTCAACTGGTGATAACCCGTCCTCAAATCAATTTTGGAAAAATATTTCGTTCCCTTCAACAGATCAAACAAATCATCTATCCTAGGTAGTGGGTACTTGTTTTTGATCGTTACTTTAGTCAACTCCCGATAGTCGATACAAAGTCTCATCGATCCATCTTTCTTTTTGACAAATAAAATTGGTGCTCCCCAAGGAGACACACTCGGTTGGATATACTTCTTATCTAATAACTCTTGCAACTGTACCATCAACTCCTTCATCTCCACTGGTGCCATTCTGTATGGGGCTTTTGAAATCGGTGTCGTTCTAGGTACTAGATCTATAACGAATTCAATCTCCCTATCTGGTGGTAAACCTGACAAATCCTTCAGAAACACATCGGAAAACTCATTTACAACAGGTATCTGCACCATCTCTGTTTCCACCCTCTAGGTATCAACAATATGGGCCAGCTAACCTACACAACCTTTTCTCAACAATTTCCTAGCTTGCATCATCGTCAAACAACTCGAGTGTCTAGGCGATTTGCTACCATAAAACATTACCTTAGACTAATTTGGAGTCTAAAGGTTTATACACTTCTTTTGGCAATCTATCATTGCCCTATGGTTAAATAACCAATCCATAACTAGAATTACATCAAATTCTCCTAGTTGAACTGGAATTAAATCTACAGGCAACTTATGCCCCCTTATATCTATAACACAATTTCTATGAATATGGGTAACCGAAATTATTTCTTTATTCGCAACTTCTATATTCATAGGGGATTCTAATTCTTCCTGAGGTAGGTTTAAACGTTTGGAGAATTCATGTGATACGAAGGAACAAGTAGCACCCGAATCAAATAATATGTATGCAGATATATCATTGACCGGAATGATACTTGAAACCACGTCCTTAAATGCGACCGCGTCTTGAACTGTCATGTTGAAAGTCCTTGCTGTTGGTCGATTCTGAGTTGGTGGTCCCGTAATTGTGAGATTTCCACCGCTTGATCCTCTTCCTCCATTTCCTACTCCTGAATTCTTCTTTGGGCAATTCCTGGCCTGATGATCCAATGCTCCGCAGTTGAAGCATCCATTCCTCTTTGGGGCGGGGCAATTGGGTGAGATATGCCCCTCTTGCCCGCAATTGAAGCATACATTCTTTCCCTTTAGGCATGTGCCAGAGTGACTCTTTTCACACTCCTTACAAAACTCTGCTCTTTTCTTCGACTCCTCAGGCTTACCCCCAAAACTTGCTAGGTTATTGTTGTTGTTATTTTTATTGTTGTTCCACTTCCTCTTGTTACCACTGCTACTACATTCCCCTCTATTTCCTCCCTCATTCTTCTACTTCTTTTCCTTGTTGAATTTCATTAGGGTTTCACTTCCGCCCTCAGCAATTATAGCTTTCTCCAAGAGAGTAGCGAAGCTGTTCGTCTGCAACACTGCAAGTCTGCTATATAACCATGGCTTGAGACCCTGCTCGAACCTCCTCGTCTTTCTCTCTTCGGTGTCGACCTGATGAGGTGCAAACCTCGCCAGTTCGTTAAACTTTGCGGCATATTGGGGTACCGTCATGTCATCTTGCTTCAGCTCCAAAAATCGCATCTCCATGTGACTCTGCATACTCAGAGGAAAATAATTTTCGAAAAAGACCTTTTTAAACCTCTTCCAGGATATCAGACCTTCCCCAGCCCTGTTCTGGTTCGCCTCCCACCAAAAGTTAGCTTCACCTTTCAGCATGTACGTGGCGAAGATCGTTTTCTGACCATCTCCTACTCAGGCAATTGCAAACGCCTTTTCGATTTCTTTGATCCATGACTGGGCTTCGATGGGTTCTGTGGTCCCTTTAAATTCAGGGGGTCCCATACTTTTAAAGTCCTTAAAGGTTACCACTTGGGCCGTCGGAGGGTTATTGTTATTATTAGGGATCCGATTCTGTAGTGCCCCAACTAGTAGGTCTACAAATTGTTGCATGGGGTTCGGTCGATCCCCAGCATTACTGGCTGACTCTTCAGGTGATTGTTAACGACGTCTTCCCCTTGGCATTTTTCTGATAAATAAAATTTTCATGTTATCATCACATAACTTAATCTTACAACATTTATAGCTTATGTATAAGCTTAATCATCACATCACATATATAAATAAACATATCTTATTAATATGAGAAACCATAAACCAAGGTACTTAACATCTTATGGCAAAATGCCATTTACATCCCTTAACTTAAGACTGAAATTTAAATATTTACATCAGTAGATAAGCGTTCGATACGACACTAATAAAAAGTGCATAGCAATATAAACTCAAAGACCCATCTTCATAATCCTCATCTGCCATGTCCAAAACTAGCCCTCGGCTTATAGCGTGTGTAGACCGGTGCTCCTCACGCGGGAAATGGTACACCCTATGCTGGAACCTACCATGCGCTGAGCTAAATGCGTACTGCATCCTGTCCATCCTAACCTTCTTATTCCTTACCTCGTGCTCTAACTCATCCCTCTGGTTTTGAGCCCTTACACGGCCTTTCATTTCATCCCTCCAGTAAGTGGTAATCAACTGTTTGTCTGTTTCAAGACCCTGAACTCTCGCCTCCAATCCATTTATCGTATTTCCCAAGTGGGACCGGATGGCCTCTTTTTCTATCCTCAACTTATCTGCCTTCTGGTCAGAAGTTCTGACAATCAAATAGACTAGAAAACATTCTCCGCAAGTACTCTAGGTGATCAGTCTTTCGTACCCTACATTGTGCATAAGTATGAAGTTTAATTGCATAAGCGTAAATGGGACTATATGCCCGTCATCAGTTTTACCCCATTATTTGGGTTGTTCATCTTAGTAGTCATGCGGGACCGCACCAAAACAACTTGGATTGGTAGACTTAAGTAGCTACAATGAAGTTGAATAATTCAAATGATAAGTGTTTCGCATCATTAGAATCTAGCCAGAACAAAAGGCCAGAAATCATTCTTAAAAACAGTTCACATTTAATTAAGAACTTATACACAATTGAAATAGAGTCATCCACAATTGAACTTGAACAAGACATAAACTCGAATGAGATATAACTTGCAACATGAGACGGTTGTAAATAAATTTCACAAATTAGAGAACTTACTTTCATAGGAACAAAATGAAGTAAGATAGGATACTTGCCTTTCGCGTAGTTTACGTTTACTGCTTAACTATACTTCAAATAACCTATATATATATATAGATATTCATTAGCCTTCTATACTCACTAACAGACTCTCAAATCATACTCATTCAATACATACCTAATGTAATTGCTTCACGCTTACAAGCATACATTTAGCCAAATATAAATTCAAATCATATATCTCAAATTCTTGCTTTTGTTCAAACATTTCATTTATAAGTCCCGTTTAGACCTTTTAAAATCTTGGTTCAAAAATAGTCATTACATGTTTAGACAGTACAAGCATTCCAATTGACACATAACAAAGCTTGTAAGGGTTAAATATATATGTACCAAGCCTCAGTTTACAAACAGAATCTCTTGACAACTCTGCAGCACGGCGCGGTCGCGCGGCATTTATGCCTAGGAGTGGCGCGGCCGCGCTACTCCCTTTCAGCCCAGAATTGAGGTTTTCATGCACAACTCATTTACTAACATGTTGGGGTCTTTGTATACAGCATATACACTCAATAACCTGGAAACTTAGAACCAAAATAAATCCATGCATTCAATATTCAGTTCACACATTTTGAAAATTTCCTTTTTAAAAACAAGTTTAATAGTTCTTTTCCTTAAAGACTGGCCAAGATCATATTTGACCCTCGGATTATTGCTACATAGGTTCTTATACACATGTTCAATGTTAATAGAATATATTTACACCATTTCTTCAATCCATGGTAACTTTTCCTTTAAAACTTATCAAATCATAGTTTACAATTCAACTTTGTGATAACGTATTCATGATACAACTTAATAGGTGTTTAAAACTTCTTCATGCTTAATATACTAGGTTACGTTGGGTTCTAAAGGCTGAACAATTAAAAAGAAAACATCAATTTTTGTTCTGGTGCAGGCGCGGTCGCGCCCTGTTTAGCCTTGGTTCTAGCGCGGCCGCGCTGGTACGCAGACACAGGTGCTGCGACTGCTGTGAACCAATTTTCCAAAAATTTACCCAATGGCAATTTTAGACACATCAAACATTATAAACTCAACCAAAACATCATAACATATGTACTTAACCATTCTAATAGCACTGAAAACGCTATTAACCAATTTAGAACCTCTAAAATCAAAGTTCTTGTTAATTCCTTCATATTTCGCATACTTAACGAAATCATTCACCGCAGATTCGATTTTCAACGATTTTAATCCGTTCAAGTTGCATTATTTTTGTTTCTTAACGTATTTACATAAACAAATAAAACTTTACTGAATGTTACATGAATTAACATCAATTTCGATTCCAAAATAAGCCATTCTGTACATTTTCCACAAAAACTAATTTCTTAAGAATACAAATGAAAGTTCATAATCTTACCTTTTGAATGTTATTCCCCTTGATTTGCAGAGATGATGCTATACCTATTGCTCTTCTAATCCTCTGAAATCCCAGAATACTTCAAGCTTTCTCAAGCTTCTCTCTCTCTCACAACTTTTCTCTTTCAAGTAGAAAGTGTTTAACAAAAAGGAATAGATATTTAGAGAGGAAGTATATATATAATTCTTGCATTCCTTCATAATCCCATCTCTGAATTTATTGGTCTCTAGCCCCTTGGGATTTCCCATTCATCAGTTGCAAGAATTAAAGAAAAGGGAGTTGAGAAAGTGAAGGGATTTTGGTTTTAAAGGAAAATAACTCCCTCCTCATTGTTTTATTTCATAACCGTGCACTACATCAATTTTGTCCCAAATTGGTAATCACGTGGGTTCCATCAGACATCTGATGCATTTTATTATTATTTTTAAATTAATTCAATCAACCAATAAATAAGCGATTTGACCACTTTCCCTACTTGAATCAACATTTTCAATACTATAGTCGATTCCTACTAAAATTAACGTTTCGAACATCGTGGGAATATTCATTTTATCAAATTAGCTTCCAAAATTCGAGTTTGACTTTTTACCCGAAAAAGTCAACTGGTTGACTTTGACCAAAAAGTCAACCCCAACACATTTTTGTGCTTTCAGTCCATACTTACTAATTTCGACGTTCCGGACTCAAATATATAGTCTGCGTCGCCAAATACCACTCCAAACTCAAATTTGAGTTTAAATTTCATACCTTGCCATTTATTAAAATTATTATCCCTCTGAGTTAACACAAACAATTAAATTGATTTAAACTAACCATTAAAAATACATCTTATCACCTAGCACATATACATACATTTAATTAATCACATCGAGTTTCACATAATTTTATTTAAAAAATATTCGTCGAATTACATAAAGGCTTCGGATATTACACGGCCACCATCACGGTGACCTCCACTGCTATGTCTAACCATAAGTGTACTACTGTAATTAGAAATAACGAGATAATTAATTTCTAGTTAATTTATCAGCCATAAATACCGTTTTTATTAGTAAATTATTTTAAAAAAATAATAATAAGTTTAAACTTAGTACGTCGTCAAACCCGTCAGAATCAAAATCAATTTCATCCTCAGATTTAGTCTCTTCCTCTTTCGTATCAATTTCTTCGTCGTTATCATCTTATACAACGACATAGTCAGTGACAACAACATCATCCTCGACTTCTTCATCATCAGTGGGTACGTTAACGACATCTTCTGCCAACACATCGTCATCATCTGGCAATACGTTGCTGGGATTGCTAACTTATTCTTACAACGGGTCATCCGTTCTATACAAATCAGTACCATCAAATGTCCTGGTTTTTGTTGTGACAACTGTATACCAGGGGCTTCTAGAATTTACTACATTAGGGGCATAATACACTTGAGTCGCTTGGCTGGCTAATACGAATACGTTATCAGACTGTAGCTTTGACTTTATATTTACTGTGAAGATTCTATTACGATCAACTTTAACACCCTTTTCATTATCAAACCAGCGACACTAAAATGTAACAACCTTTTTACCACCGGGATAATTGAGCATAACCACATCCTCTAATCATCCATAGTAATTGGACTCGGAATTTTGGTAACAGCTTCCCAACACGACAACGCCAAAATTGACTGATATCAGTGCATTCAAGTCATCAACCTTGAATCTATACCCATTAACGATGCAGTCAGGATATGAATTGCTAAGTTTGTACGGACCTGATTAAATTAATAAGGTCTAATTGAATTTATTTAATAATAAGTTTAATTAAATTGAAAGTGTGACAATTAAACTATATAGTATAATGGGTTATTAAAATAAATGAAAAAGGGTTTCATTTTAGTTAAACCAAACAAGGACTTGTGACCCTTAGTTAGTAAAATGGTTTATTTTGCTTTGGTTCAACCAAACAAGGCCTTGTGGCTTTTAGAATTCTATTTTTCTTATTTGGGTTTGCCAAATATGGTCTAACCCTTTGTTTTTACAACTGACTAATTAAAAATTAAGCTACATTAAAGTTAGTGTCATGAAGGTTCATCAGGTTGTTTTAAAAAAAATCAGAGCTTAACAAAGAGAAAAGAGAAAAGAGAATGAGAAGAGTTCTCTGTGAATTTGAGAAGGAGGAAGAAGGTAGATTGTCAAGTTTTTCCAATCATAATCTAAGAAGAATAATCAGGTAATAATCTAACTTAAACCTTTAGTTCTTATTATCTCCAAACTAGTTCTCTGTGAAAAAATGGTGAACCAACAATTTGCTAGAAATTGTTTATATGATGATTATGCATGTTAGTATGGGTTCATAAACTGTTATATAGCAATTGTAAATGATTTTCTGTAACTAGAATCCATGAAAAACAAGTTTTAAATGGGTTTTGTGTTCTTGAGTTTATACATATGAATATGTCTTACATTGGGTTTAAAATTAGTGTCCAATTCATGTAATAATCTGTAAATTGGTTGTTGTTATTGTTAGTATGTTTAATAACGAAAAGAATGTAAGTGGAATGGATTAAAATGGTTTAGAGAAGAATTCACAGTGTTTGATTTCATTAAATAGCCAAAACATGAATATTTTGTATAAATAGTGAATTTTTGGTCTTAAATTAGTTGATTATATGTATTATAATGATTAGAATTGTTAAAAACGTGTTGGGTATTTGTTTTGCAACATGTTTGATGTCTGGGTGTGTTTAATTTGTGAGTCGGATGGTAGAATTTGGGAAATTTGGTCTGGAATTTCATTGATTCGCGAACTGCAGAAGCTGACAGTCGGGTCCACCGCCCCGGCTGTGGAAATGTACTAGTTTTGTCGCCCTGACGGTATCCTCGCCCCGGCAGTAGGAATGAACTAGTTTTGTCGCCCCGGCAGTAGCCTCGCCCCGGCGCTAGTTTGAGAAGGAATCCACTGCCCTGGCGGTGGAACAGGAAATGAGAATTTTTCTTTTTGTTTTGTAATCATGCTATATTGCTATGTGCATGTTTAAAACTTAGACTAAGGTATTAAATGATAAATAAGATACTACGATGAAAGGTAAGCAAATACTTATTGAATATCAAATGACAATTGAGATATTAAATGAAATTGGATAAGAACGAATCCTAAAGTACTTATAATTCTGTAACTAATTATTGTTACCCGTTTAATAAACGAAATGTATAGGTTGATTAAAGAACATGAATTTTAATCTGTAATCTACATACGAGACAAGTTTTTCTATCTTTAATCTTTTTATTTCGTTGTAAGCAAGTTTCCTACAACTTAACTTTTACTCGAGCAAGTTTCTTACTTTATCTTCATTGAGCAAGCTTATTATCCTTAGCTTATTATTGTTCAAGCAAGGTTGTTATAATGTCAAATGCTTATGTTTTATTCAAATTATTTGTTGTTCGATTATGAATTGTTATTCAAGCTTTAGACATAAATCTCATTGTACAATTTTATAGTTGAATCAAATGCTTTAGCGACTAGCGAACGCTTATTGATTCAGCTAGTCCATAGTTGATGAGCGTTCTAAAGACTTAGAATTTCTTGAAGTTATTCCAAACCAAGTTTCTTTTGGTATGGATTATAACGTCAAACTGAGATGAACAACCCTAATATAGGGGATTAAACTACGCAATAGCGTTAAAATATTTGTGCACAATATATTGTACAAAGGGCTGATCCCCTGAGTACGAGATGAATAGTCCATAGTCTATAAGACTATTAAAGGTTACAGTAGAATTACTTGTTAACCTAGGATATAGTTCGAGGTCTTATAACCCTCAGGTACACTTTTAATCTTGAAATCTGCATTCAGTTCTTGAGCCAAGTTTTCTATTGAGCTTTCAGTCCTTTGAATTGTTATTGATTGATTTCAGATAAGCTATTATACCTTAGATAAAATCTACTCCATTGATTATTTAATTGTTAACGTTATTACTTGTGGGCAATTGTTTGCTCACCCTTGCATTAAACATTGCAGCTAAGACTGAGAAATCAGATGAGTCGTCCACTAGTAAGGGCAAAGGTAAGATGCAGAAGTAGATGGCGAACTATTATATATTTGATGAATTTATGTAATAAGACTTATTTAATATTATGTTTTAATTCCGCAACGATGTAATAAAGGTTAGATGACCTGGGATTTGTTTACTTAAGAGATTTAAGTTGTAACCCCTATTGTGGGAAGATGATTTATTCAGTTTAATTATATTGTCTTTTATCATGGGTAGTTAGTCATGAATATATGGAATAGTGAACACCAAATCTGTGGAATTGAAGTATCCGAATTTGGAGGTGTCACAGGTTGGTATCAGAGTTGTAGGTTAAGAACCTTAGGTGGGGAACCTTAGGAGTTAGCCTTGTAAAGAATCGAAAACATAGTGGTGTGAAAACTCTTATCGAGTTCTAAGGAATGAATTAAGGAATTCATCAAAGATAATAATTAAAAAAAAACTTTATGTGTTATAACTTATGTGCTCGCGGGTAGTATCGAGTAGTAATTAAACTTAAAATTTTGGTGGCAGGATGACTGATATAGGAGGATCCAGCCAGGCTCGGGAGGAGGAGCCCCGAGATATTCATTCGGTCTGGGAGCAGCTAGTTCCGAGAGAACCAACTCCACTGCCCACTATTGTAGAACCTGAGTATGAACCTGAGTCAGATCCTGAGGAGAATCCTGAAGAGGTTGAGGAGGAGGAAGAAGACCCTGAGGAGATACCATTATCTTCCTTAGGTGTTCAGATGTATGAGCAGGTGTATGATCGCAACATAAAGTTACAGGATAGAGTGGAGGAGGTAGAAGAGCTGATGGCTGAACGACAGACTGTTCTGGAGCAGAAGAATGGTGAGATTGAGGAGCTTGATATACGTCTTGGAGACGTGGAGTGGAAGCTGGTTTAGGCAGAGAGCCAAAAGGAGGAGTTATCGGCTGAGGTGGAGAAACTGTGAAGAGTGAACTGAGGGAAGAGTCCGCAAAGCGTGCTAGAGCCGAGGACGTATGGATGAAAGTTGTTGATCATACAGATCGTGTTGAGGACAAAGTCCAGTCAAAGAAGATTAAAATGGAGGAGATGGATCGTGTTTTTCACACAGCGATGGATAGAGCTCAGGATCGAGTTTTTCATTACCCAACTCAGTTCGAGGATTTACCGTGGTACGTGATGGATCGCAGGACGATGATTCGTATAATGAAACAAGAGCGTGAAGAAGTCGTGTGACGTGGAATGTCTTTATAGGTCATGAATAACAGTAATAATAAGTTATTTTCTAAGAGAGCTATTATGATGTAAATCTCAAATGAGATAAATACTAGAGTATGATGATGTAATCCTGGGATATTATGAATTCAGGATAGATGATGTAAATAACTATAATGCTATCTATGTTATGTTTTGAAGCAGCAAATGAATAAAATACGGAAATTTATCAGATGTGTTATGTGCTAAATGTTGTTTATAAATATTTAAGTTAAGACTTAAATGTTTAAGTAGTTGAGTAATAATCTAATAACGTGAATTGTTAACAGTAAGATGCCGCCAAGAAGAAGACAATCCCGTCAACAGACCCCTGAGGGATCTACAAATAACAACGATGAAATCAATGCTAATCCAATGCAGCAGTTGGTGAATTTATTAACAGGAGCATTTGCAAATCAACCCCAAGCTCAGGCCACGACTTTCAAAGACTTCAAGGTTGTTGGACCCCCAGAGTTACAAGGGTCTATGAATCCGATCAAAGCACAAACTTGGGTCATGGAGATGGAGAAAGTATTTGATGTCGCTAGGGTCAGCGAGGACCAGAAGGCTGCATTCGCAACATTTATGCTAAAATCAGAAGCTAGTTATTAGTGGCAAGCTAACAAAACTCGAGGTGGTCAAGGGATAATTCCGTGGGAACGATTCAAGGATGTAATAACCCAAGATTTTCGATATATTAAAATAAGAAATTTTAAGTATGATTTTTTTATAATAAAATTATTTTTATTATATATTCAACCAAGTATGGGAATGTGTGCACGGAAAGGAATGTGAATTTGTAATGTGTACATATATATTTATTTCATATATGGTTTCAAGTAAATTTCTTATTAAAGAAATAGTTGATAATTATAAATTATTAAGTTAATTTTTATATTAAAGATTTATAATTATTCACAAACTATGATTACTATATTATTTAAATAATAAATGTATATTTTAAGAAATGATTATTAATATTATTAATATGATTATTTTATGATATGAATTTGTAAGACTAGTCAATTTATTTTAAATTGACTAAGTATGGTAAATGAGGCAAAGTTAAAGGGATGATCAAAACCTAATTTGATCTATGATTATGAATTTTAATGATTAATACAATTATTGTTATAATTGTATTTAAAATGGATGTATGTGTATTATGAATAATAAGAATTTATTTTCTTAAGAAAATTTGAATACTAAAAATAAGTATTGATTATATTTGAATGTATGTATGTACAACATGTGGTTCAATGTGTATGATAATTATTTATCAATGATGATAAATATGTTATGACTTATGAGAATAATGTATGTGACTAATTGTTAGTTAAAGTAGGGTCACTAATAGTTATTTAAATTAGTGGACTAACCTAAGAATATTAATATTAAACAATTGATAAGATAGTAAGTTAATTAAATATTTAATTGAAGTGAATATAGTAAGTGAATAAATTTTGTACATTAATTAATATGGGTATTAATTGATGAGAACTATGTGATATATGTATAATTTATTTTAATAGTCCAATTTGTAAAGAAAAACTAGTGGACTAGCCTAATTAATTTATTAACCAAGCCCACTTATTTAATTAATCATGGACTTAGATAATTAATGTGTGGCCTAATTAAATTGGCCCAGCACTTATTAAATTAGTAACCAAGCATGGATTAATAATATGTGACAACTAGTGGCCCAAACTTATTAAAAGTAAGCCCAAAGTGATTTAAAACAAAGTCCAAATGCTAGCCCACTTGGAAGATATTTTAGCAACTTGTTAATTAATTTAATAAAGCAAAATTGAAGCAATATGAGGAAGGATAGCAGGCCACCTATGTACCAAAAAGGGGTGAGTTGTTGATTTTTTTTTAATAGGTTGCTTGTAGGAATGGAAAAAGAAGTACCAATGCTAATTATGACTCATCACCAAGTTGTCAAAATGGTGTACTTCCTAATCATGCTAAAATATATAGATATAATTCCTATATCTATAGATATTGTAAGTATTAGATTTATTAAAACAAAGTCTTGTTCATTCCATTCTTCCATGTTTAGAGAGAGAGAGAAAATAGAAATTAAAAACTACTCCTTTCTCTTTCATCTACCATTCTTTCCAAACTAATATTTTTGAGAGAGAAAATGAGAGGGGCTCACGGTAAGGAATTGATGAGGAGAGATTTTTTTGCAAGCTTCAAGGTTATATAAATAAAGCCTAGGAAGAAGGAGAAAGAAAAAGTAAGCAAAGGTATAACAAACCCTAACTTTAATCTAGTTTATTTCTTTTTGGTTTAGTTTGGTTTTTATGATATAAAGTTTATGATCTTGAGGTCTAAAATCTTAGATCTATATGTTAATAAGTATTTTGTGTTTGGATCTTACCTATTTGGGGGTTTAAGAGTTTAGAAAAAGAAAAGAAAACAAGTTCATTTTAAAAAGGGTTAGAAAACCCTAATCTTCTTCCACTTTATATAGTTACCATATGAAATCTATAAACTCTTTTTGCGATCCGTCAACGAGTAGTGCTAGATATATAAGTTAACTACTAAATCCAAGTGGTAGACCTCAAAAATAATTAGTACACAAGTCATAGGAACTGTTTTGGTACAACCAGTCCACATTTTTCTCAAAACTAGAATGAAGCCTGCTGACTGTCCGATTCTAGGGGCCGTTTTGTCCACTTTTGTTACTCTAAAAATTCTAGGAAAATTTGGGGTGATAATATGAGAGGTTTTGTGAGTCCTATAAAAATTTAAAGATTTTTAACTATGTAGGATGAAAGTTATGGATTTTATCATAAGGGACCACTGTCAAGAGTATACCCGAATAACTCTTTGTAGTTAACTCCACAAATTATGAAACAATTACTGGGAGTATATATATATATATAGCAGGAACATACTCTGAAAATTTTAGAATGTTTGGATGCAATTTTGATTTATGAAAAATGTAACAAGATTTGGCTATTTTGGACTATTTCAATATAGTAAATGGATTTTAAAAATTTCGGGAAAAATATATTTTCATAAGGGGAATATATATAGTCTATTTCCAGAAAAGAAATAATTTTGAAGTTGTTTTGCTATTTTTTATGTAAATGATAAAGTTATGTATAAATGGATTTAATTAATTATATGAAGTTGAACATTTGGAAAATGGGATTTTATGACTTGAGAACCTTAAATATGGTTCATACAGATTTTTGATAAGGATATTGGTCATTAGTAAGGAAGTATAATATTTATGAAATTTTAGAACGATTAAATGAATTATTTAATAACATGGAAAACAGTTTGAATCCAGCTTGCTGTATATGGTGAATCCAGCTTGCTGAATTGAATAATATGAATTTAGTTTGCTGTATTATAAGTTAGTTCAAATCCAAGTTACTGGATTGGAAAATAGTTTGCTGAAATAGTGAATCTAGTTTGCTGTATTGAAAGTTAGTGAATCTAGGTTGCTGGATTATAAGATAGTTTGAATCCAGGTTGCTGGATTGCAAAAATAGTTGACTGAATTGAATAGTTTGAATCTAGTGTGATGGATTGTAATCCAGGTTGGAATCCAGTTTGCTAGATTGGAATCCAGTTTGCTGGATTGCCATCTAGTTTGCTGGATTTAGAATCCAGTTTGCTGTATTGGGTACTTAACCTACAGGACCATAAAGAAAGACTTATATAATGAAAGACTTAGTGTTAATTCATAAAGTAGTGGTACAGTCGTACTCTTTAATAGTCGATGTATAATATCTGGGCTAAACAATTCCTTCAGGGAGCGGAGGTATATACGAACTGGCAACCGATCTAACTCACTGTGAAAACAGTGTAGACGAGACGGAAACTAGTTTGTTGGTTGTTTGTGGGAAACCACTCAGCATACTATATTGAACACTGTTAAAGACTCGATGTGTACTAACTTTAGAATTGAATGCGTATGGTGTTATGTGTTATCTAATATTTGATTATGTGGTTGAATGTTAAATAATTTACTTGTAAAGAAGTGATATTATAAGGTATAATATGATTGGCTAATTGAGAGATCGATCTTATAAATGATAGGTCTTTCAAAAGAAGTTAAATTAAATTGTGTAGCAGTAGTCAACGACCAAGGCAAGTATCTGAACCTTATGCACTACTTTTATTTTGTGCAAACAGGTATATGTTATACATGGTTCATGTTATACCAGTATTCAAATCTTACTATTATTCTACTAAGCAAGTTCTATCTTACTCAATCTATTATTGAGCAATTATCCCATCCTTTTCATTTACATTATGAACTGGATTCGTATGTTGTGCAAGTATCTTAACTTAAACTTTTATTGTGCAAGTATCCGAACCTACGCATTTATTTTATGCAATAGGTGTATGTATGCTAGTATCCCATCTTTTTCATTTACTTTATGAATTGGAGCTGTGTAAGCAAGTTCCTTAACTCAATCTTTTGTTGTACAAGTATCTAAACCTTGTGCACTATTTTATTTCGTGCAAACATGTATATATTGTGAAAATTCCTGATTATTACTAAACTCCGTACATTTATTGCTAGTTCCTAACTCAACATGAGTTATCAATTTCAAAGTATGCTCGTGAATAATTATTATTAATTATTTATATCCATAATGATCTTTGTTATTCGTTTATGCAATTATCGTAACCCTTGCGTTTACTTTATGCAATGGATCCATATATTATGCAAGTATTCTTAAACTTTATTCAAGCTATCTATTGATTTCAAATATCTCAATATTGTTTCATGTGATGCATTTATAATCAAAATTGTTCTATTATTTGTGCAAATGTCCTCACTTGTACAAATTGTTATAATTATTATAAATTCGAATTTATTTCGATTCGTTCATTGTTAAAAGTATCTTATTACTGAATTGCTATGACTCATATTGAAAATTTATATTCTAAGTTTGGTTATGCAAGTGTCCCCACTTGTATGAACTATTGTACATTATCAATTACCCTTGAATTCGAAATTCGTTGACAAGTTCTGATACATACTATTAAATTTCAGTATGTATACCTAGTTTAAAGATTGTCTAAGCTATTTGTCCCAACTAGACACGATTTGAAAAGTATTTATCGAATGTTATTGGTTATGATGAAGTCGTCCAACTTAATTGTTTTAGTTAGGACTCCAGACTGAGTATGAACAACCCGAAATGGGGAAATTTTAAGCGCTAAAAGCGGTGATGAAAATTTTATGCGCCAATGGCGGTAATGTATTATATAGTGTTGATCAATACAGGGCACAACGGGACTGATCATCCTCTGTGTCCGTAACACCAGACGGTTTACAGATGAATTTCTGTTTAAACCTTTTCAAAAAAATGAAAAATAACAGTTCATGGTCTTTTGACCACTCAGTATTCAAAACTCGCTCAGTTGTTTCAAAAATCTTAAAATGATTTGATCTGTTGTTAAGAATGGTTTTAAATAACTTCACCACTATTGATTCGTGGTAGAAATAGTCCTCAAAGAAAACATTTACTTCTTTCAGCGCATTATTATTAATTATTATTACTTGCTGAGCAATTGAATACTCATTCTTGCTTTGACTTAAATGTTTTCAGCTAAGTGTGATCGACCAGAAGGCTCTGGCAAAGACAAAGGCAAAGGAAAGCTCCAAGATTAGGTTTCAAGGTGTTATCTGTAATGATTAGTCTTTTGTATTGTGATCTTATATATTATGTAATATGTAAAGAATGTAATGAAAGGTTGCCATACCTGGGGAATAGACAACTCTGATATAAATATTAAGTTTGTAATTTATTAAACAGCTCACAGAAATGGTATCGTGATGCACCAAGTACGGGTTTCAAGTACCCGAATTTGGAGGCACCACAACTTGGTATCAGAGCTATAGGTTAGAAACCTTAGGTGGGGGATTACTTTAGGCTATAACCTTAAGCTAGATAGAAGCATTGAAAAATAAATAACTCAAATAGAGTTTAAAGGAGATGAATTAAGGGAATTCATCGTAAAATGAAATAAAAACTAAATTATATAAACTATTGTTTGTTATGTGTATATATTATATACTAATCAAGATAATTTGTGTATAGATGTCAGGTAAGAAAGGATTAGGAGACTCTCATGTCGTGAATAAGGAGCAAATCACTCTGCTTGAGCCAATATCTAAGCCAATAGCTGAAATGGAGGCTCACCTTGAAAGCATCCTAGATGAGGTAATCATTTTGAAAAACATTATACCAGAACTAGAAATGGTGGTGCTGACAGATAGTGATTCGAACACTGAAATTGGAGCTGACCAAGCATTAACAGAAGTGCAGAATCTAAGCGATAGGGTGTTATGTCTAGAAAAGTTGTTGGAAATGGAAAGGGTGTTAAATAGTCAAATGCGAAAAGCGTTAATGGAAATAATGGAAGAACAAGATAAGCTGAAAAGCCAAATTGATGTAATGGGAGCTAAATGCAGCAAATCGTCTGCAACTCCAAGCAAGAAAGGAAAAAGAAAGATAAATGACTGTGACATCGAAAATTCTGACCAAGGAAACTTTAAGAAAGTATTAAGGTGTACAAATTGCAACAAGAAACATGAAGGTATATGCATGAAAGGACAGAATATCTCTTTTCATTGTTCTGAACCGAAGCAATGCATTTGTTTTGTGTGTGGAATAGTAGGTCACCAGGCAAAGGTTTGCCCAGGATCTAAGAACGGTGTAGGGAATAAATAGGATAAGTGCTCTAGAATTATGTATGATATGATGTGTGTATAATGTAATACTCCCGACTTTTATTGTCATTGAGGGATAGTAAATGGTTATAACAACATGTTGTGTAATGAAAAGTATTTGGTACTGTTTAAAAGATTATGAATATGAATGAAATGGTATGGTTATATGTTTGTTTTGGTAAATAAACTTTAAGGATTTTGCTAATATGTTGATCACCTGATAAATTATAATTCGGCAAGCTAAATTTGGGAATCCAGCAAGCTGAATTGGGTAATTCAGCAAGCTGAATTCACGAATCCAGTAAGCTAAAATGGACAATCCAGCAAGCTGGATTGGGTAATCCGGTAAGCTGAATTGGTCTAAGTTTTGAATTTTGTTTCATAATGTTATAATATGGTATGGTATAAAGGAATATGAAGAATCATATAATAATTTAAGGTTTGGTATAACCAGATAATAAAAATGTTGGTTATGTATGATTTGTGAGAAGTATGTATTAGTATGTGTAAAGGATAGATAATGAAGACTATTAGTAAATAGAAAATGGGTTTAAATAACTCGTTAATGCAAGGATTTTTAAAAGAAAAATCATGTGGGCACGTTATCGTACTAAGTCTCAAACGCAAGGAAACACTAAACGACATGGTGTAAGTAGATTGTAAGCAATAGTTCAAGATGCGCAACAGTTCCGGACTCGTAATACGAAATCTCATAAGAACGGCAGATAGGGAAAGTGCGAACACACAGAAAAGCGGCAGAAAGCTGGCGATTACTTATCCAACTCTGACAAACAAACCAACCGCAAGGACCTTCAACATGACGGTTCAAGATACGATAGCAACCGGAGATGGAGTTCCAAGTATTATTCGAATAATAATTTATTCTTATATATACCGTGGGGTACGTTTACGTTTGAAAACATTGGAACTATAGGAAAGGACCTATATTAATAAATAAATAATACATAATTTAATAATAAATCATTTTATTAACGTATTTTGAAGGAGGGATTTGAGTTCTAATAGAAATCAAATTCCGTATAATCATAAAGACAAGCTTTATTAAATCATGGACTTGGATAATTAATGTGTGGCCTAATTAAATTGGTCCAGCACTTATTAAATTAGTAACCAAGCATGGATTAATAATATGTGACAACTAGTGGCCCAAACTTATTAAAAGTAAGCCCAAAGTGATTTAAAACAAAGTTCAAATGCTAGCCCACTTGGAAGATATTTTAGCAACTTGTTAATTAATTTAATAAAGCAAAATTGAAGCAATATGAGGAAGGATAGCCGACCACCTATGTACCAAAAGGGGTGAGTTGTTGATTTTTTTTAATAGGTTGCTTGTATGAAAGGAGAAAGAAGTACCAATGCTAATCAGAAAGACAAGCTTTATCAAATTCCGTATAATCAGAAAGACAAGCTTTATTTAATTAATAATGGACTTGGATAATTAATGTGTGGACTAATTAAATTGGCCCATCACTTATTAAATTAGTAACCAAGCATGGATTAATAATATGTGACAACTAGTGGCCCAAACTTATTAAAAGTAAGCCCAAAGTGATTTAAAACAAAGTCCAAATGCTAGCCCACTTGGAAGATATTTTAGCAACTTGTTAATTAATTTAATAAAGCAAAATTGAAGCAATATGAGGAAGGATAGCCGGCCACCTATGTACCAAAAGGGGTGAGTTGTTGATGTTTTTTAATAGATTGCTTGTATGAATGGAGAAAGAAGTATCAATGCTAATCATGACCTATCACCAAGTTGTCAAAATGGTGTACTTCCTAATCATGCTAAAATATAGAGATATAATTCTTATATCTATAGATATTGTAAGTATTAGATTTATTAAAACAAAGTCGTGTTCATTTCATTCTTCCATGTTTAGAGAGAGAGAGAAAATAGAAATTAAAAACTACTCCTTTCTCTTTCATCTACCATTCTTTCCAAACTAATATTTTTGAGAGAGAAAAGGAGAGGGGCTCACGGTAAGGAAGTGATGAGGAGAGATTTTTTTGCAAGCTTCAAGGTTATATAAATAAAGCCTAGGAAGAAGGAGAAAGAAAAATTAAGCAAAGGTATAACAAACCCTAACTTTAATCTAGTTTATTTCTTTTTGATTTAGTTTGATTTTTATGATATAAAGTTTATGATCTTGAGGTCTAAAACCTTATATCTATATGTTAATAAGTATTTTGTGTTTGGATCTTACCTATTTGGGGGTTTAAGAGTTTAGAAAAAGAAAAGAAAACAAATTCATTTTAAAAAGGGTTAGAAAACCCTAATCTTCTTCCACTTTATATAGTTACCATATGAAATCTATAAACTCTTTTTGCGATCCGTCAAAGAGTAGTGCTAGATATATAAGTTAACTAATAAATCCAAGTGGTAGACCTCCAAAATAATTAGTACACAAGTCATAGGAACTATTTTGGTACAAACAGTCCACATTTTTCTCAAAACTAGAATGAAGCCTGCTGACTGTCCGATTCTAGGGGCCATTTTGTCCACTTTTGTTACTCTAAAAATTCTAGGAAAATTTGGGGTGATAATATGAGAAGTTTTGTGAGTCCTATAAAAATTTAAAGATTTTTGACTATGTAGAATGAAAGTTATGGATTTTATCGTGAGGGACCACTGTCAAGAGTATACCCGAATAACTCTTTGTATTTAACTCCACAAATTATAAAATAAATTACTGGGCGTATATATATATATCAGGAACATACTCTGAAAATTTTAGAATGTTTTGATGCAATTTCAATTTATGAAAAATGTAGCAAGATTTGGCTATTTTGGACTATTTAAATATAGTAAATGGATTTTAAAAATTCCGGAAAACATTTATTTTCATAAGGGGACTATATATAGTCTATTTCCATAAAAGAAATAATTTTGAAGTTATTTTACTATTTTTCATGTAAATGATGAAGTTATGTATAAATGGATTTAATTAATTATGTGAAGTTGAAAATTTAGAAATTGGGATTTTATGACTTGAGAACCTTAAATATGGTTCATACAACTTTTTGATAAGTATATTGGTCATTGATAAGGAAGTATAATATTTATGAAATTTTAGAACGATTAAATAAATTATTTAATAACATGGAAAACAGTTTGAATCCAGCTTGTTGTATAGGGTGAATCCAGCTTGCTGAATTGAATAATGTGAATTTAGTTTGTTGTATTATAAGTTAGTTCAAATCCAGGTTACTGGATTGGAAAATAATTTGCTGAAATAGTGAATCTAGTTTGCTGTATTGAAAGTTAGTGAATCTAGGTTGCTAGATTATAAGATAGTTTGAATCCAGGTTGCTGGATTGCAAAAATAGTTGACTGAATTGAATAGTTTGAATCTATTGTACTGGATTGTAATCCAGGTTGGAATCCAATTTGCTAGATTGGAATCCAGTTTGCTGGATTGCCATCTAGTTTGCTGGATTTGGAATCCAGTTTGCTGGATTGGGTACTTAACCTACAGGACCATAAAGAAAGACTTATATAATGAAAGACTTAGTGTTAATTCATAAAGTAGTGGTACAGTCGTACTCTTTAATAGTCGATGTATAATATCTGGGCTAAACAATTCCTTTAGGGAGCGGAGGTATATACGAACTGGCAACCGATCTAACTCACTGTGAAAACAGTGTAGACGAGACGGAAACTAGTTTGTTGGTTGTTTGTGGGAAACCACTCAGCATACTATATTGAACACTGTTAAAGACTCGATGTGTGCTAACTTTAGAATTGAATGCGTATGGTGTTATGTGTTATCTAATATTTGATTATGTGGTTGAATGTTAGATAATTTACTTGTAAAGAAGTGATATTATAAGGTATAATATGATTGGCTAATTGAGAGATCGATCGTATAAATGATAGCTGTGACGCCCCGAAATTCAGGTATTACAACCCTTATTCAGTGCTCACGATATCCAAAGCATAACCAAAATAGATACCAAACATATATAAAATTATTACATCAAAGTTTCAAATCCCAAGGTACGCAACCTTAACTACTTAACATGATAATTAAATATATACAAACATTTAACTATTTATTACAGGGTACAACAAATTTATTTAGTCTGCGGCCTTCCCTTTTCCTTTGTTTCTTGCCGACCCTGTAGTACACTCTGGGTGCACTGAAAACATTTATAGACAAAGCAAGAATGAGCATAAAAGTGCTCAGCAAGTAATATACAATCATAATATATGAAAGAATAAATGTTTTCTGTGGAGTGTACTTTAATAGTAGAATAAGCTGTTAAGTAACATGAACTGAAGCCAACTCATGATAACCATTATCATTAAATAATATGCTGAGTGGTTATATAAACCATGAACAATAGTTTCAATTTTATTGAAAAGGTTCCAGGAAAAGTTTCTTTTGCGAACCGTCTGAACTTACGGGCACGGTGGGTGATCAGCCCTATATGCCCTGCGTTGATCAACACTGCTGTTTGTGAACAACCATTTGGGTTTACCCCTCACACTCATGGAGTGTTACAAGTCTATACCGCCCTTGGAGCGGATTTCAAAAATATTCCCATGTCAGGGACTGTTCGTACTCAGACTATAATTCAAACCATAATCAATATAGTTGAACAACAATAACATTTCAACACTTTGGAAATAAAAGAATAGAAATGTTATAAGTTTAGTCTAGCCCAAACAATTGGCTTAGACCCTCCGTAAACTGTTCATGCATATCAGATGTCATTACAATACGCAAAATAAAAGCCTCACCAAACTTGAGAAGCTGATTGGAATAAAAAGGATTTAACTCCTTTTATTTACTTTATGTATGAAAACATAAACTTACCTCTATATGATCAAGTCAACTTACTTGGTCAATTTAGAAAGAATCTGTGTTTAGATACTTGCCTGTTGTTTAAGCAATGATAAAACTCTGCTAGTCCGACCCTGTGGATCCTACACATATATATTGATATATGTAGAAGGTCAATCATATGTTCTAGCGATCAAAATATAGGAGTTAATATTACATAAATACATTATGGATACATATAAAAACATTTTTCAAATACCTCATCCATACTATGGCCCAACCCTTTATTAACTAATTTTGGGTTTAATAAAGATAAGAGTACCTTATTTCTCTACTACTAGAACACTTTAAGGAAAGTAGGTTTTTCATTTATAAATTCCAAATATTAGGAATTTTGAGGTTTATAAGTCCAAAGTTTAAAAACTAGTCAATTAGTTTTAAACTTAAATGAAAATGGACTTTGAAATCGAAGTTGGTTCGTTTTGATCTTTACTAGTCTTCAATTGGCTAAACTATATGTAGTGTGGCTTTGCATGACTCAAAACTTAAATTGCTTGGCGAAAAACTAAAATCGCCCAAGTAAAACTCAAATCGCTCGATGAAAACCGAGCGAGTCGACAACAGGCGACCCCTGCTGCCGAGCGGCGTCGGACGCAGCCGCGCACGCCTTGGCTTGCCTGCTACTGCGCTGCTGCTGCTGCTACAGGGTAGCAGCCCTGTCTTACCTTCCAGCCCATCCTCCTTGTCAAGCTATGGCCAACCACATGGCTGCTGCTGCTGCACAAAGTGTTGCTGGCAGCAGCCCCTTCCTCACGCCAGCCCTGTATCAGCCCTGCACCAGTTGCCCCCATCCTGCTGCTGTCATGGACAGCAGCGTGTTCCCTTCCTGCTGCTGTCCATGACAGCAGAGCGCTCCCTCGCAATACCAAAAATAAAACAACACGTATATGCTCCGTATACACAGGAATTTCAAATAAAAAATCAGTCCTTATGCTTGGCACCAAACCATATTACTATTCCTTCGTCAAAAAGAATTCTATAAGAGCAACATATAATTTCCTACCCCTTTTTGGACAATTCATTCCACAACACAATTAATCATCAACAATTACGAGTATTTTGTAAATTTTTATCTTAGTTTCATAAAAAGAAATTATAAAACCAATATTGATTGCATAGCTTCTTCTTATATCATCAAGGTATGCTTTCAAGAAACATAAGAAATACTTTATCTTCTATACTAAATTTCTACACTATTAATTTCAATCAGACCATTTTCAAACATACTAACATTATCCCGCATTAATCATATTAGTATAACATACATGCTTTCTCCCATAAGCCCAATACTAAAATAAAACATGTTTTCTTAATCAGTCATGATCTAGCATGCTACATCTACTAACATATATCATATATGGCCAAGTTATTCTAATGCGAAAGCATGCTTGCAAATTACTTTATAAACACAACTATACTAATCATTTATAACTCCATTCTTTCTTATTTAACAAAACATGATTTCCATGCTTACAACAATATCATGCACGTGAGGTAAATAGTTTTCGGTCCATAAAAAGATTTATTAACATATAGAGAATTCATTTGTTTACAACAAAATCACATACAAATTATAATTAAGCATGCTTCGACGGATATACACCCAACTTCCAACCATATATCATATGAAATCACCTTTGCAATATATAAGGCTGCTTTCCAAAATCCCAACACATGATATTACATATTAAGTCTTTTAAGCATGTATTAGCACTAATCTCACTTAACAGTCCCAGGCCTTCAAGGATATGCATGATTACTTCATGTTATTAATATGTAGCCTATAATCATGGCTTAGAACTCATAGATGTCAGATTTCATGCTTTTGATTAAAACAGTCCATATCATGCAATAAACTCTTAACAATTCATTTAGAACTTTCATCAAGTACAAAACACATTTTTATCTTATTACTAATTCCCTCCAACCAATTTCAATCCATATAATCAATAACAATAAGCATCAAGCTTTTCTTTCAAGATTCCCAATATGCGAAATTACACAATATGGCATGTTTTAAACCATTAACTCTAATCTAGCATGCTTACTAATATACTCAATCATATAAATATATAGAGGTCAGCCACATGATACCAATTAATGTTCTATATGCATAATTTCTAGACTTTTATACAAAACCACATGTTTGAGAGCATCTCCCTTTTTATGCCAAAATAGAAAACACCAATACATATTCATAAATTGAATTACCATTACAAAACCAATACTCTAGCATACCATCAGCTTTCCTTTATCACAGAAATTCCCAAATAGCATATGAAATATCTCTAATTAGAATGAACATAATATGCTTGCAAAACAAAATCCTCAAGTAGTATAATTCTTACCGAATGTCCAAGTATAACATTCGATAACCAATTTCTATCAAGCTAATCAAAAATAATAGTCTGAATATCGTATTTTAATAATACCCAGAACTTATAAGATTCTTACAACAATAATTTTATAGCAACATTAATTCCTCCATTACCGAAAATCAATGCTTCAATCAGACATTCCCAAATTGTAGAAATCAATTGAGGTTAAACTCTAAACACAAAGCTACAAATTCTTAACCCAATCACATAGCAAAATAGGTTCCACAACTACCGAATGGAATTTCTAAATTTTAATAACCATTACAAATTCAAGCCCTAATTTAGGAATTAACAAAATTCAAATCTCAACTAAGGAATTTGAGCATACCTGAAGCGATTATTAGTTCTAATACTTGGTAATTGCAAGCCTTTTCCTCTTCTTTTCACATGGAATTCCCGAGCCCAATACCAGAGGTTCCCACCGAGACTCCTTCTTCTTTCCCTTGTATAGTATAAACCCCCTTATTTTCAGCAGAAGCAAAGAACCTAGTCATTATTTCTAGACCTAGCCTAGGTCTGCTGAGTTATGACCTAATCCCTCCAAATCTCGGCCAGCTCCTGCTTAAACCAATAAATCATCCGCCCCAAACCCAGCCCTTGCCACCTCCTGCTTTAGTCGGTTGGGTAAAGGAATAGGCTTAAAGCCGTGTTCGGCTTGGCTGAATAAAAGAGTTAACAATAATTTGGCTTCCTCTTTCCTTTTGTTTTGAATCCCTCATGAGTATTATTTAATAATTACTCATTAAGTAAGGAATTAAAAACCCCCTTCACATTATAAACCAATTAAGGGATTATACTATTTATCTTTAAGGTACACTATTAAAATAATTTATACTACTAAATTATTTTAATAACCTATAAGATAAAATAAAATATTCTACTCCTTAATAAAATATTAAAGAGTCTCGATTTTTTATTAACCAATCACTTAATAAAGCAGAGGGGATTACATAATTAACCTAGGGTTTAAATATTAAAATAATTTAATCCCTTAAATTATTTTAATAACCTGTAAGATAATTAATAATATCGCTCCAAATATTTTAGGATTCCGTCCCACAAAATCCTAACTTGTGACCACATATAATACATACATATGTCACAACAACAAATAAAATAATAAAGGAGAAAATAAAATAACAAAAAAAAATGTATTCCCATAATTCATATATTAAGTCAGGCTGGAATAATTAAACCTGTTTTAAAAAAAAAAAACTTCAGGGTTTTACAATATTTCCCCCTTATAAAGATTCTGTCCTCGAAATCGCCAAAAACATACTATTCGAAGAGGTGAGGATAATTCTGTCGCATTTTATCCTCCAACTCCCAGGTTGCCTCTTCTACATTGTGGTTTTTCCACAAGACCTTTACCGAAGATATTGTCTTATTCCGTAAAATTTGATCTTTTCTATCTAATATTTGAATAGGGACCTCTTCATAGGTCAAATCTTTTTCGAACTGGATCGGTTCGAAATCTATCACATGTTTATAGTCCGATTTATATGCTCGTAAGACTGACACGTGAAAAACATTATGTACATGTTCCCAATCTGGAGGTAAGGCGATTTCATATGCTACCTCAACCACTTTTCTTAAAACCTCGAAGGGTCCAATGAAACGAGGACTCAGTTTTCCCTTTTTACCAAATCTAACTTTTCCTTTCAAGGAGATACCCTCAGGAAAACATGCAACCCCACTTCAAAATCCTTCTTCTGCCTGTGCTGATTAGTATACTTTTTCTGACGATCCTGGGCAGTTACTAATCGCATCTTTATGCTTTTAACCATATCTGTAGTTTGCTGTACCAATTCAGGTCCTAGCATTTGACGTTCACCGACTTCATCCCAACACAGTGGTGATCTGCATTTTCAACCATACAATGTTTCGTAAGGCGACATGCCTATACTAGCGTGATTACTATTGTTATATGCAAATTCCACCAGGGGTAAATGTTCGTCCCAACTTCCTTTAAAGTCCAAGACACAGGCTCGTAGCATGTCCTCTAGAGTCTGCATAGTCCTTTCACTCTGTCCGTCAATCTGAGGATGATAGGCTGTACTTAACCTCAGTTGCGTTCCCAAATTTTCTTAAAGACTTTTCCAGAAGTTTGACGAAAACCTCGGATCTCTATCCGACACAATCGAAATTGGAACCCCATGACGAGAAATGATTTCTTTAATATACAGGGTTGCTAATTTATCCAGAGAATATCTAACTTTAATCGGCAAAAAGTGCGCCGACTTGGTTAACCGATCAACTATCACCCAGATAGCATCAAATCCCTACTAAGTTCTTGGAAGTCCTACCAAAAAATTCATTGTGATGTGCTCCCATTTTCATTCCGGAATATCAAGTGGTTGAAGCAATCCACTTGGTTTTTGGTGTTCCGCTTTAATTCTCTGACAGGTCAAACACTTGCTGATATATTCTGCAACTTCTCTTTTCATACACGGCCACCAGAAATGTTGTTTTAAATCCTGATACATTTTAGTACTCCCCGGATGTACTGTGTATCTTGAACAATGTGCTTCTTGCATAATTTCTTCTTTTAATTGCGGTTCAATCGGAACCCAAATTCGTCCTTCAAAACGAAATATGTTATCATTGTCTATTCTATACTTGCCCTCTTTTCCCCTTGAAATTTTCTCCCTTAACTTTGCACATTCTTCATCTTTGCCTTGGGCTTCTGCTATCCTATTTAATAGAGTTGAATTAGTCTCTACTAAATACAAATGTTCTCGTGCTTCTGAAGAAATAGAAACTTCTAATTCCATCCTTTCCATGGTTGTGACTAACTCTTCCTGAGCTGTTACCATCTTCAATTTTTCACGACCTTTACGACTCAAGGCATCAGCTACCACATTTGCTTTTCTTGGATGATAAAGGATTTTGCAGTCATAATCCTTAATCAATTCCAGCCATCTTCTTTGTCTCATGTTCAGCTCTTTTTGAGTAAAAATATATTTCAGACTTTTATGATCTATATATATTTCACATTTCTCTCCATAGAGATAATGTCTTCATATTTTCAAAGCAAACATTACCGCTGCTAGTTCGAGATCATGAGTAGGATATCCCTTTTCATAATCTTTCAACTTCCTTGATGCAGATGCAATAACCTTCCTATGTTGCATCAACACACATCCCAACCCCTTATGAGATGCGTCACTGTAGACTACAAAATTACCAGTATCATCTGGTAGAGATAACACCGGTTCATTGCTCAACCTTCTTTTGAGTTCCTGAAAACTAGCTTCACACTTTTCAGACCAAATAAATTTTTCAGTCTTTCTTGTTAAATTGGTTAATGGAATTGCTATTTTGGAAAAATCTTAAATGAATCTTCGATAGTAACCCGCTAATCCAAGAAAACTACACATTTCCGTTGGCGTTTTTGGCTGTTCCCAGTTTATAACTGCTTCCACTTTAGCTGGGTCCACTATTATTCCTTCCTTATCAATCACATGACCCAAAAATTGAACTCTTTCTAACCAAAATTCACACTTACTGAATTTTGCATACAGTTGTGCTTTTCGTAGTGTTTCCAGCACTATTCTTAAATAATCTGCATGATCCTTTTGAGTCTTAGAATAGATAAGAATATCATCAATAAATACTACCACAAACTTATCCAGATATAGTTTGAATACCCGATTCATCATGTTCATAAATGCTGCTAGCGCATTTGTCAGACCAAATGACATTACCAGGAATTCATAGTGACCATATTGGGTTCAGAATGCTGTCTTGGGAACATCCTCGTCCCTCACTTTCAGTTGATGATATCCTGTCCTCAAATCTATCTTGGAAAAATATATTGCTCCCTTCAACTGATCAAAAAGATTCTCAATTCTGGGCAGAGGATATTTATTCTTTATTGTTACCTTATTCAATTCTCTGTAATCAATACCGAGTTTTAATGAACCATCCTTCTTTTTGACAAATAGTACTGGGGCACCCCATAGAGATGTACTTGGTCTAATATACTTCTTATCCAGAAGCTCCTGTAGTTGAATCATCAACTCTTTCATTTCCATTGGAGCCATTCTGTACGGTGCCTTTGAGATTGGTGTTGTGCCGGGTACCAACTCAATCACAAATTCCATTTCCCGATCTGGTGGCAGACCTGGTAGTTCCTCTGGAAAAACATCAGTAAATTCGTTTACTACTACAATCTGTTCTTTTTGTGTCCCTTTCTGTTGAGTATCTATCACGTATGCTAGATATATCCCAAACATCCATTTTTCAATGACTTCCTCGCTTGCATAGTTGTTAAACAACGAGATTGTCTTGGTGATTTATTACCATAAAACACCACCTTAGGTTGCTTTGCCGGTTTAACACTCACCAATTTCTTGTGGCAATCAATCAATGCCCCATGTTTATACAACCAATCCATCCCCAGGATGATATTAAACTCTCCCAGTTGAATTGAAATTAAATCTACCATTAACTCACATCCTCCTATCTTAACACAACAATTCTTGTAGACATGCTCTACAGGAATGATTTCTTTATTCGCAATTTCAATGTTTAGAGACATATCTAACTTTGATAAAGGCACATCTAAACACTTAGCAAAATCAGAAGATGCAAAAGAACAGGATGCTCCAGAATCAAACAACACATAAGAATTTATATCGTTGATTGGAACAAAACCTGAAACCACCTCCTTTGATGTCATCGCATCCTTAGCCATCATGTTGAAAGTTCTAGCAGTTGGCTTGATCGGAGTGGTGGTACCTGTTGCAGGTGTCTTGTTGTTGTTATTATTCTTAATATTATTTCCTCCCTCTGATCTTTTCTTGGGACAATTCTTGGCAAAATGGTTTTCTGATCCACAGATAAAACACCCCGAATTTCTCTTTGTACTTGTACAATTTGGAGAGATGTGGCCCTCCTGTCCACATTTATAGCAGACTGATTTCCCTTTCATACATTTCCCAGAATGATTTCTTCCACAGTTCTTGCAGGCTTCTATTTTTGATTTCATTAGATTTTTTTGAAATTTACCCGCATTTCCAAAGTTATTCCATTTTCTTTTCTTTGATCCCCTGCTTGTTCCTTCGGTTTTATCTGAGCCATCCATCTTTCCCTTGTTTTTCTTATTTTTGTTGTAACCCACGACTTCGTTTCCACCTTCGGCTATGATCTCTTTTTCAAGAATAGCACCGAATGATCCAATCTGTAGTACTGACAGTTTATTATAGATCCAGGGCTTCAAACCCAACTCAAAGCGCCTAGCCTTTCTTGCTTTGGTGTCCACCTGATGTAGAGCAAAACGAGCTAACTCGTTAAATTTTGTCGCATATTCTGAGACCGACATATCATCTTGTTTCAGTTCCAGAAAACGAATTTCCATTAAACTTTGCATTCCCGGAGGAAAGTAATTTTCAAGGAAAATTTCTTTAAATCTTTCCCATGGTATTACCCCAACACCTGCTCGAGCTTTGTTTGCTTCCCACTAAAAGTCAGCTTCCCCCTTAAGCATATATGCTGCAAATGCAGTTTTTTGTTCTTCACTTACCCTTGCTACCTCAAAAGCTTTTTCTATCTCCTAAATCCAGGACTGAGCTTCAATCGGTTCTTTAACCCCTCTGAACTCTGGAGGTCCCGTACTTTTAAAATCTTTAAAACTAACCATATGTGCCACTGGTGGTGGTACATTAGCCTAGGGTGGTTGATTTCTATTTTGGAAAGCCCCCATCATATATTCTATGAAATGATGCATAGGATTCTCTTGATTTTCATTTCTATCATCATTCAAGTCATTACTGGACTCCTTGTCCCGATGTCTATTATGTGGCGGTCTCCCACGACCTCTACCTCTACCTCTACCTCTAGGCAGCATTCTCTGATTAATAACAATTTAGTTGTTACCTTATTCTTATGGCTTTAAACAAGTAGAATAAATAACAAAACAACTACAAACATATACCACCAACATAGCTAATACTATTTATATATATTAAACATGTTTATATACAACCTGCAACTCACATCATATATCGGTTATAGCTACATCTGCTATATCTTAGCTGACACTAGTTGTCGACGCCGGGAGGGATCGCTTCCGTCGCGATGTTTATCCTTTCCAATTTTAGCCTTCTCATTAGATGATTTTTGGAAAAGGTCGGCATTAATGTCGACGGGATTTTGAAATATCGCTTTTTATGATGAGCCAATTAATCAGAGTCGCCAGTTGGTATATTTGAAATAGATGTACCAACTCATCCGAGTTTCGTTCTTTCGTAAATCGCTGGCTCATATATGACTCCGAATTATTTGGTCTGCGAACCGAGATTCATAGAGTTCGGGGGCTTGCTTAAGCGAGGGGAAGGTGTTAGGCACCCCCCGACTTCCGTGAAACACGGTTACCGCAATCTCGATGCTTTCCTATCCTTTAATTCATAAAACGTGTATATGTGCGCGCGTGTGTGTGTGCCTATATGAATGTTGTGGTGAGTTTATATGAAAGGACCATTTGGGTTTTTTAGGAAAAGTCGTGTTTTCTTTTGATAGTGCTTTAGAATGTCCTTCGGCTTATACGAGAAAGCTTTATGAGAAAAGGTTTGATTTTAATTGTCAAAACTATGAGATTTCATTAGGTGTCGTTTTGGCAAAACAAGAGTTTTTAAACCTTCGTCAAAATAGGAATCGAGACCTATACGTTGCTTTCATAAACAGAATGATGGGCAACTTCTAGGATCTCTTTAATCCAATGAACAACGGTTTAATAAAACAACCATTTATTTTCATAAAACCATTTCTTGTGACGTTTGAACACGATCTTTCTTTTGCCTTCTCGTTTAAGATAGAAATCGGCATTCCTTAGCACCTCCAATTTCTTATCCTCGTGATGCTAATAACCTAGTTTGATTGGTTTTATGAAAATCTTCACCGTTTAGCTTTGAAATCCTTTTTGGTGTTGCAATTCAAATTAAACATTATAATGCGTAGGGGATTATTCACGGGCATGTAAGCCATCAAAATAACCCCGAACGCCCACAATCACATATTTTCACTATGACAGGGCCTTAAACACGATTCTCGCCTTGGCGTCATTTTAAGGCCCGACGATTACATACTTACAATGAAAACTATATCGCTCCTACTACCTACACCAAAAGACGTCCATCATCGGATTTGGGCCACGGGGTCGCGTTCCTAGGCTCACATCCAAAATGGCCAAACAAACACAATATCCCAAAATGGCAATCTAAACCAACTAGGCACAATAAATCATCATAACAAGCTAAATTAATTCGCTAAATGGACATCCTCGGGTCATTAGGAAGCATTTTGTTCTGCGGGAACCCTCACTAATGGTCCCTAATCCATGTATCCATAACAATATACAAGAAAAAACTACATTTCACATAACCCAATTGACAAAAAGATTAACAAAGTGATATACAAAAATTGCTATAGAAATGGTCTTTTCACCTTGCAAATAATCCTCATAATGTGTATGAACTTGTATATTGAGTAGAGTAGAAAATATATGATATAAAATCTTACACAAAAGATGTAATTCCTCACTTTTTTCTCTCTTTTCTCTCTATTTTCTTGCAAATTTCTGCTGTTTTCTTCCTATTTTTCGAGCTGCTCTCTCTCCCTTTTTTTTCGCTGCCAATTCCCTGTATGCTGAATGAAGGAATGAGCTGAAATAGGCTGCCAAGGGCAGCCGCAGATGGATCTACGGCTGGCAGGCCGCCCCCATCCACTCAGCTGGTTTTCGGTTTCTGTGTTTCGAGTTTCGTGTTTTCAAAAGGCGCACTTATTGGCCGCAGATCAATCCGCGGCTGGCTGGTTTGACTTTCTCGATTTTTGTGCTATGCCTCGATTCTCGTGTCGTGACGTCAGTTTTCACCGACAGGCTTGTATTTTGCAGTCCGTGAATTACTAGGAGATGTGCCACATCTTCGGGAGTGCTCATCTCGGACGACCTTGTTGTCATGTCGGTTTTGATTTGCAAATCATCGTGGTGGTGTCGAGTGTTCGTACTTGCGCCTATCCTTCGCTCTCGTAGGCCGGCTCAATGGACGAATTTTCCCTCCTGTCAGGGTTAGTATACGAAGTGCAAAATTTGGGTGTCTACAGTTGCCCCTCTTTATCATGTTTATGAAATGTTAAATGAAATGAACAGGATAAAGAAATAGACACCCGATGCATGAATGACAGTGCACAAGAATGATAATACATACATGATGCAACATATGCAACGCAAGATGTAAGGCATGCAAAACATTCGTAAAGGTGTCAATGCATCAATCCCTGACCGCATTGTTAGTCGTCGGGTTTCGTCTTCCAATCGATCGTCTCATTTGCGCCGGGTCTCGTATCCGGTCGCCAGTCTTGTGATCACCGGGTCTCGTATCCGGTTGATCGTCTCGTCTGCGCCGGGTCTCGTATCCGGTTGCTCGTCTCGTAATCACCGGGTCTCGTATCCGGTTGATTGTCTTGTGAGTGTCGGGTCTCGTATCTAGTCGCTCGTCCCGTAATCGCCGAGTCTCGTATCCGGTCGATTGTCCTGTGAGTGCCGGGTCTCGTATCCGGTTGCTCGTCTCGTGATTGCCGGGTCTCGTATCCGGTCGATTGTCCTGTGAGTGCCGGGTCTCGTATACGGTCGCTCGTCTCGTAATCGCCGGGTCTCGTATCCGGTTGATTGTCCTGTGAGTGCCGGGTCTCGTATCCGGTCGCTCGTCTCGTAATCGCCAGGTCTCATATCCGGTCGATTGTCCTGTGAGTGCCGGGTCTCGTAGCCGGGTCTCGTATCCGGTTGATTGTCTTGTGAGTGCCGGGTCTTGTATCCGGTCGCTCGTCTCGTAATCGCCGGGTCTCGTATCCGGTTGATTGTCCTGTGAGTGTCGGGTCTCGTATCCGGTCGCTCGTCTCGTAATCACTGGGTCTCGTATCCGGTCGATTGTCCTGTGAGTGCCGAGTCTCGTATCCGGTCGCTCGTCTCGTAATCGCCTGGTCTCGTATCCGGTCGATTGTCCTGTGAGTGCCGGGTCTCATATCCGGTCGCTCGTCTCGTAATCACCGGGTCTCGTATCCGGTCGATTGTCCTGTGAGTGCCGGGTCTCGTATCCGGTCGCTCGTCTCGTGATCGCCGGGTCTCGTATTCGGTCGATTGTCCTGTGAGTGTCGGGTCTCGTATCCGGTCGCTCGTCTCGTAATCACCAGGTCTCGTATCCAGTTGATTGTCTTGTGAGTGCCGGGTCTCGTATCCGGTCGCTCGTCTCGTAATCACCGGGTCTCGTATCCGGTTGATTGTCCTGTGAGTGCCGGTTCTCGTATCCGATCGCTCGTCTCGTAATCGCCGGGTCTCGTATCCGGTCGATTGTCCTATGAGTGCCGGGTCTCGTATCTGGTCGCTCGTCGAATTGAGAAGCCGTGTTCGACACCCGATTCATCAAAATCTCGCATTTTATCACCAAATTATGAGTCAAACGGGTTTTATAATCGATTAAGCTTGCAATAGAGAAGGGGGGAGGCACTGGGCCCAGCCGCAGATGGATCTGCGGCCAGCCGCAGATTGATTTGCGGCCAAGATCGGGGTCTTAAGCGGCCAGCCGCTTCCCAGATCTGTCACTTTCATTCGTACCCCACACGATTTTCGCACATTTGCACGTCCTTTTTGCCGAATTTTCCAATCTTCTTGCAAAAACTACTCCGTTTAGATCGATCTACGCGCTACAGGTAACACTTTGACCGATTGTTTTTCAATTTCGTCAATGTTTTGCTATACATTTGCTATTTTTCATGTTTAGAGATATAAATGTATGCTTTGAAATGCTATGCCATGTATTATTGCATGTATATGCTATGTATCAACTGCGCGAGTCATATTTTATGCTCATGATGTGGTCCCACATATCTGTTTTTTCTTTTTGAAAGAAAATCATGCATTATGGTCTTTTTCATGTTGCAATTATCCATATAAATGCAATTTTGATCTGTTGTGGCTTGAATTAATTGAAAACATGCTTGGCTATGCATGGGATACCCATTTTATAGACGAAACTCTGCCAATTTTTTTTATTTTTTTTTCATGCATATATAGTAAACATGCATAAAGATGCATTAATTCTACGACATAATTCAAAATAGAATTTACCTTCCTTTTCGCCGGTTTTATGCCAGCTATGGATCCTGACGCTCCTAGTAGCTCCACTGCACCTCGGACCTCGGGCGTTCGCCGCCGTAGGGTTGCACCCACCCCTGCCTTGCCTCAGACCCGCCAGGCTCGCCGACTGGCGGAGGCTGTCATCCGGCCTGATCATCCCGATGTTGAGGAGGCTGTTCTTCCGGACGTTGCGGTAGAGGGGCCATCTTCCACCACACCAGCTCCATCTCCTCATCGCGCCCTATCTGGCGCCTCTGTTCAGATACCCGATCTGTTGGGTCGGGATCTTAGTCGTCACCCCTCCGCATCTCTTGTTGCTAATGAGGTATGCTTAAATATTACTCTGAACTCACTCCCAAATTCTGCTTAGATCTGGACTGATCCATTAATTTTTGTCACAGGTGCCCGAGTTTACTCAGCCGAGGGGTAACTGGTTTAACATTTACTCCCTCTATACAGCTTTGCACAGCGATTACCGGGCGGTGGTGGATTCCTGGGGCTTTCGTAATTTCTTCACTATCATTCCCCGTCAGTGCCCCTGGGGTTATATGAGGGCTCTGTCCGAGCGATGGTTCCACCAGACCCAGTCCCTTCATCTTTTGGACTGTGAGGTCGTGCTGACTCCCTGGGATTGGAGGTACATCACGGGTATCGAGTTTACCGAATCCCGTGTCCCTCTAGATCTTGATATTACTCCAGCGGAGGTCCGAGCTTTATTGGGTTTCGCTGCCGATGACCGGGTCTTCAAGGCCCGCAGCATTCGGTCCGGAGCTTTGGTCGTTGACGCTGTTGGAGGCATATATGCGACGCCATTCCCAGCAGATCGAGCCACTCGTGATATTCTGCTCCGACGTCTGTTCCTGACCATTATGAGGGGTTGTTTCCTAGGGAACAACTCCTCTACCATTCATTTCAGCGTCGTCGGAGCTGTCAGGGATGTATACCGGATCGGCGACTATGATTGGGGGTCCTTCACCTTTGCTTACTTCCTCCACGGTCTTCGTCTACGTTTGGAGGGACAGACAGATGCTTGGCTCGGATTCTACCACTTTTTGCTAGTGAGCCTCTTCTTCTTCTTTTCTTACTGTACTTCCCATCATTTCATTTCTCTTTCCTGTATTTGTCGGTTACTCATGCCTTTCCTTGTTTCTGTTCACAGTTCTGGGCGTATGAGCGACTCCCATGCATGAGGCCTGTCACGACCCTCGGTCTGGATACCTATCCCAGGGGTCGTCGGTGGCATCACAGCACTTTGGAGGAGGTCCCAGTGTCTAGCAGCTTTGCCCATTGCCGTATTTAGCTGGAGCTGATCACCGCTGCAGAGGTCGTCTGGACTCCTTATCTTTCTGAGCATCTGGTTGTGGGGTTCACAGATGGATATCCCTCCGGCCCGGAGTTCGCACTCTCCACCCGCCGCCTTACCTTGCAGAGTGTTGGGGGCTGGGTGATGTAACTGGGAGAGCGCGCATTCAGATGCGTTACTGGAGAGATCCGCATTCTGCATTCCCTCCCCTTCACCACATCCTGGCCATTGGATTCTCAGCCTTCGGAGATTATGCTCGCGGGGGAGGATGGCCGGACACTTTCTTTGGGTCCCAGCACGAGCGAGGCCTTTCGTATCTGGTGGGTGCCCCGCACCATCGGTCCCCAGACTCGGGCCACTTTCTTTCTTGGAGATATGGTTCCCGGCTCGGTGATGATGACGGATTGGGCCGCCTGTGTTCGGACTCCCACTCATGCTGAGCAGATTGCCACTTTGACCCGCCAGGTGGAGCAGCTGTCCTTGTATCTTCGGGTGTTAGGTCAGACCCCAAAGGATGCCTATGCATATAATCCCGACAGTGCGGGTTTTGACACAGGCCCGAGCTCATCTGATGCCCCAGCGCAGCCATATATCCCTGACATGAACTTTGGGCCTCCGACTTCGACGACTCCAGGGGATCAGTTCGAGGATCCCGCCTTCTTAGATGACCTTACCTTTGACTAGATTAGGCTAGGATAGGGCTTTTTGTACCTGAACCTGTTAGATTTATTTTTTTCATTTCATGCACTATGTATTGAACTCTTTTATTCATTTATGCACAGTTTTTATCCTTATGAAATTCAATTGCTCTATTATTAACTGTCCGATGCATGCTTTTTATTTATGGATAGAGAATGACCCCTGTATAGTCTTTTGATACTATTTTTCACAGATGTCGTCATCAGATGCCGTGGTACGTTTGGATATCGGTCCTCCCACAGGGTTGGTTGGCAGACTTTTCCGCTGGTTGGACAGTTTGTCGCCGGCCGACAGGGTTATCGCAGATGGTCTTTTGGGACATTCTTGGTCCTTATTATCCTTTCAGGTGCCAGCGGGCTTTGTGGAGGGTATTCTGAGCTATTGGGCCCCTGCCCGTCAGGTGTTCAGATTAGGGACAGTGGAGCTGACCCCCACTCTCGAGGAGTATGCTCGCTTTACCGGCTTGCCTTTGGATGGTCCTTGTGCCAGGGTCACAGCTGGTTCCATGCGCCGTCAGTTCTTGACTTTCACTGGTTTGCGGAGGACAGTCTTGTTATCGGTGATCACATCAGACCATCTGGTTCCCCTTCATTTCTTGATTGACCGATTCGGCTCACCCGACAGTTTTTGTCTATTCTCTGGAATTTTTCCGTGTCTGAGGAGCGCTGGGGCGCTTTGAGAGTAGACGTTTTGATGGCCTGTGTCATCTCAGTTTTGTACTTGCCAGCCGGACCCGATCAGTTGGATATGCGAGTTGTCGCGGCCGTTAGAGCCCTTCAGGAGGATCACACCGTTCTTCCCATGATATTGGCAGATACCTACATGTCAGCCTCATATTGTCAGTCTTTCCGAGGCAGAGTATTTAGAGGGAGCTCTACTTTGTTGTACGTGTGGTTTATGAGCCATCTCAGCCCCATCGGTCATTTCCGTCGCCATGGGTTTTGCTTTAGCCACGACATAGCCACGCAGTTTTTGTTTCGTCCCGTGAGCTGTACTGATGCGGCTTCCTGGGTAGAATTCTTATCGGTTATTGATGATCCTTTTCATCTCCTGATCTATTCGGGTTATTGCTCCTTTATGAGCTTCTTGACTCACGTGCCCAACCTGGATTTCATCCCTATTGCTGGCTTGAGAGGCGTGACGACTTATCATCCCTTAGCGGTTACAGGGCAGTTTGATCAGACATAGGATTTTCACCCTTTCACGGGCGCAGCCGCCTACCGATTCCTTATATCATCCCAGACAGAGAGAGATCTACTGCGGGTATATGATCTTTGGTCTCGCAGGATCCTTGCCGAGTATAGTGACGGTTGCCCCATCCAGACATTCGCTTACGTGCAATGGTTGTGCGGAGACTCGGATACGGTTGGTTTGAGTCAAACTGGGGCTTTTGATGACTCTGGAGTGATTTTCCCAAATGATACCGCAGATCTTTCCATCTCGGCTGATTCTGCCCCTAGTCGGGTTATTGAGGATACCCGACTCCGCCTGGCCTTGATTACTACTGAGGCGGAGAGGGATGCCGCTCTTGTTGAGAGAGATGATGCCATTTTAGCTAGAGATGCTGCCCTTGCTGACAGAGACACCATTGTATTTCAGACTAGGGCAGTTATAGATGCTCATTCTGAGACTGTCAGCCGAGCCACTGCTTTATTGGATCGTATCGACATGATGGGGCAGCAGATTGCAGGGGATGCTGATGCTTCAGATCTATCCACCACTTTATCCATCCTGCTTCAGTTAGTTTCAGATTTGTAGATTATTTTATTTCCTGCATGGACTATGTCAGTTTCATCAGTTATCGAAAGAGAAATCTTGTAACAAAATGACTTATATATATAGACATGCATTTAAATTTAGTCATTTTCCCTTTTTGTCGTATCGTTGCTTTTCATTGGATCCTCATTTTATCCAGCTGACCATGATTTTGACATTTCGCTTTCTTTCTCTTCTCCAGTCTTGATGGAGATTTGACAGATATTGCCGCACACCCTGTCATCTGAGATTTTGGCTAACTGTTTTGGTTGGATCAGGGTTATGTCATCTGAGATGAAGCTGGTTAGTCGGCTGGGTTTGGGAAGGTTTCGAGGGTATAGGAAGGTTTATCTGGCTGTAGGGAGTTGGTTTTGGTTAGAGAAAGTACTATTTTTAAGGAATCGGACCGTGCCATGATGGCTGCCTACGTACCTCCACAAGTTGGGAGATCAGGTCCTACGTAGTTCGTTCCTCGAAGAAAAAGGAGAAACTGATGATTCAAGCGTAGAACCGCTTCACCGAGTCGGAATTGATGGGCTGTGGAAATACCCCGCCATCCATCTCCTGCAATATGAGGGCTCCTCTAGACAGTACTTTCTTAATCACAAAAGGTCCTTCCCAGTTCGGGGCGAACTTCCCTTTGGCTTCGTCTTGACAAGGCATGACTCTCTTTAGCACTAGGTCATTTTCCTTGAACTTCCGAGGTCTTATCTTTTTGTCGTATGATCGAGAGATCCTTTGCTGATGTAACTGCCCGTGCAAAACAACAGCCACCCTCCTTTCATCAATTAGGGCCAATTGGTCGTATCGACTTTGCATCCAATCTTCCTCGCTTATCTGAGCATCGATCAATATTCTGAGGGACGCCATCTCAACCTCAACTGGCAGAACAACCTTCATTTCGTATACCAAAGCGTAAGGGGTCGCCTATGTAGAAGTACGCACCGACGTTCTGTACGCCAGCAAGGTGAGAGGTAGCATATCCGGCCATCCCCGATGATTGGCGGAATTCTCGCCATAATCTTCTTGATATTTTTATTTGCAGCCTCCACTGCCCCATTCATCTTAGGACGGTAAATGACAGAGTTGAGGTGTTTGATCTTAAACTGGTCACATAATTCTTTCATGAGGGCATTGTTCAAATTCTTGGCATTGTCGGAGACCAAGACCTCAGGTTGCCCGTATTGGCAAATGACATTATTCCTGATGAAACCAACGATGATCTCCTGAGTTACTTTAGGGAAAGAACCTGCCTCTACCCATTTAGTGAAGTAATCGATCATGACGAAGATAAATCGGTGTCTGTTGCTCGCTTTGGGCTCTATTGGTCCAATTACATCCATACCCCACATTGAGAATGGCCAAGGGGAGGTCATACAATGCAGTTCATTGGGGGGCGCATGAATTACGTTGCTGTGCGCCTGGCATTGATAACATCGTTTGACATGATTGTCGCAATCGGCTTTTAGAGTTAACCAATAATGCCCCGTTCTCAAGATCTTTTTGGCCAGCATCGGTCCACTCATGTGTGGCCCACACACTCCACCATGTATTTCGTCCATAATCTTTTGGGCCTGCGTCTCATCTACGCATTGCAACAGTCCCAAACCAGCATCCCTCTTGTAGAGTGAATCCCCACTCAGGTAAAACTTCATTGCCATCTTTTGAATTCTCATCCTCTCAGCTCAGTTTTCTTGGTCGGGAATGGATCTATCCCTCAGATATTCCCTTATGTCGTGATACCAAGGCTGCTTTGGCAGAACCACCTCGTCCTATAATACTACAACATGTTCCTCGTATACCGGGGTATTCTGTACTGCTATCTCAATCTGTGGAATGTCCCTGCTCTTGATTACATGGATTAAGGAAGCCAAAGTTGCCAACGCATCGGCAAAATCATTTCGTCCCCGGGGGATATGTTGGAAAGCGATATCTTCGAACTCTCGCATCAATTGGATAACACAACGATGGTATGGAAGTAACCGGAGCTCTTTTGTGTTGTATACCCCGATCGCCTGTCTGATTACCAGTTCTGAATCCCCGAACACCGCTAGTCTTTTCACTCCCATATCGCAGGCAAAACGGAGTCCCAATATACATCCCTCGTACTCAGCTATTTTTCGAATTACTGAACTGCAATTTAGTGGCCACAGGGTATTGCTCTCCGGTGATAGAGACCAGGACGGCTCCGGCCTCGGCCCCCTCAGCATTCATGGCACCATCAAAATACAGCTTCCAGAACTGCCCCCCGTCATCACATTTCGTGTGTAATACCCAAAATACATCTTCGCCCGGCAAAGGAGTTTCTAAACGCTCCATCCCCCCTGCTGGCGTTTCTGCCAACTGATCTACAATCCCCTGCCCTTTCATGGCTTTCTGAGTTACGTATACCATGTCGAACTGCTGTAAGATTAACTGCCATCTTGATAGTCGACAGTTCAGCATGGGCCTTTCAAAGATATATTTTAGGGGATCCATTCTCAATATCAGGTACGTAGTATGCCCATAGAGATAATGCTGTAATCTCCCCGCAGCCCATGCCAAAGCACAACAGGTCTTCTCGATGGGAGTGTAATTCTGTTCACATCGGCTAAATCTCTTGCTGAGGTAATAGATGGCCTGCTCTTTACCTGCTTCATTCTTCTGTCCCAGCATGCATCCCATCACAATGGCATTGACCGATATATATATATAAACAGAGGGATCCCATCCTTCGGGGGTACCAGCACGGGTGCCTCTGTCAACTGCTTTTTAATGGTCTGAAAGGCTTCCTGACATTGCTCATTCCACTCTTGGGAAGCATCCTTCCTTAATAGTTTGAAAATTGGCTCGCATGTAGTCGTCAAGTGGGATATGAAGCGGCTGATGAAGTTTATTCTTCCAAGGAATCCTCTTATCTCCTTCTCTGTGTGAGGTGTCGGCATATCCACAATGGCCTTAATCTTCGCTGGATCCAACTCAATGCCCCGATCACTAACCAGGAATCCCAAGAGCTTTCCCGACTGCACTTCGAAAGCACACTTTGCCGGATTGAGCTTCAAATTATATTTTCTGAGCCGATCGAATAGCTTTTTGAGATGGGTTATATGATCAGATTCTACCCTTGACTTCACGATAATGTCATCCACGTAGACCTCTATCTCCTTGTGCATCATGTCGTGGAACAGGGCCATCATGGCTCTCTGATAAGTAGCCCACGCATTTGTGAGACCGAAAGCTAATCGTCTATAGCAGAAGGTGCCCCAAGGGGTGATGAAAGCGGTCTTTTCCCGATCTTCTTCCGCCACCATTATCTGATGATACCCCGCAAAGCAATCCACAAAAGAGTATATCTCGTACTGGGCTGTGTTATCCACCAGGATGTGTATGAAAGGTACCGGGAAGTTATCCTTGAGACTGGCCTTGTTTAGATCTCTATAGTCGACACATACCCTCACCTTCCCTCCAGGCTTAGCCACTGGGACTACATTGGACAGCCATTCTGGGTAAGTGGACACCATAATGATTCCAGCCTTGAACTGTTTGATAATCTCTTCCTTCACCTTCAAGCTCCACTCCGGTTTCAACTTTCTTAGTTTCTGCTTCACAGGCCTGAAACCCTCCTTGATGGGCAACCGGTGCACCACAATGTCTGTGGACAATCCGATCATGTCCTCATGAGACCAGGCAAAGACATCCTCATACTGGCTTAGCAACTCAGTTATTTCTGCTTTCCGGCTAGGGGTAAGGTCTGTCCCTATCTTGAGCTCTTTGGGTTTGTCAGGGGCTCCGATATCTATGGTGATGGTTTGGTCTAAGTTGGGTTTGGGTTTATCCTCGACCCATCCTTTGATCTCGTCAGGCGCGTCGTCGTAATCTGTCTCGTCTTGCTCAATGCCCATTAAATCAAAATCCAGCTCAATATCAATATCATAATCATCATTCAAATTTGAAAGACCGTTTGTTAGGCAAGGATTACTCAAATTGGTACACCTGACATGAAACAAAATATTTGTCATATATAAGTCATTTTCCACAACGATCACATTTTTAAGATAACATGACGAAACGACATAATTATGCAAAAACAAAACAAAAATGATATTTCTTCATCCTCCCATCCTCTGGGGTCTACCACCCTGATGCCGTGTTTTACCCTTGTTTGGATATCACTGGTTCCATTGTCCAGTTGTCGATGGTCAGGTCAGATGAAATGCGCTGGATGAAAGGTGGCTTTACATCGGAAACTTCCCCGATGACTACGGCCACATTGCCTGAGTCCCTCTTCATACCTTCTTCAGGAATAATTAGCCCTGCCCAATCGATGACAGGCACACTTTGTTGGGCTCCCGGTGGCGTGGCAACATCCTTCCCCTCTCCATTGCCTATTAACTGTCCGGGGATATAACACCTGGTTTCGAACTTTTGCGCGACCTCTTGTAGGAAACTTTCCCTCTTGGTCGACTCGTTACTTGTGGGGGTCAATTCTTCATCACCTGTCCCAATCACAGGCTTGCTAGTCCCTCGTTCATTGTTGACCTTGGTCACCGGATTTCCAGCCAGTCGAGTCGGGGCTGCGTCTTGGCGGTGTCTCCGTGCTACGCCCTCATGATATCCCAACCCTACTTTGTCTATCTGCTGTGGTAGTTGAATGGGCTCGGTGATTCCTTGACTGCTCTTTCCTAACCCTTGTCCGGGTTGAAATTTCATTCTCATCATTTCTTTTGCAACAAAGGTAAATTCTGGAGAGACCTTAGGTTTCACGGCTGGAGCCCCCAGGCATCTGTAGTGGGGAGTGCTGATTTCCAGCGCTTGAAAGCCGGCAGGTGCCGCCGACTCGTCCACATTAATCACCGGCAGGCCATTCCTGGAAGGAGAAGGGTCATCGCACTCTGCCGAGATCGTCACTAGATTCCCGTCGATGATAAGTTTGATTTGCTGGTGTAGCGTGGAAGGAACTGCCCCGGCCATGTGTATCCACGGCCTCCCCAATAACAGGTTATAACTTGCCGCAATATCTAAGACTTGGAAAGAGATATCAAAAGTACAAGGTCCTATTTCCACAGGCAATTCTATCTCCCCAATTGTATCCCTCCGGGATCCGTCGAAGGCTCGTACCACTACATGATTGGCACGTAGGCGCTTAGGATTGATGTTCATCTTCTTCAATGTACTGAGGGGACATATATTCAACGTCGATCCCCCATCAATCAGCACCCCATTCATGATATAACCTGAGGAGATTACCGCAATATGCAACGGTTTTCGATGCCCCCTTCCTTCTTTAGGGATATCATCATCTGTGAACGATATCACATTACTTTCCAACAGATGGTCCACCAGATGGCCGAAACCTTCTTTGCTAATCTCCTTAGGAATATATGCCTCCTCCAGGACTTTGGCCAGAATTTTGCAGTGATCACTAGATGATAACACCAAATCCATGACCGACGTCAGGGTCGACTCCTCGCTTAATATCTGGATCCCCCTTGCTTCCGGATGATCCATCTTCCTCAAGAATTCCATGTCTTTCTCCTCGGATATCTTTTCATTTTTCTTCGTTTTGCTTTCAAGGACTCGTCCAGGAAGATATAAGGGATTCCCCTTTGTTGTTACACAAGCACAACTGGTCGCTTCCTCTGACACCCCCCCATAATTCCATGGTACCGTTTTCAGACTGTGGACAGGGATTTGCGGTCTCGCTGTAAAGGTGAGGAGTTTCGGAGCCGCTAACTTGACAGGCCCCTCTATGATATTTCTGCTTACACCCGCCAACCTAATTGGCGCTCCCCGTATACTCTCGTGATCACTTATCATGCTGATCATTTCATCAATTTTCTTTACATAATTCAGCCTTGATGGCCCCTCGGCTTCACTGGCTTCCGCCACATTGACGGTCCATCATGCCTAGGCAGGGGATTGACTTTAACATTTGGGGAATCTGGCTGTTCCACCACAATTTCCCCACTATCAATCAAGTTCTGAATTATGTGCTTCAGCGTCCAACATTACTGCGTATCATGACCAGGGGAACCTGAGTGGTATGCGCATCGCTTGCTTGGGTCAAATCTTCTTCCTTTCGGGTCACTTGGGGGCGCCAAATCGACTATTTTCTTCTGGGCTATCAATACTGCCAAAACTCGCTCAAGAGGATCCCCGAGTGGGGTGAATACTCGATTTTTCGTGGTCTCGAATCTCCTTCGCCCATTCGTCCTCTGATCAATGAAGTTAGGCTGTCGGGATGGCCCCACTCTCTGTATCTGTGCTGGAGGATTGTTCTCCGCCTTTCTAGATGATCCCTGCAGGATGAGGGAAACATCTTCCTCCTTTTTCTTTTGGACCCTACGGGAAGTGCTGCCATAGTTTCCACTTTGGATTTGTTCCGCAGTTTTTTCCAAAGCCGTGAAATCCCGAATCTTGCCAGACTTCAACCCCATGTCCACCATTTCTTCGTGTTTAATCATCTCGGCAAAAGGTCTTCCAATCCCCGATATAACCCGCTCATAATAAGGTGCCTCTTGAATATCCACGAAGGTCATCACCATCTCCGACTCGCTCATTGGGGGATTCACCTGTGCAGCCATACCCCTCCATCGCTGTGCATAATCCCTGAAAGATTCCTTTGGTTGCTTCTTAATTTTTGTCATTTGATATCTATCAGGGGCCATTTGTGCCTGGAAGCTATATTGTGTTAAGAAGGTATGTGCCAACTCCTCCCAATTGTGGATCCGGGCATTATCAAGACGGGCATACCAAATTCTTGTTTCCCCCGTCAGGCTTTTTTGGAATAATTGCATCCTTAGACCTTCGTCTTCTGCATAAGATCCAAGCTCCCCAATGTATATTTTCAGATGTGTATAAGGATCCCCCTTCCCATTGTATTTCTCAAATTCGGGGATTTTAAACTTCTCCGGATATCTGGTTCCGGGGAAGACACACAGATCTGAATAATTAACCCTGCCTAGGGAACCTATGCCTTTTAGAGATTGGATGGTCTCTTCCATCTGCTTCATTTTCCTTCGAAGGTCATCAGTATCTCCCTCCTCTGGAATCGTGATTACTGTCCTGTCAGGTGCAGGAACGGCCTTTGGGATGATTGGCTCGCCCTTAGGTTGGGGTGGATCCTCTTTAGGTGGATCCTGTCTAGGTAGCAGTTGTTCCTTCAGCATCATGGCCATTTCCAACATCTGTTTCTTAAAACCATCAAATTCCTCACGAGATATGGAACCAGGATTAGTAGGTGGAAGATTAGCCATTTCAGATGTAGAGTCCTGTGCCCTTTTAGACTACAAACGCGTTTGAGGAGCAATCCTGCAGAAACAACGGTTTGGAGTTTAATCTTTGGGAAATGAAAGACGTGGATGCATGCTAAAGCGGTAATTTTTGTGCTTTTGGGTTGTTTAATCTTTCTCTGCAAAACAACATGTTAGCGATCCCTTATTGCAATAATAAATGCTAGACTCGACTTTATTATGCTTCCCCAGCTGTTCCCTGAAAAACATAGAGGTTAGTAATTTTTTTTTTGACAAGAGGGGAGGCATATATGAATACTGAATGGGACCATAACATTTATACATGCGAACGTAAAAGGGCATGAAGAGACTTTTCCTGCGCTGGGTTAATCTGAGGCTGACCTATCCTAAGGTTACTCTCGCGGGCTTTTCGGCATGAAGGTCCCCAAATCTTCGCAATCTACTCGTCTGAATCCTTTCGATTGGAGCGGATTTGGGTGGTGCGTTTCCTGAGCCATCTCCGGGGAGCAGCCCCTTCGAGTCCAGTAATAAGCAACCGACAGGTTCGCCTCAAGAGGAGGTACACTCTCAACATGCATTCACATTCATCGTCCTCACCGTATGTAAATGATTACTTTAAAGTAAAGCAATTTCATTCAATTATTCATTTATTGGACAAAACACACTTTCACACAACAAAAAGTAAAAAAGGTCAAAATATCGCATGCACACACATATTCATGAATTTTTAAAGGATAGGATAACATCAAGATTTGAACGCGGCTTAAGCCCTCTAATAGTCCCCAGCAGAGTCGCCAGCTGTCGACGCCGGCAGCGATCGCTTCCGTCGCGATGTTATCCTTTCCAATTTTAGCCTTCTCATTAGATGATTTTTGGAAAAGGTCGGCATTAATGTCGACGGGGTTTTGAAATATCGCTTTTTATGATGAGCCAATTAATCAGAGTCGCTAGTTGGTATATTTGAAATGGATGTACCAACTCATCCGAGTTTCGTTCTTTCGTAAATCGCTGGCTCATATGTGACTCCGAATTATTTGGTCTGCGAACCGAGATTCATAGAGTTCGGGGGCTTGCTTAAGCGAGGGGAAGGTGTTAGGCACCCCCCGACTTCCGTGAAACACGGTTACCGCAATCTCGATACTTTCCTATCCTTTAATTCATAAAACGTGTATATGTGCGCGCGTGTGTGTGTGCCTATATGAATGTTGTGGTGAGTTTATATGAAAGGACCATTTGGGTTTTTTAGGAAAAGTCGTGTTTTCTTTTGAGAGTGCTTTAGAATGTCCTTCGGCTTATACGAGAAAGCTTTATGAGAAAAGGTTTGATTTTAATTGTCAAAACTATGAGATTTCATTAGGTGTCATTTAGGCAAAACAAGAGTTTTTAAACCTTCGTCAAAATAGGAATCGAGACCTATACGTTGCTTTCGTAAACAGAATGATGGGCAACTTCTAGGATCTCTTTAACCCTATGCACAACGGTTTAATAAAACAACCATTTATTTTCATAAAACCATTTCTTGTGACGTTTGAACACGATCTTTCTTTTGCCTTCTCGTTTAAGATAGAAATCGGCATTCCTTAGCACCTCCAATTTCTTATCCTCGTGATGCTAATAACCTAGTTTGATTGGTTTTATGAAAATCTTCACCGTTTAGCTTTGAAATCCTTTTTGGTGTTGCAATTCAAATCAAACATTATAATGCATAGGGGATTATTCACGGGCATGTAAGCCATCAAAATAACCCCGAACGCCCACAATCACATATTTTCACTATGACAGGGCCTTAAACACGATTCTCGCCTTGGCGTCATTTTAAGGCCCGACGATTACATACTTACAATGAAAACTATATCGCTCCTACTACCTACACCAAAAGACGTCCATCATCGGATTTGGGCCACGGGGTCGCGTTCCTAGGCTCACATCCAAAATGGCCAAACAAACACAATATCCCAAAATGGCAATCTAAACCAACTAGGCACAATAAATCATCATAACAAGCTAAATTAATTCGCTAAATGGACATCCTCGGGTCATTAGGAAGCATTTCGTTCCGCGGGAACCCTCACTAATGGTCCCTAATCCATGTATCCACAATAATATATAAGAAAAAACTACATTTCACATAACCCAATTGACGAAAAGATTAACAAAGTGATATACAAAAATTGCTATAGAAATGGTCTTTTCACCTTGCAAATAATCCTCACAATGTGTATGAACTTGTATATTGAGTAGAGTAGAAAATATATGATATAAAATCTTACACAAAAGATTTATTCCTCACTTTTTTCTCTCTTTTCTCTCTATTTTCTTGCAAATTTCTGCTGTTTTCTTCCTATTTTCCGAGCTGCTCTCTCTCCCTTTTTTTCCGCTGCCAATTCCCTGTATGCTGAATGAAGGAATGAGCTGAAATAGGCTGCCAAGGGCAGCCGCAGATGGATCTGCGGCTGGCAGGCCGCCCCCCATCCACTCAGCTGGTTTTCGGTTTCCGTGTTTCGAGTTCCGTGTTTTTAAAAGGCGCACTTATTGGCCGCAGATCAATCCGCGGCTGGCTGGTTTAACTTTCTTAATTTTTGTGCCATGCCTCGATTCTCTTGTCGTGACGTCGATTTTTGCCGACAGGCTTATATTTTGCAGCCCGTGAATTACTGGGAGATGTGCCACATCTTCGGGAGTGCTCATCTCGGACGACCTTGTTGTCATGTCGGTTTTGATTTGCAAATCGTCGCGGTGGCGTCGAATGTTCGTACTTGCGCCTATCCTTCGCTCTCGTAGGCCGGCTCAATGGACGAATTTGCCCTCCTATCAAGGTTAGTATACGAAGTGCAAAATTTGGGTGTCTACACCAGCCATACATATGATATTACCCAACTCTTCCAAAAAGAGTAATATACACAACAATTGTTCCCTGCAGTAGGAATATAACTCCTTACCGCTCCAAAAAGTGGGTAACAACAAACCAGTACTAACATAATATATATACAATTAACTCAAAACCTAGAAACTATGTACAACAGACTCTCAAGCCTAACCCACTCAAAGCTGCCCCTGGCCCCCAGACAGGGATCCAATCCTCTCTATCTCAGATATAGCAATAACTCTAGCTCGAGAGATGGAATATGGAAACTGTCCTGTCTCCTGTGGATAATTCCAGACTGCCGTCTGGACTCGTTGAATGGAAGTAAAGTATGCCCTCGCCATCAATTCCATCCTTCTATTGCACTCTCTCAACTTAGCCTCCAAGAACTGCATATACGGATCGGAGGCTTCCTAGCGCTGAATCCCCGCAGTCCTAATGTTGTTGAGTCCGTGGCGCTCATCCTGAAGCTCCTCCAGCTACTCCTCCAAACTATGAACCTTAGTCTCTGTTGTTTGCAGACTAGTAGTCAGCTGAGTATTCTGGTCAGCTAGGTGCTGAACCAAATGCTCCATCTGTGTTACTGTATCCTGCAAAACGTGTTGCTGCTGAGTAGCATCCTCCTGAGCATTGGTCTCTGGATCTATTACCTCAATAGGATCCTTCTCCCCATCAGTATCGGAGTTGATAATCAGAATCTCTACAGTAATTGGTATAGGAGCATTATGCTCCTCCACTTGCACTGGCTGTCTTATGACTCCTGCCATCTACACATAACTAACAAAACTCAATTAATACTTAATAGATAACCTGGTCATAATATAAAACAGTTAACTAATACAATTAACAGTTAGGTATTGATTATCTTTTATTAGGAACTATGATGAACCTCCATATTTCATCACTGAGTCGACTCTACATGAGTCTAGGCTTAACAACAGTCTTACTAGCCTAAAGTTATAACCCAAGGTTCCCTCCTAAGGTTTCTAACTTAAAGCTTTGATACCAACCTGTGACGCCCCCAAATTCAGGTATTGCAACCCTTATTCAGTGCTCACGATATCCAAAGCATAACCAAAATAGATACCAAACATATATAAAATTATTACATCAAAGTTTCAAATCCCAAGGTACGCAACCTTAACTACTTAACATGATAATTAAATATATACAAACATTTAACTATTTATTACAGGGTACAACAAATTTATTTAGTCTGCGGCCTTCCCTTTTTCTTTGTTTCTTGCCGACCCTGTAGTACACTCCGAGTGCACTGAAAACATTTATAGACAAAGTAAGAATGAGCATAAAAGTGCTCAGCAAGTAATATACAATCATAGTATATGAAAGAATAAATGTTTTCTGTGGAGTGTACTTTAATAGTAGAATAAGCTGTTAAGTAACATGAACTGAAGCCAACTCATGATAACCATTATCATTAAATAATATGCTGAGTGGTTATATAAACCATGAACAATAGTTTCAATTTTATTGAAAAGGTTCCAGGAAAAGTTTCTTTTGCGAACCGTCTGAACTTACGGGCACGGTGGGTGATCAGCCCGATATGCCCTGCGTTGATCAACACTGCTGTTTGTGAACAACCATTTGGGTTTATCCCTCACACTCATGGAGTGTTAAAAGTCTATACCGCCCTTGGAGCGGATTTCAAAAATATTCCCATGTCAGGGACTGTTCATACTCAGACTAGAATTCAAACCATAATCAATATATTTGAACAACAATAACATTTCAACACTTTGGAAATAAAAGAATAGAAATGTTATAAGTTTAGTCTAGCCCAAACAATTGGCTTAGACCCTCCGTAAACTGTTCATGCATATCAGATGTCATTACAATACGCAAAATAAAAGCCTCACCAAACTTGAGAAGCTGATTGGAATAAAAAGGATTTAACTCCTTTTATTAACTTTATGTATGAAAACATAAACTTACCTCTATATGATCAAGTCAACTTACTTGGTCAATTTAGAAAGAATTTGTGTTTAGATACTTGCCTGTTGTTTAAGCAATGATAAAACTCTGCTAGTCCGACCCTGTGGATCCTACACATATATATTGATATATGTCGAAGGTCAACTATATGTTCTAGCGGTCAAAATATAGGAGTTAATATTACATAAATACATTATGGATAAATATAAACACATTTTTCAAATACCTCATCCATACTATGGCCCAACCCTTTATTAACTAATTTTGGGTTTAATAAAGATAAGAGTACCTTATTTCTCTACTACTAGAACACTTTAAGGAAAGTAGGTTGTTCATTTATAAATTCCAAATATTAGGAATTTTGAGGTTTATAAGTCCAAAGTTTAAAAACTAGTCAATTAGTTTTAAACTTAAATGAAAATGGACTTTGAAATCGAAGTTGGTTCGTTTTGATCTTTACTAGTCTTCAATTGGCTAAACTATATGTAGTGTGGCTTTGCATGACTCAAAACTTAAATTGCTTGGCGAAAAACTAAAATCGCCCGAGTAAAACTCAAATCGCTCGATGAAAACCGAGCGAGTCGACAACAGGCGATGCCTACTGTCGAGCGGCGTCGGACGCTGTCGCGCACGCCTTGGCTTGCCTGCTACTGCGCTGTTGCTGCTGCCACAGGGCAGCAACCCTGTCTTACCTTCCAGCCCATCCTCCTTGTGAAGCTATGGCCAACCACATGGCTGCTGCTGCTGCACAAAGTGCTGCTGCCATAAGGCAGCAGCCCCTTCCTCACACTAGCCCTGTATCAACCCTGCACCAGCAGCCCCCCTCCTGCTGCTGTCATGGACAGCAGCGTGTTCCCTTCCTGCTGCTGTCATGGACAGCAGCGCGCTCCCTCGCAATCCCAAAAAAAAAAACAACACATATATGCTCCGTATACACAGGAATTTCAAATAAAAAATCAGTCCATATGCTTGGCACCAAACCATATTACTATTCCTTCGTCAAAAAGAATTCTATAAGAGCAACATATAATTTCCTACCCCTTTTTGGACAATTCAGTCCACAACACAATTAATCATCAATAATTACGAGTATTTTGTAAATTTTCACCTTAGTTCCATAAAAAGAAATTATAAAACCAATATTGGTTGCATAGCTTCTTCTTATATCATCAAGGTATGCTTTCAAGAAATATAAGAAATACTTTATCTTCTATACTAAATTTCTGCACTATTAATTTCAATCAGACCATTTTCAAACATACTAAGATTATCCCGCACTAATCATATTAGTATAACATACATGCTTTCTCCCATAAGCCCAATACTAAAATAAAACATGTTTTCTTAATCAATCATGATCTAGCATGCTACATCTACTAACATATATCATATATGGCCAAGTTATTCTAATCCGAAAGCATGCTTGCAAATTACTTTATAAACACAACTATACTAACCATTTATAACTCCATTCTTTCTTATTTAACAAAACATGATTTCCATGCTTACAACAATATCATGCACATGAGGTAAATAATTTTCGGTCCATAAAAAGATTTATTAACATATAGAGAATTCATTTATTAACAACAAAATCACATACAAATTATAATTAAGCATGCTTCGATGGATATACACCCAACTTCCAACCATATATCATATGAAATCACCTTTGCAATATATAAGTCTGCTTTCCAAAATCCCAACACATGATATTACATACTAAGTCTTTTAAGCATGTATTAGCACTAATCTCACTTAACAGTCCTAGGCCTTCAAGGATATGCATGATTACTTCATGTTATTAATATGTAGCCTATAATCATGGCTTAGAACTCATAGATGTCAGATTTCATGCTTTTGATTAAAACAGTCCATATCATGCAATAAACTCTTAACAATTCATTTAGAACTTTCATCAAGTACAAAACACATTTTTATCTTATTACTAATTCCCTCCAATCAATTTCAATCCATATAATCAATAACAATAAGCATCAAGCTTTCTTTCAAGATTCCCAATATGCGAAATTACACAATATGGCATGTTTTAAACCATTAACTCTAATCTAGCATGCTTACTAATATACTCAATCATATAAATATATAGAGGTCAGCCACATGATACCAATTAATGTTCTATATGCATAATTTCTAGACTTTTATACAAAATCACATGTTTGAGAGCATCTCCCTTTTTATGCCAAAACAGAAAACACCAGTACATATTCATAAATTGAATTACCATTACTAAACCAATACTCTAGCATACCATCAACTTTCCTTTATCAAAGAAATTCCTAAATAGCATATGAAATATCTCTAATTAGAATGAACATAATATGCTTGCAAAACAAAATCCTCAAGTAGTATAATTCCTACTGAATGTCCAAGTATAACATTCGATCACCAATTTCTGTCAAGCTAATCAAAAATAATAGTCTGAATATCGTATTTTAATAATACCCAGAAGTTATAAGATTCTTACAACAATAATTTTATACCAACATTAATTCCTCCATTACCGAAAATCAATGCTTCAATCAGACATTCCCAAATTGTAGAAATCAATTGAGGTTAAAACTCTAAAGCACAAAGCTACAAATTCTCAACCCAATCACATAGCAAAATAGATTCCACAACTACCGAATGGAATTTCTAAATTTTAATAACCATTACAAATTCAAGCCCTAATTCAGGAATTAACAAAATTCAAATCTCAACTAAGGAATTTGAGCATACCTGAAGCGGTTATTAGTTCTAATACTTGGTAATTGCAAGCCTTTTCCTCTTCTTTTCACACGGAATTCCCGAGCCCAATACCAGAGGTTCCCACCGAGACTCCTTCTTCTTTCCCTTGTATAGTATAAACCCCCTTATTTTCAGCAGAAGCAAAGAACCCAGTCATTATTTCTAGACCTAGCCTAGGTCTGCTGAGTTATGGCCTAATCCCTCCAAATCTCGGCCAGCTCCTGCTTAAACCAATAAATCATCCGCCCCAAACCCAGCCCTTGCCACCTCCTGCTTTAGTCGGTTGGGTAAAGGAATAGGCTTAAAGCCGTGTTCGACTTGGCTGAATAAAAGAGTTAACAATAATTTGGCTTCCTCTTTCCTTTTGTTTTGAATCCCTCATTAGTATTATTTAATAATTACTCATTAAGTAAGGAATTAAAAACCCCCTTCACATAATCCATTATAAACCAATTAAGGGATTATACTATTTATCTTTAAGGTACACTATTAAAATAATTTATACTACTAAATTATTTTAATAACCTATAAGATAAAATAAAATATTCTACTCCTTAATAAAATATTAAAGAGTCTCGATTTTTTATTAACCACTCACTTAATAAAGCAGAGGGGATTACATAATTAACCTAGGGTTTAAATATTAAAATAATTTAATCCCTTAAATTATTTTAATAACCTATAAGATAATTAACAATATCGCTCCAAATATTTTAGGATTCCATCCCACAAAATCTTAACTTGCGACCACATATAATATATACATATGTCACAACAACAAATAAAATAATAAAGGAGAAAATAAAACAACAACAAAAAAATTTATTCCCATAATTCATATATTAAGTCAGGCTGGAATAATTAAACATGTTTTAAAAAAAACTTTAGGGTTTTACAATAGGTATTTCAAAAGAAGTTAAATTAAATTGCGTAGCAGTAGTCAACGACCAAGGCAAGTATCTGAACCTTATGCACTACTGTTATTTTGTGCAAACAGGTATATGTTATACATGGTTCATGTTATACCAGTATTCAAATCTTACTGTTATTCTGCTAAGCAAGTTCCATCTTACTCAATCTATTATTGAGCAATTATCCCATCCTTTTCATTTACATTATGAACTGGATTCGTATGTTGTGCAAGTATCTTAACTCAATCTTTTATTGTGCAAGTATCCGAACCTACGCATTTATTTTATGCAATAGGTGTATGTATGCAAGTATCTCATCCTTTTCATTTACTTTATGAATTGGATCTGTGTAAGCAAGTTCCTTAACTCAATCTTTTGTTGTATAAGTATCTAAACCTTGTGCACTATTTTATTTCATGCAAATAGGTATATATTGTGCAAATTCCTGATTATTGCTAAACTCCTTACATTTATTGCTAGTTCCTAACTCAACATGAGTTATCAATTTCAAAGTATGCTCGTGAATAATTATTGTTAATTATTCATATCCATAATGATCTTTGTTATTTGTTTATGCAATTATCGTAACCCTTGCATTTACTTTATGTAATGTATCCATATATTATGCAAGTATTCTTAAACTTTATTCAAGCTATCTATTGATTTCAAATATCTCAATATTGCTTCATGTGATGCATTTATAATCAAAATTGTTCTATTCTTTATGCAAGTGTCCTCACTTGTACAAATTGTTATAATTATTATAAATTCAAATTTATTTCGATTCGTTCATTGTTAAAAGTATCTTATTACTGAATTGCTATGACTCGTATTAAAAATTTGTATTCTAAGTTTGGTTATGCAAGTGTCCCCAGTTGTATGAACTATTGTACATTATCAATTACCCTTGAATTCAAAATTCGTTGATAAGTTCTGATACATACTGTTAAATTTCAGTATGTATACCTAGTTTAAAGATTGTCTAAGCTATTTGTCCCAGCTAGACACGATTTGAAAAGTATTTGTCGAATGTTATTGGTTATAATGAAGTCGTCCAACTTAAATATTTTAGTTAGGACTCCAGACTGAGTATGAACAACCTGAAATGGGGAAATTTTATGCGCTAAAAGCGGTGATAAAAATTTTATGCGCCAATGGTGGTGATGTATTATATAGTGTTGATCAATACAGGACACAATGGGACTGATCATCCTCCGTGTCCGTAAGACCAGACGGTTTACAGATGAATTTCTGTTTAAACCTTTTCAAAAAAATGAAAAATAACAGTTCATGGTCTTTTAACCACTCAGTATTCAAAAGTCGCTCAATTGTTTCAAAAATCTTAAAATGATTTGATCTGTTGTTAAGAATGGTTTTAAATGACTTCACCACTATTGATTCGTGGTAGAAATAGTCCTCAAAGAAAACATTTACTTCTTTTAGCGCATTATTATTAATTATTATTACTTGCTGAGCAATTGAATGCACATTCTTGCTTTGACTTAAATGTTTTCAGCTAAGTGTGATCGACCAGAAGGCTCTGGCAAAGACAAGGGCAAAGGAAAGCTCCAAGATTAGGTTTCAAGGTGTTATCTATAATGATTAGTCTTTTGTATTGTGATCATATATATTATGTAACATGTAAAGAATGTAATTAAAGGTTGCCATACCTGGGGAATAGACAACTTTGATATAAATATTAAGTTTGTAATTTATTAAAAAACTCAAAGAAATGGTATCGTGATGCACCAAGTACGGGTTTCAAGTACCCGAATTTAGGGGCGCCACAAAGGAGATGTTTTTTGAAACTTATTTTTCGACGAGTGCACAGAATCAAATGGAGGTGCAATTTCTGGAATTAAAGCAAGGTACGATGACGGTGCCTGAGTATGCTGTAAGATTTAATGAGTTGGCGAGGTTTGCACCATATCAAGTTAATACCGATGAAAGAAAGGCTAGAAGGTTCGAGCAGGGACAGAAGCCCTGGCTTTGTAGCCGAGTTTCAATGTTCCAACTAAATTTGTTTGCGGCAGTGTTAGAAAAGGCGATTATCACTGAAGGGGGAAGTGATGCTCTGTCTAAATACAACCAAGAGCAGAAGAAGAAAAGTGAGAATGAGAATAAAGCAAGTGGTAGCCATGGTGGCAGCAATCAAAAGAGGAAGTGGAATGATAGTAACTCTGGTGGCAGTCAGTAAGGAAATTAGAAGAGGAAGGTGGAGGCATGCAGTACCTGTGGAAAGAATCACGTGGGTGTTTGCTTGAAGGGCAAGAGAGTATGCTTTAATTGTGGGCAAGAGGGCCACATTGCACCAAATTGTCCTAGTCCAAAGAAGGGCGCATGTTTCATTTGCGGATCGAAGGACCATCTTGCTCGAGATTATCCTAAGAAAGCTATAGGAGGAGCAAGTGGAGGAAAGGGAAACGGCAGCGGTGGCAATTTGACTATCACAGGACTGACGCCGTCCAATCGACCTACCGCTCGAACATTCAACATGACGGTGCAAGATGTTGTGCAGTCAAAGGATGTGGTGTCAGGTATCATTCCGGTCAATAGTGTAAATGCTTATGTATTATTTGACTCAGGTGCTACATGTTCATTTATATCCGATGAATTTGCTAGGAAATTAGAGTTACCCTAGGAAGAGTTAGAATACCCTATGAATATAGAGATTGTGAATAGGGAAGTGATTCCTGTTAAGTTTATACGCAAGAACTGTCGGGTAGATATTAAGGGTCATGTGATGACGGTAAACTTAATTCCAATTCGTCTTGGGGAGTTTGACGTTATTTTGGGAATGGATTGGTTGTTCAACCATGGGGAAGTCATTGATTCAAAAGAAGTGTGTGAACCTTATGACTCCGTCAAAGGTAGTGTTTTATGGCAGCAAGTCGCCTAGACAAACGAGTTGTCTAACGGTGATGCAGGCCAGGAAGATGTTAACACAAGGATGTGTAGGATATCTAGCCTACATAGTTGATGAGTGGGTTTTATACCTACGAATTAGATGTTTTCTAGGCTCAATTCTCGGCTATCTTTAAGCATTTATAGCACCATTTCACTAGTTATTTCATTATTGTACAGGAAGCGACACTAAGTAGAAAATTGTGGAATTGTGGAACTTTTGGAGAACAATGTCAAGTACCAGCAGTAAGCTCCATCGCCGGGGCGACAATCCTAGGCTCACTTTCAGCGCCGGGGCGACGCCATCGCCGGGGCGACATTACTAAGCCAATTTCCATCGCCGGGGCGACGTTGTCGCCGGGGCGGCATCTCGCAGCATATTTTTGTCGTCGGGGCGACAGGTCGGGACAAGAGATATGGCTGGCGTTTATCACTTCTGCTGGTAGTGGAGTTTCAGTGGAGCAAATTCGGGAGCACAATGGAAAAGGAAGGAGAGAGAGTAATCAGATTAGTAGGCATCCAGGGAGTGGGTATTGAATTATTGAAGCTTTGCTACTGAATTTGGAGGCTAGGGTTTGAGAGAAAAAGAAGAAGAAAAAAAGGAACAAAGTAGTAATCATCTGAATTTCATCAACTCAAGGAGGCTAGGAGCACGAAATAGGAAGCAAGAGTAACTCAAGAAGATCTACACCACACCAATTCGGGAATCTCATCACAAAAGGGGTGTTTCTTCATATGTTTTAGTTCTTATTTCTTATTTAGTTATTCCAAACCATGTACTATAATCAGATTATGATGTTGTTGAAATTGAATATGAGCTAAACTCTTCATTCTAAGATTGCAATGGAACCCAACTCGTAGTTTAAATTGAATGCTCTCTCTTTGATTGGTAGTTAATCATTACATGAATTGGAATTCATAACCTTTGCTTAAGGATTAATTGCTTGGCCCGTAATTACCTTGGTAACTTATATGAAATTGAGAGAGGAAGTGTAAGTTGAGACCTAGTTATGAATTCATGTGAAAGTTGGATATTCTTTATGGGTAATGTATGAGATTATGTGACGTGAGTCTTATGTATTACTCTTGAGGATTGATAATTTGATTGTATTTAGGATAGACATATACCTAAATACCACATGTATCCAATTGAGAATCCTTGCTTAATGATTTCTATTGTGAAAGTTGGTAATTGATAGAATAGTTGATAGGATTTTACGTGACATGTGTTTTATCGATTGTTCTTGATATGAGGTTCTTGCTAGTGTGTAGAATAGAAATATATCTATACACCACAATAGGAAATACGTATTCGACCATCGAGAGAGGCTTATATATACTTGTGATTTCTCGAATAACAACTCTTATGTTCTAATTTACCAAACAAGAGAGAGTATGATGTTTAAATGAAGAGTTGGGGGATATTGTAATCTTAGATCTTTTTATCTTGAATTCTATCTGTGTTAGTAAAACTTTGTTTTCTAAATTGTCTTTATTTTAGTTTTAATCAACAACAAACACAAACCATATTGTCATTGTTTAAATTGGATTAATTTTACATGCGATTGATATTTGGTAATTATTTATCATAATTCCTCGTGGGTTCGACACTCTACTTATCTTATATTACTTGTGGACCGCGTATACTTGCGCGTGTTTTATTGATTGCGAAATCGATAACAAGTTTTTGGCGCCGTTGCCGGGGATTTATTTTACAATAATTTTACCAATATTGATTATAGTTGAATTGATCTTAATTTAGACTTGTTTTTAATTTTTATTACTTGATTGTGTAGGTACCCTTGATTTGTATGCACCGATCACAAAGTCTTGAGTTATTTCCTTACGATCCCGAGATCGAGAGAAATACCCGAAGACTAAGAAGAGAAAGAATCAGGGATTCTAACAATCAAGAAACCATGGCGGCAGAGGAACAAAAAGCATTGAGAGACTATGTAATGCCGCAGATAAGTGATTTACAGTCTAGTCACAAGACCGGCAATAACTACAAATGCCTTTGAAATTAAACCGGGAACAATACAAATGGTGCAAAATTCGTTACAGTTTGGGGGTTTGCCCAATGACAACCCTAATGAGCATTTGTTGAGCTTTATTGAGATATGTGATACTTTCAAATTTGTTGGAGTGACGGATGATGCTTTGAGACTTAGACTTTTCCCGTTCACTTTGAGAGACAAAGCTAAGAGTTGGCTTCACGCTTTGCCACCGGGATCCATCACTACATGGTCAGACTTAGCACAGAAATTTTTGGCAAAATTCTTCCCTCCTGCAAAGTCTGCTAGATTGAGAAATGAAATTGCTACCTTTGAACAACACCATGGAGAATCATTGTATGAAGCTTGGGAAAGATTTAAAGATTTTCTTCGGAGATGCCCACATCATGGATTCCTTCCATGGATGCAATTGAATACCTTCTACAATGGATTAGGATCTCACAATCGGTCTAGTTTAGATGCAGCTGCGGGAGGATCTTTTATGGCTAAAAATTATGGGGAAGCGCTTGATTTATTGGAGGTTATGGTTGCAAATAACTACCAATGGCCTACTGCTAGGATGAGTCAACCAAAGGTAGCCGGAGTATTAGAGGTGGATGCCATCACAGCCTTAGCAGCTCAGATGGCAGCAATGTCAAAGAAACTTGATTCTTTAACTGATTCAAAAGTGCAGCAGGTGGCTGTTGTTTGTGAAGTATGTGCAGGGACACATGCCAACGACCAATGCCCATTTGACCACGAGGCAGTTCAGTTTGTAAGTAGCTACCAGAGACCGCCAAATCAGTACCAAAACACTTACAATGCTGGGAATAGGAACATACTAACTTTTCATGGAGCAACAATCAAAATTTTCAGCAAGCTCCTAAGCCACACCATCCACCAGGGTTCCAAAGTCAGCCACAACATCATACAGCTCAAACTTCACAATCACAACCAGAGAGAAAATCAGATTTTGAAGAGTTGATATTGAAACACATGGCTAACCAAGATATCTTGATTAAAAACCAAGCAGCAGCACTTAAAGCTTTGGAAAATCAAATTGGGCAGATGGCTAGTTCTATGTCAAATAGACCCCAGGGATCTCTTCCTAGTAACACAGAGACTAATCCAAGAAGAGATGGGAAAGAGGAATGTCAGGCAGTAACTCTCAGAAGTGGTAAACAAACCTTATAGGAGCCCGAATTGCAAAAAGGGGCAGCCCACTCAAGCTCCCCTTCGGACTTGACTAATGCTGATTTTTCTAAGGAAATGGATAGCAGTGTACCACCTGAGGCGGAGCAGAGAGATACCACAGATAAACCTAGTGTTGAGCTTACTCCAAAAGTGTATCCACCCGTACCTTTCCCTCAGAGATTGCAGAAGCAAAAGTTAGATAAACAGTTTGCCAAATTCCTGGAGGTCTTCAAGAAGCTACAAATTAACATTCCTTTTGCAGAGGCCTTAGAACAGATTCCTAGCTATGCCAAATTTATGAAAGGAATTCTATCTAGGAAGAAAAGGCTAAATGACTTTGAGACAGTAGCTTTGACGGAGGAATGTAGTGTCGTGTTGCAAAGAAAGCTACCTCCCAAGTTGAAAGATCCAGGCAGCTTCACTATACCGTGTACTATTGGCAGCCTTTCATTCAACAAATGTTTATGTGACTTGGGTGCGAGTATTAATCTCATGCCATTATCCGTGTATACTCAGTTGGGGCTTCCTGCACCAAAGCCTACAAACATTTCTCTTTAGCTTGCCGATAGATCGGTTACCTACCCAAGGGGAATTGTTGAAGACATTCTTGTTAAGGTGGATAAGTTTATCTTCCCGGCTGATTTCATCATCTTAGATTTTGAGGAAGATAAAAACATTCCTATTATTCTGGGGAGACCATTTTTAGCCACTGGAAGAACTTTAATCGATGTGCAAAAGGGAGAGCTCACTATAAGGGTTCAGGATCAAGAAGTGACCTTCAATGTATTCAAGGCCATGAAATTCCCTTCGGATGAGGAAGAATGTTTTCAAGTGGATGTTATCGAGCGAGCTGTGAATGACGAGTTTCTGAATGTGTTAAACAATGATCCATTAGAGACTGCACTTCTGGGAGAGTTTGACATGGAAGATCCAGATTTGGTTGAATATCTACAGATTTTGGATACAGTACCACAGGGAAGCAAGTTTCCAATCCCGTTTGAATCTCTTGAGCATGCTGAGAATGCTACAGATCGGTTGAAACCATCTCTTGAGACACCTCCATCACTTGAGCTAAAACCTTTGCCTAACCATCTCAGGTATGCATATTTAGGTGATTCGGCTACTTTACCTGTTATTATTGCATCTATGCTTAACGAGTTTCAGGAAAGCAAGCTGTTGCGGGTTCTTAGAGAGTACAAATCTGCTATTGGATGGACCATCGCCGACATCAAGGGAATAAGCCCATCATACTGTATGCACAAAATCTTGATGGAAGATGATAGTAAGCCCACTGTGGAACATCAGAGGAGACTCAACCCAATCATGAAGGAGGTGGTAAAGAAAGAGATTTTGAAGTGGTTAGATGCTGGAATAATTTATCCTATCTCTGACAGTGCGTGGGTGAGCCCAGTTCAGTGTGTACCCAAGAAAGGGGGCATGACAGTTGTAGCCAATGAGAATAATGAATTGATTCCAACAAGAACAGTAACTGGTTGGAGGGTGTGCATGGATTACAGGAGGCTTAACAAAGCAACTCGAAAGGATCATTTCCCATTACCCTTCATTGATCAAATGTTGGATAGACTAGCTGGACATGAGTACTATTGCTTGTTGGATGGATATTCAGGATATAATCAGATTGCTATTGCTCCAGAAGATCAAGAAAAGACTACCTTCACATGCCCATTTGGTACTTTTGCTTTTAGAAGGGTCTCATTCGGATTGTGTAATGCACCAGCCACTTTTCAAAGGTGCATGATGGCTATTTTCTCAGATTTGGTAGAACGCAATGTCGAAGTTTTCATGGATGATTTCTCAGTGTTTGGTGACTCATTTGACAACTGCTTGGAAAATCTAGTTCTAATACTGAAGAGATGTGTGGAAACTAATCTAGTGCTCAACTGGGAAAAATGTCACTTCATGGTGCAAGAGGGGATAATACTTGGGCATAAAGTGTCATCCAAAGGTCTTGAGGTGGATAGAGCAAAACTTGAAACTATTGAAAATTTACCTCCACCAACCTCAGTGAAGGGCATTCGCAGTTTTCTGGGACATGCGGGGTTCTACCGAAGGTTCATTAAAGATTTTTCTAAGATCACAAAGCCTTTATGCAGTCTACTAGAGAAAGATGTGCCATTCAAGTTTGATGAAGAGTGTTTGATCGCTTTTGAGCTTTTAAAGAAGAAATTAACCACTGCACCAGTGATCATTGCTCCGGATTGGTCAAAACCCTTTGAATTAATGTGTGATGCCAGTGATTATGCAGTTGGGGTTGTTTTGGGACAGCACAAGGAGAAGCTTTTTCATGCTATTTACTACGCCAGCAAAACCTTAACTGATGCACAGCTCAATTACACCACTACCGAGAAGGAGTTGCTTGCAGTAGTTTATGCATTTGACAAGTTTCGATCTTACTTGATTGGAACAAGGGTGGTTGTATTCACGGACCATTCAGCTATTCAATATCTAATTGCTAAGAAGGATGCTAAACCGAGATTGATTAGATGGATCTTATTGCTGCAGGAGTTTGACTTGGAGATTCAAGACAGAAAAGGAACTGAAAACCAATAGCCGACCATCTATCTAGATTGGAGAATCCGGGTCTTGATAAGGAAGACAAAGTACTAATAAATGAATCTTTCCCGGATGAACAGTTGTTTGTGGTTCAAGGCGAAATTCCTTGGCATGCTGATTTTGCTAACTACCTGGTTAGTAATACACTCCCCCTAGACTTGTCGTGGCAGCAAAAGAAAAAGTTTCTTCATGACGTGAAGAGGTATTTGTGGGATGAACCGTATTTGTTCAAACATTGTGTGGATCAAATGATTCGAAGATGTGTTCCACAAAGCGAGGTTGACAGCATTCTACATCACTGTCACGATTCACTATATGGAGGACACTACGGAGGTGAGAAAACAGCCACTAAGGTGTTGCAAGCAGGGTTCTTTTGGCCAACTTTGTTTAAAGATGCTCATCAGTTTGTTCTAAGATGCGATAGATGTCAACGGATGGGGAACATCTCTAAACGACATGAAATGCCGTTAAACATGATCCTAGAGGTTGAAGTCTTTGACGTTTGGGGTATTGACTTCATGGGGCCATTCCCACCCTCTTTCAACAATCTATATATTCTCTTGGCAATAGATTATGTATCTAAATGGGTGGAGGAAACCGCATTTCCCACTAATGACTCCAAGGTAGTGCTGAAATTCCTTCAAAAGAATATCTTCACAAGATTCGGTACTCCGAGGGCTATGATCAGTGATGAAGGGAGTCACTTCTGCAATAAGCACTTTGCTGCCCTCTTGGGAAAATATGGGGTCACTCATAGAATTGCTACTGCATATCACCCCCAGACCAATGGACAAGCTGAGGTTTCCAACAGAGAAGTGAACAAAATCCTGGAAAAGATCGTCAATCCCACAAGAAAAGATTGGTCAACAAAGTTGGATGATGCATTGTGGGCGTACAGAACGGCTTTTAAAACACCCATTGGTATGTCACCATACCAGCTTATCTATGGCAAGGCATGCCATCTCCCGGTTGAACTTGAGCATAAGGCGTTCTGGGCCATCAGAAAGATGAATTTCGATCTCACAGCAGCAGGCGAGAAAAGGCTTCTTCAGCTCAATGAACTTGATGAGTTCCGACTGCAAGCTTATGAAAATTCAAAATTGTACAAGGAGAAGGTGAAAAGATGGCATGATAAGAAAATTATTGACAGAAAATTTGAGCCTGGCCAAGCAGTATTGCTATACAACTCTAGATTGAGGCTTTTTCCCGGAAAGCTCAAATCACGTTGGTCGGGTCCTTTCATTGTCAAGTATGCATTTCCGCACGGAGCTGTTGAAGTCTATGGTGATAATCCAGAAGAAACATTCAAAGTTAACGGGCAGCGTCTTAAGCACTATTGGGGTGGCGGCTTCGCTCGCCAAAAGACCTCGATCACTTTAGCCGATTAGCCTTGAATGGATGAAGAGTCGGGCCGAGGACTTTACACCACGCGCTGGATGGGAGGCAACCCATTATCCTTATCCGTATCCTTTACATTTTGTTATTATTTTTACAAGTGTGCTTTATTATGTTTCTAAATTTCCCATATTTGCATTTTGGATAGAGAGGCTATGCTCTTTTTGTGCTCTAAATGTTGAATTTTTTGGGCAAGATATTCGGATTATGTGTGCAATGATGCTTAATAACAGGTTGGAAGAGTTAAGTTTGGTCTTGGATCTGATTTACAAGAGTGAAAGTTTGGGGATGCAGTAGGGTCTATTGTAACGAATACAATTTTTGTGATTGAATAAAAATATTTATTGAATTATATAAATATTTTTATTAATTTATTGAGCTAAATAAATAATTTATTAAGTTTTTGTGAGGTGGGTATATGTTAAGTTTAATTATGTTAAATGTTATTTGAATGTGATTTGTTATGATATTCTAATTTAATTTAATAATTAAATTAGATGATGAAAAGGTTTATTTGAATAAATAATTTATTTGAATAAGAGAATTCATTTGGTGTTATTGTTATTGGTTAAATAAATTATTAAGTTAGTTTGTAAAGTTTAATTGAATTTATTTAATAATAAGTTTAATTAAATTAGAAGTGTGACATTTTAAACTATATGTTATATTGGTTTATTAAAATAAATGAGAAAGTGTTTAATTCAGTTTTACCAAACAAGGCCCTATGATCTTTGTTTGGAAATAATGGGTTATTTTATTGGTATTTTACCAAACAAGGTCTTATGACCTTTAGTTAGAATAATGGATTATTCTATTTTAATTTAACCAAACAAGCCTTATGGCTTTTGAATTTTTATAACTGATGATTTAATTAGATTATACGTTCCATCAGTTTTTATTCATTAGTTTTTATTCTTATTTTATCAGTTTATATTTTATACAACGTCAGTTAAAAGAAAAGAAAGAAGAGAAAGAACAGAGAAGGAAGAATATACAGAGAAGAAGAGAGAATTAGAGAGAGAAATTAAGAGTTTGAGAGCTTTGAGAATTGTGAGTACAAAGGAAAAGAAGTACTTAACTAAGAATCATATAGCTTGAAGGTATAATTCTTTTAGTTTTGTTCTTCATTATATCCTTATTATTTACTTCTCTGAATATGATTTTTATTCACTGTATATGAATTTATATGCCAAAATACATGAATTACTTGGTTATAATTGTTAGCAAGCATGTATTAGAGATTATGTGATGATTATAAACTAGTTTGAAGAATTAATTCATGAAAACATGCTTTAGAATTGAGTTCTTAGTTTTACAGAGCTTTATTTCATGTATGGCATATTTGTATGAAAATTGATGATTCAATTTGGTTATTAATTGGTTAATTAATAATTGTTTATGATTGTATGATGAAAAACATGAATAATGCAAGAAGAATGATTTTAATTGGTTGAAAAATGAATTTACAGAGTTTGATTTCATGAAAATGGTCAAAGCATGAATAAATTGTTTAACAGTGAATTTTTGGTTTTAAATTGGTTGATTATGTGTTTTATAATAGTTAAATTAGTTAGAAACATGTTGGTTATTTGTTTTCTAGCATATTTGATGTCTGGGTATATCTAGTTTGTGTACTGGATGATAAAATTCAGAAAATTTGGCCAAATTTGGCCTAAGTTTTCACTGTTCGCGAACTGTAGGAGACGACTGCCGGGTGTCTCGCCCCGGCGAGAAAAATGATCTGTTAATCTTCGCCCCGGCGAAGTCTCGCCCCGGCGAGAAATTTTGTTAAGGAAAAGCTCGCCCCGGCGAGGTCTCGCCCCGGCGAAGTCTCTCCCCGGCGAGATATTTGTTCAGTAAATCCTCGCCTCGGCGAGGGAACAGTACTGGAAATTTTTAAAATTTTTATTTTCTTTGTGCTTTTATTATGATGCTATAAACAAGTTTAAAACTTATATTAATGTATTAAGTGACTGAAGAAATGCCATGATGGTTGTTAAACTAGTACTTGTTGACTATAGTATGCTAAATGAGATGTTATAATAAAAAGGATAAAAGCAAGCTTAAAGTGTATATTATTTTGTAACTAATTATGTTACCATTTTTATAATTAAATGTATAGGTTGTTTAAGGATCGTGAGATATTTAATTTGTAATCAACGCTTGAGGCAAGTTCCTTATCTCAACTTATTACTTTATGTTGAGCAAGTTTTCCTTCCTTAAGCTTGAGAATTATTTATAGCAAGTTGTTCTCTTTTAACTTGTTAATTTATTCAAGACAAGTTTATTTATATTGAGCAAGCTTATTGACCTTAGCTTATTGATATTCAAGCAAGTTTATTATCATGATTATATACTCAAGTTTTATTCCAATCATTGTTATTATTCAAACTTCGAGTATAATTTCTTTTGAACAAACTCTATTGAATTAGACTAGTAAACCCTTATTGATTTAGCTAGTCCTTAGTTGATGAACGTTTCAAAGACTTAGAATGTTTTCTATACTTGTTCCAAGCCAATTTCCTTTTTGGTATGGATTCAGACGATAAACTGAGATGAACAACCCTAATATAGGGGATTACTTACGCGACAGCGTTAAAATGTTTGTGCACAATACATTGTACAAGGGGCTGATCCCCCTGAGTACGAGATGTTGGTCCATAGTCTATATGACTGTTAAAGGTTACAGTAGAAATACTTGTCAACACCTAGGACATAGTTCGAGGTCTTGTGACCCTCAGATACAATTTCTAAATCTTGAATTCTATATTTTTGGAA